>CM046030.1:51849564-51894564 GCA_025215565.1 Flaveria ramosissima
GAGGAGGAGTCTGATGAGGAGCCCCTCACGAGAACTGTGGAAAGCAAGGTTGTTCCCACAGAACACGGGCTACGGGTGGTTGGTGAACACCCCAGAGACTCCAGAGACACAGAGACTGACCCGAGTTATGCTCCGGGTTCAGCGGGCAGAGCTGCAGGGGGAGCATCCACTTCCACAGGGACTAGGAGGAAGAGGATGGCTCAGCTCCATGGACTGAAGAAGAAGAAGCGTCGACTGACCTTCGTTACTACTGTAGCCTCTACTTCCACCACCACAACCACTACTACCACCTCCACTGATATACCATCCACCACCACAGCCACCACATCCACCACTGCTACCACAGCCACCACCATACCCACCACCACTGTACATATCCCATCCACCACCATACCATTTACACCCACATCACCTCCACCATTTTTCCGACCCATATTCACCACAGCCACCACCACCACCACCTCACATCATGCAGGACCGTCAGCCCAGTCCTCACACATGTATGGATCACCTCTACCTCCAATCGGGGTAGAGGAACAGCTGTCGGCGCTAAACCGTATGGTGATGCGCTTACTAGCTGCCGATGAGGAGAAAACTGCACAGATACACCAGCTGACCGACCTGACTGCTGCCCAGTCTCAACAGATGGCAGAGCAGGCTCGTGTTATAGAGCAGCAGACCCAGCTGATGGAAGCACAGAGAGTTGAGATGTCCCAACTCCAGGAGCAGCATGCCCAATCAGCCAAACGTATAGAGGAGTTGGAGACCACCAACAAGACCATCATGCTGCGGTTAAAGGGATCAAAGGATGAGCCCTTAAAGATAAAGGAAGGTGATGGAGATGATGGAGATGGTGATGATGAGGATGATGAGGATGAGGAGGAGACTGAGGATGAGGAGGAAACAGACGAAGAAAGGACAGAGGGAAAGGATGATGATGACGAAGCAGAAGGAGGGGATGCGGCTGCATCGGCCTCTGCTTCAGGTCAAGAAAGAAGATCGAAGAATCGACAGGACCAGTCAGCTACCACTTCTGCTCCTCCGAGCGATGAGACCATGATTCAAGATAAAAGTACAGATTAGATGTTTTATGTATTTATTTATTTTTATGTTTGAATCATGTAATGAAAACAATGTTTTGAATGTTTATATATTAAGTTAATGTACTTCTGTTTGATTACTTACTAATAATTTATGTGTTGAATGTTTAACTCAAACAGATCCAAATTTTCAAAGAGATGAGTTTGATATTGCTCCCCTTCAACAGGTCAAGACTCAACTAACCATGATTCTTGATCTGCAAGGGATTGTAAGAAGGTCTGTGAGTTATACCCCTGAAGAAGGGGAAATAATTCATGACCTATCTAACGAGCAACTCGCAGAGATGTTCAGACTCAATCTGGATGAAATAGTCAAAGATGCTCCAACAGTTGATTCGACTAGTGATGAGGAGCTAAACGATGTTGATGAAGTCGAGGTCGAAGACATCACTGCAGAAGAGTACCCTCAGTATGCTGACAACGAGGGGAATGTGATCCCCAATCTGGGTGAGTCTCTAGTCAGTGATACTTTTGAGGTACTGAACAAGATGGAGCAGGAAACTGAGAAGGCAGAAGGAACAGCCCAAGCCTCAAATGATGATGTTGACATTCGAAAGGCTGAGTGGGCTGCCTGTTTTGAAGAAGTGAGAGCCCAACGTGCTGCACCAAAGAAAGATGCCTACACCAAGCTCTACAAAGTCAAGAAACACCACAAGGTGTCAGGCAGAATTATAGCATGGGCTTATTTTGATGATCTTAATGCGTATGTAGTTAAGAGAGAACAGGGCATAGAGTACTTCAGATTCCCACATGATCTGAAGACTCTACTTGGTTTTGAGCTCAACCAGCTGGCTAAGCTAAAGCTTTTGTATGCTGACCCGAGGAAGATGTCAGGCTGGTTCGAGGCTGCCCTTAAGAAGGAGTACCACACCAGATGGGTTAACTTCATACCCCAACATCCTACTAGGTACATAAGAAGGTCTGAGGTTGATGCCATTACTGGCAAACCCAAGATAGTGTTGAAGTGGAGTCCTCCGCGCACAATGTCGAGAATCCCACTCAGGGAAATGCCACAGGACTTCACTCCACACTTCAAATGGTGGTACTATGATTGGAGAACAGCTGAAGCGGTCATAGTCCTAAATAAAGAGGGACAAATGGATACAATCAGGGTATTTGACCCGATGTGGCTAACTAACTTGTCGGCTAATGATGTCTATACATTATACAAGTGGCCACTGTTCTATGACACGCAAGATATTGTACAAGCCCTCCAGTTCCAAAATGTTATACGACTCTGCTTTGCGTTTGAGATCCACGCGGGAGTCACCAAAGAGGAGAAGTACAAGAAGTATAAGGAGGTTATGCAGAAGACAAGAGATTAGATAGATCTAGGTCTAAGGGGGAGTTTGTTGATGCATGTATGTCCCTAGATCATGATTTGTAATGTAATAGATCTTGTCTGTCTGATTATGATGTAATATGTATTGATTAATGAAATGACATGGAGTGTTTGTTATTTGTAATGTTTAATATTTGATTAATGAGTCGTGATTGAATTGATTGGGTTTATGATTGTTTGAATGGTTACACATAATGTTATATTAATTAAAACATTCAAACTTAACTTAATGAAGTTCTCATGCGAATGGCCCATGCGAATGGACCATACGCATGAATAACTTCATATGATTGACTCAATCGCACGAATGAAGCAGGAGACTGGATCAGTCATATGATTGACACATAAGATTGGCTCAGTCGCACGACTGAACACTCAGTCGTGCGAATGAATCAACCGCTTGGTTCAATCGCACGACTGAACCATACTTATGGCCCAGTCGCACGATTGAACAATACTAACCTATAAATAGACCCAATTCGTGGAAAAACGTAAGCATTCATACCATTACGATTCCAGACGTACCCTAGCCGTCCAGAGACCTCCCAAATCGTTCTCCAAGTTCACAGAACACATTAGATCGATTCCTAATCGACTTCTAACGTTAGATTCAATTCTTGATTGATTCTTCGTGTGTTCTCACTGATTGGATCGCCAATCAAATAGGATTCCGCACTATTTGATTTGGTTTACACGCTAATCACTAGGTATTTCGTTCAAATACCAGGTCCTAACACATGTTTCATGTAAAATTTCCCTTTCCGTAGTTACTCAGATTAATGAATAGAACACGACCCATGGCATATAAGTCTGATGCTCCGAGAGTATGGAAATCGTGTTCATCCTAGAAATACTCTATTGCTCCACCTCTTCTCTTGATCACATACAATTTCTTCTTTGCATCATATGCCCAGCTAATAATAGATTCTAAGTTTCCATACCTTGTGAAAGGTTTGGAATGCTTCAACATGTGAATGTAAGCCGATGGTAGGTGCTTCAAGAGTAAGGTTTTCAACTTGAAGTACAGCCATTTGACCAGTTTGGTCCATTGTCTTATCAGTCGCTTATGCAGCACTAGTTTCTCTAACAATCTCTCCATCTTCAATCAATATATCAGAAATCAGACTTTGCTGGAATGATCCATAGTTTTTATTTTCTTCCTCGACAATCAGACCTTGCTGGAATAAATCAAATTCCTTCTTATACTTTGGTATCACCTCCTTGATCATTATCATCATTATTTTTATGATCATCACCATTATCATCATTACCTTCATCACCATCATCATCCTCATCATCATCACCATCCTCTTCATCACTAAACCAAAATTCAATTGCTCTATATCATCATTATCATCATCATCAACTAGATTAGGAGTGGGCATAATATGCTCAGGCTCCATAAATGCCTCTCTAGTGAACAATATAGGTTGATCCTCAGTAGCCTGAATAGGAACATCACTCAAAGGCTCTTGATCAACATTAGCAGTGTTTGCTGTCATTTAAGTATCAACTGTATCAACAACCTTGCTCTCTATATATAATGGGCTCATCAACAGGTTCCGGACCAGCAGCTTGCTGTCCACTTAATTCTCCAACCTTAGTGGTATGTTGTTATGTGAATCATGAATACACACGTGAGGTGAGATCCCTTAAGTTCTGCTTCATAATCAGTACGTAGCTGAAGATGAACTGTTGTTCGCTCTCTGAACTCTTAATCCTTTCAACCTTTTCAATC
Source organism: Flaveria ramosissima (assembly GCA_025215565.1). Classification (NCBI taxonomy): domain Eukaryota; kingdom Viridiplantae; phylum Streptophyta; class Magnoliopsida; order Asterales; family Asteraceae; genus Flaveria; species Flaveria ramosissima. Next base: position 51,853,745 of record CM046030.1, read on the forward strand.
AAACTCCTATACAGATCATCGATATTCTGGGTTTTCTCTAACATCTCCTTCTCAAGAACGCTCACTCTCTAATCCAATGTAACCCTTGTGGGTGATAAAGTTGAAGACTTTGGTTGCGGTTGTGGTCTAGGACTAGCGTTTATATAATTAGCATCACCAAACAAATCATCATGAGTTTGCTTCATTGGAGGTGTTCTCAAACTATCGTCAGCAGTAGGCGTAGAAGTTGATGTCATAGTTGTTTTTTCTATGACAATAATAGGAGTAGTTGTCGCACTAACTGTGACAGATATGTAAGACATATGCACGTCCTCAGTAGTCATAGTGTTCATTGAGGTCCGACGTTTCCTCAAAACTCCACGTCTTCTACCCCTCCCACGTGGACTTTCAACTGTTACCCTCGCCATTCTTTCCCTTTGACCTCGGGTAGTAATAGGGATGTCTTGAGGTACAAAGTTAGCATCACGATCCTCAAGAGTGCATTTGGCAGGAGATTCACGCACTCTAGGATGTTCTTGTAGTACATATGGCACGTTCCCAATTTGATCACTATCCGTCTCACTATCACCTTATTCTCCTTGTAATCGAGTATCAACCTCATCAATGGTAGATTTCTCAGCAACAAGAGAACTTTATGGAGCTTCTTGTGCAGTACTAGAAGATGTACCAGCTGTATCATCTCTGTGTACATTAGGAGTCTCTGCCCCTTGAGGTCGTATCTCAGCTTGAAAACCATCTATAAATCTTCCAAGCTTGGCAAAATGGGAACCATCCCATGCATTCTCATATGATCTTATAAGTTAAGTAAATATATCTTTCTTCATAACCATAACTAATTAGGTAGATGAATCAGATATAGCTAACTCAGGATTAGTAGCATTCACGATCATCTAAATGAACCTTAGGTACATAGTAAACTTCTTTCAACGAGCACTTATAATGTTCTTCTAGATCTTTGAGAAAATGGCCTTGGATATACGGTAGGGAAGATAAATAGAGAAACCAGGAGTGATATGAATATAGCACTCAAACTGTCCATTCCCGCCTTAAGGTTGCTAAGGCACTGTATCACGACATGAAATAAGTACTTCCAAAAACGAGGTAAGTACATCTCCTCCAAAGATGGGTATCTATGACTATAACCCATACAAACCAGACAGTCTTTGGCAGTATCATCATCTATCTTCACCGATGCATGTGGTATATCTTCTAACAACAACACACTGTTAATCACTTTACTGTGATAACAATCCTTTTCTCCTTAACAGTGCCTGTAATACAAGGTTCTCCGTCAGCATCAATCTCATTGGAATAAATTGCAAGAATTGATCTATTGCATCGGTGTAGATAATAGGATTAGCTGATATCGCATAAAAAATTCGGGATGTCTTGATTCCTTCTATCAGAGATCTAAAAAATGCTTTGTCTTGAGGAACATCCCTCAGATATGCAACATCATTATGGTTCTTGTTAAAAACCATAGGTCAAGCCATCTGAAACATTAAACAAACTTTATAAGTATACACAATGTTTAAAATTAAGAATAAGAAAAAGTTTAACACTAAGAAAATTTTTGAAAAATTAGACTTCTCGCGCGAATAGTTAGAGTAATCACATGAATTTTAAATTTTGAAAAATTAAACTTCTCGCGCGAACAGTTAGAGTAAAATCGCGTGAATTTTAAATTTTTTTTAATACTAAACTTCTTGCGTGATAATGAAGTAATCGCATGAATTTGAAATTTTTCAGAATTCAACTTCTCGCACGACAAGATAACCTTCCACACGACTAGTTCTAATTAATTGAAACTTTTCGCGTCTGTTTATGTTAGAAGAACTTGTCACACACGACAAGTCTGTTTAAGTTCAAATTTTCAATCCATCAATTTCTCAGTAGTTTAACCAATTAATCATGTTCATTAGATGTCGATTAATGCACTATTATGGTTCATTGTGTTTAATTTGTTCAATTTAACATGTATTAGTCTATTTAACACTCGGTCATAAACAAACACACAAAAAACAATGATCTAAACATCAATATACCATATCACACCCTTCCAAATAAATATGACCCAAATAAACAATATCAATCAAATAAACAAATGTTCAACACTTAGAAATTTTAAAGAAGGTTACTTCTGAGATATCGTGCGAATAGTCAACTATTCGCATGATTATGCAATTTAAAACACTATGACTTCTTTTGTGAGAAGTCAAAGTTGTCTCCCATTGAACTTTTCGCGCGACTCGTCACTTTTTGTGCGACAAAGTTTGATTTTTTTCATACTTTTAACTTTTTTTTATCAATTTTGCTCATTTTATTGATCATTTTTATTTGTTATGAAAATGATTATATTTAGCCAAGTGTTTACAATTATTCTAACACTCTTTAATTTTTGAACAATTTGTAAAACAAAACAAAACCAAAAAATCACTTACACAATAATATACTATTAACTTAAATATTTTTTTGATAAATTTTCAAGTATAGGATCATATTTCTTAGAAATCAATAAATAACCATTATCCAAAACTATTTTAAATAAGACTGTTTATGTTGATTGTCAGTATATTGTGTCCTCATTAAACTTAGACTTCAAATTTTACTTAGGAGTTGTTTGGCAACTTCTGAATGATTAAGTGCTGAACCAATAAGAGGTCTGAACCATTAAGTGTTGAACCATTAAGAGGTCTGAACTATTAAGAGCTAGTATATCATTTAACTATTCAAATACAAATGTCTGACCAATTCAGATAAGAGGTCTTAACCATTCATCATTAGACCTCTTAACCATTTAGCACTAGTATAATGTTTAACCATTCACAGGCAAATGTCTGAACCATTCAGACATCTGCTTGCGAAACAAACAGTCAGAACCATTAAGTGCTGAACCATTCAGACATCTGAACCATTAAGAGGCTGATTAAGAGGCTTCCAAACGGCCCCTTAGACATATACGCTGTGATTTTAATAATATTTTAATTAAGTTATATGAAATCAATAGTCCCATAATAAAAAATCCTTCAAAACCCTACCCAGCTTCAAGACACTATTGAGATTTCAAGTCCCCCCGGTTTTACTTAAACCTTTCACTTTTGATCAGCTTTCTCAGAGTCAATTATTATCTTAGATAATATCTATTTTTATACGGGTTGAACCTACAGGCTCAAGAAATCAAATCAAGATGAAGATCAAGATAAAGACAAGCGAAAAGTTAAGACTTATCGCGCGAGAAGTACACTTATTGCGTGACTTGTTCCTATCACGTGAGAAGTTGATCTTGCGCGAGAACTCTCTAGTTAGTATTAATAGTTAGTTTGTTTTGTAATAGTTAAGCTTGTTCACAATTTCTTGAATTTGTACTCAATTGTAATCACTTTGAATTAGAGATCAATATCAATAAAAAGTTATTTACATTGCGTTTGAATACTTCTACTCTTCTACTTCTTGTCCATATTTGATTACATTCCGCATATTCAAATATAAGATTGATCTGATTATTGTAACGATCCTTAAAATTGGTATCAAAGCCTTGTTGCTCTAGATCGATTGAGAAGTTGATTGGTTGAAGTTTTTGTGAGGTAATTACTTGTGATCCTTGAAGTTCGAGTTGATTTCTGTTGTTTTGGATCAAATTGGAGGATTATGAAGCTGCTTCACTCGACTATTGGGGAATTGATGATGATTTTGAGATTAAACAAGTTGTTTATGAAACAATTAGAGACAATTACGATCTAATTTGAACATAATTCACTATTTAAACAATTGATTAAACTGAATTTAATCAATTTTGAGTAAATTTGAACCTGAAAAGATTCGAATTGAACGACTTGATTCAGGCGAAAAGTTAGTTGTTCTGTGCGAAAAAACTACATTTCGCGCAAAAAGACTGGTTCTCACATGAGGCAGTTAAAAGTTTGGTACTAAAGGATACCTTTCGCGCAAAAACCTAAACATTTCGCAAGATTTAGTTACTCAACATACCGAGCGAGAAGTTACTGATATTTCACGCGAGAACTTTGATTCTTGAAGAAAATTTCTATGTTTCTTTCAAGAATTTTCAATGGCGAATCTAAATCACATTACTACTACATTGAATCTCAACAATGAAATTGGCACATGCACAAAGCCACCCTGTCTACTGAATGGGGAAGACTATCCAGATTGGGCTTATCATTATCAGAACCATGTCATTTATACTGAACCTTGGTGAGACTTTAGAAGCTCAGATGTCGATGTTTGTGAAATTGATCACCAAAATGTGGTGTTCGGGGATAACTCTGTAGAACATAGCAGTTAACAAAAAGCTGTTAAATTCTCTACCTTATAGCTAGAACAACAACTGCACTACCATTAAAAGACCAAGTATCTATTTACCTTGTCTTTAAGTGATAAAGCTAGTTCATCAAAGACCAAAGCTCTTATGTCTCAAACAAATGAAGACTACGACTTGTCAGAACATATGGAAGCTTTTGATATTAAGTTGTCTACTGCTCTTTTGGTAGAAATTCAGGCTGTAGAAGAAAATGTTGAGGAAAATTTGTTTGCTGAGTTTGTATCTGAAGACATGATCAGTGGAGTTTTTGCTGAAAAACTAGAATCATTGGTTGAGAAGGAGGATGATAAAGATAGAGAGGGGGAAGAAGTGATTGTGGAAGCTATGCTAGAACTTGAAGAAATTAAAGCTGTTGAGATTACTCCAGCTCAAAGGGTTGTGATTGAGGAAAAAGCTGTTGAGTTTACTCCAGCTAAAAAGGAAGAAGAGATCAAAGTTGTTAAGACTACTCCAGCTACTGCTTGATATATTCTAGGAAATGCTGTTGAGATTACTCCGGCACATGAAGCAATCAAGTTCAATCAAAAGGCCTTCATGGTAAATATGGTCCATGAAGAGACAGAGAAGAAAGATGAAACATGGCAGGTATATTTTAATCTTTGGTCAAATGATTGTATTAAAAAGGTTCAAAGATATAGAGTTCATAATGAACTTTTGATTTTGGAAGTTAAAAAACTTCAATATCAAGCACAAAAATATAAAACAAATTAGAAGTTTTCACAGAAAAGATAGATGGAATAAACAAATCAATTTATCAATCAAAATTAAATATTTATTATAAAGATTGTAGCAAATTGACGAATCGTAATAATGGATTGTCTTTGGAAATTAACAAATTAAACGGTGAACTCTTATCTTCAAAACTAATTGTTGAAAAGTTTGAATTGTCTTCAACTATTGTTGAAGGTATAATCAAGTCTCAAATGACATAACAAATCAGTGGTGGTAATGGAGGGGTTGGTTACTCTAACATTGCACCACCGATTAATCATGATTATACTTCTTTGCCTTCATCGATTAACATCAATGATGAAGAGACCTATGGTTTAGGTTTTCAATCGAAGTCCGACTTAACACCTTCAGCCAGTATTCCATTGACTGTTGATCCTGTGGTGGTAAAGGAGGAGTTGGTTACTCTAACATTGCACCATCGATTAATCATGATTATACTTCTTGGTCTTTATCAATTAACATCAGTGATGAAGAGACCTATGGTTTAGGTTTTCAATTGAAGTCCGACTTAACACCTTCAGTCAGTATTCCATTGACTGTTGATCCTATCACAAAAAACTGAAATTAAAATTAATCATGACAAATTTTTTGTAGAAAGTATGTTTAAGGAAAGGTTGGTTGAAGATAGGAATAGTGATGAAGAAATAGTTTTTGAAAACAATAAAAATTGTAATGACAAATATCAGTGTAATTCATCATCTTTGATTAATGTAAAGTTGAATGTTATGAATGTTTCAAATGATTATTCAATAATGTCAAACAAATAAAGGAAATTAAAATCCAAAATAGATTTTAAGACAAATGAATAGAAAAGAAATTCATCATTTTATCTGACTTGAAAACTTATTTCATGAACAGATTTGTTTCTAAAGGCAGCTTTGATAAAAGAACATTTAAAGCCTCATGTGTATCTGATGCAAATCAAAATTAAAAGGGAAAACAAGAGATTGTCAAAGAATCTATAGGCCAAAAAAATACTAAAGCCATATTTCTATGATAATGGTGGATGTTATCATCAATAGTTTGAGAAACCGATTCGAGCACAAAATGTGTATTATAATAAATGTTGTTATGTGTGTGGAAAGCCAAATCACATGGCTAGAAATTGCCATAATCAACGTTCTTTGACAAGTAAACAAAGATTTCACAACTCTATAGCAAATAAAAGAAAACAATTCTTTATAAATGCTAAATTAATAGGAACTTTAGTCAGTCAAACTCATTTACTAAAAACAGAAATGTTCAAAAGAACACAAATTTGAAAAAAGAAAAATCATCAAGAAATCTTTACATGTCAATGATGACAATTCATCTTTCACACAAACACTTCCTAGAAATTGATTAAATCAATTCGAGAATGGAAAGTAAAAACAATTTCATCATTGTTGAAGATTATATCTTCAATGATGAAAGATATAAGATTGGTTAGCTGCTCCCTCACAATATTGGTATGATATTAAAATCAGTATCATATTTGGGTGAGAAAGCTGTACTCAGCTCAACAATGGCTTGGGTTCCTAAAACTGAATAAATCTATTATTCATACAAGAACATTCTAGACCCAGCATCAACAATGTTTGCCAGGTTGACAGTGGATGTTCAAGGCATACGACTAGTAATATATCTCTGTTACACAACATCAAACCATACAACAGAGGATATGTTATATTTGATGGAGACATAGGTTGTGAGATCACTAAGAAAGGTACAATGTCAAATGGTTTGTTAAGCTTTGAGGATGTCAGCTTTGCTGAGGAACTTAAACATAATTTATTACTTGACTCACAAATTTGTGACAAACAATATTCAACACAGTTTACAGATAACGAATGCTTAATTTTAAAACCATGTTTTGTCATTCCTATAGAATGGGTTTTATTAAAAACACCAAGAGAAAAAAGACACTTATTTGCTTGATATGCATGGATCTCATTCATTTGTGACTGTGTCGTGTCTATTATCTAAACCCTCACTAAGTGACACATTGCTATGGCATCGTCGTCTTGGTCATGTTAATAATAAAAACATGAACAAATTGATCAGAGAAAATCATGTTGTAGGTCTACCATTTAAAGAATTTCAATTATCTGAACATTGTCCATCATGTTTAAAGTTCAAACAACGTAAACATCTTCATAAACCTATTGTTCATACAAAATTGACACTATTCTTTAATTGTTACACACAGATCTGTTTGTTCTAGTAAGTTTTTTGAGTTTAGGACGTCATGTTTATTGTTTAGTCATTACTGATGATTTCTCTAGATTTACATGGGTTTTCTTCTTTGCAACCAAAGATGAGACACCTCATTTGTTGATAAAATTCATGACACCGGTAGAGAATCAGACGAACAAAACAATTAAGTGCATCCGAAGTGACAATGGAACTGAATTCTGCAATCATACATTGAATGAATTTTGTGAATCAAAGGAAGTAGCTAGACATTTAAGTTCTGCAGGAACTCCACAACAAAATGGATTTATTGAAAAATGAAAGAGAACTTTAATTGAACCTACTAGAACCATGTTATTAGCAGCCAAACTACTGTCACACCCTCAAAATCCACGTGCGGAGTTTTACCGCGAGGCGTGTGAACAAACCAAGATCACAGTCACTAGTTACTCAGAATGACACTGTATGCCACATTTAAAACAAACCAAACAAAGTTCAAACTTTAAAACCATGCAAAAGCATTTAGTAAATAAAACAAACCCAAAATATAAAAATGCATAACTTGGCAAAACATGCGCCAACCCAATAATTTATCCATAATTGAAAACCAACTATTATATCTTTAAAATAGAGTCTTAGAATGCATGTTGGACCCGTGTTCTGCTCCTAATGGCAAGTTGAGTTAACGACCTGAGAATAGAATACTAAAATGTCAACACCATGGTTGGTGATTTCAAGAGTTTGCGTTTATCATAAACAATAACATTTTCATAACATAAGAAGTGTATAGAAATAGATATCTAGTCTATGTTCACAAGTAATAACAATAGTGATTTCACGATCGAAGCTGACTGTGTTGCGTTTGTTGCCTCCCGTCCACGACTTACCAGGTCGTGACGAATGTTTGTGTTTAGGACAATATTGCACCCGTTTGACCTCGAGTCGCATAGGTGGGGCTTGTCAAACCCAGTAATACTACCCAAGATTTCCCGCTAGTTACCATTATTAACGATCCGAAAGTGTGATGACTTTCAAGGTATTAAGCACTATGTTAAAACATACACAACTTAAAATAATAAAATAGCGTTTGAGTACAAGTATGCTACCTCCCCCAGAAGAATGTTTATAAAAATAGAGGGGCATGAACTCACCTAGTGTGTAAAGATAATGACAAAAGGGAACTGATGATAGGTGCAAAGACAACCCTTCAAAGGTTACCTAGAACACACAAGTATATCAGTCGTGTACACAGAGAAACTTAATAATCCTAGGTTAACCTAGTTGACCCGTTTGACCCGTTGGTGACATATTAATTGAAATATCGTTTAACAATGTATATCAACTTAACATACAAGAATATCATATAAATTATCCATGTGTATCACATCATTAACCCAAGTTCTACCTAGGTCATCACATAACATTAGATCATCATACAACTCATGCAAATCTCAAACAACCAACATGTTCAACAAGAATATATATATATATATATATATATATATATATATATATATATATATATATATATATATATATATATATATATATATATATACATCACAACCATTCGTTTATACATGAAGTCTGATCATGCACTACATGCCATGTGAAGCCACTAACCACTTCATTTCCCAAACTCTGCCAATCTTACTAAGTAAGGGCCTCAGATTCGCATGTGTGTATGACAATCATAATCACATTCATTTACTTAGTTCATTTCAACCTACAAACACAGTGATAATCAATTCCAATCCCAAACATGATCTCCTAATCACTAACCACAATTCATCATCATGTATGATCACCAAAACCTAAACTCCTTAAATGATCAACCAAGCATCCATACAACTCAATTACATATTCTATCACATCAAACATCATCAACAATCATTCTAAGATGATCCTAACATCATAAGCATGCCCAATTCATCATATCCAATGTTCTTCATAAATAAAGTTTCCCTTTTGGGAAAGTAACAACCAAAAAGCAATCTAGCACCCAATTCAATCATAGTTTCATCAATTTTATGTCTGATCAAGTTCATACATTCATTTTAACATGCTAATCATCACTAACTCATCAAAATTCCCAAACATCATTCACAAAAGTTTCTACTTTTAGTAAGTCATGATCAACACCTCAAATTCATGGATTTTCTTGCACAATTCAATCAAAATAACATCAAAGCATTGTATCTAACATCATAACATCATCAAATCATGAATAGCAAGAACAAAAACTTTCCTTTTATGGCAATGTATGAACTAGATGATCAATCCATGGATTTCTTGCATAATCAACATAATCTAGCATTCATACAACCTAACTAACATCATATTAACATCTAACAATTATCAATTTCATGTTTTCATCACCAATTTCAAATCTAGGGTTCATCAAGATCAAAAATATGAAGAACCAATCAAAACTAACCTTTAGTGTAGAACTCAACAATTGAACTTGCAAAACACCTTGTAATCACTTGAATCACTCAAAAATCGAATTTTATGTGTGTTTCTTGATCAAAATCGCAATGTGAGGGGTTTGGGATGAAGGTTGTGGCCGAATGGGGGTTTGGGGGGGGGGGGCTAGGGTTGGGTTAATTTTGGTAATATTTGGTTTTAGAATAATTACAAAGTATCCTCTTTATTTTATTTTATAAAACTAATCTTTTTTGAATATTTTTAAATAATTTTAACAACTAATTATAAGTATTATTAATCAATAATAATAATCATCAACATATACAATAAGTCTCACAACACATGAATTATATATATATAACATGTTGTCACGTTATCGCGTAAACTTCACAAAATTACCATTTAAAATTCTATAAATTCATGCATCACATAAGCACAACTAATAACCAACATTATTAATTAGATTATCATTGTTTATCATAGATTATCATTATTAAGTCACCAACGTTCAACGACACGACACGTGTATGCAAGATCTCACGGAACTAACGGAGTTTGGTAACGGAAAATTACCAGTTGTCACATTATCCCCATGTTGGAAGAATTTTCGTCCTGAAAATTGTGTTACATGGTTGTGCTGCATCCATGGTTTACTGCATTGGAAAAACGAAATCGAGTGATTTGTCACATCATCCCCATGTTGAAAGAAATTTAATCAGTACCTTCCCCGGCTGTCGTCGTCGTTTCGAACAGATGAGGATTCTTAAGCTTCATCTGATCCTCACGTTCCCACGTGAATCATTTTGAGTTCCAACGGACTTTGACTATAGGTATCTTACTTTGCTTAAGAGTCTTGACCTCGCGATCCATTATTTCAACTGGTTCTTCCACAAATCGCAATTGGTTATCTACTTGTACTTCCTCGAGTGGTACAATCAGTGTCTCATCAGATAGGCACTTCTTTAGATTCGAAATGTGAGATAAATTGTGAACACCACTTAGTGAATCAGGCAGATCCAAACGGTACGCCACCGGACCTATTCTTTCCAGAATCTCAAATGGTCCAACGTATCTTGGATTAAGCTTGCCTCTTTTGCCAAACCAAATCACACCTTTCCACGGTGATACTTTTAGCAAAACTTTGTCACCGATTTGAAACTCTAAAGGTTTTCGTCGTTTCTCTGCGTAACTCTTCTATCTGTCTCGCGCTGCAGCCATGCGGTTCCGTATTTGTACTACCTTCTCGGTGGTCTCGTGTACCAACTCAGGACCAGTCAACTGACTATCACCCACTTCCACCCAACAAAATGGTGATCTACACTTTTGCCCATACAATGCCTCAAATGGTGCTGCTTTGATGCTAGTATGATAACTATTGTTGTACGAAAACTCAACCAATGGTAAATGAACTTCCTAATTATTCCCGAAATCAATCACATAAGCTCGTAACATATCTTCCAATGTTTGAATAGTATGTTCGCTTTGCCCATAGATATGCGGATCAAAAATAATTGAGATCGGTACACCATGTCTCGAAACTACCTCCTTCAAGTCAATTATACTCAACTTGTCCATTTTGTCAGACTCCATGATCGCCAAGAAGTGAGCTGAATGTCAGTCGGTCCACGATTACCCATATCGTGTAACAACCACTAGGAGTCCAGGGCAACTTAGTAATGAAATCCATGGAAATTTGTTTCCACTTCCACAAGGGGATCTTAGGTTGTTGCAGTAACCCTGATGGTTTCTAATATTCCACTTTAACCTTAGAACAGGTCAAACACTTCCTCATGTATATAGCTACATATGCCTTCATGTTAGGCCACCAGTAGTGTGCTTTCAAGTCATGATACATTTTTTTAGAGCCAGGATAAATGGAATATTTAGACTTGTGTGCTTAACTTATAACCAAGTCTCTTAGATTCCTATATAAAGGTACACAAAGTCTATCCATGAAATACCGAATTCGATCGGATTTGACTTCTAACTGTTTATCCATCCCGTGTAAGGATTCAGATCCAACGTTCTCTCCTTTCAAGGCTTCAATCTGGGCTTCCTTGATCTGTTCGGGCAAGTGAGTGCTAATCTTCAGTTGCAGAGCACGCACTCGTCGGTGCTTAATGGTTTCCTTTCTACTCAAGACGTCGGCGACTACGTTCGCCTTCCCTTGGTGATATTTGATAATACAATCATAATAGTTTAATATTCCACCCAGCATCACTGTCTCATGTTCAGCTCTTTCCGCCCAAAGATATGTTGAAGACTCTTGTGATCTGTGTAAATGGTGCATTTGGTAACGTACAAGTAATGTCTCCAAATCTTCAAGGCAAAGACCACTGCTCCTAACTCCAAGTCATGAGTGGTTTAGTTCTTTTCGTGTACATTCATTTGTCGCGACGCATAAGCTATTACCTTGTCATGTTGCATTAGGAAGAAACCAAGTCCTTGGATAGAAGAATCACAATAAACCACAAAATCATCACTTCCATCACGTAATTCTAATATCGGTGCGCTACATAGTTTCTACTTCAGCAACTGAAAAGCAGCTTCTTGACTCTCACCCCATTTATAGATTGTTCCTTTATGGGTCAAGCTGTGAGAGGTTGAGCGATCTTTGAAAATCCCTCAATGGAAAGCCGATAGTACCTCGCTAGTCAAAGAAATTGCCTGATCTCACTAGGCGTCTTGGGTACCGACCAGTTCTTTATAGCCTCAATCTTTACGGGATCCATATGTATTCCCTTCTCGTTAACAATGTGACCCAAGAACTGCACCTCACGAATATGGAAATCACACATAGAAAACTTAGCGTATAACTGTTCCTTTCTAAGTAATTCCTGGATTAAACATAGGTGCTCCTCATGTTCCTCCTTGGTCCTAGAATAGATCAATATGTCATCGATAAACATGATAACAACCTGATGGAGGTAGGGTTTGCACACACGATTCATGAGATCCATGAATACCGCCGATGCATTAGTCAACCCAAATGACATGACCAAGAATTCATAGTGACCATAACAAGTACGAAATGCGGTTTTAAATATATCTTCTTCTCGAACTCTCAGTTGGTGATAACCAGACCTCAAATCAATATTCGAATAATAGCTTGATCTCTGAAGCTGATCAAACAAGTCGTCGATACGAGGTAAAGGGTATCAGTTCTTGACTGTGACTTTGTCAATTCCCTATAGTCGATAACACCCATTCAGAAAGTGCCATCCTACTTCTTATGAAAGAGAACATGTGCTCCCTACGGCAATGAGCTCAGTCGAATAAACCCTTTATCAAATAGTTCCTGCAGTTCATTCGGTGCCAACTAGTAAGGTGCTCGCGCAATCAGAGCAGTTCCGGGAGTCAAATTGATCTGAAACTAAACTTGATGATGACGTGGTAGTCCAGGAAGATCCTCTGGAGACACTTCTGGAAAGTCACGAACCACTGGAATATCCGCTACTTTCTTTTTGTTGGTCCATGTGATCGATGAACAGTACAATTGATAGGATAATTTGATCAATATCAAACACACAATCCAAATAACAACAATTGAGAAGTGAATATGATGAATCAAGACATAATTGGTACTCAAATGAACAATCTCACTCAATAACAACAAACACAATTGTATTTCAATGAAGTAACTGCTTAGAAATGGTAGCTTGCAACAGAATTCCACGATTAGGGTTTTGCAAGCTTACCATACAAAGTGAAATGACAATAGTATATATAGCAGTCATAGTTTCGCTGACAGTTTCGCGAAACTGTCATGCCGAAACTATAGTTTCGCCCGGCAGAACACAAGTTCGCCGGGTAAACCAAAACAGCAAACTGTGAGCGAATGTATAGATTCGCTCACAGTTTCGCTGGACTGCCAAAACTGCTAATTACTAACAAAATACAAAATGAAACTAACAAAAGTCCTATTACAATGTAAAGTGAACATCTATACTAAAGTGAGTCCAACCTAACATGATCTTCAATACTCCCCCTAGGTTGGACCTCACTATCTTCACTTCTCTTTATTTGACTCGTCGGCTCCGGTTTCCTCTGCTGCTGTTGGTCTATCTTCATCACCTCCCGCAGCAACATCTTTAGAAGCTTCAGCCACTGATCCTCCAAGGTTAGTTCCTGCATCACCAGTTTCCTCAGAATGACCACTAGCTCTAGCAAACTGTCTGGTCATGTCTTGAACATCCATGGCAAAGTCATCTTGTGCTCTCACCTTTTCAGCCAAACTCTTTACCTCCGCCCGTACTCCTCTTATTTTGTTTGCCATATTCATAAATAAGCTTGCCTCTTTTCGTGTTTCATCTCCTGCCCCAGCCTTAATATGATTTTCACAAAGAGTCAAGAGATCTTCATCACTGAAGCTGAATAACTCCATCGGGTCAAACACCCTAAACTCTTTTCCGTGTTTGGCTCTAATCACCGCCTCGCCAGTGTTATTATCATAAAACCACTTTTCAAAGTCTTGTAAACGTTGGGGAAGAGGATCAGCCAATCTTACCCTGTTTACAGTCATTGGTGGTTTGACTCTCAAAACAATCCTCCCTTTGCCAGTCTCCCAGTCTTTATCTTTCTTTGATCTTTTTCGTTCAGCCTTCATGTATCCAAATGACTCAAAATTATCATTAAGTCCATTTTTAATTTCCTTCTCAAGAAATACTGCCCTTTCACTTAAATGAGCATTAATCAAAGGCAAAGTGGCCAACCGTCTCAGATCCCATTTGGGCAAGGTCTTAAAAGCCTTCCTCTTGAGCATGTAGCTGATATTACCTCCTCTTCTTTTAATCATAAACATCTTTAAGCTAGGATTATAACACCAACTTATTATCTTCTTGTCTGCCTCTTTCCTACTTAAACCTTCCATATTTTGAAACAAAGGAGTAAGTTCTTCAGCCTCCTTCTCCTTCACCAACCAGTCACTCTTATCCATCTCAAACACATCACCTTCATCATCTCCCTTCTTAGCAACATACACCAGTGGTCTCTCATCTACTTCATAAAACTCTGGTTCAGAATCATAATCAACCAATTGCTCATCCTCCTCTTCTTCATCAATCAAACCTTTTCCTTTATCAGACACTCCCTTAGTGGTAGCTGTAACAACCACTTCTTCACCCACAATATCCTTATCAAAATCAAACTGTAGGTTAACAAACCCTGCTTCAATAATATCATCATCCTCATTTCTTCCAGCATCTTCTCTTGGGATCTCTTGTTCCCCTGCTTCAGTATCAGCTGCTCCAGAAGTGCCCTCTCCTACCTTGGATGAAGTACCCACATTCAAGAATGAGTACTTAGATATATCAGTCATATCATCTAACTCAGATTGAGTTAGTTGACTAGGTAGGCCAGCTGCAGCTTTCATCTGAGAAATTTCTTCAAACAATCTCTTAATCAAATTATTCTGGTCAACCAACATCTTTTTCATTCCTTCAATTACCTCATCCTTCTGTTTTTCCCTAATCTCCTGATTCGTCAGTTTAGTCTTTATCATACTCAACTCATTTGCCAATGAAGTATTTAAACTACGAGTCACATCCTCATCAAGACCAGCACTAGCCTCTTTCCTGGCTGTGAATCCCTCGTGTCGATGTTTTGTTCTCCGTTCAGGCTCAACAAAGTCAGTTTTCTTTTTAGATCTCCGTTCTTTCTCCACCCTTATCTCCTCTGCTTGTGCATCTATATCTTCTTCGAAATCATAATCTTTCTCTTTTGCATATCTCTTTTTCTTCTTAGCTGCATCAGCTTGTTGCACCCTTGTTTCCTCAGCCCTTTTGTTTTCAGACTCATCGACCCGTCTGATATAATTCCAGCGTTCTGGAGGGTACATATTTTCCCAGAGATGGGTGATTTTACCACTGAAATCATGGCGGATAGCACAGCAATCAGCAAATATCCGAGGGTTCATCTGCACTAATCTCTTGACTTCACCATGTTTAGGAACATCAGGAATAAGATCATCAATAATTATCTGAATAAAGCGAGGATATAACAACCATTTATCCTTCTTCACAGCCATCACATTCTCTGCCATACACGCAAAGATCAGTCTAGCAATGTTTGCTTTCTCCCCTTTACAACATATCACCATAGCTTTGGCCCAGTCGAGATTAAGTCCATCGGATCCACCCTTACGGTGATCTAAGCACATAATAAAAACATGGGCTATATATCTCCATTCCTTAGATAAAAAAGACTTTTTAATCTCCTTCCTCGAACCAAACGCTGGTCCCTCATATCCCATTTGTCTGAAAGCTTGGAACACTTCCGACTCCGTCATATCCACTTCATCACCAGTATCATCTTCTAGTCTAAGAATCCTCGACACGCTCTCAGCAGTAATAGTTATATCATGATCAATCACTCTAGCTGTGATTCTCTGAACATCTCCTCCAGTGTTGTATTCTGCTGATCTCCAAAAATCTCTAATATGAAGATCATAGATAGTGGGTGAGTGAGAGATAGCATATGCAATGGGTGATCTCTGAAGCCATCTAATACAGTCACGAAATCCGGCCGCCTTTGGAAGAGTATCGTCTAATATGGCAGTGATGTTATTCCTCTCATCAAACTTGAGATTCGCCATGATAACCTGAAAAGAACAACAAATAAATTTGAATAAGAAATACAAAATAAGAAAATAAGACAAAAACATAGGAAACAATCAGTTTCGGCAAGCGAAACAATAGTTTCGCTCACTAAGACATGATAGTTTCGCTGAATCAAGGAAAATTTCGACAAGGAAAACAAACAGTTTCGACAAGCGAAACTATAATTTCGCTCATTAAAACTTGTTATTTTCGCAGAGCAAAAGGTAGTTTCGACAAGATTAGAATGAATTAAAGTAGTTTCGCAATTAGTTTCACCAAATATTAATTTAGTTTCGCTATTACAAATTAGTTTCGCTGACATAAGAAAATACAAGCGAAACTGTGTAAATTAAAGATCAGTCATTGCGAAATTAGAGAAGATATGGCGAAACTGTTAAGTTCGCTCGGACAGCATAACTTTACAGTTTCGCAGAAAAGATGTGAACTTTCGTTCAATTTCGCAGAGAAATTAGTAGTTTCGTGAACGAACAGCGAAACCACCGAAGAGACACAATCTAGATTACTTAAGAATAGATGATTTAATCCAGATTAGAGAGTGAATCAGTGTTCGAAACTCACATACGAAGTGAATCTCACGAAAAATCAGTCCAAATCACAAACACAAGTCAAAATCGCCTTAAAAGTTACGGATAAACCCTAAAAGTGAAACTGAGCGATTGTGCGAAATTATGAAAGAAAATTCGCAAACATGACTTATATAGCAAATAGTTTCGCAGACAGCGAAACTATACATTCGTCTGGCGAATTTACAGTTTCGCCCAGTGAAACTGTAATTTCGCTAGGAGATAACTGATTAACAACTTATTAGCCAACCTAGCGAATTGCAGTTTCGCTTTGCGAAATTAATAGCGAAAGAATAATTTCGCACCCCTTTTTTTATTATTTTATTTTTATTTATTATTTTATTTATTATTATTTATTTTTTTTATTAATTTTTTTAAATTATAATACTTAAAGGAAGCACATCTAATAATGAGATCTAAAATAATCAGAGATCACATTCTCTAAATATTTTAGAACATAAAGATGATCAAAAAATCATTTACCAGTCATGAGATCATACTGAATACAAGATCTGATCACCATCTGCACAGAAACAACTGAAATTAGAACAAATCAATAACGATTGCAGATATAATTGTCCACTTAAACTCATGCCTTATCCTTTTTTGACCAACAGCTTATGATTCATTTAAGGTTCGATTAGATGCTTTAGAATGCTAAGACCCCACAATTATTTGGTAAAAACCCTCACCCAACCTCAGGATTTCTTGAATTATGAATCAATCTTCATAGAACAAGATTTGTGGATTAGTGTGCAAATGATTATAAACAGAATATTTCATTCTGAGAGAAATTCATAGATAAGATGATTTGACATAATTATATCAAAATGGTGAGAGCTCCAGATCTATACTCACGTATAACAGAGGAGATAACCATTTGGTCATGTGCTGATGAGAGCTCCAGGTCAGTACTATCGTACAGCAGAGGAGATCATCACTCCAGGTCAGTACTCACGTACAGCAGAGGAGATAAGCACAGACACAAGACATCTTAACACTAAATAAACCAGCAGTGGGTGATGACATAACAAAGCAAAATGAACGAAAGATTCATTCTCAATCCAATTTTTTGTCAGGACTCAGTTTTTGTGCAATCCAAAATGATTGAGTAAATCCAGACATTCTTAAGCATGAAGTTTAATTTAATCATAAAGCTGCTGTCTACTTCATTCATCAGGCTGAGTCTATCAAGCATATCGTTAAAGAATCTGATCCATTTCCTTTTTTTTAATGTGAAACAGAATCCAGTAACAGTTACTATCATTTCTCATAGAAGTACCGGTCATGTAAATAAAAATATTTAGAGAATATACAATCATTTCTCATCATGTTAAATTCCGATCTCAGAATAATGATATTACTCCCCGAAATTTTTATTTTCATATTTCTATTATTATAAATGAATTTTAATTTTAATTTTAATTTTTTTTTTATTATCAAAGAAATAGAAAATGAAAATTTAAAAAGATATTAACCCAAGCATAGAAATCAATTCATAAAAACGAGGTTTATCAAATGTTTTTGTGAAAAGATCAGCTTTTTGATTTTTTGTATCGATGGGTATAATATTAATGAAACCCTTCTCTTGAGCATCACGAATCGCATGAATTCGTGTTTCAATATGCTTTGTGCGAGAATGATGAATGGGATTTTTAACAATTCCAATGGCAGCCTCATTGTCATAGAATAAAGGTGTATGAAGGAAATTAATTCCATAATCAATCATTTGGTGTTGGATCCTAAGAACTTGAGAGCAGCAGCTGGATGCAGCAATATATTCAGCTTCCCTTGTAGAAAGAGAAACAGTAGTTTGTTTCTTGCTCTGCCAGGATACCAGACAATTTCCCAAATATTGACAACCTCCAGACACAGATTTTCTGTTTAACCTGCAACCATTGGAATCACTATCAGAGTAAGCATGTAAATCAAAATTTCCACCATATGGATACCACAGTCCGAGACGAGACGATCCTTTGAGATAATGAAATATTCGTTTGACAGCTTTCTCATGAGATTCCTTTGGAGCCGACTGATATCTAGCATAGTAACCAACAGCAAAAGTGATATCAGGACGACTTGCAGTAAGATACATGAGAGAGCCAATCATAGACCGAAAAAGATGAGGATCAACTAGTTTTCCATTTTCATCCGGAGTGAGACAGGTCTGAGCAGTAAAAGGAGTCATCTCAGTAGACGCATCATCCATCTTAAATTTCTTCAGAATATCTTTAATGTACTTCTCTTGATGAATAAGAATTCCTTCTTTCTGTTGTTCAACTTGCAATCCAAGAAAGAAACACATTTCACCCATCATACTCATTTCAAACCTTTGGCTCATCACTTCTTCGAACTCTCTACACAATTGAGAGTTTGTAGATCCAAAAATAATATCATCAACATACACTTGAACAAAGATCATTTCACCATTCACCTCTCTTTTAAATAAGGTCATATCAATGGTACCACGAGAGTAACCATTGCTTAGAAGATATTGCGTAAGAGTCTCATACCAGATTCTGGGTGCTTGATGAAGACCATACAAAGATTTATCAAGCTTATACACTTTATCAGGAAAATCAGGATCTTCAAAGCCTGGTGGTTGACACACATATATCTCCTCATCAATGTCGCCGTAGAGGAAAGCACATTTCACATCCATCTGGTAAACTTTGAATTGTTTATGAGCAGCATGAGCAAGAAATATTCTGCTTGCTTCAAGACGAGCAACTGGAGCAAAGACTTCTGTATAATCAATTCCTTCTTCTTGAGCAAAGCCTTGCACTACAAGTCTAGATTTGTTTCGCACCACCACACCCCAATCATCTGGTTTGTTCTTAAATACCCATTTTGTACCAATTGGATATTTGTTGGGAGGTAAATCAACTAAGGTCCAAACCTTAAGCTTTCGAAACTGTTGAAGTTCCAATTGCATAGATTCTACCCAACAAGGATCTTGTAGAGCAGCATGAACATTTTTTGGAACAATTTGAGAAATGAAGCATGAGAAAAGACAGACATTAATCAGACCAGATTGACTTCGCGTGCGAACACCATCAGAAACAGATCCAATCACATTATCAAGCGGATGATCTTTCAAAGTTTTGTAATCACTTGAAGAAGGAAAGATAGTTGAAGAAGTATCAGCCATAGCCGGAGAAAGATTAGATGAAGGTGTATCAATGACAGGTGTTGAATCAGGTAATTAAGGAGATGTAGGAGATAAAGAATCAGATAATGGAGCTTGATCAGGCATTGGAGACGATGAGCTGACATCAGTTGAAACAGCATCATTTACTAGCGGGATGGATGGAACAGACGATGGAGATGATGGAATAATATTCATTTGAGTACTTGGAATTGATGTATCATCATCGAAAACTGGCAAATTAAATGAATTGAACACAGTATTGGAGTCAAAGAACCATGCAGGTTCAGATTTCACTTCAGAAGGATTGGATTCTTGCCAATCAACATAGAATGACTCTTGAACAATATGTGTTCTCTTGTTATTAACTCGGTACGCCTTTTGTGAAGAAGAGTATCCAACAAAATAACACTCGTCAGAAACAACACCAAATTTTGTCTTTTGAGATTGAGTATTCAGAAGAGTACAAGAACAGCCAAATGGTCGAAAGAAATCAATTAGTGGCTTCCTCAAAAAGTTCATAAGGAGTCTTCACTTTATCTTTCACAATTAACACCCTGTTTAGAACATAAGATGCACAATTAACAGCTTCAGCCCAGAAAATAATGGGTAATGAGGATTCTATCAACATTGTACGAGCAGCTTCCACAAGAGTGCGATTCTTTCTTTCTGCAATACCGTTCTGCTGGGGTGTTCTTGCAGCACTAAATTGTCTCACAATCCCTTTTTGAGCACAAAATGAATCAAGAATCTGATTTTTAAATTCAGTTCCGTTGTCACTTCTTAATCCCATAACTCTTCTCTTACTGACTGATTCAATAGAAATGATTAATTTCTGCAATTCCTCTGCAACTTCACTCTTGTGTGCAAGAAACCTCACCCATGAATAACGTTAGAAATCATCTGTAACAACAAGACAAAAGGATTTTTTAGCAATTGATTTAACACTAATTGGCCCAAATAAATCAGTATGTAACTTCTTGTTGCTTGTCGGAGACGAGGGCTAATATGGCTAAGTGACCCTACGTAGCCACTTTCAAGCCTTCATGAATGATATGATGGCTATGACAGCACCACTCTTTTCGCCCTTAACCGAAAGAGTTTCCCCGTCCATTAGAGGAATGCGGATGACCTTCTCACGACATATCACTTTTGCTTGTTTCTCGGACAACCAGTCCATGCCTACGACCACATCAAAACTTCCAAGAGTAACAGGCATGAGTTCAATGTCAAGGTATGACCAGCGAGTTCTATCTTGCAATTCTTAAGGATGTGCGTAACGGAGATTTACTTACCATCAGCCAATTCTACGACATACTTAGATTCCAACACAGAAGGCATATCACTTAAGAGGCTAAAGAACTTAGTAGAGATAAAACTCCTATCGGCTCTAGTGTCAAACAGTACAGAAGCAAAACGACCATTAATAGGAAATTTACCCGTAACGGTAGTAGGATCGTGACCTGAACCCATGACAAAGTCTCTCCCTTTAGCTCCACCATTGTTGCCACCATTGTTGTCACCATTGCCACCGTTGTTATTATTGCCACCATTCCCATTACCATTCCCATTTCTTTTTAGTTGAGGACAATTTCTCTTGTGATGCCCTTCCTTTCCACACTCAAAGCAACCCTTTGGTGTTTCATGGGGTTACTGGGGCTGCTGAGACTGCTGAGGTTTCTTAATTAACTCCCCATGGCAATCCTTTACCACTTGTCCAACCTTTCCACAACGCTGGCATCAAAAATGTCACACCTGCCAGTGTGGTGGTAGTTGCATCGGTTGCTCTTTGGATTTTTCCCCACGTATCCACTTGGTCTTTGAGATGATGAAGATGATTGGTTGAAGTTGTGATTGTTATCAAACCGTCTATGCTACTACTGCTGTTCAAGTTGATGTTGTTAAGGTGGGTTACGAGAAGTCGATCATTTGTAAGCATTGTTTTTCCACTTGCGTTTGTTGTCGGGCACGCTTGCCACAGCGCCCCGCTTGGGTAACTTCCCTTACTCCACAGCTTGATCAGTGAGCTTGTGAGCTAGTCGGATAGCCTGCTGAATAGTAGGGAGATTTGCAGCAGTCACCATACTTTGAATCTCAGGAACTATGCCACGTAAGTAGAGCCAATTCGTCGGCTCGACTGGTTAACCATGCCAAGATAGAGTGTAGCTAGCTCATGAGACCTAGTAGTGTAAGCCTCAATGTCAGATCCTTTCATCTTCAATTGCCAGAACTCAGCTTCCAGCTTCTGAACTTCATCACGGGGGCAGTATTCTTGGTCATCATCGTCTTGAATTCCTCCCTCGGCAGCGCATTTGACATTGCCTGGCCAATCATTTGTACTTGGACATTCCACCACGTGAGTTTTGCACCTTCCTGTTTTCCTGTGGCGTAATTCACCTGGTCCACCACTGGACAGTTACATTTAGCGAAGACTGACTCAGTCTTCTCAAACCATCTTACAAGCCTTATAGCTCCCTCAGCTCCACCGTAGGTATGCGGCTTACAGTCCGAAAATGCCTTGTACGTGCATCCAGGCGGTCCTGTATTCAACGTATCAGGGTGTTTAATCAAACTGAAAGAATTAATCACCTAACGGAATATTCGGATAATCAATGACTAAAGTCACCGATTACCTCCAAACTAGGCAGGTTTGGTATCCAACGCCTCCTGTACATGCTGCTTTATTAGAGCAGTTAATTCAGCTGGGATCATGTTCACGTTGCCGGCACCACGTCCACCGTCACGCCACGGCCGCGTCCGCGTCCTCTGCCTCCCCCGTCCATATTTCATATTACATTCACAAATACAATAATGAGTAACATCCAACATATCAATCTCATTGAAGTATGGTAAATAATAAGAAATAATGTAAAGTCACAACAACAACATTTATAACCAAAATAGTAACTTGCCATAAATAAATTGTAAGTAACTCACAAAATATCCAATCAATGTCAAAATTTGTTAACCCAGGTTGAACACACTTGAATCAAATCTAAAGATTATAGATCAAAATAATGATGAACACAATGAAAAACCCCTATTTGATCTAGCTTGATTGCATAAGATTTTTACAAAGTGGAAAACCCAATCAATTGGTCTTACAACCATTAACTAACTCTAATTACAATAAACCTATTTATAGTCTAGACTAACTTTCACTATTTATATTTAGCCCCCTAGACTATTAAACATGACTTAAACAAGACTAAAACAAGATAAAATATATTTTGCTCATATTTAAAACAATAAAGTCTCAAACACAATATATGTTCAATATCTTCACTTGGTTCTTCGTCACGAACTCGACGTTTGACTTTTGTTGACTTTGACTGAGATGTTGACTTTTATTGACTTTGACTATGTTGATAATATAGATTATCTTGTACAGCTCCAACAATACTCCCCTTTAGTCTATCATTATCAACGTTTTCAAACAATATCAGCACCGAAAAGTCAACCATAGAAAGATCTTCAAATTGAAGCTTTTTGAATGTGATGAGAAACATTATTCATTTCATAAGCTCCCCCTATTTATTTGCTCCCCCTTGATGTGTGTATAGTTTGACCAAAACATGAATAGTTTTCCCAACTCTCTAATCTTGAGTGTTTTAGAAGATGCAGGAGGAGCATTCCTAACTTGGTATCTTCTGCAAACGTTGAGGAACAGGTTCTCTCATTAGGTACACTACTCAACTGATGATCGGTAATCACTTAGAGTAAAAATATGAAACACAATCACAAACACAATCTCGACATTTCTAATTAGATCATTTCATTTTAACAAATAAACCCGTGTTTATCTGTATGTGAAAACAAGCGAACCCGTGTTCCTTTGTACGCAATTTCTGTAAAATGCATGAAAAATGATAAAATTGTAACAACATAATATGGAAAACCTAAAAGAATTTTGAAATAAAAAACTATTAAATTTTTATATATTTATTATTATTATTTTATTTTTATTATATATAGTTATTATAATATTTGTTATTTTAATTTTATATATATTTTTTATTTGTATATTTTTTATTACCGAGAACTGAATCGATCATGAGATCACATCCTAAAGATATACTTTAGCACAAAGATGAATTTGATCATCGACAAGCAATGAGATCACACTAATAACTCAATCTAATCATAATCTTTGAATGATTTTGAAATTCATTAAACAGATCAATAACGATTGCTGATATGTTTGCCCATTTATACCCATGCCCTATATTTTTCAATAAGAAACAGATGATTCGTTAAGGTTCGATTAAATACTTTAGAATGCTAGGACCCGACGATCATTTGACAAAAACCCTCACCCAACCTTAGGATCTCTTGAATTTTGTTACGATCTTTATAGAGCAAGGCTTGTGCGTTAGTGTGCAAGTGATTATTATCAGAATATTGCATTCTGTGACGAATTCATCGTTAGATGATTTGTCACAACTTAGGCCAAAATAGTAAGAGCTCCAGGTCAGTATTCACATACAACAGAGGAGATGACCATTTAGCATGTGCCGATAAGAGTTCCAGGTCAGTACTTCCATACAGCAAAGGAGATCATCACTCCAGGTCAGTACTTCCGTGTAGCAGAGGAGATTAGCCAAACACGAGACACAGAAAAGGAGATCAATTCTCAATCCAATTTTTTTCGAGACTCAGTTTTCATGCAGGCCAAAATGATTGCGTAAACCCAGACATCCTTAAGCATATATTTTAATTTAAATCATTATGTTGTTGTCTACTTTATTGTTCAGGCTGAGTCTACAAAGCATATCATTAAAGAATGTGTTTAATTTTCTTTTAGTGGCACTTAAAAATAACATGTGAACCAAATAACAACATCAGTTTCTATCATTTATCATTTTAAAACGCAAGTCATGCAATAACAAGCATTTCAAGATGATATACAATCATTTCTCAGTCATCTAGAATCAAGTTCACAGTTCTCTTTGCATTTTTTATTTTTATTATACTCTCCCCCTAAATTTTTTATTTTTGCAAACCTAATATTTTATATATATATATATATATATATATATATATATATATATATATATATATATATATATATATATATATATATATATATATATATATATATATATTTTATTTTTTATTATTAAAAACGATATAAAAATTAAAATTGACCAAAGAATGTCTTCCAAACTACACTGATATAAAGATAAGAAATGAATGATGAAGAAATATGCAGTGAGTGTGAAGTGAGAACTGTGATTGAGTAGATAAAAAATCTAGATTGTGGATATAATACTATGACCTTAACCTGTTTGTTCCGCCTCAAGGTTTAATTAGGAACAATCTCTGTCAGTGAACGGGATTACTAACATGCCTCCTGAATTGTTCCTGCACCCACTAACAAATTAGTTAAAGAGGGGAACCCAGGCCATCATAGTCCTGGGATGTAAGGCCCCGTTTCCGGGACGCCTACAGTTGGTCATTCATCGCTCATAAAACATATAATTTCAGTTGCATTAGGAAAACATTGCAGCGGAAACATTCAAAAATGACATCACATTTCATTATAAATACTTTTGCCAGATAATACATCATTATCCGGTTACAAAATTCATGTTTGCATTACATCACAAAAGCTATATAATTGGATGCCATCCCAAAAGAGCTGAGTAGCTTCGCCGTGCCATCCTCAGCAATCATTTACCTGCCAACTGGAAAATGCAATAAAAGTCAGCGTTGCTGAGTGAGTTCTAGTTTTAATAACAAAATATACTTTACTTTCATATAAAACCATTCGTTACTTTGACATGATCACACATCATACGTACGCATAGATAATATCATTAATATCTTCTTCATTCATTCATTCGTTCATTCGTTCCTTTTAACTTACTTGCGCATCGGACATCATCCATACCAATACCATATGCTACACCCCAATTAGTCTCAGCTACCGGGCCGAAGTCAATAAATGAACAGCTAAACGTATGCCGCGGTACTGGGGTTAACCAATCAGTCTTAGCTACTGGGCCGAAGTCAATAAATGAACAGCTAAACGTATGCCACAGTACTAATGATAAGCGGTAGAGGTTCCACATAATGGTCAATCACAAAGAAGGACCCGTTATCCGATGCATGCAAGACGTGTCATCTCTTTCCACTTTACGTTACATAATACTTTATTTCATTCATCATAATACGTAAAGCCATAAGAAAGATAATCATACATCATAACAAGGAACATATGAAACATATTCATCAACATCATACAGGGCAACGTCATACATTCATAATATGCATAAACATGCAACATCACCATCATCATCAAGCCCTATATGCACTCTAAGGCCATAACCATACTCTTACATGCTTTTACGGTTTACCTTACGTCCAAACTTACATCTGCACCTTTCCCGAAGGCCAAAAGTCAAACTACACTTTCATTCGAGTGCAACAGCCCTATTCGGGCGTTTGGACACTCTTCAGTCGCATGGCCTCCATGCGACTGAACATCATGCGACTGGACCCATGCGGATGGTCATCTATGCGAATGAACATCCAATCGTGCGTATGGACCATGTGCGAATGGGACTACTGCGAATGGGCACCTATGCGACTAAACTCATGCGGATGGACTCATGCGACTAAGCATCTATGCGACTGAACCCTCAGTCGCACATCCCTCATGCGACTGGACTCCCAGTCGTGCGACTGAACCCCAATCGTGCGAATGACCTTCAATCGCCCTCATTCGGCCGTATGGCCTTCATTCGGTCGCCTAGCCCTAGCTGATGCAGAATGGAGTTCATCCCGAACCCAATCTGCCATTTTCGGCCTCCAAGCTCATCCAAACCCATTCTAAGCCTAAATCAACCCTCCTGGACCTTAGGAATGCATACCATAACACCATACAAGCACACACAAGCCCGAAATCATACACTAAACGCATCATACACATCACACCCAAATGGGTCAAACATACACACACATAAAAACGGGTTTTGACATCTTCCAGCCCCAAAATCAGTTGAAACAAGTAAAAGTGGGGTCCTAGAACTCACACAATCGAGCACAAAGACAAGAGCTTCGATTTGGCTTGCTACTCGACGGATTTGGACACCCGAATCACCCGAAACACCACTTTTCTCCCTTTTTCTCTTCTTTCTCTCTTCTCCTCCTCTCAAATCTGAAATATGTGAAGTGTGGGGAGAGTGGGCTGCCCTCTCCCTACACATATCACCACATTACCCAACTTTTCTTCGTTGACGAGTTTGGTCCCTCAACTTTGGACTTTATTTCTTTTCTTTCTTCGTCGGCTTCAAAATAATAAATTTCCGGGTGTTACAAGTCCACCCCCCTTAAATAGGTTTCGTCCCCGAAACCTGTCATTCCTCGAACAAACGTGGATAATGTTGTCTCATTTCTTCCTCAGTCTCCCACGTCGACTCGGATCCCTTCCTGTGCTTCCACTGTACACGCACAAGAGGAACCACTTTGTTCCTTAGCCTTTTCTCCTTTCGGTCGATGATTGCCACTGGTTGCTCCACATAATTGAGTCGTTCATCTACTTCGATATCTTCCAATGGGACAATCATATCTTCATCTGCTAAGCACTTCCTTAGATGAGATACATGGAATGTCGGGTGAATTCCACTTAACTCATCTGGCAACTCCAGTCTATAGGCCACCTCTCCTACTCGAGCAATGATTCGGAAAGGGCCTATTTACCTTGGGCTCAACTTGCCCCGCTTTCGGAAGCGAATGATGCCCTTCCAAGGTGAGACCTTCAACATAACCCGATCACCCACCTGGAACTCAATCGGCCTGCGTCGTTTATCAGCATACGACTTCTGTCTGTCTTTGGCTGCCTTCATGAAGGCTTTGATCTTCTCAAGCTTCTCAGTCGTAGCCTCGATTACCTCGACGCTCCCCAATTCCTTCTGACCAATATCACCCCAACAAACGGGTGTTCTGCATCTCCTACCGTATAGCATCTCATATGGAGGCATGCCAATGCTGGCGTGATAATTGTTGTTATATGAGAATTCGGCTAACGGTAGGTGGTCATCCCAACTTCCACCAAAATCAATCACACATGCCCGAAGCATGTCTTCCAGTGTCTGAATGGTCCTTTCTGACTGACCATCAGTCTGGGGATGATAAGCCGTGCTGATATGTAACCTCGTCCCCATAGCATCGTGGAACTTCTTCCAGAATTTAGATGTAAACCGGGTGTCGCGATCCGACACAATAGACACCGGCACACCATGACGAGTCACAATCTCCTTGATGAACAGATCAGCCAACCTCTCAGATGAATATGTCTCGCGGATCGGTAGGAAGTGAGCACTCTTCGTCAAACGGTCAACTATCACCCATATGGCATCGTACCCTTTCGGAGTACGCGGCAACTTGGTAATGAAATCCATGGTGATGTGCTCCCACTTCCATTCCGGTATATCCAGAGGTTGTATCTTCCCATACGGCTTTTGATGCTCAGCCTTCACCTGTAAGCAAGTAAGGCACTTACTCACGTACTCCACCACATCGCGCTTCATACCCGGCCACCAATAATCTTTCTTCATATCATGGTACATCTTCGTGGCTCCGGGATGAATGGAGTACCGTGTCTTGTGAGCTTCATCCATTATCTTCCCCCGTAGATCCCCAAAACGAGGAACCCACACACGATCGAATCGGGTTCTAACACCGAACGTGTTTTCACCCAATTCTCCAACCAGACCTCTCATTCTTTCAGAGTTAAGATGATCTTCTTTCAGTGCCTCATCTTGAAACCCTTTAACCTGCTTCATCACATCGGAGGTCATGATCAACTGATACGCTTTCACCCGGATCGGCTCGGGCCTCTCTTTCCGACTAAGGGCATCAGCCACCACGTTGGCCTTGCCCGGATGGTAGTGGATCTCACAATCATAATCCTTTATAAGTTCCAACCACCGCCTCTGCCTCATGTTCAAATCCTTCTGCTCAAAGAAGTACTTCAGACTCTTGTGGTCAGTGAATATGGTGCACTTCGTCCCGTAGAGGTAGTGCCTCCAAATTTTTAATGCAAAGACCACGGCTGCCAGCTCCAAATCATGAGTAGGATAATTGACCTCATGAACCTTCAACTGTCGGGATGCATAGGCTATAACCTTTCCTCTCTGCATTAACACACACCCCAACCCCGAGTAAGAAGCATCAGAATAAACTACCAGATCTTCACTTCCATCGGGTAACGACAGAACAGGAGCTTGAGTCAATCTCGCCTTCAATTCTTCAAACGCCTTCTCTTGAGCTTGACCCCATACAAACTTCACATCTTTTCGGGTCAACTTGGTTAGTGGAGAAGCAATCTTGGAGAAGTCTTGGATGAACCTTCTATAGTAACCCGCCAAACCCAAGAAGCTACGAATCTCGGATGGCGTCTTTGGCGACTTCCATTGCATAACCGCCTCCACTTTTGCCGGGTCCACCATAATCCCATCGGGATTCACCACGTGACCCAAGAACTGAACTTCGCGCAACCAGAACGCGCACTTGGAGAATTTTGCATACAACTTCTCCCTCCTCAGCGTCCCTAGAACCTCCCGAATGTGACCGGCATGCTCTGCTTCGCTCCTCGAATAAATCAGGATATCATCAATAAACACAATCACTGCTTTATCCAACATAGGCCGACACACACGGTTCATCAAATCCATAAAAGCAGCTGGCGCGTTGGTCAAGCCAAAGGACATGACGAGAAACTCGTAGTGACCATAGCGCGTACGGAAAGCTGTTTTAGGAATATCCTGCTCCTTCACCTTCAGCTGATGGTAACCAGATCGAAGATCTATTCTCGAAAACCAACTGGCACCCTGAAGTTGATCGAACAAATCATCTATCCTCGGTAAGGGGTATCGGTTCTTTACTGTCAATTTGTTTAGCTCGCGGTAGTCGATGCACATCCTCATACTACCGTCCTTCTTCTTTACAAACAGGACCGGAGCACCCCAAGGAGAGATACTCGGTCTAATGAACCCCTTGTCAAGCAACTCTTGCAACTGCTCCATCAACTCCTTCATCTCGGTCGGAGCCAACCGATACGGTGCCTTGGCAACAGGTTGGGCACCCGGTATCAGATCAATCTGAAACTCGATCTCTCTGTCAGGTGGCACTCCTGATAAGTCTTCCGGAAACACATCTGGAAAGTCACACACAACCGGTACATCAGCTAGTTGTGGTGTTGGCGTATCCACATCCTTCACATAGGCCAAGTAGGCACTACATCCACGCCTCATACACTTTCCCGCCACTGCCATCGAGATCACCTTCGGAATCGTAGTAACCCGATCACCATATACCGCCACTGAACTACCATCAGGCGCCGACAACCGAATCATCTTCTTGCGACACACAATGTTCGCCTCGAAGTCCGCCAACCAATCCATCCCAAGAACCAAGTCAAAACCACCTAAGGTCATCACAAACGGTCTAACAGGAAACTTATGACCCTCGAGCTCCACATCACAATTCTCTATCATCTCAGAAATCCTGGTAGACTTACCTATGGCAGTTTCTACATCAAAGGGCGCATCAACACGTCTACTACTAACAGGCAGCTTAGCACAGAAAGCAGCAGAAATAAAACTCCTACTAGCACCAGAATCAAATAACACAGAAGCTAAAGTTTGGTTCACCAGAAACGTACCGGACACAACGTCAGGGTCCGTCCTAGCCTCCTCCTGTGTCATGGTGAATGCCCTGGCGCTCGCCCTCGGTCCATCACCTCCCGTCCTCTTCGCCCCTGAACTCTCGGCCCTCGGCTTCTTGCAATCCCTGCTCATATGACCAATTTCCCCACAGTTAAAACATTTGCCCGTCAAGCAATCCTTCGCCATATGCCCCGTCTTCCCGCACTTGAAGCACACATTCATACCCAGCCTGCACTCTCCCGCATGCTCCTTTCCACACTTACCACATCTCCTCGACCCTGCTCCCGGTGTGGCCACGCGGCGGTCATCCACCCGTGCCTTTTTGTTACCCGTCGAGGCCTCACCCCGACCAAACCTCTTCCCGTTCCAGCTTCGATCACCACTACCCTTCCTATTCGCTTCAACCACCACCACTCCCCTCTCATCATAAAGTCTTCCGGCCAGATCAACTGCCGACCTAAACGTACTTGGCCGGGCGGCGATCATATGCCGGCGGACATCCACCGGTAAACCCTGAATGTACCTCTTGATCTTCCGAGAAAGAGGCGTCACCTGATCCGGCACCAACCGTGCCATCTCGTTGAACTTGGTAGTATATTGCTGGTGTGTCATGGATCCCGCCTCCAGCTGCAGGAACTCCCTCTCAATCTTATCCATTTCCCTATGAGGACAAAACTCCTCGATCACCATCTTCTTCAGTTCGGGCCACCTCATTCTCCCGATCGCCCGATTACCCTCTGCTTGGACAATGTTGTCCCACCAGCATAGTGCCGAGTCCACAAAGGAGTGGGTGGCAAATTTTACCTTCTGATCTTCTCGGCACTCGCTTATGTCGAGGACAGCCTCCATTTCTCTCACCCATCGGTGAGCAGCAGCGGCATTACCATTACCGTCAAAAGTAGGGGGCTTGCATCTCATAAACACCCCATAGTTGCAGCCTCGTGCCACCTCCCGCACAGGCTCCTCTTCCTCTTCCTCCTCATTATCGGAGAAAATAGTTTCAGGCTCCGGTTGCTCCCCCGTGGCCCGGTTTCTCTCCTTCCTTTCCCCTTCCTTCACAGCTTTGATGACTTCGGTCACCACAGACGGTAAGATCGTCTGCATGACCTGATGCACTTCCTCAACAACAGCCTCCTTTACCGAGGCCCTCAAGTTCGCACTCTCATCCCCAGCTTCTGGATGAGGAGTCTCAGGTTCTGCAGGAACCTCTTTCTCAGCTCTAGGCCTTCCCCTCTTAGGGCGTGGTTCAGCAACAGGGCCATCACGGCCTCCACCCCTAGAAGCTCTAGAAGATCTACCACCAGCCATTCTCTACCACACTGAAAGATTCAAACACCAACACGGTCATTCAAGGAAACAACTCAGTTTATGTCAAGTATAGTAAGTCCCTAATTACAGTGGCCAGTTGTGATTAGCCACTTACTGTACTCTTCATTTACCTGTCCTGACTACATCAGTATTCAAATCTACATACAACACATAACATATACCATGCGCACATAAAACCGATTAACTTTAAGAAAATACCTGATGGCACGCAGCTACTCAGTTTGGCATCCCATTCCCTTTCCGTCCCATTCTCAGTTTAAGTTAAGGTTTATTTTGAAAATTTACCCATTTCACTTAAACTTTGGCTCTGATACCAACTTGTAAGGCCCCGTTTCCGGGACGCCTACAGTTGGTCATTCATCGCTCATAAAACATATAATTTCAGTTGCATTAGGAAAACATTGCAGCGGAAACATTCAAAAATGACATCACATTTCATTATAAATACTTTTGCCAGATAATACATCATTATCCGGTTACAAAATTCATGTTTGCATTACATCACAAAAGCTATATAATTGGATGCCATCCCAAAAGAGCTGAGTAGCTTCGCCGTGCCATCCTCAGCAATCATTTACATGCCAACTGGAAAATGCAATAAAAGTCAGCGTTGCTGAGTGAGTTCTAGTTTTAATAACAAAATATACTTTACTTTCATATAAAACCATTCGTTACTTTGACATGATCACACATCATACGTACGCATAGATAATATCATTATATCTTCTTCATTCATTCATTCGTTCATTCGTTCCTTTTAACTTACTTGCGCATCGGACATCATCCATACCAATACCATATGCTACACCCCAATTAGTCTCAGCTACTGGGCCGAAGTCAATAAATGAACAGCTAAACGTATGCCGCGGTATTGGGGTTAACCAATCAGTCTTAGCTACTGGGCCGAAGTCAATAAATGAACAGCTAAACGTATGCCACAGTACTAATGATAAGCGGTAGAGGTTCCACATAATGGTCAATCACAAAGAAGGACCCGTTATCCGATGCATGCAAGACGTGTCATCTCTTTCCACTTTACGTTACATAATACTTTATTTCATTCATCATAATACGTAAAGCCATAAGAAAGATAATCATACATCATAACAAGGAACATATTAAACATATTCATCAACATCATACAGGGCAACGTCATACATTCATAATATGCATAAACATGCAACATCACATCATCATCAAGCCCTATATGCACTCTAAGGCCATAACCATACTCTTACATGCTTTTACGGTTTACCTTACGTCCAAACTTACATCTGCACCTTTCCCGAAGGCCAAAAGTCAAACTACACTTTCATTCGAGTGCAACAGCCCTATTCAGGCGTTTGGACACTCTTCAGTCGCATGGCCTCCATGCGACTGAACATCATGCGACTGGACCCATGCGGATGGTCATCTATGCGAATGAACATCCAATCGTGCGTATGGACCATGTGCGAATGGGACTACTGCGAATGGGCACCTATGCGACTAAACTCATGCGGATGGACTCATGCGACTAAGCATCTATGCGACTGAACCCTCAGTCGCACATCCCTCATGCGACTGGACTCCCAGTCGTGCGACTGAACCCCAATCGTGCGAATGACCTTCAATCGCCCTCATTCGGCCGTATGGCCTTCATTCGGTCGCCTAGCCCTAGCTGATGCAGAATGGAGTTCATCCCGAACCCAATCTGCCATTTTCGGCCTCCAAGCTCATCCAAACCCATTCTAAGCCTAAATCAACCCTCCTGGACCTTAGGAATGCATACCATAACACCATACAAGCACACACAAGCCCGAAATCATACACTAAACGCATCATACACATCACACCCAAATGGGTCAAACATACACACACATAAAAACGGGTTTTGACATCTTCCAGTCCCAAAATCAGTTGAAACAAGTAAAAGTGGGGTCCTAGAACTCACACAATCGAGCACAAAGACAAGAGCTTCGATTTGGCTTGCTACTCGACGGATTTGGACACCCGAATCACCCGAAACACCACTTTTCTCCCTTTTTCTCTTCTTTCTCTCTTCTCCTCCTCTCAAATCTGAAATATGTGAAGTGTGGGGAGAGTGGACTGCCCTCTCCCTACACATATCACCACATTACCCAACTTTTCTTCGTTGGCGAGTTTGGTCCCTCAACTTTGGACTTTATTTCTTTTCTTTCTTCGTCGGCTTCAAAATAATAAATTTCCGGGTGTTACATGGGAGTTCCTTTATCATTAATGTAAGTTACCTGCTTCAGCACACAACTGTTTAAACAATCATGGATTGTTGTACCCTTCTTTTTAATTTGACAAATTTGTTTCGGTTCAATTAATTTTGAGTTGAAGAAGTTAAATTTGGAAATTATTTTCTGTTTAAAATTGGATGAAAAAGAATTTGGGTTTGAATGAAGGATTTTTCATCCAACTATTCAAAGATGTGTGCTTTTCACCTCTTGAACCAGAGAAGCAACCCGTGTTGCATTTATCATTTCGAACATTCTTTGTAGACTTACATCTGGAAAAGCAATTCGCTTTGCATTTACCATCCTTGGCAAGTCTTTGAGGACATTTCTTTACCACATGTCCTTCTTTTCCACACTCAAAACAAGCCTTGAAAGGCTTTTGATGCTTGATTGACCCGTATGAAGCATTTGGAATTGGAGATTGCTTTGAGGTTGTTGCAGATTCTTACTTGTTTTGAAGTTTCCTGTGCTGAACAGTGAATGAGAACTTCACTTGTTGACTGGCTTGTTTTGCATTTGGAGAAGAGATCCGTATTGGTCTTGATGCAGCTTTTGGAAGCGTTTGAGACTTGACAATTTCAGGTGACATCTTGATCTTTGATGAACTGGCACGGTTCTCGGTGTTTGATTCATCATTTCAACTTGACCAGTCTCGTATACACAGATCTGTTTCCAATGGATCTTGATTGACAGGAATAGGATGTGTTGTTGTTGTTGGAACTTGATGATTTGGTGATTCCTGATTTATCTCTTCTTTCACAACCCTGGCAGGCTCAAAAGTAGGAATTTCACCTGCTTTAAACTTATCAAAGAAGTTAGAAGAAATAGTAGATATAGATTAAAAATAACCGGGACTGAACAATCGTTAGCTTGATTGTCAGCATTCGGTTTATTGTATCCCATACTTGTAGAATCATAATCATCTCGCACCTCATTATAATTCACTCCATCTAAGCCTGCATGCAAACTGTTAATATTCTTTTCAATTAAATCATTTGTTGAATGAAGTTTGGGAATTGGAGAACAACATAAAGTAGATGGAAGTGGAACTGAATTAAATACAGTTTCACCATCTGAACGATATCCAATCCCATGTTTTACCCGTGCCCCTTGTTGTCTAGCAATAAGCTCATCCTTTTTCATGTGTGAAAGTGTCCATTTATCAAGCTTCGTTTGAAGTTGTGTCGTTTCAAATTGAGCTAAAACAACCCTTTCTCTCAGAATATTAATTTTAACGTTACGCTCCAAAATACTTCTTCTTAAAAGATCATTTTCAGCCAATGCTTCATTAAGTTTCCTTGAAAAAGCAACTTTATGATTCTCTGTTTGTCCTTTTCTTTCACTTTTAGCCTTAGTTTGTCCTCAAACTCTTTCTTTCCATTATCATCATTCTCGTCTTCAGTATCCTCATTTCTCTCAAATTTAGGTTTACTGCCAGTATCAATACTTAGAGCCTTATAATTGTCTTTGATTTTAGCATTTGAATCAAATTTGGGTTAAAATTTCAAGTTTTTAGTTGTGTGGGAAACAAACCTCCGCACATAGGTTTTAAAAAAAACACCATATAGTCCAGGTCATAAGAATAAGAAATCGATCCAACAAATCCGACCCATCACTGTCTCCACCATCTAGGGCTTCTTCCGGCTCTTCTTCAGGGTCTTAATCGGTATCCTCCGCTGATGTAGGGTTGTCCTCGCTTTGTAGCGCTGCGAGTTATGCTTCCAGTCCGGTTAATCTACTCTCGACGCCCACATTATGGAGATCCTGCTCATCCATGCGCTCGCAAAGATTCATCACTCTACCAACCATCTTGTAATTCCCAGTGATAGACATAGATAAACGCTCCTCAAGTATATCCATCTTTAGCCATAGTCGGCGTATAATGTACTTTAGTGTGGAGTTCTCGTAAGTAAGCACTCCAAGTCATTGACGATCGGTCTCCCGAGTCGTGGTCGATGCCGCCACAGCCTACTCCAGGGGCACACGGACGGTTGATCTCAGCTTAACTCACCACGAGGGTAAGTATGTCGCAGCTAGTCAGGTATTCACTAAGGTACAGGTAGAGGGGATCCTGAACGAGCACGTCTTTTTCCCAAGACCTAGGATGATGATGACATGCTGCAGTGCATGTGATGTGTATGCCAATGAGTATACAGTAAAAGGATAAGGCAAGAGTAACTAACTAACTATGTGCGGTTATATACTAGTGTGTATGCAACCTAGTTCCTTATAACCAATGGCTCTGATACCAATCTATCACACCCTCAAAATCCACGTGCGGAGTTTTACCGCGAGGAGTGTGAACAAACCAGGATCACAGTCACTAGTTACTCAGAACAACACTATATGCCACATTTAAAACAAACCAAACAAATTTCCAACTTTAAAACCATGCGGAAGCGTTTAGTAAATAAAAAAAACCAAAATATAATGCATAACTTGGCAAAACACGCGCCAACACAATAATTTAAAATCCACAATAGAAAACTAACTATTATATCTTTAAAATAGAGTCTTAGAAGGCATGTTGGACCCGTGTTGTGCTCCTAATGGCAAGTTGAGTTAACGACCTGAGAATAGCATACCAAAATGTCAACAGAATGGTTGGTGATTTCAAGAGTTTGCGTTTATCATAAACAATAACATTTGCATAACATAAGAAGTATATAAAATTAGATAGCTAGTCTATGTTCACAAGTAATAACAATAGTGATTTCACGATCGAAGCTGACTGTGTTGCGTTTGTTGCCTCCCGTCACGACATACCAGGTCGTGACGAATGTTTGTGTTTAGGACAATATTGCACCTGTTTGACCTCGAGTCGCACGGGAGGGGCTTGTCAAACCCAGTAATACTACCCAATATTTCCCGCTAGTTACCATTATTAACGATCCGAAAGTGTGAGGACTTTCAAGGTATTAAGTACTATGTTAAAACATACACAACTTAAAATAATAAAATAGCGTCAGAGTACAAGTATGCTACCTCCCCCAGAAGAATGTTAATAAAAATAGAAGGGCATGAACTAACCTAGTGTGCAAAGATAATGACAAAAGAGAACTGATGATAGGTGTAAAGACAACCCTTCAAAGGTTACCTAGAACACACAAGTATCTTAGTCGTGTACACAGAGAAACTTAATAATCCTAGGTTAACCT
This sequence comes from Flaveria ramosissima, assembly GCA_025215565.1. Lineage (NCBI taxonomy): Eukaryota > Viridiplantae > Streptophyta > Magnoliopsida > Asterales > Asteraceae > Flaveria > Flaveria ramosissima. Next base: position 51,891,146 of record CM046030.1, read on the forward strand.
AGTTGACCCGTTTGACCCGTTGGTGACATATTAATTGAAATACCGTTTAATCATGTATATCAACTTAACATACAAGAATATCATGCAAAATATCCACGTGTATCACATCATCAACCCAAGTTCTACCTAGGTCATCACACAACATTAGATCATCTTAGTACTCCTGCAAATCTCAAACAACTAACATGTTCAACACAATATATATATACATCACAACCATTAGTTTATACTTGAAGTCTAATCATGCACTACATGCCATGTGAAGCCACTCACCACTTCACATCCCAAACTGTGCCAATCCTACTATGTAGGGACCTCAGATTCGCACGCGTGTATGACAATCATAATCACATTCATTCACTTAGTTCATTTCAACCTACATACACAGTGACAATCAATTCCAATCCCAAACATGATCTCTTAATCACTAGCCACAATTCGTCATCATGTATGATCACCAAAACCTAAACTCCTTACATGATCAACCAAGCATCCATACAACTCAATTACACATTCTTTCACATTAAACATCATCAACAATCATTCGAACATGATCCTAACATCATAAGCATGCCCAATTCATCATATCCAATGTTCTTTACAAATTAAGTTTCCCTTTTGGGAAAGTAACACCAAAAAAGCAATCTAGCACCCAATTCAATCATAATTTCATCAATTTTATACCTAATCAAGTTCATACATTCATTCTAACATGCTAATCATCACTAACTCATCCAAATTCATAAACATCCTTCACAAAAGTTTCTACTTTTAGGAAGTCACGATCAACACATCAAATTCATAGATTTTTTTGCACAATTCAATCAAAGTAACATCCCAACATTGTATCTAACATCATAACATCATCAAATCATGAATTCCAAGAACAAAAAGTTTCCTCTTATGGCAATGTATGAAGTAGATGATCAATCCATGGATTTCTTGCATAATCAACATAATCTAGCATTCATACGACCTAATTAACATCATATTAACATCTAACAGTCATCAATTTCATGTTTTCATCACCAATTTTGAATCTAGGGTTCATCAAGATCAAAACTATGAAAAACCAATCATAACTAACCTTAAGATGTGTAGAACTCAACAATTGAACTTGCAAAACACCTTGTAATCACTTGAATCACTCAAAAATCAAATTATGTGTGTGTCTTGATCAAAATCGCAATGTGAGGGGTTTGGGATGAAGGTTGCAACCGAATGGGGGTATGGAAGGCTAAGGTTGGGTTAATTTTGGTAATATTTGGTTTTAGAATAATTACAAAGTAACACCTTTATTTTATTTTATAAAACTAATCTTTTTAAAACTTTTTAAATATTTTTAACAACTAATTATAAGTATTATTAACCAATAATAATAATCATCAACATTTACAATAAGTCTCACAACACATGATTTATATATATAACACGTTGTCATGTTTTCGCGTAAAATTTACAAAATTACCATTTAAAATTCTATAAATTCATGCATCACATAATCACAACTAATAACAAACATTATTAATTAGATTATCATTGTTTATCATAGATTATCATTATTAAGTCACTAGCGTTTAACGACAACTAGTGTGTGCTCACGACATGTGTATGCAAGACCTAACGGAACTAATGGAGTTTGGTAACGGAAAATTACCGGATTTCACAACTTCCATCATTTTTCTAGGCTGAAGCTATTAACACTGCTTGTTATGTTCAGAATCATATGTTAATCTACAAACAACAAAATATGACTCCTTAGGAAATCTTTTTCAAACTTTAACCCAAAGTCGAAAACTTCAAAACATTTGGATGTTGTTGTACTTTATCTAAATTTGATGAAAAAGCTTATGAGTGTTATTTTGTTGGTTATTATGCTAAAAACGTTGCATACAAGGTTTATAATAAAAGGTCTAAGTAAATATTTGAGTCATTTGATATTTATTGACATAAGTCTAACAAAACAGATGCATGTTCTGCACCCTCATGGATTTATGATTATGCTTTATTATTCAAACATTTAATCGATCGTCTATTATTTCCACATCTAATCTTCCTTTGAATTCATCAACTTAGGATATTTTAACTGATGATGTTGGTATTGTATCTTCTCAAACAAAAGGGATATCTTGAGACATACCTTCTTCTTCAAACAGTTCAGCTGTTCCACAAGTATCTGAATCTGCGGAGGCATATTTCGAACCTATTGTTGAACAAGCTCCAAACTTTCTGATGCAACTTGCTAATCTACTCAAGTGGATCCAATTGATAGTGCTCAAGTTCCATTTCGTGATTTATCTTCTGATACTGATAATCATCAAGAGGAGGATATAGTTTATCAACCAGAAAGAGGAAATACTGTTGAAGAACTGGTGGGTCATATTTCTAATCTAGACGAGGTTATTTCTAAATATTTTATTCCTCAGCTGAGAATTCACAAAAATCATCCAACTGAAGCAAACATCGGTCCATTATCTTAAGGAGTTCAAACTCGAAGCCATAAATACATGTTTGTATTCATGTTTCATCTCTCAAATTGTGCCCAAGAATGTTGAGATGGCATTAAAAGAAAATAGTTGGGTAGAGGCCATGCAAGACGAACTGATGCAATTTAAAAAACTGAATGTTTGGCATCTGTGTGAACTTCCAAAAGGAATGTTATCGACTAGAACAAAATGGATATTCAAGAAGAAGATGGATGAAAAAGATCTGATTGTCCGTAATAAGGCCAGACTTGTTGTTCAAGGATTCTATCAAATTGAAGGTCTTGATTATGAAGAAGTGTATGCTCCTGTTGTAAGACTAGAAGCTATATGCATTTTTCTGGCTTATGCTTCATACAAGAACTTTACAGTTTATCAGATGGATGTCAAAACTGCTTTCTTGTATGGAGAAATGAAAGAAGAAACCTATGTTTGTCAACCACCAAGTTTTGAAGACCAAGATCATCTTGAATATGTGTACAAGTTAGACAAAGCATTTTATGGCTTACATAAGCACCTCGTGCTTGGTATGCTACTCTAACTGAATAGTTGCTTGCAAATGGTTATTCGAGAGGTGCTATTGATCAAACTTTGTTTTTAAGAAAGATCAGTGATGACCTAATTCTTGTTCAAGTTTATATTGATGATATCATTTTCGGATCTACAATGATGATTTATGCAAGAAATTTGAAGCAGTGATGAAGAAGAAATTTGTGATGAGTTCTCTTCATGAAATGTCTTTTTTTCTTGGGAATCCAAGTTAAATAGACAACGGAATCCTCATAAATCAAGAAAAGTATATTCATAGTATTGAAAAATACAAGTTTTAAGATTCCAAGATAGCTCCAACTCCTATCTCTTCTTGTCACACTTTGACTTCAGATCTCACGGGAGAAGATGTTGATCAACACATGTATCGATCAATGATTGGATCTC
>CM046030.1:51899564-52167626 GCA_025215565.1 Flaveria ramosissima
GTCTAGATTGACTTGGGTTGACAAGTGGCATGTTGATCAAGTCAAGACCTTCATAGTAGTTCAAGGTCTGAAAGTTGAATACCTCTTGTTGCCCTTAAACTGTTTGAAGATGAGGGCTCTTCTATCAGCATCATACCTCCACCCAAGTATATAGTTTGAAGTTCCTTGGGGTGGAGATGGCATAGCCCTTGGAATACCTTCCTCAAAGAGACTCTGAATAAGAGAGTCTAGAGAGTCCACATCAATATGAATTGAGGAAGTTGTTGAGTATGCATAATTGCAAAGTGAGGATGGTGAGTCCTCAATTTCCATACTCCCTGAAGAACTCCCAGGTTCTGTGATTGTAATGACTTTCTTCTCCTTTTTGGTAGCATCACCCGCTTGCATAAGTGAGCTAGGAGTTAGGTCAATCACATCCATAGGTTCTTGTGTTCCTGGTTAAGCTCTCTTAAAGGTCTCTAGGCTAGTTTTTCCCTGAGATAATATCTCTCAAGTTGCTAATCATTGACCGTCTTTTGCAGGGTAGTCACCTGAGATTCAAGGTGACTAACCTTAGAGACTAGAAATGTGCATATATTTGACAGTTTGTGCACCTTTAGTCTCAAATTCCCCTCATCTTCATCAGAAGAATCACTAGGGGATGATAGAATTAGACCAAAGTCCTCACTCTCACCACCAACTTCATGTTCTTGGCTGCTGGATTTCCTCTGCTCACTAACAGCCTCAGTTAAAGTGTCAATGGGCTGAGTTGCCATGGTTGATGTCTTAATGATGTAATCACTTGCAGAAGTGAGAGCCTCTTCCATATGGATCTCTTAAACAGGTTCAGAGAGGTCCACCTCGTAATGGGTGACAGATGTGGGTTAGACATAGGAGACGCAGGAGCACACATCTCTCTTTGAATAGGGGAGGAGTAGATATACTCATGGTAATCACTGAAACCTAAGTCTTCATTAGTATAGAATTCAAGGTTAGGAATTGGTTGGTTTAAGCCTAAAGGCTAGGGATGGTAACTAACCCCTAAAGGTTGTTCACTTGAGTGTTGAGACTCAGAGTGAAGGCTTAAGGCAGTTGGGCTATTGAGCTCATCACGCTGGGCATGAGGAACCTCAACACTGGTCCTTGAAGAAATGGGAGTGGTTTGCTCCTCAGGAGAAGTGGGAACTCTACTATCCACTTCCTCCTATATGGGTGAGTATATGGGGGCCTGCACCAGCTCAATAGCTTGAGCAGGGGTTCGTTTGGACTTTCTTTGGTAGGAGAGGGTGATTTGAGGCCTTTTTGGTGGTTGAGAGGTAGGAGGTGTGGGTTCAACACTAGCTTGAGTTGCTAGGTTGTCACCTTGAGCAATGAGCTCTAACATTTTGGGGACAAGGGCTGTTTCTACCCCTGATAAGCCTATAGTTGGCTTCTTCATGATTTTAAAGATGCCGGGCTTCATTTGCCCTAATTTAAGAATATTACATGTTTACCTCAATTATGAGCCCAATTCACAGTTGAGAATGTATTGAACATATCTATGGAAACATTTAATACTCTAAGGAGTCTAAGTTTGCAAGCAAATTTTTATAAACAAACTGAGAGTACCTGAACTTGACCTCTTGAACCATTCCATGCGCTATAAAGGAGAGATACTTAGGAATCTGGCCCCACCTTCCATGCTCGTTTGACAAGCTGTGGATAACCACATGTAGCAGGTATTTCCACTGTAATGAGACCTTCCCTTTCCTGAAGATCTTTACAGAGAAATCTCCCTCATAGCGCATCTGCTCAAAGGAATGATTAACAGTCCTTTGGAAAGGAAAACTCACCTTCTTCATCTTCCAGCTAAAGATGAGTGTTGATGATGGCTGGATTGATGAAGATTGTCCTCCCCTGCACTGTGGCAGACAGTGCCTTCTCCCCACTCATGATGACCTCTTGACATATCTTCCAAAATTCAAGCAGATGATCCTCATAGAGAGTAGGATCAATAGTTAGGGAGGTGAGTAGTTGGATAAAGACAGAAAATGGCAAACCTCTGAGAAATTATCATCTTTCTAAGAGTTCAACAGAGCAACTTGGTTGTGTTTCCTGTGAAGTTACATGGAGAAATTAGGGTTGTTTATGTGGTTTAGGTTGGCCGTTTTGAGAAGCTTAATGGTGAAGAAAGTTGAAGAACAAAGGCGGTTTGAGTGAATTTAGGTTAGAGGAATAGTGCAGATGAAGAAGATAATGAATGACGGGGTAACCATTGGGTATATATATGAAATGGATTTAAGGCAAAGTTAATGAAAGGGGATAAACTTTGAAATCTAGATGTTGGTCCCACCTCTGAAAAAGTAGTTTACTTTTGCCCAAAAAGTAGTTTTCTTGGAAGTCGAGAAATCTTCCAAAGGTTATTTTGCTTCAGAAGTTTTGAAGAAAAGCTTCCGAAGGCAAATTGGCTTCGGATGATATTGCAAATGTTTTTGAGAATTTTGCTTCGAAAGAGATTTATTAGTCGGAGTTTTTTATTCTAAGAAGAATAAAAACTTCCGAAGATAAATTGCTTTCGGAAGAAAATTGTTCTTTGAAAGCATATAAGTACTTTAGTTAATTTTAAGCTTCAAAATATATTTCAGAAATTTCTTATGAGGGTAAATCTACTGAAGTAGTTATTTCTTTTCTAAGACATAAGTTTCTTCCGAAGGTAATTATAAGTCTTCCGAAGGATAGAAAGATAAAAATTTTCAATAAGCTAAGGAATGTCTTTTAAAAAGATTTTTCTTCCGAATAGAACAATGTCATATGAAGGTGATAAAATAGACAACTTAGGACACACAGGTTTTAGAAATAATATGATTAAGTTTTAAGGAAACCTAATCAAAGTTAATCATCCCAATAGTTGATACAAGATTTTTGAATCTCTGTTCATCAAAAGCTTTGGTGAATAGATCAGCATATTGTTCATTTGTGTTAACTTTGACCAGTTGGATTAATCCCTTTTCAAAGTTATCTCTAATCAAATGATACCTGATGTTGATGTGTTTTGTCCTTGAGTGCTGTACAGGATTCTCTATGATTGAGATAGCACTGTTGTTGTCTATATGGATGGGAGTCTCCTTGAAGTTGAATCCGTAGTCTAGCATCTGATTCTGAATCCAAAGCACTTAAGCACAGTAGCTTGTAGCATCAATGTATCCAGCTTCAGCTGTTGATGCAAACACACAAGAATGTTTCTTGCATTGCCAAGAGACTATCATTCCACCAAGAAATTGAAATCCCCCAGATGTAGACTTTGTAGTCATGTTGCAACCACCATAGTCACTATTTGTATAAGCATAAAGATTGAAGTCAGAATTCTTTGAATACCAAAGGCCAAGTGATGGAGCACGTTTAAGATATCTTAAAATTCTCTTGACAGTGATTAGGTGTGACATCTTAGGGTTGGCTTGATATCTTGCACAAATACATGTGGCAAACATGATATCAGGCCTGCTAGCTGTGAGGTACATAAGAGACCCAATCATTTCCCTGTAAAGATGTTCATCAACACACTCCCCCTCAAGATCAGGTCCAATGGAGTGGTTTCTGGCTATGGGTGTCTTAGCAACCTTACATTCAGTCACGTTGAATCTTTTAAGTATGTCTTGTACATACTTTGACTGACTTATGAAGATGCCATTTTCAACTTGCTTCACTTGAATTCCTCGAAAGAAATTGAGTTACCCCATGGCACTCATTTCAAATCTATCCTTCATAAGTTTCTCAAAGTCTTTGCAAAGCTTTGGATTTGTTGACCCAATGATAATGTCATCTACATATACTTGAACTAGCATTATGTCATTTCATGTTCCTTTGATGAAGAGAGTTCCATCAGTAGTACCCTTTTTGTAGCAATGCTGACAGAGATACTGAGATAGAGTCTCATACCACTTACTTGGTGCATGGTGCAGCCCATAAAGAGCTTTATCAAGCCTGTAGACATAATCAGGATGATCAGGATCTGCAAACCCAGGTGGTTGTCAGACATACACCTCTTCATCAATCACCCCATAGAGAAAAACACACTTGACATCAAGTTGGTAGACCTTGAAGTTCTTGGATGAAGAAAAAGCTAGGAATATCCTGACAGCTTCAAGTCTTGCTACATGAGCAAAGACATCTATGTAGTCAATTCCTTCTTCCTGAGTATGGCCTTAAACAACTAGTCTTGCCTTATTCTTGATGAAAAGTCCTTTATCATCCTTCTTATTCCTAATCACGCATTTGGTTGCTATGGTAGTCTTCCCTTGAGGAAGAGGACATAGGTTCCAAACCATTTGCCTTTTGAATTGAAGCAGCTCCTCTTGCATAGCTTCAACCCAACTTCCATCCTTTAGAGCCTCATAAGTCTTGTTTGGCTCTATCTGGGACAAGAAACAAGAGTGAAGACAAACATTTGCATCATGGGTTTGTCCTCTTGTTCGTACCCTTAAATCAACATCTCCAAGGATGTTTGTGGTAGGGTGAGACTTATGGATCCTTAGCTGAGGGATCATAAAAAGTTTTTTAGATATATCTAAATTTGAGAAATTCTGACCTGACAATGAGGGTTCACCCTCCATATCAGCACACTTATCAAGATTGACTTGATCTAATGAGTGTTTGACATCATTGATGTTGTCTTCAATGGGGTGGTTGTTAGAATCAAGGAATTCTTGATCACTTTCACCACAACCATTTTCTCCTACATTTGAAGCTCCTTCATCTGAGTTTGTTGCCTCTAAGCTGGAATTTGAAGGCACCCCAGAAGTATCAGCAGGATTTGTCATTGATGTACTGCTAGAAACCTCATTTGCTGGATTAGTTACCACTGGAGCTGAAGTTGTGTAGCTTGAAGGTCTTCTCAGCTCAAATCTTGGGTCAGGATCACCTGTAGCTACTATATCTGTGGATACTGAAACATGCTCACAAGATTTGTTAAAACAGTTGGTAACTAAATCAAGATGAAATAGCCAATCAGGACTAAAACCTCTTACACTGGGAGTGTGCTCATTGAAAGTCACATTGGCTGATTGCTCAACTACTCTAGTTCTGAGATTGTATACTCTATAAGCCTTAGCATGAGAAAAGTATCCAATAAAGTGTCTATCATCTGATTTCACAGCAAACTTGGCAATTTGATCTTTGGTACTCAATATGGTGCAAGGACATCCAAATAACCTGAGAAAACTTATGAAAGGTTTCCTCATGTGCAAAAGTTCATAAGGAGTCTTACCATGTGTCTTAACTACTAAAACTCTGTTTTGAACATAGCAAGTAGTGTTCACCGCCTCTGCCCAGAAAGTGAAGGGCAGTTTAGAGTCAGACTACATAGTTATTGCAGCTTCAATTAGTGTCCTATTTCTCCTCTCATCAACAACATTTTGTTGAGGAGTCTTGGGAGCATTATATTGTCTTGTAATACCTTTTTCATCACAAAATGTATCAAAGATTTGGTTCTTGAACTTAGTTCCTTGATCACATCGTATGGTTTTGACCTTGTGATCATATTGATTCTCAATCATTAAGATGAAATTCTTCAGAATCTCAGGGATTGCATCCTTAGTTCTAAGAAAGAAAACCCAAGTGAATCTTGTAAAGTCATCTGTGATCACCAAACAATAAGAAGTCCTTCCTAGACTCATTACATTGGTGGGGCCAAAGAGATCCATATGTAATAAGTAAGTAGTGATGGAGTTTCTTAACTTTGGCTTGTGAGATACCTTGTGTTGCTTCCCCTTCAGGCATGCAACACAGTGGTCATCACTTGTAAACTCTTTATTTGGCATTCCAGTTACCAAATTATTCTTAATTAATTTATTCATATTTTTAAAGTTTACATGTCATATTCTTTAGTGGTAGAGGAAAGACTCGTCACTATTTGCTTTAGATAGAAAGCATGAAACTTCTCCTGAGAGAGATGTTTCTTGCAAATCCATCTTGTACATGTTCCCTTTCTTGGGCGCTCTGAGCAGGATATGCTCATGAGGAATGACCATCATGGGCCTGAGAACAATGCACTCATGCTTAGTAAAGAGCGTGTTATGACTCTTATCACAAAATTAGGATAGACTCAAAAGATTGTACCCAAGCTCCTTGACAAGTTTACCTTTTCAATGCTAAGCTTACCATTTATGACCCTGCCCCTTCCTGTAATGTAACCTCCTACATCTCCTCCAAAAGCAATTGGTCCTCCATCAATTCTTTCAAACTTTTGATGTAGCCACCTATTGCCTGTCATGTGCCTGGAATAACCACTTTCAATGATCCATACATTTTTGTTTGTCTTGAGTTGTTCCCGCACAAAAGAGATGGTTAGTTACATTTGGAAACCCAAGCCTAATTGGTCATGGGCTCATCAAAAGAAGTTGAAGACAATGCAACAGTAATTGATCCTATAGTCATGTTTTGAGGATCATTTGCTGATGTTGATGAAGAATTTTCAGCCACTTGGTCTTTCTTTGTCTTCTACACCACCTTTGGAAACTTAGACTTGACCTTTAATAGTTCGGTAGTTTTGTTGATTTCAGAAGTTTCTATGACTGGACCTTCGGAAGATCTTGCTTTAACTACAGCAGGCTTCAGTGCTTTGGAAGTATTCCTTTCTTCCGAGACCAAATTTTTTTCCGAAGGCAAGTTTCCACTTGTCTTCTTCTTCATATTGGAGCTTTCAAAGGAAAAAGATTTTCCTTCCGAAGCTTGCTTCTTCTTCTCCAAACTCTTAGAAGTTTCTTTCTTGGTCATGTGGAGAGTACTCTTTGGATTGTAAACACAATCTTTAGCAAGATTAGAAGTACTCCCACACATGACACAATCCATTTTCTTCCTTCTAGGAGACTTCTTTTGAGGACAATGCTGAACTTGATCACTTTCCTTCTCCATCTTTATCTTTGCAGATGTTGTGGCAATTCTTGTGGGGATAGAACTACCTTTGGAGATGGATGGTTCAGGTTGTACAGTAGTGGTGCACAACTGATCAGCCTTGTTCTTGATGATGGGATGATTTGGACATGAACTATAACTCTTGTTATTAGAGTTCAAGTTTGTGTCTTTAGCCTTAACCACCTTAAATCCTACAGATATGAAGACTTGTTTCTGTGCAGAGTTGAAGCTGGCCTTGATCTCTTGAGCCTTCTTGTACTTTTTCTTGGCCTTCCTGATCAAGTTCTTTCTCTTGGACTTTGTAATCCCAACAGCTTTACTCTCCTCAGAGGGATGGTGACCCTTCTTAGAATGCTCTTTTTCACTCTTCTCAAAGCCATTCTTCACCATCTCCTCTTCATCCTCTTCAGTCAAGGGGTCAATGAGGGGAAGCTCATATTCACAAGTTCCACACCTAGGAGATCTTACTGACAAGATTATGTGTGGAGGAGCTATTTCACTAGATCCCAGTCCCTGCTTATTTTGATAAGAAACTTTGGCATGTAAGGATGAGAATATTATGTTCTTGAAGGTATCTTCTTCAAGAACACATTTTTTTGCCCTGGCTTTGCTGATCACAAGCTCTGCCTAGCATTCACTAAACTTAGTTATGAGGTCTTTGATCTGAGTCCTGTAGTTGGTGTACTCATGTTTAAAAGTTGAAATGGTTTTCTCTAATTCCTCTATCTTTAGTTTATAATCATTTTCAGCTCTTTAAAAATCGGCTTTTAAGATACTTAGGGACTCAAGATCAGATCTCATCTCTAAGTTATAGGACCTGTATCTATTTACTTTAGCAATGCATTCAGGAGTACAAAGATGTTCCAATACCTTGTTTTCATCATGGTCTACCATGAGTGCTTGGTTTGGAGATGCATCTTCCATCTGAAAGCTCTAGTCCAAACCTCATTCTTCAATAGGAACTGCAGCTTGCTGCTTTGGTTTCTCATTCTGGGGAGCTCTATCAGTGTAGTTTGGTCTGGCTTGAGCTTGGCCACCATTTGTCCTTGTTGCTTTGCACTCCCTTTCAAAGTGTACCATCTGGTTAGAGTTGTAACACTTCACTTTGCTTTTATCCAGCCCAAACTTTCCACTGGCTGCATTACTTGGAAACTTCCTCACTACTCTCTTGTAGAACTTCTTGGCTCTTTAAGTGAGAATAGCCATTTGCTGAACTATCTCCATGTACTCCAGATCATCTGGATGGATACAGTCCAGGTCTTCAAGGGTGAAGAGAAAGTTTCATGTGCTTTCATCAGCAGAGACAAAGGCATGAGAAGAACTTTTCTCTTGGAATGGACTTCCTTGAGTGTAGCTTTCTCTTGGAGTCTCTGGGAAGGTGATGAAAGGACCCTTTTGTGAATTGTTAGGGTAGCATATAAGATGATGTTGTAGTGCAATTCTTTCCATTTCAACCATATGGAGGGCTGGACTGAGTTGATTGCTGAAGTTACCAGATGAGTTTTGCATGTTCATCTCCATCTAGTATCCACTGAGAATACCATACAACTCTATAAGAGTAAGAGTCTTAAGGTTCTTAGTGCTCTTGATAACAACACAATAATGAGTCCATTGTCTAGACAGAGAGGACATGAACTTCCTCACAATGTCCCTATCTCAAGAGTAACTCCAACATCCATTAGGGTATCCACAATTTCAACATACCCTGAAGTATTGTTGAGTCATGGTTTCACCTACCTTGAAGGTGAAGTTTTCAAACTGCTACTTTACGAGATCCTTCTTATTCTCCTTAGCTTCATTACCCCTCATACATAAGCTTCAGTGCTTCCCACAGTTGCTTGGTAGTTTTGCACTTATTGAAGCCTCTGTAGATGGAGTTTGGAAGGGCAGTTTGAAGGGCTGTTATGGCTTTTTGATCAATCTCTATTCTTTTTCTGTCTTCTTCAGAATAGTCAGCCACAGCCTTTGGAATCATATCACCACCAGTAGCTGAAGGGGTGCTTGGTATCTAAGGTCCTTGAATAGCAGAGTCCCACATTCTGGAGTCTTGAGACTTGATAAAGCCTTCCAATATTTGACGCCAAGTATCAAAGTCTTTAGGAGTGATCAGTGGAGACTTTGTCATAGTTCCACTTTCCATATCAACTTTAGTAATAGCTTCCATTTGAGTTGTTAAGTATTTTGTGTGTGTGAGGGACCTTAAGATGGTGAGATCTTATAATCAAGAGCCTAGAATGCTCTGACACCAAATGGAGGACCGTTTAAGGGCATGCACTTACAACACAACAACACAATGAGGAGAGTTCTTTAGAACACTTAACGAATAAAATAGGGAACTGCCAACTTATAGTATGATACTATGAACACAAGTAAAATGAGAGACAAAACAAGATAGCAAACAACACAAGTGTATGGTTTTCAAGAATGTTGTATATTGCTTCTCAAGTTCATTTACAAGTATTATAAAACATAGAAAGAAAGTTACAAGTACTTGAGATACTTTATACTACATCCTACAGCCGGCCATACTTTGAAACCCAGCTGGATACATAAGACTAGACAACTACAAAATCAAATGTAGAGTCAAAAGGCAGATTGCCTTTAAACTAGTGACTATGACATGCCATAGCTCACAATGTAATATATTACAAAAAGGATAAAAGTACATAAAGTAGAAAGCTCAGACTCAAGACGTTAATGTATAGTTACCAAAAGCATGGATCTTTTCACCAACTCATGTAAGTTGGTGACTGAACAAAGCTGTAGCAGAAAGGTGGTCCAGCTTTATTGTAAAGTACATCAGATAAAAGCATGTTCATAAAAGTCTTCGAAAGAAATCTATCTTCACTATTTGGCTTTGGAAGACATTGTCTTTGAAGCTTCGGAAGACTTCACTTTTGGCTTCGGAAGATGTTGGTCTTGGCTTCGGAAGATTTTACACTTAGAATATTTTCTAGTGCATGGTGTAAGACATCCGAAGCATTTCTACTTATGTACTTCAGTGCATGCATGTAGATAGACTTTGGATGTTTTGGCTGCGTCAGACTTATAGGAATGCTTACAAGGAGATTCTAAATAAAAATCAAAATCAAAATTAAATATAATAATATGCAAAAAGATGCCAAAAGGCCATATAGGAATAAAAGATGCCAATGTGCACGTTAATAAAAGATATGTCATAGACATACATACTATATGATAATAATTTCTTCTTTGACAATATGTTATGACACATGAGGCAAAATCAAAAGTTGGGGCATGTAAGTTTGTCTTGGCATGTAAGTCCTAAACGTCTTGCAAGGGCAAAACATAAGTCCAGTTGGAAGTTAATAAGTCCTACAATTCGTTAATATTCTATGTTACGAAACATTTTCTCGTGCTAGTTATGCTTAAATAGATATTATCTAAGACAATAATTGATTTTGAGAAAGCTGATCAGAAGTGAAAGGTTTAAGTCAAGTTGGTGTGACTTGAAATCTCAATAGTGTCTTGAAACTGGATAAGAATTTTGAAGGATTTGTGATTGTGGGATCCACTAAATCATATAACTTAACCAAAACATGATAAAATCACAGCTTATGTGTCTAAGTAAACTTGAAGTCTAAGTTTAAGAGGATACAATATATTGACAATCAAAATAAATAGTCGTGTATAAAATAATGCTGGAAGATGGTCAATAATTAATTGCAAAAGGAATATGATCCTATACTTGAAAATTTTATCAAAAAGGTTTAAGTTAATAGTATGATAAGTGTGTATGTAAGTTTGTTTTTCACTTAGTCTTTCTTTAGTAAAGTTTAATTTAGTTTAATTTTGTAACTTCCAAAATTAAGGGTATTAGAAAAATTATGAACACTTAGTTAAATAAAATCATTTTCATAGTAAATAAAAAAGAATTAATAAAATGTTAAATTTGATAAAAACGAAAAGATAAAAGTTCTCAAAATAAAACTGTTGTCACGCGAAAAGTTCATTAATGTGCGAAAAGTTTAATAACTTGCAAAAAGTTCAGTAAATAAGAAACATGACTTCTCGCGCGAGAAGTCAAGAACTTTAAAAGGTATAGTTGTGCGAAAAGTAAACCATTTACACAAAAAGTCCTGAAAAGTTCATTCAAAAAAATTTGTAAGTGTAGAAACTCTGTCAAATCGATTATCATAGTTCATTTAGGTCGCTTATTGATTTTGAAGAGTGTTATAAGGTATTTTGATGTTTAGATCTTCGATTGGTTTGAATTTGTGTCATGACTGACGTTCAAATGGACTAATACATGATTAATTAATCAAATTAAACATAAAGAACCTTAATAACGACTTAATCGACACCTAATGAACGTGTTTAAATTGATTGAAACATTTAAAATTTGATAGATTGGAAATTTGATTTTGAACCAACTTGTCCAATGCGAAAAGTTCTCTGAATGTGAACAGACGCGATAAGTTTCAAATTGGTCTGAACTAGTTGCGTGGAAAGATCCGCCTGAGAAGTTGAAATCAGTTTGAAATTCATATTCATGCGGAAAGATGAACTTATCACGTGAACAAATGAATTTTCAGAATTTTTAATTCATGCGGTTAGTTTAAACATTTTACGGGAAAAGTTCCATTTTCAAAATTTTTTTCTAAGTGTTGAAATTTATGATTTCTTATTATGTACTTCTAAAGTTTGTTAAATTTTTAGATGGCTCGACCTTTGGTTTATAACAAAAACCATAATGCCATTGCATATCTGGGAGATGTTCCAAAGGATAAAGCTCTATTCAGATCCTTAATCGAAAGATTGAAGACACCCCGAATATTTCATGCCATAACGTCTAATCCTGAGATATACACTGACGTGATAGATGAGTTTTGGCAATCAACTGCTAATGAGATAGATGCTAAAGGTGAGCTTTGTATTATAGCCACTGTGAAGGGAAAAAGAGTTGTTATCACTGCCGAAGTGATCAACAGTGTATTACTGTTAGAAGACATCCCGCGAGCACCAATCAAGATTGATGATGCTACTGCTAAGGATTGTTTAGTCCGTATGGGGTATAGTCATAAATACCCATCACTGGAGAAGAATACTTACCTTCATTCGGGAAGTATTTGTTTCATGTTGTTATACATTGCCTTAGCAATACTTACCTTCATTCGGGAAGTATTTGTTTCATGTTGTTATACATTGCCTTAGCAATCTTAAGGCTAACATGGATAGTTTGAGTGCCATCTTTGGATCACTGCTGGTTTCTTTAGTTGACGATCTACAATACGGCATATCCAAGGCCATTTTTGATGCAGAAGAATGTTATAGCTGCTCCGGGGAAAAAGTTTTTAATGTACTTGAGATTTATTCAGATGATTATGAATGCTGCTCATCCAAAGTTAGCTACATCTGATTCATCTACCTATTCTATTATGATGATCAAAAAGGATATATTAACATATCTTATAGGAGATAGAGGAAATGCATGGGATGGTTCTTATTTTCCTAAGCTTGAAAGGTTTACTAATGGATACCAAGCCGAAGCATGACCAGAAGGGACTGAGACAGCTCGTGTGCATACTGATGATATAGCAGGTACTTCATCTAGTGTTGCTTAGGAAGCTTTAGAGAGTTCACATACTGATGAGAAATCTACTATAGAAGATGTGAAAACTTGGTTAGATGTGGAAGGAGAAGGAGATGACAGTGAGATAGATAGTAATTAGATAGGCAATATGCCTTATGTATTACAAGAATGTCCCAGAGTATGTGAGACACCGACAAAACATACAATTGATGATCGCAATGCAGACTTTATTCTAGAAGATATTCCTACTCCAAACCAATGCCAAAGGAAGAGAATGGCTAGGGTTTCTGGAGAAAGCTCTCATGGGAGGGGTAAATGATGAGGAGTGTTAAGGAAACGTCAAACCCCGATGATCACAGTGACAACAGATGATGTTTCTATGTCTGATATTCCAGTCACAGTTAGTGAGGCTACTACACCAGTGATAGTCACAAAGTCAACAACTGTGACATCCATATCCATCACTGCTAGTGCTGTTATTGATGATAGTTTGAGAACTCCATCGATACAGCCAACACATGATGATCTTTTTGGTGATGCTGATTATTTCAACGCTACTCCTTAACCAAGAGCACAACCAGTTTCATTTATTTCAAAATCGACGAGGGTTACATTGGAAAGAGAGTTAGTACACTTGAAAAGGAGATGTTGGAGAAAACTTAGATCATTGATGATATGTATAGGAGTATAGTGGAGATGGATGAACGGATTAAGAGCCTGGACAGTTTATGCTAACTTATGTTCAGATCATGGAGCAGAATCTAAGAGATCTAACTTCTCATGTGTACTCATCATTCACACAACATCAAACCATATAGGTTGGAGAATCCAGTGACAGCAAGCTGCTGATACAGAACCGGTTGATGAGACAGTTGTTGCTACAGAGCATGTTGTTGATGCAATTTATACTGAAGGGACAACTGACACTGTTGTTGATAAAGAGCCTATTTTTGATATACCTAATCAGGCTACTGAGGATCAACCTATATCTTACACTAGAAAGGCATTTGTACAGCCTAAACATATGATGCCTATTCCTAACCAAGTTGATGATGATGAGGATTTAGATTTGGATGATTATGGATTTAGTGATGAGGAAGATGAAGATGATGAGGATTATGATGAGGATGATGATGGTGGTGATCATGGTGATGATGATGATAATGATGATGGTGGAAATGATGACGATGATCAAGGAGGTGATACGGATGCTACTACTGGCACTTCTGAATCATCAGGAACTACTAATGTGTCTAGACCAAGTCCTAATGATACAGTTGATTATACACAGTTAGATTCTGCCACAAAAGTGAATATGAGAAGGAATTCTACTCATTTCAACAAAGTATTTTGGAAGAAGAAGAGAATGTGGATTTTGGATCGTTTGATGATTTAGAAGAAGATGTGGATTATACATATATTTTTGGGAACAGTTTAAATGATTTCTTTTCTAATATTCTGGCTGAAGAGGGAGTAATTATTAGAGATACTGGTACTTCAAAGACTAAGGACAAGGCATTAGACCAAACTAGTTAAATGGTTGTTCGTCAAGTTGGTAATATTACCGTTGATGAACCTCCCCCGCTAGCTACATTCATACTCTTCGGCATTCCAAATCTTTCACAAGGTACGGAAAATCTGAGCTGATTATCACTTGCGCGTACGATGAAGAAAAGAAGTTATATGTGATAAGAGGAAAGTAGGAGTGATAGAGTATTTCCAAGATGACCCCAATTTTCATGCTCTTAAAGCATCAAATTTATATGCTATGGGACGTGTTACATTTATTTATCCAAGTAACTATGGGAAGGGTAATTGGATAAGGAACATGATTTGTGACTAGTTTGCGAGAATGATATTCTCAGTTGATGTGAATCAACTAGGATCGAATATGATGATTGAGTCATTAATTATATTGTGGAATTTTATAATCACAGATAATCGAATGCTAGAAATACTCATAAATACTTTGTATTAATGATGGAGAAAACTTACAATGAATGCTAGGGTTTACCAAAGAACAGTTACTTGACACTTCTGAAACATATGACTATCAAATATTCTAAATATTCTAATTATCCCAAAAGTAGGGTTTTTTATTCTATTTATTGACTGAGAAGAGGCTTTCACAAAATGACTAAACTACCCATGTGTGACAACCGACCTCCAGGTTGTTATCCTAACCCTAAATTACTTGCATCATTATCCATTTTATGAGTGCTAATAATTGAAACTATTCAACCCTATCATGAAATTGGAAACAATTCTTGTTACTTGATTCAAATTATGGTTTCATATGATTTTTATTATTGACTTTTAGCTAATTTAGGTTTCTACCTTTTAAAAATTTGTGTTCCGGGAATGTCGACTAGTCACCCTTACAAAATTAATTTCAAGAGAAGGCAATTAAAATGTGAGCATACACACTCACACCCTCATATTTTTGGCCCATGCATGCATGGACATGCAATAGATACCTCAATTATACCATCCACTAAACAATACATTATACCCAATACTACAAAACTACACTACATAATAAAAATTTATAATTAATAATTTAATCAAAACTCTCCTCACTACAAGCCAAAAGTGGCCGCCCCCTCTCCCTCCACTCTTCTCCTCTCTACACCACCACCACACCCACCACTCACACTCCATGCAAGCCTTCCACTCTCTCCCTCTCTCCCTCTTATTCGAATTCAGCTGGAAACACACACACACACAGACACACACCACAACTCTCTCAAAAATCCTCTCTAGTCAAGCACAAGATTCGTGAAGAACAACACCAAGCAACCATCGGCCAAGTTCAAACCGCAAGGAGGTGGCCTCATTCGCGAGTCTTGGACTCACACCCGTACTTGTCCAACTTTTCCAGCCTTGGTTCGAGGTTCTACAGCCAAGTCCAAGGAGTTTCTAGCCATCCACGACCATCAACACCTTCCAAACCGTGAGATACATCAAGTGTAAGCTCCATGTTGTCGGTTTTGGACATTTCTCTTGTTTTCTTAATTTTTCACCTAAAAACCTTGCTTTTTCTTTGTTGTTGCAGAAACTTCTCACCATCACATTGTTCTTAAGGAGTTCCCAACGTTCTTGAAGGTAAATCTCATGTTATAATAGTCATTCTTGGGGTGGAAACCGATTTCCACCATGAAAACCCTCTTTTTGGGTGTTTTGGTATCATCTAACTTATGAATGTTGCAACTCTTGTAAACCAAACTTGTGACCTGCATGTTAATGGCTTAATGGACTCCTAAGAACCTGTTTTAAAAGTTCCAAAAGGCTACATAACTCGAACCCACGGTTATTACATGGATTACACCTTGAAACCCTTCTTTCTACATGTAACAACACCCTTTAAGCATTTGTTTGAAAAACCCTTTCAACCAAGACTCATAACCTACTCATGAACGACTTTATGACACCTTAATAATCTGTTTATAAAGTTAAATGAAGTGTTGGTAATGTTTAAACTCAAGTTAAGATGATTTACACAAGTGTGATGGTCGATTATGACATTTTCTACATATTTGAAGCCTATGGATGTGTAGAACAACTAGGCAACTCTTTGGGACTGAAATTTCAGTAGGTTTTGATGAATATTAAGAGTGTTAGTAATGTTTAATCTCTGGAATAAATGACATGTTGTGATTTGCCCCCTTTTAGTCACTTTCGGCACCCGTAAACATGGTAAAACGACCTTAAAAATAGTAAGAATATGAATTTAACACTCTTGAAAAGTATTCCAGGCTTAAAAATGATAAATAAAGTGTTCTGGAGTCAATGGATAATTTAAATGGTCATAAGAACAAATAAATGACGTTTTAACTAAAAACGGGTACTAACCGAGCATCGTTTTTGAGAAAAATCCATAAAAATGGAGTTCGAAGCTAAGATTTATAAAAATCATATGATTTCAGTAAGTTAAGTAATAAAAGACTTAAAGGATTTGAAAAATTGGTCAACAAGCTTTAAATGGTCAAACACGGTCAAAACCGCGTTTTAACGGGTCAAACGTAAAAACGAGATTTTCAACTATAAAAGGCCAAATTTCACAATTTAAGGACTTAAAAATTATAAAGATACCTTTTAGAAAATACCTACTGGTCCAAGATTCAAATATATGAAAACCCTAAATTACGGTTAAAACTCTCCGGCTTTTACCGTAACCGGGAGCGTTAAACGCATAGTTTTTAAATCGGACCCGTAAACTAAAATTTTGAAACACTTACTCTATAATAAGTATAATATTACTCTAAGAATCTGATTTTTGGTCTTAAATTTCATAAAGGGAAAGATACCAAACTCGAGGGTAGAAACTGTCAATTTTGAAACTTGAGGGACCAAACTGTAAAATTTTTCCAAACCTTATAACCGACTTCCAGGAAGCTAATAATCACTTGAACAACAAAATTCCTTAATATACTTAACCTAATGAAGTGAAAATCCCAATTTTTGTGAAGACGCCTTCACCTGCCATAAAAGGAAACTTTTTATAACAAACCTTCACGAAACCAAAGCCTTACTCAATAGCTAAACTCCTGACACCATTGTTGCACCTTAAATGAGTTTAGGGTAGTAGCTTATTACTTAATATGTACATTTTAGGGTGCTAGACTTGAGACACTCCCGGCACACCAAGAGACTTTTGACTGGAAACCTAAGGTGAGTTCTAGTGACTCCCCCTTTTTACTATTGTTTTGGGATGAAACATGCTCTGTATTTATGAACTATAATTGTGCTTTACTTGATGATTGTATGTGGGACTTATGGTTACCTGCTGATACTTATATCATGATCATTAATTCTTTCGTGAACCGCTTGTTTTATATGAATAGATCTATTTGGGGAATCCCCTACACACAGTGGCTTCCGTTCCAGGACGGTTACCCCACTGAGATCCTAAGGCGTCGTTTGTGGCATGTAACAGGTTTTGTTAAGAAACTATGGTGAACCATCCGGGCAGGTAAGGTTCACTGGTTTGGGGCTCAGTTCTTCCCTCGGGAATATCCGGTTAAACACAACTTTAGAAGAGGCCAACCGGGACTGAGTGCTGGGTTGATTATGATTTTCCCACGATGTTTAAACAATGATTATTTTCTTTTTAATCAAAGAAGGATTTGTTAAGTCCTTTTGTTTTTAAACTTTAAGCACTTGAATTCACCAACTTTTTAGTTGACACAAATTTCTTTTGAGCATGTTTCAGGTAAAGAATGAAGAGATCCTAACTGTTGTAAAGACCTAGACCTATCCCCGCGACCATGGCATTGGCATATTTCCTTAATGAACCATTTGAACAATTACCTGTTTATGATGAACAAGTACAATTTATCTTTATGGATGACTGTAAAACTTATTTGGGGGCTTGATTGTTTCTAGCCCCGATATTTTTTTTTAAATATTAATGCCATGTGATATTCTCTCCTTTGAGCTCTTGTAATGGTTTGTTTCCGCTGCCATATGTTGTTGCTAGTCTGTGACGTCCCACCCTACCTGGGCCCGGGGGTGTGACACCATGTACTATACATTAGTATGCGGGAGAACAAATACTTGTCAGCATTTGTTCAATGGTTATCCGCATAAACAAATGCGGATAGCCGAAACTTGTCTTCTTCTTTATGCAGATTCTTCATCCCCATATCTTTTTGGGCTTGGGGAAAATTCCAGCAGAGCAACCATCAACCACCATTTGAATTGGCATGTACGATCCTTTCAAGGTCCAACAATACTCCCCGTAAGGATTATACAGCCTATGTACTTCAAGGGTTTGATGGTGGATGAGGTTGTGTGGATTCTGTTGGGTCTTGAGCAGAAGGTGGGGCAGTAATTGGTTCTGCCAGAGTAGGATCCATAATAGCTTTGTTCATGTTGACAAAATCTTTTGCATCATTGATCTTGTCTTTGTTAAGCACATGGATCTTCATCTGACTTATTATGTAGATGGCTTCAATAAGCAGTTGCTTCAAGGAAATGGGTTCCCAAATGGACACAGTGGATAACCCATCCATATGAATCAAAAGAGCTCCTTTAACATCAACCTCCAACTTCATAATGTTCCCCAATTTTAAAGGAGTCTTTTTTTATTTCTTTGCTGTCTTTTGGCAATGATCCGGTCATATGCAATCTTCAAGATCTTGATGCACTTAATGAAGAAGTGCAGATCAGCCTCTCCAAGCTTATTGCTGATCTCTCTGAAGTGTCTGGTGTACATGTAATGAATGTATGATTCATCCAACAATCTGACTTCATAGCCACTAAACAACTAAATCTTTGCAGTCTCTTACCTCCCCATTCCCTTTTAATCACCAACCCATAAGTCTTATCATCATAGAACACATTAGAGATTGGTTTGGAAGTGTGAGTTCCTGTCACCATCTTTCTTTACAAAGACTCTATAGGCTTCACCTTTAGTTCAGGGAACACTACCTCCTCAGCCTCTTTAGTCTTCTTTTTCTTCTTAAGAGGAATCTGAAATGATTTGTCTTTTCTAGTGCTATTGCTTTCAGAGATTTGAAGTTATTTATTCTCTTGAACATCTTTAGAATATCTTCAAATTCATACCCTTTGTACATGGCTTAATGGTTGATCAATTCTAGGTTAGCCAATTCTATTAAGTCATGAATCTCCAGGGAGTTCACCAGAGCAGAGTACTCTATGAAGAATTGAACAACCCCTTAGATCCTCTTGATCATGAACATATTCCAATCACTATCATACTTCCGGGCAATAACTTTCACATCTACTTTGCCATGGGGAGTAGATAAACCCCTAATCATCTCTGAAGTGGTGAGCCCTTCTTGCAGCTTTAATTGAGAAGGCTCAGCAAACCACTCAGGATTCTTATAAAGTACGGGTGCCAAAGCATCATGATCTTTTAGGGTGAGTTGGATGTCTGGGGCTGAGACCTTTGATCTTGGTTTTTGGCTCACAATCTCTTCATTAAGCTTCTTTAATCTTTCTTTCTTTTCATTGATTAATCTTAGCATTGCATCCTTTAGTGAGTTAGTTTTCATATTTCCAAGCTTCTTTTTGTGTAGCCTTGCTCAGAGAGTTAATCCTTCATCACCCTGCCAGTCATGCTATAGGGATCCGGATACAATTATTGAGGGGCTTCAGCCTTTTTAGATTTGGTAGTGGAGGGATACACAGGTGACTTGGTTATTTGTGCTTTTTCATACTAAGTCACAAAAGTAGGATCCAATAACTTGTTCAGCTTTTCTTTCTCTTCAACCATTCCCTCATAGGTCATCCCAAACACTTCATCAGCATCATAACTATGATTGATCAGAAACATTGCCTTAATCATCAGATCATCGGTTTGAGCTTTCTCAACCACCTCTGGTACTGAAGTTTTATCCTTCACAAGACTATCTTTTGCTATTCATTCATTAGCCACATAGCCTCCTTCAATCTTTCCTTCCTCCAGCTCTACAAACTCAGCCCTTTTCTTTAATTATTCCTCAGCCTTCTCATGTTCTTCAATATACTCAGCAATAACTGATAGGCTTCGAGGATCATCTTTTTGCTTCTTTTTAAAAAGTTTATCTTCCTCAATGGGTCTTTTGCCTTAGGCCGTTCTGATAGATACTTCCTTTTTCTGGTGTATGTTTGCAATCTAGGATCAGAAGAGGAGGATTCTGATTTTTCAGCTTCTTTAATTTCTTTTTTAGCAGCTTTCTTTACATTTTGTGCTTTTTTCTTTTTCTTGATTCTTTACTACTGATTCTTCATGTTCTTGTAGTTGTTCACAAAGTCTTCTCATAACTTCCTTTTGTTCATCGGACAGAGTGACAGCTGGTACAATCTATAATCTCAACTCCTTTTCTAATGGCATTGGAGAGTGAGGGATTACCACTATGAGTTCAATAGTCTATCATTAATCTTTCATGAAATCCCAGAATTCATCATCAATGATGAATTCCTCTAATGAGTAGATATATAGGTCTTTAATCATGTCTCTAAACTCAAATTCTTCATCTTTGGATTCTTCAGATTGTTTGCTTCAGTACAACGCCATAGCCAAGCTCTGTTCTATTTGTTTTGTTCCACTGGGTCCGGCTACTTCCACAGACTCAGTATTTTTCATCTTCTTAGTAGGAGGAGAGTCATCATTATGCTTATCACTCTCTCCAAAAGAACTATCACGTTCCACATCCTTGTCACTATCACTTTTCCTTTCCATCTCATCCTCATCATTCTTATCTTCTTTCTCTTTTTCTATTTCTTGTTTAATCATGATCAGTAACTCCAACTCAGAAACTCTTTTGGTTAGAGTTTCTATCTATTTTTGTAGATCAACGATTATATATGTTTGTACTTCCAAGATGTCACACCCTCAAATTCCACAAACGGGGTAATACCGTTAGGCGCGTGACATACCAGGATCTTAGCCATTAGTTACACCAAACGACACAACAATTACAAAACATAATTTTCAAATTAAATAAAATTTCTTAAAATCATAATTAAATACGAAACATGAAAATAGATACGGAAGCGAAATAATAGGTAATTTTCAAACAGTGCAAACACGCGCAAACCAAATAGATATATTTTGTAGAAAAATGTAAATTGTTCATTAGACTCTACGATGATGAATGCGGTGTGAGATGTTCCTATTCGTGCGCAGCTTAAGAACCTGAAAGAAACATGCTAAAGTGTCAACACATGGTTGGTGAGTTCACAGGTTTATCAAAAAACCATAAGTAATAGTAATGAAATCCAGATTAAGTAATCAAGCATATAAGTAGGTAGCTAGCCTACAACAAGTCACTATGTGTATGAATTTCACGACCGAGCTGACAGTAATAATATAATGAATGCCCCGGCTGTGGATACCAAACCACAACACTGTAAAACAGGCTAACCATTCACCCGTTTGACCTCCAGTCAAGCTAGCGCGACTAGACCGGGTGGGGTTTGTCAAACCCAGTAGATCTACTAATAATCACCTCGCTAATTCCATATTAACAGTCCGAAGAGGCGTAGTGGTATCACAATGGTAAACCAGTATATGCAATATTACCAATCTAAGTATTGTATGTTTACGAAAACAACATGTTTCTCTCCCCCAAAAGAGAGTATAATACGAAAGTGGGGCTGAGAACTCACCTTAAATGCACAGGAGCAAAGTAATGCAGAGAACAGGTAATTAGGTTTCCGAATAACCTGAATTTCAATTAATATATAATTAATATCAAGTACTAATAATTTGATCGTATGGTTTTGCGTTCTCGGTTCTGGTACGGTGCCGGTTATCGGTTGACTCCCCATTCACAAACAAGTACTACTATACAGAAGCTCACACAAACATAGAACTCACTTATTCCCGCACACACTTGATCATACATGGAGGTATTGTTTATATATCTTTAGTTATAAGAGTTTTTATAATAAAACTCATATGTCATACTTTTATTATAAATTCTCTAAATACATATTTATACACTATTTTGGGATGAAACCACTTGGAGGTGCTCCAAGACTCATTGGGTAACTTCTCAAATCATTTATTTTTACCATAACCTCATAGAAATACAAACTATATATCAAAACACTTGACCCTTTGTTTGCTGTAAAAAAAACAGTTTTGACCAACCTTCATTAAAAAAGCAATAACTCGAGTTTTACATGTCCAAATTGAGTGTGGTTGGACTTTCTGGAAACTAGACTCAAAAGTACACAGTTTGGACCCAAGAAACGCAGTGATTGAGTTTATTATAATCAAGTTACAACGTGCACAAGTTGGCTAACAGAATCTGCCAGGACTAGAAAACATCAAGTTTTAGATTAAACGTGTATCCTAACAATGTTCAATGACTTTACAAGACCATGTTATCATCTAAAAGAAGTTTTGACACTCATCCAAGTGTCTTTGCACGTTCACTAGTTTCAGCAAGACTCAAACCATACGATTTAAACTCAACTTCTTTCCAATGATCATTTCCCGACCCGATAACTACATTTTCACATAATAATCGACAAACGCAACCCATTTGTCATTCCAAGTCAACCTCACGGCTATGACCACCCATTGTTACTACCATCCACACAACATCACTACCATATTTCACACCCACATAATTTCGCAAAAGTCACATACACACACACACTTATGTATTTAAATCACCCACTAAACACTCACACATTAACACACCCACGGTTAACCCCCAACCATGTGAAACATGTATGCAGCAGCAATACACACACACCTCCACAAGCATACATACATATCTATATATCCACTTAGCATGAAATAAACACACAACAACAAGCCATCGGTCTTCGCTGCAATGTATGGATACATACATTCACAAGCACCTATATGAATGAACACACCAACTAACGCAGAAGCATACACACACGCATGATGCAGCCGAGGTACACACACTCACACATATATATACACCGTAGATACATATATATAGGCCACATAACACACACACGACGGGACATATAGCCGCGACTAGTCTCACGCTACTTATCACGCATGAAACGAGTCACATACATACGCGTACATGCATAAAATCGGACATGTTACACACCCAAATCGATCGCACAACGCACCCACAAACACACACCTCAAGCAGAAGACACGTACGCACTAGGAAAACACGAGACTAAACCACCTCGATCGCAACCGGAACTGTAACCGAAGCCGACGCATGAGATGAATGAGATAACGTACCGTACGGGCTGTAACGATCTACCCTTGCGATCGTCGGAAGCGTGTCGGAAAGCCGCTTGAGTTTAAGTGTCGTGAAGCGAAAGTTGTCGAGGGAAGGAACGGCTGTCGTCGGGAGAATGGAGGTGTAGTAGGGTTTGTGAGATTATGCTGGGTGAGATACGGGTGGGGTGGTTTTTGAAGGAGGTGAGGTTTAGTGAAAAGCCACTTTTAGTCCCTCTAATTCACCTAAATTACATTTTTATAGGTTTAATTAGTAACAATTATTTACGTTTAATTTGGTAATTGCAATAACATTTATTTATTTCTAACACAATTATTATTATTTAATAAACACAATATAACAGAAAGAGGTTAAGTTAAGTGAGCGAGGTTAACCTGAAAATACGGGGTGTCACATCATCCCCTTGTTGAATGAATTTTCGTCCCGAAAATTGGAACATCAGATCAACGAAGAACACCAGGTTTCAATAGCGACACTGAAGAGCATTCAGATGCTTGCTTAAGATAGGGTTTATGGAATTTCTGAAAGCAACCCAAAGCGAAAGAGTGTAAGAACACAAAAATGTAAGATTTCGCAAGAGTTGTGACATCATCCCCTTGTTGAAGGGAATTTCGTCTCGAAATTTAAGGAAATGATATCTTGAAAATGATACCTTAGGAAGTAGATGCCTGATCTTTGAACAGTTGTGGGTATTTCTTCTTCATTTGATCCTCGCGTTCCCAGGTAAACTCTGGTCCATGCTTTGAATTCCACCTAACGCGCACAATGGGAATCTTGCTACGCTTTAGGGTTTTGACTTCTCGATCCATAATCTCAACTGGTTCTTCAATGAAACGAAGCTGTTCATCAATCTCCAGTTCCTCTAATGGCACGACAAGTGAGTCATCAGATAAACACTTCCTCAAATTAGACACGTGGAACACGTTGTGTATTCCACTGAGCTCTTCTGGTAAATTCAGTTGATAGGCTACTGGACCAACTCGTTTGACAATCTCAAATGGTCCAACGTACCTAGGGTTTAGTTTACCACGCTTTCCAAAGCGTATCACTCCTTTCCAGGGTGAGACTTTTAAGAGTACTTTATCACCAATCTGAAACTCCAACGGCTTACGACGTTTATGAGCATAACTCTTCTGTCGGTCACGTGCTGCTGCCATACGGTTACGTATTTGCACAATCTTCTCAGTCGTCTCGTGCACAAGCTCAGGACCTGTAAGTTGGCTTTCTCCAACTTCTGCCCAGCAAATAGGTGATCGACACTTACGCCCATATAATGCCTCAAAGGGTGCGGCTTTTACTGATGTGTGATAACTGTTATTGTAGGAGAACTCAACCAACGGTAAATGAGTTTCCCAGTTGCTGCCAAAATCAATCACACAAGCACGTAACATATCTTCTAGTGTCTGGATTGTACGCTCACTCTGACCATCGGTTTGCGGATGATACGCAGTGCTCATGTCCAACCGCGTTCCCATTGATCGTTGTAAAGATTGCCAGAAATGAGAAGTGAACCGAGCGTCACAATCAGATATGATAGATACCGGTACACCATGCCGGGAGACTATTTCTCTTAGGTAAATCCGTGTCAACTTATCTAGTCGATTAGTCTCTCGGATTGCTAGAAAGTGAGCGGATTTTGTTAAGCGATCTACTATAACCCAAATGGTATCGCATCCGCTGGGAGTCCTGGGTAACTTTGTGACAAAGTCCATCGAGATCTGCTCCCATTTCCACACTGGAAGTTCGGGTTGCTGAAGTAAACCGGATGGTCTCTGATATTCCACCTTAACTTTGGAGCAAGTTAAACATTTGCTTACATAGGTGGCAATCTCAGCTTTCATGTTCGGCCACCAATAACATTCCTTCAAATCATGGTACATCTTATCTGAGCCTGGATGGATTGAGTAGCGTGACTTATGAGCTTCATCCATTACTAGCTCTCGTAAATTCCCATACTGTGGTACCCAGATCCGTTCCATGAAATAATGAATTCCATCAGTCTTGGTCTCTAGTTGTTTCTCCATGCCTCGCATGGATTTTGCCTTTAGATTCTCAATTTTCAAGGCTTCAGATTGGGCAACCTTGATTTGCTCTGGCAGATCGGAGTGAATGGTCATTTGCAGTGTGCGTACTCGACGAGGCTTAGGGGTTTCCTTTCGGCTGAGGGCGTCGGCTACCACATTAGCCTTCCCCGGATGGTACTTGATGGCACAGTCATAGTCGTTGAGCAGTTCTAACCATCGTCGCTGCCGCATATTCAACTCTTTTTGGTCATATATGTGTTGGAGGCTCTTGTGGTCTGTGTAGATCGTGCACCTGGTTCCATATAAGTAGTGCCTCCAGATTTTCAGGGCAAACACTACAGCTCATAGTTCCAGATCATGTGTTGTGTAATTCTTCTCGTGTACTTTGAGTTGTCTAGACGCATAAGCAATGACACTGTTGCGTTGCATCAGTACACATCCCAAACCCTGGATGGATGCATCACAATATACAACAAAGTCCTCTGTTCCTTCTGGCAAGGCTAGGATCGGCGCACTGCAGAGTTTAGCCTTAAGTGTCTCAAATGCTGATTCCTCTTGGCTGCCCCATTTATAGATGGTTCCCTTGTGGGTCATGGCAGTTAGAGGTTGTGCTAACTTTGAGTATCCCTCGATAAATCGTCAGTAATAACCTGCCAAACCAAGGAATTGTCGCACCTCAGTAGGCGTTTTCGGTGCCGGCCAATCCTTGATTGCTTCAATCTTTGAAGGATCTACATGTATACCCTTTTCATTTACCATATGACCAAGAAACTACACTTCTCGCATCCAGAAGTCACATTTTGAGAACTTTGCATACAATTGTTCATTCTTCAACAATTCCAGAATGATCCTCAGATGTTCCTCATGATCTTCCTTATTCTGAGAGTAGATTAGTATGTCATCAATAAATACAATGACAAACTTATCCAAATAAGGTCTGCAAACACGGTTCATGAGGTCCATGAAAACTACTGGGGCATTGGTCAATCCAAAAGGCATTACTGCAAACTCATAGTGCCCATAACGAGTTCTGAATGCCGTCTTCAAGATGTCTTCCTCTCGAACTCGTAGCTGATGATAACCTGGTCTCAGATCGATATTGGAATAGTAGCTTGATCCTTGTAACTGGTCAAACAGGTCATCAATGCGCGGTAGTGGATATCTATTCTTGATTGTCACCTTGTTCAGCTCTCTGTAGTCAATACACATTCTGAAGGTTCCATCTTTCTTCTTCACGAAAAGCACTGGAGCTCCCCAGGGTGAAGAGCTGGGACGTATAAATCCCTTGTCCAGCAATTCCTGCAATTGCTTGGATAACTCTTGTAGTTCGTTCGGTGCTAACTCAATCTGGAATTCTACCTGCCTGTGTGGAGGAAGGCCAGGTAGGTCCTCGGGAAATACCTCAGGAAAATCTCTAACAATCGGAATGTCTTCCAGTCGTTTCTCCTCCGTAATCTTCTCAGTAACTAGGGCTAAAATCGCCGAATGCCCTTTCCTCAACCACTTCTGTGCTTTCATATATGAGATAATGCCAACCACTGCACCACTCTTGTCACCTTCCACAGTGAGTATCTTTCCATCAGGCAAAGGTAGTCGAACGAGTTTCTCACGAAAAATGATTTTGGCTTGGTTCTTAGACAACCAATCCATGCCAACAACGACATCAAAGCTACCAAGTGTAATTCATAGAAGGTTAATATCAAAATCATGCCCAAATAGACTAATCTTACAACCCCTGTATATACGCGAAGACTCGATGGTCTTACCGTCTGCTATTTCTACTTTATAATTCGTATCTAGGGCTACAGAATTATCATCTAGCAGTCGACTGAATTTATGCGAAATGAAATTCCTATCAGCACCAGAATCAAATAGCACAGAGGCAAAGCAACCATTGATAGGAAATTTACCAGTTACGGTAGATGGGTCATTACGAGCCTCACCTGATCCAATGATGAAAGCTCTCCCCTTGGCTCCACCATTACCATTGCCCTTGCCCCTGTCGTTTCCGTTGTCGTTGCCAGGGCGGTTATCAGCACCATTGTTACCATTCCTTTTTAGTTTCGGACATTCCCTCCTATAATGACCAGATTGTCCACATTCATAACACCCAGACTGTTTGTAGTTCTGTTGTGGTTGTTGTTGACGTGCTTTTACTGAAAGGTTCACCCTGCAATTCTTGACAACATGTCCAAACCTTCCACATCTCTCACAAGTGTTCTTCGTGCACTGCCCGTTGTGATGAAACTTGCATTTGTTGCATTTTGGGAGGTTGCCATGGTAGCCGCCAAAACTACCTGAGTCTTGAATAGGTTGTGGTTGGTTGAATCTCTTGTTGTGTTGTTGCTGTGAAGTGGAGGATGAAGATTGTTTTCCATTGGTAGAAGGTTCCCACTTCCTCTTATTGTCATTAGAACTGCTTGTAGCACCACGCGATGGCAGTTTGCCATGCGTGACGGCTTGGTCGGTCAGCTTGTAGGCCAATTGGACAGCCTCCTGAATAGTAGTTGGTCTAGCAGTGGTGACCATGCTTTGTATCTCCAGTACCAGTCCATCGATGTATCTCTCAACTCGTTTGTAAGCCGGGTTGATCATGGTAGGACATAGAGTAGCCAACTCGTGAGAACAATTGTGTAAGCTTCAATTTCAGAACCCACCATCCTCAGGTTCCAAAATTCCGTTTCCAGTTTTTGCACTTCATCCCTGGAACAATACTCAGCCTTAAGTAAGTTCTTAAAATCTACCCATGATGTAGCATTTGCAGTTTCAACGCCCAACATTCGGACTTGAGTGTTCCACCAGCTCAGTGCGGCACCGTCCATCGTGCCGGCAGCATACTTCACTTTGCTCTCAGCAGGGCAGTTGCAAATCTCAAACACTGACTCCAATTTCTCAAACCAACGGAGTAGTCCCACTGCTCCTTCAGTTCCCTTGAATGGGTTTGGCTTGCAGTCCATGAAGGACTTTAAGGTGCATGCTCTTTGTCCTGCAACGAGTTTAGATCAGGTCTCTAGAATTTTTGAATAAGTATTTCGACTTAACCAGGACGTCAAAAGGTTAACGTTAGGAGTAAGTTTGGTATTGCTTACCGATTAGAGCGGCCTGTGGATTGAGATTAGGATTTGCAAGAGCATCAGCCACATGGTGATTGATTAGGGCTGTCAGTTCAGCTGGGGTCATGTTAATGGTGCCACGACCACATCCACGTCCTCGGCCAATTCCAGACATTCTTAACAATCACAAATACAAAAATAAGTAATATGCAACATATCTACTTCATTTAAGTACAAGTAATTAAAAGAATTTAGCACACATACAACTAATGAGTTCAAATAATAATTTATGATTAAACAAATTGTAAGTACGTCTACAATGAATTAAACCAAATACTAAAATTCAAAACATCAGCCGGATGGGAAACAACCTTTCCCCTTTGGGTGTGAAAAAAAGAACAAAAGTCCAATGGATAAAAATAAATAAAAGATAAAGAACTGGCAAGGAGATTAGTGAAGTTTTATACGGATTGAGGCTCTCGCGTCCCCAAAGTATAGAATTAAAACTTTGTACTGACTATGGCTGTTATCATCAGACATGATTCGCAAGATTTCTCATGCATGACAAGTTACAATCACGTGTGCACCTGTGATGGTAATTTGCTTTGCATGATCACCCTTGGTTCCTCTTATCCGAGCTAACATACATTGTCAAGTACAGAGTGTTATTAATGATAGAGGTATCAAGGATATAGTTATTAAACCAAGGGTCAATTAACCAAACTTGTACGAAAGAATTGGTTGAAGAAATATTCATTTGGGCAAGGAATCGCTGATGCGCTCAGGGTCAAATGGGTAAATAGCGTTATCATAAGTAAACTTTGATAAGTTGTCTCGTAATGTGTATGGTAACCACCAGTACAGCTATTATCTGTTCCATAAGACAGAGATGTGACAAGGTAGGTAAAGAAGGATTGGCAGACGCAACCCTATTTTGCAAAACGCATTCAACAGGAGACAGAACATGCTCCTAATGAACCATCCAAGTTAGGTACCAATGTATTGTATCTAATTCTGAGAGGTATAATGTAAAAGGTAAGGTACAGGTAATTAGTAAATAACCTTCTCGTGACTCACAGCAACTCGGTGTCACTTGTACGAAAAACATGAGGTAACAGCGGGAAATCAAGATGAACTGGCCTTTTTCCCGTAAACATAGAATGAAGAGATAATTATGCCATTCTGTAGCCGAACGCTCACAGGAATATACAACAGCAGGCAAATCCCAAGCAAGTATAATAATTAGACAAGCCAAACTAATGAAACTAAACGTGTCTATATGCGTGTAACTAAGGCATCAGGCTATAGTCTAAATGCAATGCAAATGAAATGCATATTTAATTTAGTTCGCTATAACCATTGGCTCTAATACCAATCTTTCACACCCTCAAATTCCACAAACGGGGTAATACCGTTAGGCGCGTGACATACCAGGATCTTAGCCATTAGTTACACCAAACGACACAACAATTACAAAACATAATT
This sequence comes from Flaveria ramosissima, assembly GCA_025215565.1. Classification (NCBI taxonomy): domain Eukaryota; kingdom Viridiplantae; phylum Streptophyta; class Magnoliopsida; order Asterales; family Asteraceae; genus Flaveria; species Flaveria ramosissima. The sequence goes on from CM046030.1 coordinate 51,929,242, forward strand.
TTCAAATTAAATAAAGTTTCTTAAAATCATAATTAAATACGAAACATGAAAATAAATGCTGAAGCGAAATAATACGTAATTTTCAAACAGCGCAAACACGCGCAAACCAAATAGATATATTTTGTAGAAAAATGTAAATTGTTCATTAGACTCTACGATGATGAATGCGGTGTGAGATGTTCCTATTCGTGCGCGGCTTAAGAACCTGAAAGAAACATGCTAAAGTGTCAACACAAGGTTGGTGAGTTCACAGGTTTATCAGAAAACCATAAGTAATAGTAATGAAATCCAGATTAAGTAATCAAGCATATAAGTAGGTAGCTAGCCTACAACAAGTCACCATGTGTATGAATTTCGCGACCGAGCTGACAGTAATAATGTAATGAATGCCCTGGCTGTGGATACCAAACCACAACACTATAAAACAGGCTAACCATTCACCCGTTTGACCTCCAGTCAAGCTAGCGCGGCTAGCCCGGGTGGGGTTTGTCAAACCCAGTAGATCTACTAATAATCACCCCACTAATTCCATATTAACGGTCCGAAGAGGCGTAGTGGTATCACAATAGTAAACCAGTATATGCAATATTACCAATCTAAGTATTGTATGTTTACGAAAACAACATGTTTCTCTCCCCCAAAAGAGAGTATAATACGAAAGTGGGGCTGAGAACTCACCTTAAATGCACAGGAGCAAAGTAATGCAGATAACAGGTAATTAGGTTTCCGAATAACCTGAATTTCAATTAATATATAATTAATATCAAATACTAATAACTTGATCGTATGGTTTCACGTTCTCGGTTCTGGTACGGTGCCGGTTATCGGTTGACTCCCCATTCACAAACAAGTACTACTATACAGAAGCTCACACAAACATAGAACTCACTTATTCATGCACACACTGGATCATACATGGAGGTATTGTTTATATATCTTTAGTTATAAGAGTTTTTATAATAAAACTCATATGTCATACTTTTATTATAAATTCTCTAAATACAAATTTATTCACTATTTTGCGATGAAACCACTTGGAGGTGCTCCAAGACTCATGGCGTAACTTCTCAAATCATTTATTTTGACCATAACCTCATCGAAATACAAACTATATATCAAAACACTTGACCCTTTGTTTGCTGTAAAAAAAACAGTTTTGACCAACGTTCACTAAAAAGGCAATAACTCGAGTTTTACATGTCCAAATTGAGTGTGGTTGGACTTTCTGGAAACTAGACTCAAAAGTACACAGTTTGGACCCAAGAAACGCAGTGAATGAGTTTATTATAATCAAGTTACAACGTGCACAAGTTGGCTAACAGAATCTGCCAGGACTAGAAAACATCAAGTTTTAGATTAAACGTGTATCCTAACAATGTTCAATGACTTTACAAGACCATGTTATCATCTAAAAGAAGTTTTGACACTCATCCAAGTGTCTTTGCACGTTCACTAGTTTCAGCAAGACTCAAACCATATGATTTAAACTCAACCTCTTTCCAATGATCATTTCCCGACCCGATAACTACGTTTTCACATAATAATCAACAAACGCAACCCATTTGTCATTCCAAGTCAACCTCACGGCTATGACCACCCATTGTTACTACCATCCACACTGTTAGGACCTGGTATTTGAACGAAATACCTAGTGATTAGCGTGTAAACCAAATCAAATAGTGCGGAATCCTATTTGATTGGCGATCCAATCAGTGAGAACACACGAAGAATCAATCAAGAATTGAATCTAACGTTAGAAGTCGATTAGGAATCGATCTAATGTGTTCTGTGAACTTGGAGAACGATTTGGGAGGTCTCTGGACGGCTAGGGTACGTCTGGAATCGTAATGGTATGAATGCTTACGTTTTTCCACGAATTGGGTCTATTTATAGGTTAGTATTATTCAATTGTGCGACTGGGCCATAAGTATTGTTCAATCGTGCGATTGAACCATGCGGTTGATTCATCCGCACGACTGAGTGTTCAGTCGTGCGACTGAGCCAATCTTATGTGTTAATCATACGACTTATCCGGTCTCCTGGTTCATTCGTGCGATTAGTCAATCTTATGAAGTTATTCATGCGTGTGGTCCATTCGCATGGGCCATTCGCATGAGAACTTCATTAAGTTAAGTTTGAATGTATTAATTAATATAACATTATATGTAACCATTCAAACACTCACAAACCTAATCAACCAATTCAATATCGACTCATTAATGAAATATTAGACATTACAAATCACAAACAATCCATATCATTTCATTAATCATTTTACATTACATCATAATCAGACAAACAAGATCTATTACATTTCATATCATGATCTAGGGACATACATGCATCAACAAATTCCCCCTTGGACCTAGATCTCTCTAATCTCTTGTTTTCTGCATAACCTCCTTGTATTTCTTGTACTTCTCCTCTTTTGTGACTCCCGCGTGAATCTCAAACGCAAAGCAGAGTAGTATAACGTTCTGGAACTGGAGGGCTTGTACAATATCTTGCGTGTCATAGAACAGTGGCGACTTGTATAGCGTATAGACATCATTAGCCGACAAGTTAGTAAGCCACATCGGGTCGAATACCCTGATTGTATCCATTTGTCCCTCTTTATTTAGGACTATGACCGCTTCAGCTGTTCTCCAATCATAGTACCACCATTTGAAGTGTGGAGTGAAGTCCTGTGGCATTTCCCTGAGTGGGATTCTCGACATTGTGCGCGGAGGAATCAACTTCAACACTATCTTGGGTTTGCCAGTAATGGCATCAACCTCAGACCTTCTTATGTACCTAGTAGGCTGTTGGGGTCTGAAGTTAACCCATCTGGTGTGGTACTCCTTCTTAAGGGCAGCCTCGAACCAGCCTGACATCTTCCTCGGGTCAGCATACAAAAGCTTTAGCTTAGCCAGCTGGTTGAGCTCAAAACCAGGTAGAGTCTTCAGATCATGTGGGAATCTGAAGTACTCTATGCCTTGTTCTCTCTTAACTGCATACGCATTAAGATCATCAAAATAAGCCCATGCTATAATCCTGCCTGACACCTTGTGGTGTTTCTTGACTTTGTAGAGCTTGGTGTAGGCATCTTTCTTTGGTGCAGCACGTTGGGCTCTCACTTCTTCAAAACAGGCAGCCCACTCATCCTTTCGAATGTCAACATCATCATTTGAGGCTTGGGCTGTTCCTTCTGCCTTCTCAGTTTCATGCTCCATCTTGTTCAGTACCTCAAAAGTATCACTGACGAGGGACTCACCCAGATTGGGGACCACATTCCCCTCGTTGTCAGCATACTGAGGGTACTCCTCTGCCGTGATATCTTCGACCTCGACCTCATCAACATCGTTGAGCTCTTCATCACTAGTCGAATCCACTGTTGGAGCATCTTTGACTATTTCATCCGGATTGAGCCTGAACATCTCTACGAGTTGCTCGTTAGATAGGTCATGAATTATTTCCCCTTCTTCAGGGGTATAACTCACAGACCTTCTTACAATCCCTTGCAGATCAAGAATCATGGTTAGTTGAGTCTTGACCTGTTGAAGGGGAGCAATATCAAACTCATCTCTTTGAAAATCTGGATCTGTTTGATTTAAACATTCAACACACAAATCATTAGTAAGTAATCAAACAGAAGTACATCATCTTAATATATAAACATTCAAAACATTGTTTTCAGTACATGATTCAACCACAAAAATAAATAAATACATAAAACATCTAGTCTGTACTTTTATCTTGAATCATGGTCTCATCGCTCGGAGGAGCAGAGGTGGTAGGTGACTGGTCCTGTCGATTCTTCGATCTTCTTTCTTGACCTGAAGCAGAGGCCGATGCAGCCGCATCCCCTCCTTCTGCTTCGTCATCATCATCCTTTCCCTCTGTCCTCTCCTCATCTGTTTCCTCCTCATCCTCAGTATCCTCCTCATCCTCATCATCATCTTCATCATTGTCATCACCATCTCCATCATCTCCATCCCCTTCCTTTATCTTTAAGGGCTCATCCTTTGATCCCTTTAACCGCAGCATGATGGTCTTGTTGGTAGTCTCCAACTCCTCTATACATTTGGCTGATTGGGCATGCTGCTCCTGGAGTTGGGACATCTCAACTCTCTGTGCATCCATCATCTGGGTCTGCTGCTCTATAACCCGAGCCTGCTCTGCCATCTATTGAGACTGGGCAGCAGTCAGGTCGGTAAGCTGGCGTATCTGTGCAGCTTTCTCCTTGTCGGCAGCTAGCAAGCGCATCACCATACGGTTTAGCGCCGACAGCTGTTCCTCTACCCCGATTGGAGGTAGAGGTGATCCATATATGTGTGAGGACTGGGCTGACGGTCCTGCATGATGTGAGGTGGTGGTGGTGGTGGCTGTGGTGAATATGGGTCGGGAAAATGGTGGAGGTGATGTGGGTGTAAATGGTATGGTGGTGGATGGGATATGTACAGTGGTGGTGGGTATGGTGGTGGCTGTGGTAGCAGTGGTGGATGTGGTGGCTGTGGTGGTGGATGGTATATCAGTGGAGGTGGTAGTGGTGGCTGTGGTGGTGGAAGTGGAGGCTACAGTAGTAACGAAGGTCAGTCGACGCTTCTTCTTCTTCAGTCCATGGGGCTGAGCCATCCTCTTCCTCCTTGTCCCTGTGGAAGTGGATGCTCCCCCTGCAGCTCTGCCCGCTGAACCCGGAGCATAACTCGGGTCAGTCTCTGTCTCTCTGGAGTCTCTGGGGTGTTCACCAACCACCCGTAGCCCGTGTTCTGTGGGAACAACCTTGCTTCCCACAGTTCTCGTGAGGGGCTCCACATCAGACTCCTCCTCCTCCTCAGCACCAACCACAAACTCCTGATGAAATCCGGCCGTCTCAGCAACATCTCCGGCGGGGGCAGACACCGGGGGAATAACATCAGACTCAGTGCCTCTCGGTGGAGCAGGCATATCATCCCCGGCGTCTCCACTATCATCATCATCTGAATCAATCTCTGGGAGGAGCAACCTCTCATCATCAGAGTCACTGTCCTCATGACGCCATTTGCGTCTGCCTGGTGCCACATACCTCTCGTTGGCCAGATGGCCAATCAATCTCTTAACTTGGGGCTTCACCTGCTTCCCCCTATAAACCCTCATCCGACCCAGAGTCGTATCATCCATGATCTATAGAGCCACTGCATCATGACTCTCTTTGGGCAGATGTGGCAGCTTCTCGTTGAAGATGAGCTGTAAGAACCTGGGGTACATACAAACCCCTCCTTTCCCTTGGCCTCCAAGTTCTCCACCAGGTAGGAGAATATCATGCTAGAAAAGCTGAAGGGGTGGCTTCAGCACCAGTGCCACGTAGGCATTTTGGATCTGGTCTGAGAGGTTGTCGAACCCACCCCTCCTCGATGCAACACACTTGAGGATCACGTGTGCTAAGTACTTGTACTGGGGGCTCAGGTTGCTCTTGTTGAGCACACCTGAGTTTATGTCCCCAGCGTACTTTATCCTCAGAAAGCATCCTCTCACGGTCAGTGGATGTAATCTGGTAGGATGATCAGTATCGTCCCCAAACTCTAGGACCCTCTGGATGTCGGCAGCAGTGATCTCAATATCATGACCCAGTATAGAGCTCCTAATGCTGTAAGGCTCACGGGAGCGGTCCACAAAGGCATTCTCCCAGAACCTGATGTAGTGATCTGTATGGCGTGCAAGGAGTGGAGATAGCCTTATGAATCCGGGACCGTCTAAGAAAGGCTATAATGTCGGTGAACTCGGCCCCGTTCCTGGTAGTGTGATCCAAATGAGCACAGATGTTGTGCTTTGGATTTATGGACCATCTCTCAGCCATTTTCCTGAAACACACATGACATAGAACCATTAGTAATAATACATGAAAAGTCTGTTCTAAGTGTAATGTTGAAATTCATTCTGATTCATTCGTGCGAATGAATCATGCGACTGAAGTCAGTCGGCTGTTCTTTCATGTGACTGAGTCATTCTGGTCAATGTGACATGCGATTGGTTCAGTCTGCTGACTGAGTCTGCGAATGGTTCAGTCGGCCGACTGAGCTCAATCGCATGGTTCATTCGGGCGATTTGCCCAATCGCAAGTTTCAATCGTGCGATTGGAGTTCATCCGGGCGACCAGTCGCCTGTCCTGTAGTTCAGTCGCCAATCGTTCGAATCTTCAACAAAACAAGTGTTTTAACACAGATAACCGGTTCAATAGACTCGCATTCTTGTTACTAATAACCTATTCGACTTAATTTTAACGTTTTGCTTATTTTTGGTAGGTTATTAGGTCTTTCAAGTCTCGGTTCTTGTTACACAGTCGAATAACCAAATTAGGGTTTGAATCTTTCACGTTTTGGAAAGATGGATCTTCAAACTACCTGTATAATCAATAGCGAGAGTCAGTGAATCAAATCAAGACGAAAACAAGGTCTGATGAAAATTTGGCAGCGTAACGGTAGGGTGTGCGATTTGAGAGCGATTGGGTGGTGAATGAAATGCGATCGACTGTGCCCTTTAAATACTGAAGCTGAGTTCAATCGGCCGACTGGCCTCAGTCGCTCAGTTCATTCGGGCGACTAAGGCTCAATCGTGCGATTGGCCCAGTCAGTCGCATGCTGTTGACCGACTGAGGTTCAGTCGGTCGACTGACTCAGTCGTGCCTTTCATTCGCATGTTCAGTTGACCGAATGAGTCTCAATCGGTCGACTGACTCATTCGCCCCCTTCCAATCGGTCGAATGGGCCATTCTGATAAGCCATTCGTGTGAATGGCTCAATCTCATGTCCATTCGTGCGAGTGGAAGCCATTCGCATGGTTGGTCCATTCTCGTGCGAATGGGTCACACTTAGTTAATTTTCTGCCATTTTTACCAATTTACATTTAAAACCCTTTTAACTTTTGAAATTAACGTTATGAGCTTTTGATCATCTCAGACATGATCATTTTAACTTGAAAACATTTTGATCACCTCAGACGTGATCTTTTTAAACAATTTAGCCACCTCAGACGTGACCCTTTTAAACACTTTGTCACCTCAAACGTGACTGTTTTAAATTTTAAAGCACATGTGGTCATCTCAGACATGACCCTTTTAGTGAGTTGATTCCTTACTGATTTTCCTGATGTAGTCCGACAAACTAGCAAACTTAAAACTACTAACTAACTTAGAAAATTGAACTAAATACTCAAACAAACTTGTTTTTGGCTTTTTGTGAGAGATAAATCCTAAGATAGACATCTACGGGATTTGGTTCCGGAATAGACAGCTTCAACTTGGATTGACCACACCTGGACCAATTCAATTTTGGAATCATACAGGCAAGTCAAATCATTTGGGACTGTTATCAAAATCTTTGATGCTCAATTCTTGGTGTTCATCCAGAGTCATTAGCAACTTTAGGAAATCATACTGGAACTCTTAGATTGTCACATTGATTTGAACTTTTGAGAATTGTAGCCACAATGATTGTCAATATGTTTGTCCACTTAAATCCATACACAGACTTTTGACACAGACTGGTGACTGATTTAGGTTTAATTATTTCAACTAACATTTGTGGATCCCACACTTATATGGTAATCAACATTCCTCAGGAGCCTTTGAGCGGTCTACGGGTATTATTACAAGAAGAGACTATTCTTAGAGCTTTCAAAGAGAAGCCAGTCCTCAGGTCAGTGCCATCGCACAGCAGAGAGGCGGCAAACAACAATGAATTCTAGAATATCTAGGTTATGCTTATCCTCAGGTCAGTGCCATCGCACAGCAGAGAGGCACACAACCTATCTCCTTGTTAGAGCAGCTTATTTATTTTGCACAAAATGCACCAACAACATAAGTCATTAGCTTTATAGCATTTGTCTTTCATTTTTTCTTTGCTTTGCTCTAATTATGGTCATCCGCACACATTTGTGGCGTTTACTGCTCATTACCCCTTATTGGAATATTGTTGATTGTGTTAACCAGTGATAAGATGGAAGCCCACAGTCAGTTGAACAACTTAGTTTGATCTTGAGATCACCAGTCAGGTCTAATCATCTATTGTGTTGAATCTACCGACATATCATTTGTGGTCTAGCAACCTCTAGGTCTACTTTCTTTGTGTTACCTTAGGAGTTACCAGTTTTCTATCATCTTCCCTTTTGTATTGCCTAGACTACACAGACTTATACTTTAAATTTTTGCATCTTTTCAAAACTTAAATTTTTAAAGTCCCTCTTGATTTGTTCCTGTGTACTATCATTTTCCAAAGGTGTTGAATCGGTATCACAGATACGATCTACCTTATATCAGCTATTCACTCCTTCTTTCTCGTTTTTTTTTAATGTTAACTTGCTGACATATTCTCCCCCTAAAATACTAAAATCATTACTGGTTTAATTATTTTAGGATTTTAATAGCCAGCAAAATAACATGAGTTTAAATTAAACAGACAAAAATAAGCAGATAAAATAAAATAAAATAAAAATTTTAACTAAACTACATCGGACTACACATTTTCATCATCAGGAATAACCTCACTTTTCTTTTTAACGCCGTTGACCTCTAGCAAATATTGAAAACGTGGTTTATCAAAGGCTTTAGTATAGAGGTCAGCGCGTTGAAAATTAGTATTAATTTTTAACCACATCAATTAAGTTCTTTTCAAAACAATCTCTTATGAAATGGTATTTAATACCGATGTGTTTGGTCTTAGGATGTTGAACCGGATTTTTAGTTACTGCAATTGCAGCAGAGTTATCAACAAAAATAGGAGTAGACGAGAATTTTAAACCGTAATCCCGCATTTGCTGTTGAATCCAGATGATTTGTGAACAGCAACTTGCAGCAGCAACATATTCGGCTTCACAGGTTGACAATGCAACCGATGTCTGCTTCTTACACTGCCAGGTAACTAATCTTCTCCCAAAGAATTGACACCCTGCTGATGTAGACTTGTAGTTCATCTTGCAGCCCCCGTAATCCGAGTCACTATACGCGGTAAGCTCAAAGTCATCATCATGAGGGTACCACAATCCAAGTGTGGGTGTACCCTTCAGATAACGAAAAATCCTCTTGACCCCGATCAGATGGTTGACCTTAGGTTTAGCCTGATATCTAGAACATAAACATGTAGCATACATAATATCAGGTCTTGAGGCAGTGAGATACATAAGGGATCCAATCATTCCTCGGTACATCGTGGCATCTACTAGATCTCCATTCTCATCAGGTGCTATATCGTGATTCGTAGCAAGTGGAGTCCCAGCAGCAGAAGCATTTCCATGTCAAAGCGACTGAGAATGTCTCCTACATACTTGGTCTGATGTAGAAAGATCCCATTTGGTGTCTGATCCACCTGTAACCCGAGAAAGAACTTCATCTCCCCCATAGCACTCATCTCAAACTCTTTCTTCATCACTGCTTCAAACTCTTTGCATAACTCTTCGTTCTTTGAACCGAAGATTATGTCATCAACATAGATCTGTACAAGCAGTAGGTCGCCATCCTTTTCTTTAATAAACAGCGTGCAGTCAATGACTCCCCTGCGAAAGCCGTGTTTCACAAGATGAGTCGAGAGTTTTCATACCAAGCTCGAGGAGCTTGATGAAGCCCGTATAAAGCCTTGTCGAGCTTGTAAACTCTATCCCGATGATAAGGATCTTCAAATCCCTCGGGTTGACTTACATAGACTGTTTCCCTGATTTCCCCATGAAGGAATGCACTCTTCACATCTAATTGGTAGACTTTAATCTTCATGTACGATGCATAGGCAAGGAAGATACGAATGGCTTCCATCCTTGCCACGGGTGCAAACACCTCATTGTAGTCAATCCCCTCGACTTGGCGAAAACCTTGAACCACCAATCGAGCTTTGTTCCTGATAATGACCCCTTGGTCATCCTTCTTGCATTTTAGTACCCATTTGGTGCCAATGACTTTAGCACCTTTAGGTCTATCAACCAGAGTCCATACACCTAACTTCTTGAACTGCAGAAGTTCTTCTTGCATGGCACTCACCCACGCCTCATCATTTAGTGCCTCACTGACATATTTTGGCTCAACCTGCGAGACAAAACATCGATAAGCACCATCATGAATGTAACCTTTCTCCATAACCGAGGCGTAATCAGCTGAGTATAGCTGATTTCGGGTTTGTACTCCTGATCTGACATCCCCAATGACATTGTCAAGGGGATGATAGACGTAATCGTGATCCTGGAGTGGTAGGAACAGCTACCTCAGAGCCAAGATTATGAACATGTGGTTCTGCATCTGAGGTAGTTGGAGTTTGAGGTTCCGAAGTCGAAGGTGCATCACTTGTAGATGCTTGTGGACTTTCAGGAACTGGAACCTGTTCCTCCTGACTGTTCTGGTCATCTGCTTCAGCTTCATCTTCAGAGGAGGAGTCACTGTCATGACTACTCCCCCTGACTGAGTAGATGATTCTCCCTGTGTGCTAGATGGTGTATTCAGGATATCATACATCATCCTAGTAGCTACCTCATCATCCGAGGGAGAGAGAGATGTTGAAAGACTTGAAGAATCCATCATAGTCGAAGAAGTAAGCGGGTCCTTTGCCTGTAGGTGGTGTGGTATATCGCTGAACGTCAACATTACACCACACTTCTACAAGACCCGTTGAGTTGTTGTAAACTCGCTTGTTCGGTATGTTGTATCCTAGGAAGATTCCTTCATCCGCCTTCTTGCTGAATTTGCCTTCTTGTGTCTTCTTCAGAAGTGTGCACGGCGCGCCAAAAGGTTCAAGATACTCCAAATTCGGTTTGCGTCTTTGTAGTAGCTCGTAACATGTCTTTCCGTGGCGCTTGACTATCAGGACTCGATTCAGTGTATAACATGCATTCGCCACTGCCTCATTCCAGAATTGGATAGGCAGTTTTGAGTCTGCCAGCATAGTCCGTGCTGTCTCTATCAAGCTTCTGTTCTTCCTCTCAGCAACACCATTCATCTGAGGCGTGTAGGCAGAAGTGAATTGATGCACAATTCCCTTTTCCTTGCAGTATGCCTCCATCCACTGGTTCTTGAATTCTGTCCCGTTGTCTGAGCGTACTTGTCTAACCTTTAGCTTGTAGAGAGATTCCAGTGTGGTTACTAACTCCTTGAATGATTCAAATGTTTCTGATTTGGATTTCAGAAACATTACCCAAGTGAACCTTGAGTAGTCATTAGTGACCACAAAACAGTACAAGTCGCCTGCAATGCTCTTTGTACTGACTGGACCAAACAGATCCATGTGAAGAAGTTCAAGAGGAAGTTCTATTGAATGAACTTTCTTTTCCTTATGAGACTTCTTCGTCTGTTTGCCTTTCTTGCAAGCTACACAAAAGTCAAGAAGTTGGAAGTTCTTGACATTAACTCCTCTCACGAAATCCTTCTGAATCAGATGATTCATCTTCCTTTGACTAATGTGTCCCATTCTCCTATGCCAGAAGATGGAATCCTTCTCAGTAGCTTTAGATAGAAAGCACTGAACCTCATGATCTGTTGTAGCAGCTGTTGACAGATCCAAGACATAAAGGTCTTTATATCTTGAAGCAGTCATCAGAACTTGGTTCTCTGGGATCATGTAGTCTTTCTTCAGCACGTAACACTTCTTGTTGTCGAAGATGACCTTAAATCCTTTATCACAGATTTGGGAAACAGAAAGTAAGTTATTCTGAAGTTGTTGAACGTAGTTCACCTTATCAAACTTAACTTTCTGATTTCCCACTTCTCCCTGAGCTGTGATATAGCCTCCCTTGTTTCCAGCAAAGGAAACATGCCCTCCTTTTATTTGTTTGACGTTTGATAAAAGGGCTTTTTTCCTGTCATGTGCCTGGATGCTCCGCTGTCTACAATCCACGTGTTAGTCTCAGCACTGTATCGAACACCCTGCACATACAAAGTAAATAAATTAGTTTAGGTTAGGAACCCAAGCCTTTACTGGCTTTGGTTTCCCAGAGGCATCACACATCATAAACTCCACCCATTGACCCTTAGAGGGTGAGGGTAGCTCAGGTTCCTTCTTGTCATCAGTATCAGACACGCAGGATGACTTCTCTTTCCATAAGCCAGATTTGTGCAATGCCTGTTTATGATAAACAGTTGACTGGCTTACAGGTTGAACTTTAGGTTCACTAGTTCTTCTAGGTGGAGTCAGAGAGCTCCTCTTAGAAGACCTAGGCTTAGAGTCCTGAAGGTCAATCTTCTTCCTAGGTGTCTGATAGAAAGGACAATAGGAAGCAATGTGTCCACATTCTCCACAGTTGTAGCATGACCTGCTATCAACTTTATGATGAAGCTTTCTCTGTGGAGAAGTGTGTGACACTCTAGTAACATCAATTATTTTAGGTTTTGACTCTAGTTCTTTTGATGTTTTCTCTGGTTTAACAAAGTTAACTGTTTTAACATGTTTAACATCTTTCTCCTTTTGGTTAGCTGGTTTTTGACTTGAAGCCTGTGAAAAATTAACATTTGAAGTCTTTTTAGGTTCTGATTTGACTCTGTTTGACCCTTACTTTAAGTTAACTTTTTCAAATTCCTTTTCCAGATTAACACAAGGCAATTTACCCTTTGCCTTTGAAGTGGCCTCCTTTTGTTTGTGTCCAGATTCAGTAGATGAACATGAGGTATCTGGATCACTAACAAGAGGACTAGACACCACGTGATCCTTGATGGGGTTAGTGTTTACTGGTCTAGTCTTAGTGTTCATAAAGGTCTCAGGTGGTGGTGGAACCACTTTGTAACCTAATCCCTCCCCGTTATTCCTTTCTCTCACTAAGTGTTGAACTATGTGTGAAGAATTAGTCCAACTATGCAGTTTCTGTTTTAATGAATTTACCTCTACTTCTAGAACTGCCTTTTGCTTCTTAGTGTCTTCTAGGGAGTTTAGATAGTACCTAATGTCATTTTCTTGGTTAAAGGCAACTACTTCGGTTTCCCTAAGCTGTTTAGTCAATAGGTCTATCTTTTCTTTATAACTATGCTCATTTTGTTTTAGTACTCTATTAGCCTCAGTGCACAGTTGTAAATCTTTTACTAAGTTATCATTATGATCTAATAACCTAGCAAATTTTTCATCTATGCTATTCCTAAAAGTATTACAGTCAGAACAAGCATGATTATTAAATATTTGGTCAGTAGTACTTACCTGAGTTTGTTCAGAAGAGCTAGCCATCAACGCAGCATCAGATGTCTCTGGTTCTGGTGATTCTGTCTTTTCTGTCTCTGACGTGGAAGTCTCCTCCTTTGGCTTGTAACTGACCGCGGCTGCAGTTGCTTCTTCACTATGTGACATCGCTATCTCAACTGCTAGATCACCTTCACTCGCAGAATCATCATCAATATCTTCTACACTGGCAATGTTTGATTCCCCTGGTGAGACAAATCTAAAGCTCCAATCTTGTCCTTCATCATCATGAGCAGTCAAGGCTTTTGGATCCTTGTTTGATGAAGTAGAACTGGAAGCTTGCTTGTCTTGGCGAGTAAAGGACGAGAACGGGTTCCCATTACCTGTCTTCTTTGGCTTGACACATTCTCTTTTGAAGTGCCCCTTCTCTCCACAGTTGAAGCAGGTCACTTTGCTTTTGTCAAAGCCAAATGTGGTATCCTTAGTAGCTACCAAGTTCTGTCCGGTCTTTTTAACAAACTTCTTTGCCCTCCGGACAGCACTAGCTAAGGCCCACATTATATCCATCCTCTCAAGCTCCATTTCATCCAACTGCTCGTAGTCTTCGTCTGCCAGATGGCAGTTTCCAATCTTCCCGGCAACAAGTCCATCATATGAATGAACCACTGCAGCTAAAAGATCCATATGCTCTCGAGCTACTTCTACAGTCACATTACCGAGGTTCTCGGTCTTCAGTTTGGTAGCACTTGCTTCTGATCCAATATAGTGGGTACAAGACGACCCTGACGTGTCTGATCCAGAAGGAGAAGCATGTGAAGGACCAGACGAGCTAGACACAAATGCAGTCTGGAGAGGTGCTCTAGATGTCTTAGCTTGAGGCGTGGCGTTGTACAAAGCTAGATTTTGTGTGTACGAAGACTTCTGAGCTCTTTACTTCATCCTTAGTGCTTCTTCTCGCAACTTAAGAATGAAGTCATTAATATCCAGCTTTGCAAGCATTCCATTCTGTCTCAGGTTAGACACGAATGAAGCCCACTTATCAGGCAATCCGTCTGCAAAGTTACTCACTTTCTCTTCCATGGTCGTTTCCACTCCATGTGTATGCAGTTTGCTCATCAAGTGGTAGAATCTATCTATCACGTCGTCTAAACTCTCGTTACCAATCGATGAGAAGTTATCGAATTCCTTCTTTAACTCCTTTGCCTTGATTGCCTTCAACAAAGCATTCCCATCATACCTCTTCTCTAGCTCATCCCACAGTTTCTTGGACTGCTTATTCTCTGAATACTGGTGGAATATGCCTTTGGGGATAGACTGTGTAATCAATGCATAAACCCTTTACTCTGCATTGTACTTCACTTTCTGTGCGTCCGTCATCCCACCTAACGTTAGCTTAACTCCATCAGCTCCCACTGGTGTGCTATAGCCAATCTCAATGGCTTCCCACAGATTAGGATCTACTCCATTGAGGTAGATCTCAAAACGTTTTTTCCAGTGGGGAAACTCATCTAAAGTCAAGAGCTTTGGTGGTTTATTGTGATTACCCACCTCACTCTCAAGCAGCAGCAGGTTCTGTATCCTCGAGTCCTTCCCAGCAGTAAAGGCTGACATCTGATCTTCCATGGCGAATAACTTTAAGTCTAATCAAACAAACTTTCACTGATGCGACTGAAGGATGCGAATGGTCTAGTCGTGCGTATGAGCTCTGCGACTGGTTCAATCGTGCGGCTGAACTGGGCGATTGGTTCAGTCGTGCGAATGAATCTGGTGCGTATGAGCTATGCGAACGAACAGTTCAGTCGGCCGAATGAAGGTGCGACTAGGTCCAATCGTGCGAATGAGCAATGCGAATGGAGTCCAGTCGTGCGAATGGGTCACTCGTGTGACTGAAGCTGCTGTTTTGCGAAATTTTCTAGGTTTGACGGGTTTCAGCCGTAAAAATTCGAAATTTCACAAGTTCTAATCGCCTAAGTCCGTAGAAACCAAACTTCGATGAGCAGGGAACGTCCAAGATCACTTTTGACACCAAAGATTGCGTTTTTAGTGCAAAAACACAAACTTTTATGCAATCATGATTGAATGAACACGTAATCAAGAGCCAAAGCTCTAATACTACTTGTTAGGACCTGGTATTTGAACGAAATACATAGTGATTAGCGTGTAAACCAAATCAAATAGTGCGGAATCCTATTTGATTGGCGATCCAATCAGTGAGAACACACGAAGAATCAATCAAGAATTAAATCTAACGTTAGAAGTCTATTAGGAATCGATCTAATGTGTTCTGTGAACTTGGAGAACGATTTGGGAGGTCTCTAGACGGCTAGGGTACGTCTGGAATGTAATGGTATGAATGCTTACGTTTTTCCACGAATTGGGTCTATTTATAGGTTAGTATTATTCAATTGTGCGACTGGGCCATAAGTATGGTTCAGTCGTGTGATTGAACCATGCGGTTGATTCATCCGCACGACTGAGTATTCAGTCATGCGACTGAGCCAATCTTATGTGTCAATCATACGACTGATCCAGTCTCCTGGTTCATTCGTGCGATTGAGTCAATCGTATGAAGTTATTCATGCGTGTGGTCCATTCGCATGGGCCATTCGCATGAGAACTTCATTAAGTTAAGTTTGAATGTATTAATTAATATAACATTATATGTAACCATTCAAACACTCACAAACCTAATCAACCAATTCAATATCAACTCATTAATGAAATAGTAGACATTACAAATCACAAACAATACATATCATTTCATTAATCATTTTACATTACATCATAATCAGACAAACAAGATCTATTACATTTCATATCATGATCTAGGGACATACATGCATCAACACACACAAAATCACTACCATATTTCACACCCACATAATTTCGCAAAAGTCACATACACACACACTTATGTATTTAAATCACCCACTAAACACTCACACATTAACACACCCATGGTTAACCCCCAACCATGTGAAACATGTATGCAGCAGCAATACACACACACACACCTCCACAAGCATACATACATATCTATATATCCACTTAGCATGAAATAGACACACAACAACAACAAGCTATCGGTCTTCGCTGCAATGTATGGATACATACATTCACAAGCACCTATATGAATGAACACACCAACTAACGCAGAAGCATACACACACGCATGATGCAGCCGAGGTACACACACTCACGCATATATATACACCGCAGATACATATATATAGGCCACATAACACACACACGATGGAACATATAGCCGCGACTAGCCTCACGCCACTTATCACGCATGAAACGAGTCACATACATACGCGTACATGCATAAAATCGGACATGTTACACACCCAAATCGATCGCACAACGCACCCACAAACACACACCTCAAGCAGAAGACACGTACGCACTAGGAAAACACGAGATTAAACCCCCTCGATCGCAACCGGAACCGTAACCGAAGCCGACACATGAGACGAATGAGATAACGCACCGTACGGGCTGTAACGATCTACCCTTGCGATCGTCGGAAGCGTGTCGGAAAGCCGCTTGAGTTTAAGTGTCGTGAAGCGAAAGTTGTCGAGGGAAGGAACGGCTGTCGTCGGGAGAATGGAGGTGTAGTAGGGTTTGTGAGATTATGCCGGGTGAGATACGGGTGGGGTGGTTTTTGAAGGAGGTGAGGTTTAGTGAAAAGCCACCTTTAGTCCCTCTAATTCACCTAAATTACATTTTTATAGGTTTAATTAGTAACAATTATTTATGTTTAATTTGGTAATTGCAATAATATTTATTTATTTCTAACACAATTATTATTATTTAATAAACACAATATAACAGAAAGAGGTTAAGTTATGTGAGCGAGGTTAACCTGAAAATACGGGGTGTCACACAAGAGGCCTTCTTGTTCTTCCATTGCAATAGTTTATATGGTCAAAGTGTCTAAATGCTCATTGATTTCATCCCTTGCATGTTGAAGATTAGCCTTGAGTTCCTTGATCTCACTATCCTTCTCCCTCTTTTCTACTTCATATTTTTCTTTGAGATCCTATAATTCTTTTTCCATTTCATCTTACTCCAGAAGTTTGTCCTTAATGATACCAGATCATCTATCCAGGAGTTTTTCCATCCTAGCTACCTTTTGAATAGCTCTGAAATCATTTCATCATTTTCATCAGATCGGTTCACCTCTGACTCAGCATAACTCTCAGAGGGATCTACCTCATATGTGGCTTGTCTTATAGGCATTCTCATGTGATGATCCTCCTCATTAGAAGATGATTTAGAAGTGGTAGATTCACCAAACTCCATAGGTTCTGTAGCAATAGGAGATGATGGAATAGGAGAAGTGTGGTGATGATGAATGGGTGATATATATGGTGAGTGAATGGGTGATATATGTGGTGATGGAATGGGTGATATATGTGGTTTTGGTATGGGTGATATGTGTGGTGATAGAATGGGTGTTGGCATAAATGGTGAGGTAATATCAGCTTCTTGAATAGAAGGCCCATTATGTAGATCACCACCTACATCCACATGTGGTGACACTGACCTTTGTCCTTCCTTAGCTATGTCAGCATGCTTATCAACATTGTGATGATCATGAGCTGCTTGTTTTTCTTCTTCTCGATCTTGCTCCTCATCAGGAGCTTCTTCTTTTTGATTAATTTGCTATAGCATCCATGGTAGCAGAGGAAAGAAAGTTCCACTATAGAAGTTCCTTGGATCTCTTTTCTTTATGTACTTGTAGGACTTGTCATTGTACTGAGCAATGTCCATCACTGGTCCTTCAGGCATTATCTGTAGAAATGCCTCATTGATCAAGTACTGCAGGAACCTTGGATACATGAGAAACATATGCCTCCTCCCCTCTTGAATGTTAGATACCATGCCATTAAACACATAGGCTAACATATTGAATGGCCCGTTTGTACATAAAGCACAAATAGCAAATGAAGTGGAAACTGGGATATCATTGCATCCAGTCTTCCTCTTTAATAAACAATGTTAGAATATGTAAATAAGAAACCTCCATTGTAAATCAATTTTGTCCTTTAACAATCTGTTTACCTTCATAACCCCCTTCATACCCAATGTTGGCAAAGAAGGTCATAATGTCATCATCTTCAAGTTCTAAAGGTGAGTTTGCATTATCACCAAACTATAGACACCGTCTCACAGTCTATTCAGTGATGGACAGAGTATGATCATCATAAATTCTTCCAGTCAATGTCCTAACACCATCCACTTCAGCAACTTCAGCTGTGCTCCATAAAGACCTTATGAAGTTTCATAAATGGCAGGTCTAACCATGATAGCATGAGCAACTCTGGTGGTAGAGATGAATCTTATCATATCTCTAAGTCCTTGTACCTCGGGTACATCAAGGTCAAGATAACCACTGACATTGTGGAGCTTGCTCCACGTAAGATTAACCATTGTACCCTGCATTAAATGCACATGAACTATGATTATCAGTTCACAAAGTTGAAATCAAGTTGAATTTTCTTAGTTTACCTTTGGTTGGTCATAATTGAGGGGTCACAGGTACTGTTCCATAGGAATTAGACCTAACTTGATTTTGTAATGAATGACCACTTTTATTGTGTTTTCATGTTTGTTGAGATGATCTTTTTAGATTTTATCATGTTTACCACTTAAACTCAAGTTTTGATGTCAACATTGTTGATTCTTTTATACCATGTTCATGCGATCAAACTAGGTTTTTGCAAATCACTTGTTTGTTGTTATATTCATAAGCATGAGATTGATTGCACTCGAAAATGACAATCAATTTTAAGTTTGAGTTTAATTTTGATCATTCTTCTTTGTTCATCATGCATCTGATGGTTTAGGTCATGAAGTTTTCATATAATCACCTTATTTCGATACTACTATTGTTTAGAATCGAAATCGATGAGAAATTATGGTGTAGGAACTTAATAATCAGTTATATGTGATGACGATGATGATGATGATCGATGAAGAACCGTGACGAACGCTCATCGCACTTTAAGTCTCTCAAATTTGAAAAGTATTAAATGACCTTTTGAAGTCTGTTTAAATAGTCAAATTAATAGCTTTTACAAACTTTCTAAGTTTCTAAACAAATGCGGTTGTTTTTATTTTTACTATATCAAATGCGGTAAGCATTTGTTCATCAACATTTGTTTATTGTTATAAATGTGGAAGTATAAAAATTTCACAGCATTTGTGTACCACAAATGCGAATGTTTAAAACATTGCAAGTATTTGTATACTGTAGCATATACGGTAAAACAAAGTTGATCAGCATTTGTATACCGTAGCAAATGCAATAGAACAAAGTTTGCTCATCATTTGTATACTGTATCAAATGCGATAGAACAAAGTTTGATCAGCATTTGTACATTGTAGCAAATGCAATAGAACAATTCCTTTGTCCACCATTACTTCAACAAATCTGGTAGAACTATAAAGTTTTACGCATTTCTTGACTTTCAAACCATCATCATGATAGAAGAGAATGAACACATTTTATATTCATTTTTTATTCACATACACAACAAAGTTTCAGTATTGATGTCAACCACATTTGATATGTAAGGCCCCGTTCCTGGAACGCTTACAGTTGGACATTCATCGCACATAATATTTAATAACACGTTAAGACTTGTTAGAATTAAAAAAAATTCACAGTGGAATAAATTAACCAAAACCACTTCATGCATTGATAATTACATTTGCCAAATAATACATCATTGTTAAAGTTACAAAATAATGTTTAGTTGCATTACAACACAAAAATATCATTTCTTCATAAAATTGATGCTAGTCTTTATTCGCCAAGTAGCTTCACCCTCGTGCCATCTCCAACAACAATTTACCTGCGAAATGAAAATGCATAATAGTCAGGGTTGCTGAGTGAGTTCTAGTTTTATAAATAAAAATACCTTTCATACATTTAATACATTTTCTTTACTTTCGCACGTGATCACACATCATACATACACATAGATAATATTTGTTATTATCTTCTGTTATCGTTTGTTTTCGTTCGTATTGAATGTTTCGTACTTTCATCATTCTTTCACTTGTAAATTTCATCTAGACCAATGACATGTGCTATAGCCCAAACATTGTGCACAAAGCTGGTACAGGCCGAAGTCTATAAATAGACCCCTAACATTGTGCACGAAGCGGACTCCAGTACCAGGGCAAGCGATAAAAGTCCCGTTCGTTTGGTCAATCACAAGGACTAGACCCCATGTGCATCCTCATGGGTTTGCTAAACCGCACACAGTTGAACTAACAATCCCTCAATGAGTTGTGAACCTCCTTTCATTTTTCTTGCAAGACTTTTCATTCATTCTTACGTTCCACTTTTCATTATCTTGAACTTTCGCTTCATTAAGATAATACTTAACGTAAAAGAACATAAACACACCACGTAAAGCCACGTAATAATACGTAATAAGGAACATAAAGAAATAGGCCACAACATGCACGACATCAACAATCAATATCACCAAAACATTCCAAGTCTTAGTCTCTAAATCCATTTTCTCAAAATTTCAGAATATTTTCTAAGGCTACTCGGCGTAGGGGAACTATGCAAATGTAACATCCTAAAAAGTCAAAACGAGTCATCAAGGATAATGGGCTTAATTAATGGGTATTTAATAGAGTAAAGAAATGGCCATGGGCTAAATTAGCCTTATTGGGTAGTAGCCTAAGGGATTAAAGGCCCATAATCAGCCCTTAATCCACTTAACCAGCCATCATCTTCCTCATTTGAACCCTAGCCACCAATTTCTAGAGAGAGAAAGTATAGAGAGAGTATAAAACTTAAGATTTGGAGCTTCAAAGGTTAAGAGATTGAAGATCTGAGTGTTGGAGCATCAAACCATAAGAAAGGAGCAACAAATCCAGGTAAGAATCGGCCTCTAAACCCTTCTGTAGATCAAACCCGGATTCTAGGGTTTTGGGTTTTGAAAAGTTGCAAAGAATCGCATAAAGGTCACATTTTTACGTATGAAAACATGTAAAAAGCTTAGATATAGCCTCATGGTTGATAAACTAATAGATTGGACGTAAAAAGTTGTGATTTTGGGTTAAAAACTGGCTGGTTCATAATTTTTATGCGTTCTGTGAAACTGTCTTAGCATCCAGCGAAACTGGGTGTTCAAGCTGCGAAACTGCGAGTTGTATAGCGAAACTATAGTTTCGCAGGTAATTTCGCAGCCATGGAATTCCAACGAAAGTTGGGTGAAACTGCCATGCGAAACTAGCAGTGAAACTGTTAGCGAAACTGCCAGCAAAACTCCCAGCGATATTATGAAGAAATTAACCCCTTTAAGTGTTAACTTATCTACAGGCTGTGTAGTGTGATCCTAGCCTAGAAAGCCTTGTCTAGAAGTTACTCACGGTATCCAAGTGAGTTCTAGATCCCCTTATTTATAAGTTTTTCCATGTCTAGATAGCACGACCCCTGCCAGGGGCATTGCCCCTTGGACCCCACTAGGAGCTGGTGCCCCTAGGACCCCGCTGTTAGGGGTTGCCGCACCAGAACCCCCGCTGTCCCGCGGAGGGTCGGTTATGTTTTATGATGACTAGTACTTGGTATGTTGTATACTTAATAAGTTAAGTATTATATATTAAAGTGGAAGATATTATTAATGAAAAGTGGAACTTAAAGAATGTTACCCCGGGCCCGTTTGATGATGAAAAGTCTTGCAAGCACTATGATAGACCTCACTTATGTGAGTCTGACGTTTAATGATGGATCCGTATTCATGAGCGGGCTATGTGCCATGCAGTGTGGATCAACTGTCGGGGGTCAGCTACCATAATGATGTGTACTGACGGGGATTGATATTCGCTGTCGATCAACATGGAGCTCTTGCTTTGTGCAATCTCATTTATGATGAAGCAAAATATAATGAAAGAATGAAAGATAATGAACATGCTTATTATGATGCAAGAAATGTTATGTATTATGATGTATGCGTGGTCACTATATGAAGGATAAAGTTTATATTTTCTTACTTATCTAAAACTAGTTCTCACTGAGCAAAGCTGACTTTTATGCATAACAGTTGGCAGCTAAATGTTGATGCTGAGGATGGCACCAGGTTGGGAGCTACTTGGAGGCAATGGATGGGATTTCTGTTTATAAAATCTTTTATTGTAATTTAAGAAAAACTACTATGTTTTATTTACAATTGAAGGACAAACGATATGATTACAATATCAACTGCAAGTTCTAAGTGAATGTTTATTTTATTCTACTGCATTGTTTTGTTATTAAAATGATTTTATGCTATGATTAACCAACTGTAAGGCTTCCTGGGAAGGTGGCCTTACAAGTTGGTATCAGAGCCAAAGTTTAAGATAACTGGGTAATTAGTTTTTAAAACCTAAACTTAAACTGAAAATGGGACCAAATGAAGGATGCCAATCCAAGTAGCTACGTGCCATCAGGTAAAAGTTTTGAAGTAAAACTTGGATTATGTGTGTGTGCTATGTTTTTTATGTGCTTCTAGATTCGAATATTGATATGTGTTAGGATAGTGGTTGCTTGGGATAGGAGGGTAAGGTAAGTAGTTAGTCACACTTGGCCACTGTATTTAAGGACTTACCGTACTTATAATGATCTGAGCAATTATCTAGAATAACCGTTTGGGTGTTTGAATATTATAGGAATTAGTTATGGCTGGTAAAAAGTTAGGGAAGGCAACCCGAGGAGGTGCTCGTGACGGATGTACTACTAAGCTACGTGTCACCCGGAGCAAAGCTAACGCTCTCGAGACTATTCACAAGAAGTAAGACCTCCATAGTCACCCGGAGGGGGAGGGATCAGCCACCCTCAAATCCACCGTGAAGGAGGCTATCGCTAACAAAGTCTACAATGTTATGCAAAATGTCGTACTCTCAGTGGTGACCAAGGTGATTAAAGCAGTCAAGGATGGGGAGAAAGCTGAAAAGAAAGGGAAGGGAAATGAGAAGAATTCAGTAAAGTTTGCAACTATGGGTAGAGGAGCCATCAAAACCTAATGTGGTAGTTCATGATGATGACAGTGATGAGGAGTTGGAGAAAGAGACTAATAAGGGATGCAACTATGGGGCATTTCAAAGGTGCAAGCCTCCTACCTTTGACGGTAACAGCAATGCTACTGCCTCTCACCGTTGGGTCAGAGAGATGGAAGTCGTTCTAGACATCAGTGAGTGTCGAGAAAATCAGAATGTGAAGTTTGCCACTCATTATTTCGTTGAATCAGCATTGTGCTGGTGGGACAGTATTGTCCACGCTGAGGGAAAGCGGTCAATAGCCAAAATGAAGTGGTCTGAGTTGAAAGAGTTGGTGCTGGAGGAGTATTGTCCCCACCAAGAGTTAGAAAAGATTGAGAAGGAGTTCTTGTATTTGGAGGCCGGGAACATGACTCATCAAGAGTACACCTCCAAGTTCAACGAACTTGCAAGACTTGTGCCAGACATGGTGACACCTGCATCCAAGAAGATCAAGAGATACATATAGGGTTTGCCTGTGGACATTAGGTGGCACATGATTATGGCCAGACCGGGAACATTTAGGTCTGTTGTGGATTTAGCTGGGAGACTGTACGATGAAAGTGATCTGATGCCTGTACAAAAGAAGGTGGAGAGATAGAGTGGGACCAAGAATGGAAATTCGAAGAGGTTTGGAGGTGATAACTTCAGGATTGCGGAGAAGATGATGATAGTTGAGGATCAGTCTGGGAGGCGAGGAAATACAGGTGAAGGAGGTGCTTGTAGAAAATATGGAAGGGGTCATTCAGGGGAGTGTAGAATTGGGACTGAAAAATGTTTTAAATATGAGGGCGGGGGCCACTATGCCAGGGACTGCAAGGCGGTAAAGTGTTAGCAGTGTGGCGAGATGGGACATGTGGAAAGGGACTGCAAGAAAGGAAAATCAGGAGGATCAGGAACGATTAAAGCTGGGGATAAGGGAAAGGGTGATGGTTCAAAGGCGAAGGCGAGGGCATTCAACAAACTCGTGAGAAGGCCAGGGCAAATCCAGAAGTAGTTTCAGGTATGTTTCTGGTGGACCATAAATTTGCTTCTGTGCTCTTTGATTCTGGTGCTAGTATGAGTTTTCGGTCTGGTGCCTTTTGTCGTTTGTTGCATGATAAGGGTAGGAAGTTAGACGAGCCTTCTATGTAGAAACAACCATTGGTAAGTCCATTAAGGTCACTAAGGTGGTTAAGGATTGCCTGATTGAGTTAGAAGATTGTAAGTTCCCTGCTAGGTTGCATGTTTCGATGTGCTGTTAGGCATGGATTGGTTATCTAGCTATGAAGCCAATATAGTATGTAGTAACAAGATAATTCGTCTAACAGCGCCCGATGGTTGTTCTGTTACGGTTTACAAGGATAAGGTGTGTTGTGTACCGAAGGTCGTGTGGATGATCACAGCTAAAAAGTACTTAAGACGTGAGTGTAGCGCTTACTTGGCCTATGTAAAGGATGTTGATGCGCCAGAGCCACCATTATCAGATGTGCCGGTAGTGCGTGAATTTCCTGACATCGTTCCTGAAGATCTGACCAGCAGGCCACCTAACCGCGATATCGAATTCTAGATCGACTTACTACCAGGAGCAGCCCGTCGTTAAAGCACTGTATCGATTAGCTGATTCAAAGATGGTAGAACTAAGGACTCAGTTGCAAGATTTAATGGATAAAGGCTTCATCCGACTGAGCATCTCTCCATGGGGTGCTCCAGTTTTATTCGTCAAGAAGAAGGATGGTAGCATGTGGATGTGCATTGATTATAGCGAGCTTAATAAGCTGACCGTGAAGAATCGGTATCCGTTGCCAAGCATCGACCACCTATTCGATCAGCTCCAGGGTGCCTGTTGGTTTTCGAGGATAGACCTCCGGTCTGGTTACCATCAACTGAAGGTGAAAGAGCAAGACATTCCTAAAACAGCATTCCGTACGCGTTATGGACACTACGAATTTCTCGTCATGTCCTTTGGTTTAACCAACGCACCATCTACTTTTATGGATCTTATGAATCGGGTATGTCGGCCGATGTTGGATAAATCAGTGATCGTGTTCATTGGCGTCATCTTGATTTATTTAAAAAGTGAAGAGGAACATGCTGATCATATTCGAGAAGTATTAGAGTCGCTCAGAAGTGAGAAGTTATATGCTAAGTTCTCTAAATGAGCATTTTGGCTACGAGAAGTTCAGTTTCTTGGTCATGTGTTAATCCTGAATAGATCAGGGTGGATCCTGCGAAGGTTGAAGCGGAGATGCAATGGGAACCTCTGAAGATGTCATCCGAGATTCGCAGCTTCTTAGGCCTGGCAGGTTACTACAGGAGGTTTAGCCAGAATTTCTCCAAGATAGCTTCTCCTTTGACTAAGTTGAACCGGAAGGACATGAATTAAGAATGGGGTGCTGAACAGGAGAACGCCTTCCTAGAACTAAAGATGAGGTTAACTCAAGCACCTGTCTTGATGTTACCGGAAGGGAACGAGGATCTGGTAGTCTACTTGGATGCCTTGTATGCAGGATTGGGTTGCGTGTTGATGCAATGAGGAAAGGTGATAGCCTATGCTTCTAGACAATTAAAGGTCCATGAGGCCAATTATCCTACACATGATTTGGAGTTGGCTGCAGTGGTATTTGCAATGAAGATTTGGGGGCACTACCTGTATGGGGTGAAGGGCACCATCTTCACTGATCATAAAAGTTTGAAGTATTTCTTTGAACAAAAGGAACTCAACATGAGGCAGAGGAGGTGGTTGGAACTGATCAAATATTACGACTGTGAAATTCATTATCATTGAGGCAAAGCCAATGTGGTTGCTGGCGCCCTTAGCTGGAAGGGACGGCCCAAACCAATTCGGGTGTGGACTTACCAGATAATCATGACGCCTGATGTTATGAAACAAGTAAGGGAGTTTCAAGATGAGACATTGAGAGGTGACAGAGTCAACTCTGAAAGGATGAAAGGACAGGTTTCAGATTTAGGGGAAAACACCCTGGATGTTAGAACCCGATCTGGGCGAATGTGGATCCCTCTCTATGGAGATCTGAGGGGGAAGATCATGGACGAGGCTCACAAAACTAGATATTTCATTCATCCTGGTGCCACGAAAATGTATCAGGATCTGAAGAAAGATTACTGCTGGCCGGGAATGAAGCGTGACGTGGCTAAGTACGTGAGCAAGTGCCTGACTTGTTTGCAAGTGAAGGCAGAGCACCAAAAGCCATATGGAAAGATCCAGCCTTTGGATATTCCTAAATGGAAATGGGAACACATCACAATGGACTTCATCACGAAGCTACCTCGCACGGCGAGAGGAAGCGACGCGATCTAGGTGATTGTTGACCATTTAACAAAGAGCACCCATTTCATACCAATTCGTGAGAATTTTTCCTCTGAGAGGTTGGCAGATCTATTTATCAAGGGGATCGAGGCTCGTCATGGCGTGCCGGTGTCTATCATTTCAGATAGGAACACGCGGTTTACATCCATGTTCTGGAAGATGTTTCACTACTCAATGAGGACTAGACTGCATATTAGTACGGCTTACCACCCCAGTCAGATGGTCAGTCGGAAAGAACGATTTAGACATTATAAGACATGCTACGAGCATGTGTAATCGACTTTGGAGGAAGTTGGGATGAGCACTTACCGTTGGCATAATTATCATATAATAATAGTTACCATGCGAGCATTGGTATGCCACCTTGTGAGATGTTGTACGGTAGGAAGTTCCCGACGCCCGTGTGTTTGGGTGACGTCTGGAAAAAGGAATTGGGAAGTCTTGAAGTGATTGACGTCACGACCGAGAAGTTAGATAACATTAAGGCATTCATGAAAGCCGCAAAGGATCGCCAAAAGTCTTACGCTGATAAGAGTTGTAGACCAATAGAGTTTGAGTTTCGTGACAAGGTTATGCTCAAGGTATCTCCCTGGAAAGGGATCATCATATTAGAACTACCCGATGAGCTGAGTGGAATTCATCTTACGTTTCATGTATCTCATCTCAGGAAATGTCTGGCAGACAATGATGTAGTTGTACCATTAGAAGACATTAAAGTCGATGAACAACTGAATTATGTAGAGCAGCCGGTGGCCATCCTTGATTGGAAAGAGAAGCACTTATGGAATAAAGTGGTTCCACTAGTACGAGTATAGTGGAGACGCAGAGAAGGATCAAAATCTACGTGGGAGACTGAGGAGGAGATGGGGAAATTTTATCCTCAATTGTTTGATGACTCACAGGTTTCGAGGATGAAACCTAAATAAGTGGCGCATGGGAACTATGCGGGCGCATGGGAACTTAAGCGCATGGGCACCACTAAGGCGCATGGGCACTCAAGCGCATGAGCAACACTTAAGCGCCTGGGCAGAATTCGAGGTGCATTGGCACTATATGGGCGCATGGGCCTTACTTAGGCGCATAGGGAAAGAACTTAGGCGCATGAAGAAACTTTGGGCACATCAGTACCATGCAGGCGCATGGCAGACACTTAGGCATATGGGCAAATATCTAGGCGCATGAGCACTATATGGGCGCATGGGCAGGGTTATTTCTACTTGCACTACTTTCCGACCCCAATTTGCATTCTAACATGTTCTTAACTAGTTTCTAACATTCTAAACACCTAAAACAGGCATATAAACATAAAACATAACCAACACATACACAAACATACACCCACCTGCATAAACATGGGTATAAACACATAGTTCACATACCGAACATCATAAAAAGTTCATTGAATGCATTTCCAGCCACAAAATAACTTAAAAACTGTAAAACCTAGAATCTAGAACTCACCTGATGTAGCCTCAAGGAAACTCTCCATCAACCCGAGATAACAAAGAGTTCTAACACCAAAAACACACAATCGAGCACACACACAACACATAAGCACGGATCCAAAGGCTGAAACCCAGCCGAAAACAACCCAAAACACAAGAAAAACCTACCTTCGAGCAGCTTCTTCTTCTTCTTCTCTCAATAACCGGTGGGAGCTTCTCTGTCTCTCTAAAAATGCCAAATTCAAGAGGTGTGGGTGGCCATGCCTCCTTTTTGAACAAAACCATATTAAAGTTAGCCTCTTGCACAACTTTAACCATTTAACTTGGGTAATTTTGTTTTTCTTGCTTTTTATTCACTTTTCCTCTTCTTTTACAATTTCCGGGTGTTACAAGTCCACCCCCTTATAAAGGTTTTGTCCCTGAAACCTATCACTCCTTGAACAGTTGTGGGTAATGTTGTCTCATCTCTTCCTCAGTCCCCCACGTATACTCGGATCCCTTTCAATGCTTCCATTGTATTCGTACCAAAGGGACCATCTTATTCCATAACCTCTTCTCTTTTCGGTCAATGATTGCCACTGGTTGTTCCACGTAATTGAGTTGCTCGTCTACTTCAATGTCCTCCAGTGGTACAATCATACTTTCATCAGCTAAACACTTTCTCAGATGAGATACATGGAATGTTGGATGAATGTCGCTTCACTCATCGGACAGTTCCAACCTATAGGCCACCTCTCCTACTCGGGCAATGATTCGGAAAGGCCCTATATACCTCGGGCTCAACTTACCCGACTTTCTAAACTGAATGATACCCTTCCAAGGTGAAACTTTCAGCATAACCTTATCGCCCACCTTAGATTCAATCGGACTACGTCTCTTGTCAGCATACGACTTTTGCCTATCTTTTGCTGCCTTCATAAAGGCCTTGATCTTCTCCAATTTCTAAGTCGTAGACGCAATCACTTCAATGCTCCCTAACTCCTTCTGACCAATGTCACCCCAGCATAAGAGCATTCTACCCCTCCTACCGTATAGCATCTCATATGGTGGCATAACAATACTGGTATGATAAATGTTGTTATTTGATAATTCAGCTAACTGTAAGTGTTTGTCCCAACTTCCTCCGAAAACCAATGACGCATGCTCGGAGCACATCCTCAAGCGTCTGTATATTTCTGTTTGACTGACCATCCTTTTGAGGATGACATGCCATGCTAATATGTAACCCCGTCCCCATCGCATCGTGAAATCTCTTCTAGAACTTGGATGTAAACCGGGTGTCGCATTCAAAGACAATAGACACCGGTACACCATGACAAGTTACAATCTCCTTGATAAACAGATCCACTAACCTCTCAGATGAATACGTTTCATGGATTGGCAGAAAGTGAGCACTCTTCGTTAGATGGTCAACTATCACCCATATAGCATCATACCCCCTTGTTGTACGTGTTAGCTTCGTAATAAAGCCTATAGTGATGTGCTCCCATTTCCACTCGGGTATATCCAAAGGTTGCATCTTTCCGTATTGCTTCTGATGCTCCACCTTCACTTGTAAGCAAGCAAGGCACTTACTCACATACTCCGCTACCTCACGCTTCATACCTGGCCACTAATAATCTTTCTTCATATCATGATACATCTTGCTAGCACCGGGATGAATAGAGTATCAGTCTTATAAGGTTCATCCATGATTCGCCCTCGAACGTCTTTGTAACGAGGGATCCACATCCGTCCGAAACAGTTTCTAACACCGAGAGTGTTTTCACCCAACTCTATGACTAGACCTCTCATCCTTTCAGAGTTAAGAAGATCTTCATTCAACGCCTCATCTTGGAATTCCTCGACCTGTGTCATCACATCGGTGGTCATCACCAGCTGGTAAGCTTTCCCCTGGATTAGTTCGGGTCCCTTCTTTCGGCTAAAGGCATCCGCCACTACGTTGGCCTTTCCCGGATGGTAATGGATCTCACAATCATAGTCCTTTATAAGCTCCAACCATCTCCGTTGCCTCATGTTCAGGTCCTTTTGCTCGAAGAAGTACTTCAAGCTCTTGTGGTCAGTGAAGATAGTGCATTTCTTCCCATATAAGTAGTGCCTCCAAATCTTTAAATCAAAGACCACATCTGCTAGTTCTAGGTCATAAGTAGGGTAATTAACATCATGGATCTTCAACTATCAGGATAGGTAGGCTATAACTTTCCCTCTTTGCATCAACACGCAACCCAATCCCAAATAAAAAGCATCCGAATAGACTACCAAATCTTCGCTTCTTTCAGGTAATGTCAAGACTGGAACTTGCGTCAACACCGTCTTTATCTTGTCAAAAGCCTTCTCTTGTTCTTGACCCCATAAAAACTTCACGTCCTTACGGGTCAACTTGGTCAATGGAGAAGCTATCTTGGAGAAGTCTTGGATGAACTCATGTAGTAGCCCGCCAATCCAAAGAAACTACGAATCTCGAATGGCATATTTGGAGACTTCCATTGCTTCACCGCTTCAACTTTTGACGGGTCTACCATAATCTCTTCAGGACTCACCACTTGATCAAGAAATTGAACTTCGCTCAACCAGAACTCGCAGGTGGAGAACTTGGCATACAATTTCTCCATTCTAAACGTCTCCAACACCTCCCGAATATGTCCTGCATGTTCCTCCTCACTCCTCGAATAAATCAGGATATCATCGATAAACACAAATCACTGATTTATCCGACATCAGTCCACACACCTGATTCATCAAATCCATAAAAGCAGCTGGCTTGTTGGTCAACCCAAAGGACATAATGAGGAATTCATATTGTCCACCACGCGTGCAAAAAGTTGTCTTATGAATATCCTGCTCTTTCACATTCAAGTGATAATAGGCAGATCGAAAATCTATTCTCGAAAACCAACTGGCACCTTGGAGCTGATCAAACAAGTCATCAATTCGGTAATGGATACTGATTCTTCACCGTCAACTTGTTTAACTCACGGTAGTCGATGCACATTCTCATACTACCGTCCTTCTTCTTTACAAGCGACACCAGACCACCCCCAAGGAGAGATACTTGGTCGAATAACCCCCTTGTCTAGCAGCTCTTGCAACTGAACCATCAACTCCCTCATCTCAGACAGAGACAATCGATACAGTTCCCTGGCAACCGGTTGAGCACCAGGTATCAAGTCAATCTGGAACTCGATCTCGTGGTCCAGTTGCACACCTAGTAAATCTTCCGGGAACACTTCTAGGAATTCACACACCACTGGTACGTCAGAAAATTGTGGTGTTGTCGTGTCCACATCCTTCACGTAAGTCAGGTCGGCACTACATCCACGTTTCATGCACTTCTCCTTCACCACCATTGAAATCACCTTCGGAACCGTAGTGACTCGATCACTATAGATCGTCACCGAACTCCCATCAGGCGCTGTCAGTCGGATCATCTTCTTGTAAATCAAATTATTTTCCTTGTTGTCCACTAACCAATCCATCCCTAGGACTACATCAAATCCGCCTAAGCTTATCACAAATAGTTTAACAGGAAACTTATGACCTTCCAATTCTATGTCACAACCTTTTATCAGATCAAAAATCCTAGTAGACTTACCAATGGCAAGTTCTACATCAAAGGGTTCATCAATGCTTTTACTTCTAATAGGAAACTAGCACAGAAGATAGTAGAAATGAAACTTCTACTAGCACCAGTATCAAATAACACAGAGGCACAAGTTTGCTTTACAAGAAACATACCTTATACGACATCGGGGTCCGCCCTTGCATCCTCCTTTGTCATCGGGAATGCTCTGGCGCTTGCCCTCTGCCCTTCATTCCCGGCCTTCTTCTTTGCCCTAGAACTTTCAGCTTTCGGCTTCTTGCAATCCCAACTCAGATGGCCTTCTTCACCATAGTTATGACATCTTACCACCCTAAACTCTCTCGCCACATGATCGGGCTTCCCATATTTGAAGCAGAAGTTCAATCCCCACTTACACTCCCACGTATGCTCCTTTCTGCATTTACCACACCTCTTTGTCCCCACACCGGATGTAGCTACACGCTGGTCATCCATCCTTTCACCCTTGTTGTTTGGAGTGACACCACCACGTCCAAACCGCTTTCCATTCCAGTTCATGTCACCACCACCTTTCTTACTCACCTCTACCACTGCTACTTCCCTTTCATCATACAACCTTCCTGCCAGATCAACCACTGACCTAAAAGTACTTGGCCAGACGGCGATCATGTGCCTGCAGATATCTGCCGGCAGACCATGGGTATACGTTTTGATCTTTCTTGATAATGGCGTCACCTGATCCGACACTAGCCTCGGTTGAACTTGGTAGTATACTTTTGATGTGTCATGGTTCCTGCCTCCAGCTGTAAGAACTCTTTCTCAATATTATCCAACTCCCTATAGGACAAAACTTCTTAATCACAAACTTCTTCAGTTCACTCCACCTCATCCTTCCAATCGCCTGCTACCCTTGGCCTGGACAATGTTGTCCCACCAACATAAGGCCGAGTCCATGAATGAGTGGGTAGCAAACTTCACCTTCTGATCCTCCCTACATTCGTTGATCTCCAACACAGCCTCCATTTCTCTCACCAATCGGTGAGCAACAGCAGCGTTACCTTTGCCATTAAAAGTTGGGGGTTACACCTTTGAAAGGCTCCATAGTTGCAACCTCGTGTTTTTTCTTGGACAGCTTCTTCCTCCTCATCACTCGAGACCACCATCTCAGTCTCTGGTTGCTCCCTTTCTCCTTTCTAAGAGGTCTTCTTATTTTCCTTCTTCTCATCCTCCCTCACAACTTTAATCACTTCAGTCACCACAGATGGCAAAATTGTTTGCATGACCTGGTGAACTTCCTTGATGACAGCCTCTTTCACTGAGACTCTCTTATTACCAGTCTTTTCCCCATCTTCTTGATTATGGGGTTTGGGCTCTTCATAAGCCATCTCACCCATCTTGGCTCTGCTTCTAGTAACCTGTTGGCCAGCACCACGTCCACCACGACCTCCACCTCGCGAAGCCTTCGAACATCTACCTCCAGCCATCTTCTACACACTATAAGATTCAACCACTAACACGATCATTCAAGGTAATAACTCGAATTATGTCAAGTAGAGTTGTTAGCCCAAGTAGCACACTTGAATCAAATAACATGAAGATTTCTTGATCAAACTAGGATGAACACAATAAAACCCCCTATGATCTAATTTGATTGCAAATGAAATGTTACAAGTAATCCCCCAATCAATTGGTCATGCAACCACTAACCAATCCAAATTACAATTAGGCTATCTATAGTCTAGACTAACTTTCACAATTTACATTTAACCCCTTAGACTATTAAACTACACTAAAATAAGACAGAAACAAAGTAAAATATATTTTGTTCACACCAAATATATTTATTACCATAAAATCTCAAAACACAATATATCTTCAATATATTCACTCGGTTCTTCGTCTTGAACTTGACGTTTGACTTTTCTGTTGACCTTGACTTAGATGTTGACTTTTATTGACTTTGACTATGTTGATAATATAGGTTATCTTGTACAGATCCAACAATATTCCCCCTTAGTCTATCATTATCAACGCCTTCAAACGAATTCAGCACCGAGAAATCAACCATAGAAAGTCTTCAATATTGAAGCTTTCTGAATCTGATGAGAAATATTATTCATCTAATAAGCTCCCCCTATTTATATGCTCCCCTTAATGTGTGCATAGATTGATCAAAACATGAACAGTTTTCCCAACTCTCAAATCTTGAGTTTTTCAGAAGATGTAGGAGGAGGATTTCTAGCTCAGTATCTTTTGCAAACTTGAGGAACAGGTTCTCTGATCAGGTACACTGCTCAACTAATGATCGGCCATCAGTTACAGTAAAAATCTGAAACACAATCGCAAACACAATCTCGACATTTATAATTAGATCATTTCATTTTAACAAAATAAACCTGTGTTTATCTATGTGTGAAAACAAGCAAACCCGTGTTCATTTGGGCGCAATTTCTGTGAAATGCATGAAAAATGATAACATTGTAACAGCATAATATGGAAGACCTAAAAAAATTTTGAAATGAAAATTTATTATATTTTTGTTATATATATATATATATATATATATATATATATATATATATATATATATATATATATATATATATATATATATATATATATATATATATATATATATATTACGATAAATAATTTTTTTAATTACCGAGAATTGAATCGATTAAGAGATCACATCCTTAAGATATACTTTAGCACAAAGATGAATTTAAATATCAACAAACAATGAGATCACACTAATAACTGAATCTACTCACTGTCTTTGAATGATTTTGAAATTCTCAAACAGATCAATAACGATTGTTGATATGTTAGTCCATTTAAACCCATGCCCTATATTTTTCAACAGGCAGCAGATGATTCGTTAAGGTTCGATGAAATACTTTAGAATGCTAGGACCCCACAATCATTTGGAAAAAACCCTCACCCAACTTCAGTATTTTCTTGAATTTTGTTACGATCTTTATGGAACAAGGCTTGTGCATTAGTGTGCAAGTGATTATCATCAGAATATTGCATCCTGTGATGAATTCATCGTTAGATGATTTGACACAACTTAGGCCAAAATGGTGAGAGCTCTAGGTTAGTATTGACATACAGCATAGGAGATGACCATTTAACATGTGTTGATGAGAGCCGCAGGTCAGTACTTCCATACACCAAACATGGCTCAAAAGATATGGCTTAAATGATTTGTATCAAAATGGATGAAAGATCAAATCTCAGTCCAATTTCTGTTGGGACTCAGTTTTCGTGCAGGCCAAAATGATTGTATAAATTCAAACATCCTTAAGGATATATTTTAATTTAAATCATTACGTTACTGTGCACTTTATTTTTCAGGCTGAGTCTACCAAGCATATCATTAAAGAATCTGTTTGTTTTCATTTATTTGCAATTAAAAATATGATGTGAATCAAATAACAACATCACTTACTATCGTTTCTCATTGTAAAACGTAAATCATGCAAGAACAAGCATTTCAAGATGATATACAATCATTTCCCAGTCATCTCGAATCAAGTTCCTAGTTCTCTTTTCTTTTCATTTTATGCTCTCCCTCTAATTTTTTATTTTTGCAAACCTATTTTTGTGTTTATTTTTTTATTTTTTATATTTTTTATTATTAAAAATATGATGTGAATCAAATAACAGCATCACTTACTATAGTTTCTCATTTTATGTTTTTACAATCTCTGTCAGTGAACTGGAGTACTAGCAGGCCTCTTGAAATGTTCCTGCGCTAATAAACAGATTAGTTTGAAAAAGGAACCCCGGCCATCGTAGTCCTGGGAGTTCCTTTTTTAACGGTAGAAGTAACCTGCTTCAACACACAATCTGTTGAAATATCGGGGATTTTTGTATCCTTCTTTTTGATTTGAAGATATTAAATTTTGTAATCATTTCCTGTTTAAGATCGGATGAAAAAGAATTTGGTTTTGAAACTTTGGTCATTTTCATCTTTGAATCATGTGAAACCGGCTTCACATGAAAAGGTCTGGATGAAGAGTTTTTCATCCAACTATTCAAAGATGTGTGTTTTTAACCTCTTAAACCAAATAACCCATGTTGCCTTTTCCGTCTGGAACATTCTTTGTAGACTAACATCCGGAGAAGCAATTTGTTTTGCCTTAACCATCCGTAGCAAGTCTTTGAGGATACCTCTTTACCACATGACCTTCTTTTCCACACGCAAAACAAGCCTTGAAAGGCTTTTGATGTTTGACTAACCCATGTGAAGCATTTGGAATTGGAGATTGCTTTGAGGTTGTTGTAGATTCTTGCTTGTTTTAGAGTTTGTTGTATTAAACAGTGAATGAGATCTTCACTGGTTGAATGGCTTGTTTTGAAGTTGGAGAAGAGATCCGTAATGATCTTGATTCAGCTTTTTAAAGCTTTTGAGACTAGACAATTGCAGGTGATATCTTGATTTTTAAGGAACCGACACTGTCCTCTGTGTGTGATTCATCATTTGAGCTTGTCCAGTCTCGTATACACAGATCTGCTTCCAATGGATCTTGATTGACATGAATATGATGTGTTGTTGTTGTCAGAGCTTGAAGATTAGGTGATTCCCGATTCATCTCTTCTTTCACAATTCTGATAGGCTAAAGGTAGGAATTTCACCTTCTTTAAACTTATCAAATAAGTTAGAAGAAACAATCGATATAGATTTACAAACACCTGGGACTGAACAATCATTATCTTGACTGTTAGCATTCGGATTATTGTATCATGTACTAATTGTTGAATCATAATCATCTCGCACCTCTTTAAGATTCACTCCCTTTAAACATGTATGCAGCCTGTTAGTATTCTTTCCAATTAAATCATTTTTTGGATGAAGTTTGGCAATTGAAGAATAACATAGAGTAGATGGAGGTGGAACTGAATTAAATACAGTTTCACCATCTGAATGATATCCAATCCTATGTTTTACCCGTGCCCCTTGTTGTTTAGCAGTAAGCTCATCCTTTTTCATGTGTGAAAGGGTCCATTTATCAAGCTTTGTTTGAAGCTATGTCGTTTCAAACTGAGCTAAAACAACCCTTTCTCTCAGAATATTAATTTCAACGTTACGCTCCATAATGGTTTTTCTTAAAAGATCATTTTCAGCCAATGCTTCACTAAATTTCTTTGAAAAAGAAATTTAATTTTTCTTCAATTCCCGATTAATTATTTTTAATTTTTTTCATTTTCCAATAACAATATGTTTTCTTTATAAATCCTAAATAACCGGATTTTGCAGGAAGAAGAATACATATCCTGAACAGTCTCATAAGGAAGACCCATGATAGTTCTTTCTGCAGCTAAACTCTTCTCACAGTTACAAACCCTTGTGATTCTTTGTTGTTCCTTTTCTTTGACCTTCAACATCTCTTCATCCTCATATTCTTTCTTTCTATTATCATCTTTCCGATCTTCATTATCTTCATTACTCTCAACTTTAGGTTTACTGTCAGTATCAACTCTCAAAGCTTCATAATTTTCTGTGATTTTAATATTTGAATCCAAATCAGTTCTCAATAACTTCAACTTTATAGTCATCTCGGTTTTGTAATCAAGTATGCTTGCATGTTGGTTTGATATGGGAACACGGCTTGCTGGAATTCTTTTCTTTTGATATCCATCTCAAGAGATTTTAGCTTGTAAATCATATCCATAAGTTTTGTGTCAACATAACCTCTTTCTTGCTTCAACATTTTAACTTGATGACTCCACTCAGACGGAAAAGAGTGAAGAAGATTTTGAGTTTGTTCATGATTACTGAGATCTAGAACATGCTTCTTTAGATTATTCGCCACCTTTAAGAATCGATCAATCAAATTTGACAGTTTTTCTTTCTTTATACCTACAAAACAATCATACCGACTTTGTGCCATTGTGGCATTGTCTTATTCGGGATCATTAAAGAAAGACATTTTCAAACAAGATATGAAATTGACTTGATCACCCAAAACAACAGAAATATTATACTATTATAAATTTTTTTAGTTTTGTTTAATTTTGTTTTAATGACCTAACAAAATATTAAAACAAATTGAACCCACGACTTGAGGCCCACCCTTTCCTTAAAAGAAAATTAATGAGCCCACTAAACACTTTTTAAAAACCCAACTTGTAGAAAATTCTATCATATAGTTAGTCCAACAATTCTTAAACCCATACAATTGTTAGCAAATTTTTAGCCCATACAAAGCTTTTGAAGGATCCAGCCCAATAGGAGATATCCATTTACTATACTCAAGCCCAGCCCACACATTTCTTACACTAATTAATCCATACACATAATAACAAATAGAAAAATATGGGAGAAGGAAAGAACACCTTACACACAATAAAAACACCACCTAACTCACATACAAGAATATAGAGAGAGAAAAAGATGCGGATGAGAGAACCTCTAGGGTTCCAGCGACCACCGCCTTTCTGGCGAGCCTCCGCCAGCTTCGGCAGCAAGTGGCTGCTTCTACCTTTCTGGACTCTCCTCTAACCCCTAATCACGATAGTGGCTTTGGTTTCACCAAAAAACAACAAAGGAGGTACGAAGGTAGTGGTGATGGTTTCAAGGAAGGTCGTCGCCAGCATTGGTGATGGTTATCTCAGTCATGAAGGTGAAGGTGAAGATGAAGCTAAAGCTGAATTTCGATCGCTCAAGAAGAAGCTGAAGCTGAATTTCTGCCTTCTTCAAATAAGAAAGAAGTATGTGAAGATGAAGGTGAATTTGACGCTTTTGGTCGCTCTGTTTCAAATCACAGTCGTAGTTCGTTGTGCTAACCCGGTTCCTGAGGTGAAGAAGAATATACATGATGGTTTAGCTTCTTCTAACACAACTGTAAAGTCAGACCCGAAAGTTATTTAAAATGAGTAATCAAACACACAGGGCTCTAATTTATAATCTAAGCCGGTGGAACCGGATCATTCAAAGAAGGACAAGGGTTCAAAGGATATTGAAAATGCTAATGTGGACAAGAGTAAAAGTGTTCAAAGTAAGCCATCAGGGGATAAAGAAGGTGTTAGATATGGTTATAGATTGAAAGAAATAGTGGTTGTGGTGGTGGTTATCGTTCTCTTGAATCTTCGATGGTCGTGGAAGACAGTTGATTATCGATTGTGGTTGTGGTTGTTGTTTGTTGGTTTGTGATGGTTGTCGATGGCGGCGGCTAGAGCATGGCCGCCACAAACTGTTGGTTTCGGATGTGGTTGTCGAGTTGAAAGTGGTTGACAGTTGTTGTTGTATTGACTGTTATATTGTTGGCTATGGTGGTTTAAGTGTGGTAGTGTCGCTGGAATTTCGTCAAGATCGCCGGACAACTTGGGCAGTTTCGCTAGAATTTCGGCAGTTTCGCTGGAATTTTTAGTTTCGTCGGAGTTGAGTCTCCGGACAAAATTATAGTTTCGCTCGAGCAGTTTTGCCGGACGAAATTATAGTTTCACCGGAGAGTAATTTCGCCTGAAATTAAATAGTTTCACCGGACAGTTCAAACTTTCGTTCAAGATTGGATCTAGTTTTTCCGGATAAAGATTTTGAAGACTCAAGAACACCAAGAACACACACACTAGTGTGTGTGAGAGAAAATCTCAGATCTGAAATTTTTTTTATTGTATAAAAGTTGATGAATATCTAATATATGTTGTAAATAGTAATAGATCTAATGTTGTTGATGCTAGATTTGAACAAATATGAACTCGGATCTACTTTCTCTCTCTAAACCCCCACTTTCTCTCTCTAAAAATCTAATGAACACCTTCAAAATTCTTTAAATCTTCAATGAATTTGATCCAATATAGCCCTGATACCAAATTGTTAGCCCAGGTAGCACACTTGAATCAAATAACATGAAGATATCTAGATCAAACTAAGATGAACACAATAAAACCCCCTTTGATCTAATTTGATTGTAAATGATATGTTTTCAAGTAATCCCCCGATCAATTGGTCATGCAACCATTAACCAATCCTAATTACAATTAGGCTATTTATAGTCTAGACTAACTTTCACAATTTACATTTAGCCCTAGACTATTAAACTAGACTAAAACAAGACTAAAACAAAGTAAAAAATATTTTGTTCACACAAAATATATTTATTACAATAAAATCTCAAAACATAATATATCTTTAATATCTTCACTCGGTTCTTCGTCTTGAACTCGAAGTTTGTGTTTTCTGTTGACCTTGACTTAAACGTTGACTTTTGTTGAGTTTGACTATGTTGATAATATAGACTATCTTGTACAGATCCAATAATAGTATGCCCCTAATTACAGTGGCCAGCTATGATTAGCCACTTATTTTACTCTTCATACGCCAAGCATTTCCTATCTCGACTACATCAGTATCCAAATCTACTAAGAGCACATAAATCAAATAGCACGCGCACATGATAACGGTTAACATTTATATGAATTACCATATGGTACGTAGCTACTTGGGCTGGCATCCTTCAATTTGGTCCCATTACAGTTTAAGTTTATGTTTCTGAAATAACTTACTCATTTCTCTTAAACTTTGGCTCTGAAACAAACTTGTAAGGCCTCGCTCCCAGAACGCTTACAGTTGGACATTCATCGCATATAATATTTAAAAACACATTAAGACTTGCTAGAATTAACAAAAACATCACAGCAGAATAATTTAACAAAAACCACTTCATACATTAATAATTACTTTTGTGTTGGATCTAGAAAGGCTGTTGCAACCAAAACCAGTACAACATACAAAGGACTCCCGAAGCTAAGTATAGAACTTCCGAAGGAAGAAGGAGATCTTCCGAAGACTAAGTGTAAAACACACTTCCGAAGGAACACTCCAACTTCTGAAGACAAAGAACCTACTTCCGAAGATCAAGACTTAGAGAGAAAGATCTGAAGTCAACTTCTGAAGTACAAGAAGTCGTCAAAGCCTCGGAAGCATAGAAGCATATTCCGAAGTATAAGTGGCTTCGGAAGAACAAGTTCTTCCGAAGCCAGTTAACCTTCGAAAGACACTCCTATTATCCAGTGGACATAAGTATGGGTTCTCTGACACTCCGCTGCAAATCTCTGAGATACTGCATGGCGTTTTCTCAAAAGCCATGTAGTTGATCATACTTTAATCCACTGTTTACCTTTTTATGTTAGTACAGTTGCCATCTTTAGTTGGTGACAAAAGGTAAGTCATGGACATGTCATGACTACCATATCTTAGATAATACTTTATCTAAGATACCTTAACTTTAGCATTGTAGTATATGCTTTAGTCTTAGGTTTCCAGCTGGTATCAAGTATATCCCGCTGTAGGATCTAGTATATATAGTTTCTCA
Source organism: Flaveria ramosissima (assembly GCA_025215565.1). Taxonomy (NCBI): domain Eukaryota; kingdom Viridiplantae; phylum Streptophyta; class Magnoliopsida; order Asterales; family Asteraceae; genus Flaveria; species Flaveria ramosissima. The sequence goes on from CM046030.1 coordinate 51,970,014, forward strand.
TTGTAACTCTTGTTTCATGCTTGCAAGTGTCTTGTAATCTTGAGTTGAGAAGTAATATATACAAGTACCTTGAAAATATATCTCTGCTTGTTCCTTTATTACTTATTATATTATTATCAACTCTTGTAAAAGACATTGCTTCATCTGATTTGAGTGTTACTATAAGTGAGTTTGAGAGAAATACAAGTGTTTAAGTGACAAACCCGATCCTGCAATTGGTATCAGAGCTTTTTAGGCTCTTGATTGTGAGATCTTACCATCCTAATCAACCAGTTTTTCACTCCTCCTTGTACCTCACTCAAAATGGCCCTCAACAAATCTGAAGTTGAGATGGGAACGATGACCAAAGCTCCCATCATCGCACCTGAAAACTTCAGGTCTTGGAACAGAAGAATGGAAGGCTTCATCAGGTATCAAGACAACAAGATGTGGCAATCCATCGTCAATGGCCCGTATAAGCCAAAAGTAGCTGGTGGAAACGGTGCCATGATTAAGAAAGCCGTTGAAGATTATTCTGATGAAGACAGGAAGAAGCTTGACATAGACAGCAATGCTATGACTGTTCTTATGACTGCAATCCCAAACTCTATCATGGTGGGGTTTGAGCATTGTAAGTCTGCCAAAGAACTCTTTGATGCTCTTGCTCAAATGTACTCAAGCTCGAATGATTCCAAGAAGGACTCACTGAAGCAACAGTTTGAGAACTTCACCTATGTTGCTGGAGAGACTATTAGCCAGCAATATATCAGGTACATGGATCTCATTTCTTCCCTTCAATCTGTGGGAATCACTCATGAACTCAGAGACCTTACTAGAAAGTTTATGAGTGCTCTACCCAATGAGTGGACATTCTACTATGTCTCTATCAAGAGAATAGAGAATCTGAAAACACTCACCATGACCAAACTCTATGGGATCCTTGATGGATACCGTTTGGAAATGGAAAGCAAGAGGGGTCACCAGACAAGCAAACCCTTGAGTCTTCCTGCTAGTAACGCTTTAATGGTTGCTGAAGGCTCAGGCATCTCCCGGTCTCAGCAATACTTGACCTACACCCAGCAGCCATCTTGTTCCTCTGGGCCTTACATCACATTTCCTGAGACTCCAAGGTCTCAACAAGCTCAGCAAAGCTCCTTTCAGGAGGGCTGTGCATTTGTCTCAGGAAGTGGGCACTCAAATGACTATCAATACTGCTTTGATGATCTAGAGTGTTTTAGCCCGGATGACATAGAGTATGTGGACATAGTCCAACAAATGGCTCTTCAAACCTACAGAGCAAAGAAGTTCTTTAAAAGATCTGGAAGGCAATTCCCTCAGAACCCAATCACCAGCAAATTGGGTTTGACAAAAGCAAGGCCAAATGTTACAACTGTAACCAACTCGGTCATTTTGCAAGGGAATGCAAGCCTCCCAAGTCCAACCCGGGAACCTCACAGACCTCCACACATCCTTCTACACCAAAGCCCACCGGAAAGTCAACAGAGACTGCTGCAATGGCTCAAGAATTTGACTGGAGCTTCATGGTTCAGGATGTGACTCCTGCTCAAGCACTCATGGCAGGAACAGATGAAAACAAGGGACATCCATATGACAAGAATAACAACATTTAAATTGTAGATATTGGATGCTCCAGGCACATGACAGGGAACAGATCTCTCCTTCAACAATTTCAACATTATGATGGAGGTCCTGTCCAGTTTGGAGGTGAGGCCGGAGGATATATTTCTGGCAGAGGAAGTATATCCAATGGAAAGTTAAAAGTTGACAAACTTAATTTTGTCAAACAGCTTGAACACAATCTGTTAAGTGTCTCTCAATTCTGTGATCAAAAGCATCAAATGCTTTTCACAGAACATGAGTGCATTATCCTCAAACCTGGGATGACAATTCCTTAGGAATTGGTGCTTCTTAGATCTCCCAGGAAAGGGGATATGTACAAGCTTGATATGAACAATGCTTCCCCAATGGGAGAAGTATCATGCTTTCTTTCCAAAGCTGATGGTGATGAGTCAACACTATGGCATAAACGAATGTGTCATGTCAATTTTAAGACAATGAATAAATTGGCTAAAAATAACTTGGTACATGGTTTGCCTAAAAAGGAATTTTTCTGCAAAGATAACTGTGTTGCTTGCCTGAAAGGGAAACAACACAGGTCTTCTCATAAATCCAAAGTTGTTAACTCTATCACCACTCCATTACACTTATTGCACATGGATCTATTTGGTCCCACAAGTATAATGAGCATTGGAAGGAAATCATATTGCCTTGTGATTGTTGATGATTTTACTAGATTTACATGAGTATTCTTTTTAAGAACTAAAGATGCAACTGCTGAAACTTTAAAATCTTTTATTCTTAAAATAGAAAATCAAGTTGATCACAAGGTTAAAATAATTAGAAGTGATCAAGGGACTGAGTTTAAGAACCTAGTTCTTGACTCATTTTGTAACTCAAAAGGGATTGCCAGACAATATAGTGCTCCTAGAACTCCTGAACAAAATGGTGTTGCTGAGAGGAGAAATAGGACACTTATTGAGGCTGCTCGGACTATGTTAGCTGATTCAAAGCTGCCTCTAACATTCTGGGCAGAGGCAGCCAGCACTGCATGCTATGTGCAGAATAGAGTTCTTGTAGTAAAGCCACATGGAAAAACCCCTTATGAGTTATGAAACAAGAGGCCACCATTCATTGGCTTTCTAAGGTCCTTTGGTAGCAGGTGTACCATACTTAACACAAAAGACAATATGGCAAAATTTGCTGAAAAGTCAGATGATGCTATATTTGTTGGATATTCCTCCTACTCTAAAGCCTACAAAGTTTATAATATTAAAAACCAACAATTTGAGGAATCTTCCAACATTGTAGTTAATGAGCACACTCCTTGTGTTAGGGGGAATGGCCCTGATCATATTTTTGATTTAGAATTGTTTCCAAACTATTCTAAACCATCTTGTGAGAATGTTTCAGCTGGAACATGTGTTCAAAGTAATTCTGATGAAAATCAATTGTTTGAGCTTCCCAGACCTATTCTAAGTTCTCCAAGAGTTGCAACAAATCAAGTTCCCACTATTGAAAGATCTGACAGCATAACCATTTCAAGAGATAGTTGTACTTCAACAAGGGATTCACCTGCTGATTTTCAAATCTCTTAAGGTGATCCTGCACAACACCAAACTGATGGAAGCACTATCTTGAAGGAACAGGCAACTGTTAATGATGCTTCACAACAAAGAAATGATGATGTTTCTCTTTCATTCAATCAGTCCTCATTGAATGAGTTTGAAACAACAGCTGGACCAAGTATTCAAGCTCCTGAGCAAAATATGTCCAACTTGGACTTATCTTTGCAACTGGAGGTGATTCCTAGACTCAGGATTCATAATACTCATCCAGCTAAAAACATCATAGGGGAAGTCTCTGAGGGTGTGAGAACAAGGGGACAGACTCATAATGGGAATGTCTGCTTGTACTCATGCTTATTATCCCAAATGGAACCCAAGAAGGTGGAAGATGCCTTGAAAGATAGTAGCTGGGTTGAATCAATGCAAGAGGAGCTGCTTCAATTCAAAAGACAAAAGGTTTGGAACCTATGTCCGCTACCATCTGGTCAAGTACCTATAGGCACCAAATGGGTATTCAGGAACAAAAGAGATGATAGAGGCTTGATTATCAAGAACAAGGCAAGACTGGTGGTTCAAGGATACACTCAAGAGGAGGGAATCGATTATACTGATGTCTTTGCACCTGTTGCAAGACTTGAAGCAGTTAGGATCTTCCTTGCTTATGCTGCATCCAAGAATTTCACTGACTACCAGCTTGATGTCAAGTGTGCCTTTCTATATGGGGATATAGATAGGGAAGTCTATGTATGCCAACCTCCAAGATTTGAAGAGCCACAACATCCAAACTATGTGTGCAAATTGGACAAAGCTCTATATGGGCTGCACCAAGCACCTAGGCTGTGGTATGAGACATTGTCTCAATTTCTCCTGAAGAATGGTTACACTAGAGGTACCATTGATAAGACTCTTTTCATAAGAAACTCTGGGAAAGACATTTTTCTTGTTCAAGTCTATGTTGATGATATCATATTTGGTTCCTCAAATGACCAAATGTGCAAAGACTTTGAGAGCATTATGAAGAAGAAGTTCGAGATGAGTTCCATGGGAAAAATGGACTTTTTCCTTGGAATTCAGGTAAAGCAATTAAAGAAAGGGTTCTTCATCAATCAATCTAAGTATGTCAATGATATCTTAGAGTGATTTGATATGAAGGATTGTAAAGCAGCAAAGACACCTATACCCAGAAACCACAATCTCTGCCCTGACTCTGAGGGGGAGGATACTGATCAACATCAGTACAGAGCAAATATTGGTTCTCTGATGTATCTCACAGCAAGTAGACCTGATATCATGTTTGCAACTTGCATTTGTGCAAGATATCAGGCTGCTCCAAAGGTGTCTCACCTAATTGCTGCCAAGAGAATCCTCATATACCTCAAAGGAGCACCTAAACTAGGTCTCTGGTATCCAAGAAATAGTGATTTTAATCTCTTTGGTTACTCTTACAGCGATTATGGTGGCTGCAACATCAACAAGAAATCAACATCAGGTGGATGTCAATTCTTGGTGGAAGGATCATCTCATGGCAATGCAAGAAGCAATCTTGTGTCTCTACATCAACCGCTGAAGCTGAATACATTGCTACTGCTAGTTGCTGTGCTCAGCTACTGTGGATTCAAAACCAGATGATAGACTATGGATTCAACTTCATGAGCACTCCTATCCACATTGACAACAACAGTGCTATATCCATTACTGAAAATCCAGTGAAGCACTCCAAGACAAAGCACATTGATATCAGGTATCATTTCATTAGAGATATTCATGAGAAAAATCTTATCAAACTAATCAAAGTTGATTCAAATGAACAATATGCTGATTTGTTCACCAAAGCATTTGATGAACAGAGATGTAAATATCTCATTACAGCTATTGGGATGATAAACATTGATTAGTTCATCACATTTGAAAAACCTTTTAATGTGTAAAGTCTTTTGTCAAAACAATCTAAGCCCTGTTACAAAAGATCTCTTTCTAAATTTTATCCAAGTATGAATTCTTCCGAAGAGAAATTAACCCTCGGAAGATATCTTGCATATCTTCCGAAGCAAATTTCTCCCAGGATAATTTTCTTCTCGGAAGAGTGTTAAGTCTCGGAAGAAGCGATTGAGTTCATCTCAGATCTACTTCCGAAGCGTTTAACACACTCCACCTGAAAGTAACATATACTCTCGGAAGTAAGCAATTTACCTTCGGAAGTAAATTTGCCTTCGGAAGAACATTACCTTCGGAAATGCTTTATACTCGGAAGAAAGATTTTACTGTGTAACGGAAATCTTTTGGGCCCCACACTGTAAAAAGTAAAGATTCTGTTAATGATGTCGGATTATTTAAATGGTCTAACCTTACCGCCCATGTCACATCATCCACTGAACCCTCACATCATCGTATCCAAAACACCCTTTAAACCGCCATTTCACCCTTTTTAATACTTCCGGTTAATCACTTACATTCTTTTTACCCACATTACTGCCCTAAAAGCTTTCTTCTTCTCCAATTTACCTTATTCCGAACTATCCTTCTGTCAACTTCTTCAATGGCACTAAACCCTCAGCATAACCAGGTCGCACTCCTTGATTCTTCAAGGGATGTTGACTTCTCAGATATCATTTCTTTCCTGACCCAATCCTCATACTACAGTGCTTTGACTGTAAACCCTACAATCTATTCAAACCAAATGTCCGAATTTTGGGCAAATGGTCGGATTGAAACCCTAAATGGGGTTCATGTTATAAGGTCGAGCATTTATGGCCAAGAGTTGGTCATCTTTGAACAGATCATCAGGGGACAGTTCTTATCTCCAAATGGGCTACGGTGGAGATGTTAGCAGGTCAACGGTCTACAAATTCAACTTCTCCTACAAATGGAAGTTCCTGCTGCATGTGGTTCTTCACTGCCTGTCTAATAAATCTGGGGGATGGGATCAAATCCCATATGAACTTGGGTGCTTAGTTCATGGGTGGTACAAAGCCTCCGCTTCAACTATTCAAGGTTTGTGCTGACTAACCTTATGGAAAATATTCAAAGGGACACATTCTTCATGTATCCCAGGTTTCTCCAGCACATAATCAACTGTGAGCTGGATCAGGGCAAGCTTGTCTGTGCAGCTGCTCTGACTGCTCCCCAAATGAGGCCGACCATCTTCAAGATCTTGAAGAGAGTGTCTACCAACTACACTGGAAGAGATACCGCACTACTTCCAGGTATGATTGAGCCAATGGCTCCTGGTGACATCCCTGTTAAACCCACATGTGATGAACCCACACCAGCAACTACCCTCACCCTACCAAATCTACCTTCTCCACCCATTACTGTTACATATCATAGACGTCCCAAACGAACCCTGTTCAATCTATTCTGATTGAACAAGCCCCTCCTCTTCAATCCAAAAAGGCTAGAGTGGAACAAAGGGCTCCCACTCAGCCTGAGGTCCAACCATCCTTCACTATTGACCTCAATAGGGTCTTGAGTCTCCTCAGTCTCAGACCCATGAGCCCGAAACCCAAGCTGATAGCCCTCAGGGAGAGTCTCATACTCCCTGAGCAGCCACAAAGGGACAGCTCAATGCCTCTTGACATTGATCAAAGTCCCGGGTCATTAGGTTTTAACTCCTTATCTTTTACTGACCTTTTGACCGGAGCTGGTGAAGAGATTATGTCTCTTAAAGGCAATGAAGTTGATCCACAACACCCTCTCAAGGATCAAAAGAGCCTAGAGAGACCCCTTATCTCTAGCCCCCACCAGCAAAGCCTTATTGAGGTGAGTCCCACTGATGTGGAGGGGACTCATGTAGATTCAGCTGCCACTACTGAAGGAGCCTCAATGGATCCTTAGGACAGTGGTAACGGAACTGAGACTGAATCTACGGCAACCATGCCCTTTGATGAATCTGAAAGAGACATCATTGTGCAAGGGAAACCAGGGCGCCAAGAAACCACATCTGGTGGTGAGGATGAACATACCAGGTATGTTACCTCATCTCTCCGTGATTCTTCAAAAGAAGATGAGGGAAGTATGCAACTCAACATTCAAGACCTACTTTCTGAAGTCTCAAACCTTGAATCAAAGGTTAAGACTTTAGAGGATAGGTCTGCCACTCAGCAACTTGAGATTGAAACTCTCAAGGCCAAACTAGCTGAGAAACAGATTGAGAGATCTGTTAGGCATGTACCAGTTCAGGTCTCCTTGACCTCTTCCTCTAGCTCATCAAGCTCTCAGGATGATGCTACCAAAAGGGGGAGAGTGTTGAGAGGCAAAGTCAAAGACAGGAAACCCAAAGTCAAGCTCTACTTCTTTGAGCTCAAAGTATCCAATGCAACAAGCTGCTATCTTCCCTGAGCCTCCTCCAGTTGTTTTTCAAGTGGATCAAAGGATGCTCCAGGATCTCAATAGGTTCTTCAACAAGTTCCTATTGGAATTCCTCATAGAACAGCCCAGCCCTGATATGTCTGTGATTTACTTTGGAGCTCAAGAGCTTCAGAGGTTGAATGCACCTTCTACCACTGTCGAGGAAGTTGGTCAACCTAAGGTCCAAGTGGAACCTGAGATTGACTTCGAATGGGAAACAAGGACTGATGGCCCAGCAACCGAAACAGTTGGGACATAAAGCGTATTTTCACAGACTTCCAAAGCACAATTCAAAGCCTCGGAAGAACAAGCTCAAACTTCCGAAGCTGAGATTGCTGCTGCGGAAGGACTATTCTCTCTATCCGATGATCTAATAGTCACAGATGCAATTCTGGAACTTGCATCTGAGGTTAATAGGGAGGATTTTCTCACCCAACCATTAGCTCTGACATCTGCATTGACTCCAGCTCTCACCTCTACTACCCAACCTGGATCTTCCATCCAAGAACCCCCAAAGTCTAGTACTTCCGAAGACATCAAAGGAAAGAGGAAGATGACTTCGGAAGAGCTTCAGGAGGAAGATAGGTTGGAGAAGCTTAAAAGGAAAGGTAGGCTTCCAACTGGGAAACTGTTAGCTGCAAGTACTAAAGCAGCTGCAGCCAACCAGAAGGCAGTCAACAACCGAAGAAGAGTAGAGGTCATAGACAGACTGGTTAGTCTAGGGGCTTCAACTGAAGATGTACTCCTGCTACCATTAGATGAGTTGATAGAGCTGGAAAAGGTAACCTTGGTGCTAAAACAGCAAAAAGAAGAAGCTGCAAGGTTGGCCTTAGAAGAGGAAAGGGAGAGAAAGGAAAGAGAAACTGATCTGCAGCTTAGGAGAGAAAGGATAACCTTCCTACTCTCCAGAGAATTCTCTCAAGAGGAGTTGTCTCCACATAACAGTTATACGATCTTATGGCTCTTCAACAAAGAGCAAGATCAAATGGAGAAGGAGAGAAAGAGAGCTGCAAGGGAGAAGCTTGTGGAAAAGAAGAAGAATGAAAGAAGAAGCTGGACTGACTGCTGCCAAGAAGATAGGTGAGAAAGCCTGGATGAAGAGTTATCTCAAAGCTCATGGCTTCTCTGGCAGGCAGGTGGGTCCCATGTCTGAAAAGACTCTCCAGCGACATGTAGTGACATCAAGGCTGACATTCGCGTGGGGAAAAAGGAAGGAGATGTATAGAAGGGGACAGGGGATGACCTTCAAAGCAACCTCTCAACCCAAAATCCGAACCCAACCTCAACCTGAACCTATACCCTTTCCCTTCCCAATCAAAACCGAACCAACTACTGAACCATTCACCCCTGAACCCACACCATCACACCTACCAACCTTTTCACCTCAACCACCTAAATTACCTATCCTCCAACCCAAAACCTCAGCCACAACCCAAACACCTCAACCTACCCAACAACCAATCAAACCATCCCCTCAGCCTTCTAAACATCTCTCCATGGATGAATTCAAGGCAGTCAAGACTAAGCTCATCAACTGCACTACTCTGAGCGACATCTCCTGTGAGGAGGATTCAGTCAACTTGACTTATGTTGATGGATTCTCAAGTTCCCTCACAAGAGATCAATTTCTTGATCTGCCCAGAGGAACTTTGGACCAAACTGCAAACCTCCTTGGCCTCAATTCAGACACGTTGAATGGGGAAGAAAAGAAGCTAAGGAGAAAGCTGGTGACTCTACTGGATACAAAGAAAGGAGACAGGGTACCAAGACAACCTCTTGCACCCAGAAAGAAGATCATCCAGTGGAGGTTTGAAGACTCTTCTCACAACTTTGTTGTTGAGAGAGAGAATGGAGAGATCAACAGGCTGAGTGCCTCATCTTTGCTACACTTAAGCAGGTTTGACATTGCTGAGTTAGCAGAGAAACCATTCTCCAACCCTTCAAACTCTGATGTAGCTGCCCACATAAGAAATCATCTAGGCAGCCTTCATATGGTCGAGCTTACTGCTAGAAGCAAGGTTGAAGAGGAGTTGAAACTGAGAGAGGAGGAGGAAAGGAAAAGATCAGCAACCAAAGGCAAAGCCTTTTTACAAATGGTTGAAGGTCCTGAACTTGAGACCATAGTTAGATGGGAGTATGACTATAACTCCCGTCAACTAACTCTCTTCAGGGGGACACAACAGAGGGTACATGTCATTCAAAGCGATAGACTGGATCTCCTATCCACCAATGACTTGTACAAGCTTCTCAGCACTACTTCAGGGAAGAACAAAGAGACAGACAAATACCTTTTGTCCCTGGTGCTCTGAAGGCTTTGAGAAGCAGAAATAAGTGAAGTTTTGGTAGCATCAGCCTAGGGGGAGTTTGTTGGATCTAGAAAGGCTGTTGCAACCAAACCAAGTCACTTAGAAGATTTTGAGTACAACATACAAAGGACTCCCGAAGCTAAGTATGGAACTTCCGAAGGAAGAAGGAGATCTTCCGAAGACTAAGTGTAAAACACACTTCCGAAGGAAAACTCCAACTTCCGAAGACAAATAACCTACTTCCGAAGATCAAGACTTAGAGAGAAAGATCTGAAGTCAACTTCCAAAGTACAAGAAGTCCTCAAAGCCTCGGAAGCATAGAAGCATCTTTCGAAGTATAAGTGGCTTCAGAAGAACAAGTTCTTCTGAAGCCAGTTAACCTTCGGAAGACACTCCTATTATCCAGTGGACATAAGTATGGGTTCTCTGACACTCCGCTGCAAATCTCTGAGATACTGCATGGCGTTTTCTCAAAAGCCATGTAGTTGACCATACTTTAATCCACTGTTTACCTTTTTATGTTAGTACAATTGCCATCTTTAGTTGGTGACAAAAGGTAAGTCATGGACATGTCATGACTACCATATCTTAGATAATACTTTATCTAAGATACCTTAACTTTAGCATTGTAGTATATGCTTTAGTCTTAGGTTTCCAACTGGTATCAAGTATATCCGGCTGTAGGATCTAGTATATATAGTTTCTCATTGTAACTCTTGTTTCATGCTTGTAAGTGTCTTGTAATCTTGAGTTGAGAAGTAATATATACAAGTACCTTGAAAATATATCTCTGCTTGTTCCTTTATTACTTATTATATTATTATCAACTCTTGTAAAAGACATTGCTTCATCTGATTTGAGTGTTACTATAAGTGAGTTTGAGAGAAATACAAGTGTTTAAGTGACAAACCCGATCCTGCATTTTGCCAAATAATACATCATTGTTAAAGTTACATAATAATGTTTAGTTGCAGTACAACACAAAATAACATTTCTGCATAAAATGGATGTCAGTCTTTATTCGCCAACAAGCTTCACCGTCTTGCCATCCCCAGCAACAATTTACCTACCAACTGAAAATGCATAAAAAGTCAGCATTGCTGAGTGAGTTCTAGTTTTATAAATAAAATACCTTTCATACATTTAAAACATTTCTTTACTTTCGCACGTGATCACATATTATACGTACACATAGATAATATTTATTATTATCTTCCGCCATCGTTCGTTTTCGTTCGTTTCGCATGTTTCGTACTTTCATCATTATCTTTCACTTTCATCTAGACCAATCCCATATACTATACCTCAAACGTTGTGCATGAAGTAGGTATTGGCCCGAAGTCTATAAATAGACCCCTAACATTGTGCACGAAGCTGAATCCAATACCGGAGCAAGCGACAGAGGTCCCGTTCGTTATTTAGTCAATCACAAGGATTAGACCCCGTGTGCATCCTCATGGATTAGCTAAACCGCACACAGTTGAGCTAACAACCCCTCAATGAGTTGTGAACCTCCTTTCATTTGGCTTGCAAGACTTTTCATTCATTCTTTACGTTCCACTTTTCATTATCTTGATCTTTCGCTTTATTAAAATAATACTTTACGTAAAAGAACATAAACACACCATGTAAAGCCACGTAATAATACGTAATAAGGAACATAAAGAAAAAGGCCATAACATGCACAACATCAACAATCAATATCACCAAAACATTCCAAGACTTAGTCTCTAAATACATTTTCCCAAAATATCAGAATATTTTCTAAGGCTTCTGCGCGTAGGGAACTATGTAGGCACATGTGAACTATGCGGGTGCATGCGAACTTAGGTGCATGGGCAACACTTAGGCGCATGGGCACTCAAGCGCATGAGCAACACTTAGGCGCCTCGGCAGAATCCTAGGCGCATGGGCACTATATGGGTGCATGGGCCTTACTTAGGCGCATGGGGAAAAAACTTAAGTGCATGAGGAAACTTTGGGTGCCTTGAGTACCATGCAGGCGCATTGTAGACACTTACGCGTATGGGCAAAGTTCTAGGCACATGAGCACTATATGGGCACATGGGCAGGGTTATGTTCTACTTGCACTACCTTCAGACCTCAATTCTTATTCTAACATGTTCGTAACTAGTTTCTAACATTCTAAACATCTAAAACATGCATATAAACATAAAACATAACCAACACATATAAAAACATACACCTACCCGCATAAACAGGGGTATAAACACACGGTTCAAATAACGAACATCATAAAAAGTTCATAGCATGCATTTCCAGCCCCAAAACAACATAAAAACAGTATAATCAGGGATCTAGAACTCACATAATGTAGCCTCAAGGCAACTCTCCTTCAACCCGAGAGCATAAAGAGTTCTAACACCAAAAAACACCAAAAACATATAACCGAATACACACAACACGTAAGCATGAACCCAAAGGCTGAAACCCAGCCGAAATCAACCCGAAACACAAGAAAAACCTACCTTAGAGCAACGTCTTCTTCTTTTTCTCTCTAGAACTGGTGGGAGCTTCTCTCTGTCTCTAAAAATGCAGAATGAAAAAAGGTACAAGAGGTGTGGGCGGCCATGCCTCCTTTTTGAACAAAATCATATTAAAGTTTGCCTCTTGCACAACTTTAACCATTAACTTGGGTTATTTTGCTTATCTTTTTTTATTCACTTTTTCTCTTCTTTCAAAATTTCCGGATGTTAGATGAGGAATGCGGCTAAATAAATTTATCTGAATGAAGAAATGCGGCACAACAAAAAAGTTAACCACATAATCAAATGCGGTTGAACAACTTTATCCGCATAAGTTTTCAACACTTCAAATTTTGTGTATTTGTTATTGAAACAAATGCGATAGAGTTAACTTGTCCGCATTAGTTTCACGTTGTTTTTGTAACACCCCGAAGAGTCAAAAGAAATCATCAATGATAATAGGCTTAATTAATGGGTATTTAATAAATAAAAGAAATGGTCATGGGCTAAATTAGTGTTATTAGGTAATAGACTAAGGGGTTAAAGGCCCATAATCAGCCCTTAAGCCACTTAACCAGCCATCAACTTCTCCATTTCTCAATCATAGCCACCAAATTCTAGAGAGAGAAAATAGAGAGAGAAAGTGAAGAAAACTTTAGATTTGGAGCTTCTTTGGAGAAGAGATTGAAGATCTAGGTGTTAGAGCATCAAGCCATAAGAAAAGTGCAAGAAATCCATGTAAGAATCAGCCTCTAAACCCTTCTGTAGATCAAACCCGAATTCTAGGGTTTGTGGTTTTGAAAAGTTGCAAAGAATCGCATAAAGGTCATATTTTTACGTATGAAATCATGTAAAAAGCTTCGATATAGCCTCATGGATGATAAACTAAGGGTTTGAACGTAAAAATTTGCGATTTTCGGTTAAAAACGCGCAGGTTTGAAATTTTTATGCGTTCTACGAAACTGTCTGTGCATCCAGTGAATTGTGTGTTCTAGCTGCGAAACTGTGAGTTTTTTGCGAAACTATAGTTTCGCAGGTAATTTTGCAGCCATGGAATTCCACCGAAAGTTCGTCAAAACATCCATGCGAAGCTGGTAGCGAAACTGTCATGCGAACTCGCAGCGAAACTGCGAGTTTCTACAGCGAAACTGGCAGCGAATCTACTTATCTAGCGGCGAAATTAGCAGCGAATTTAGGTAGAATTTAACCCATTTGAGTGTTAACTTATCTGCAGACAGTGTATTGTGATCCTAGCTTAGAAAGCTTAGTTTAGAAGCTACTCACTGTATCCAGGTGAGTTCTAGACCCCCCTATTTATAAGTTTTTCCATGTTTTAGGGCTATTACGCATACTAAATATACATTTTTACATGACATGATTTTAAGAGGTTTTAACAGAAAGATCGATTTTAACAAAATATGCTATATAAATGTTTAAAAATAAAATGGATGTAAACCGACCAGGGGTGTTGCCCGTTGGACCCCACTAGGGGCTGCTGCCCCTAGGACCGCACTGTCAGGGGTTGCCCCCCCCCGAACCCACGTTGTCCCGTGTAGGGTCAGATATGTTTTATGATGAATTATACTTGGTATGTTGTATACTCAATAAGTTAAGTATTATATATTATAGTGGAAGATAATACTAATGAAAAGTGGAACTTAATGAATGTTACCCGGGCCATTATGATGATAAAAAGTCTTGCAAGCACTATGATAGACTTCACTTATGTGAGTCTGGTGTATGATGATGGATCCGTATTCATGAGCGGGCATTGTGCCTTGCAGTGTGGATCAACTGTCGGGGGTTAGCTACCATGATTATGTGTACCAGCAGGGATTGACATTCGTTATCGGTCAATAGGGAGCTCTTGCTTTGTGCAATCTCTTTTATGATGAAGTGAAAGTTAATAAAAGAACAAAAGATAATGAACATGTTTATTAAGATGCAAAATGTTTTGTATTATGATGTATGTGTGGTTGTTGGATCATGTAAGGCTTGTGCAACCAAAACAAACACTTAGACAATTGTGGTGCAACTGATGAAGAACTTCCGAAGGAAAAAGCTGAGCTTCCGAAGGTTATGTCCGAAGGAGCTTCCGAAGAGAATCTCCAACTTTCGAAGACAAAGTTTTTCTTCCGAAGTTCAACACTTAGAAGAAACCAAGACACTGACTTCCAAAGTATCAAGACCTGAGTCTCAAGCCTCGGAAAGCAGTAGTCTCTTCTGAAGTATAAGTTGCTTCGGAAGAACCTAGTATGAACCAGTGGACATAAGTATGGTCTTTCTGACACTCCGCTGCAAATCTCTGAGATACTGCATGGTGCTTTCCCACGCCCATGTAGTTGACCATACTTTATTCCATTATTTATTCCTTATCAGTTAGTACAGTTACCAACTTTAGTTAGTAACATAAGGTAAGTTATGGACATGTCGTGACTACCATATCTTATATAATATTTTATCTAAGATACCTTGTCTTTAGTAATATAGTATTTTCTTTAGTCATAGGTTTCCAGTTGGTGTCAAAGTATATCTGATTGTAGGATCTAGTATATATAGTTTCTCATTGTAACTCATGTAATGTGGTTGTAAGAGTCTTGTAATACTTTGAGTTGAGAAGTAATATATACATGTACCTTGAAAATTACCTTTCTGTGTTCTTAGTTACTTAGTATATTATTATCAACTCTTAGAAGGGATTCTACATCATCTAAACCAAGTGTGATTCAAGTGAATTCTAGAGAAAAGAAAGTGTTAAGTGATAAAAACCGATCCTGCAATTGGTATCAGAGCTTTTCATGCTCTTAATTGTGAGATGAGATCTTACCATCCAAATCAACCTTTTTGTTCACTCATTCTTTCACCACACTCAAAAATGGCCCTCAACAAAAATTCTGAAGTTGAGATGGGGACGATGACCAAAGCACCTATCATCACCCCTGAAAACTTTAGATCATGGAGCAGACGCATTGAAGGCTTCATCAGATATCAAGATGGCAAAATGAGGCAATCTATCATCAATGGTACTGACAAACCAAAGATGGGAGCACCAGGTGGGAATGGTGCCAAGATAGAAAAGGTTGTAGAAGACTATTCTGATGAAGATCGCAAGAAACTGGACATTGATAGCAACACTATGACTGTTTTGATGACTGTTATGCTCAACTCCATTATGGTTGGGTTTGAGCATTGCAAGTCAGCTAAAGAACTGTTTGATGCATTGTCCCAGATGTACTCAAGCTCAAATGACTCCAAGAAAGACTTACTAAAGCAACAATTTGAGAACTTCACTTATAATGTTGGAGAGACCCTCAGCCGGCAATACTTCAGGTTTATGGATCTTATTTCCTCCCTTCAGTCTGTGGGAATTGCCCTTGAGCTGACAGAACTCTCTAGAAAGTTCATGAGTGCACTCCCAAATGAGACATAAAATTTGAACTCCCTCACCATGAATGAACTATATGGCATCCTTGATGGATACCGTTTAGAGATGGAGAACAAGAGAGGCCACCAGACGAGCAAACAGTCAAGCCTTCCTGCTAGAAAAGCTTTAATGGTTGCTGAAGGCTTAGGACCCCCTAACCTCAGCAGTACCTGACACACACCTAGCATCCATCCTGTTCTTCTGGGCCATACATCACATTCCTAAGACTCCAAGGTCTCAACAGGGTTAGCAAAGTTCCTTCTAGGACAGTTGTGCCTTTATCTTAGGAAATAGGCAATTTAGTGACTTTTAGTATTGCTTTGATGATCTAGAATGTTTCAGCCCAGATGATGTCGAGTATGTTGACATTGTCCAACAGATGGCTCTGTTAACTTATAGAGCGAAGAAGTTCTTCAAGAGAACTGGAAGGCAGTTTCCCAGAACCCAACTAACAACAAGTTTGGGTTTGACAAGACAAAGGCCAAATCTTACAACTGAACCGACTTGGTCACTTTGCCAGGGAATGCAGGCTCGCAAATCAAATCCGGGAACCTCACAAGCCTCCACACATCCCTCTACACCTAAGCTATTAGAAAGTCAACAGTTGTTGTGGCTCAAGAAGTTGACTGGAGCTTAATGGTACAGGATGTGACTCCTGCTCAAGCTTTTATGGCTGGAACTAAAGACCGCAAGGGACATCCATTTGACAAAAAAAAACAATGTATGGATTGTGGAGAGTGGATGCTCTAGGCACATGACAGGGAACAGATCTCTCCTTCAATAATTTCAATATTTTGATAGAGTTCCTATTCAGTTTGGAGGTGAGGCGGGAGGATATATTTCTGGCAGAGGGAGTATATCCAATGATAATTTTAAAGCTGAAAAAGTGCACTTTTTGTTATGTGTTTCTTAGTTTTGTGATCAAAAGCACCAAATGTTTTTCACAGAACATGAGTTCATTATCCTCAAACCCGGGATGACAATTCCTCAGGAATTGGTGCTTCTTAGATCTCTCAAGAAAGGGGATATGTACAAGCTAGATATGAACAATGATTCCCCAGTAGGTGAAGTATCATGCTTTCTTTCCAAAGATAATGGTGATGAGTCAACACTATGGCATAAACAAATGTGTCATGTCAATTTTAAAACAATGAATAAATTGGTTAAAAATTACCCTGGTACATATATGGTTTGCCTAAAAAAAATTTTTCTGCAAAGATAACTGTGTCGCATATCTGAAAGGAAAGCAACACATAGCATCTCATAAATCCAAAGTTGTTAACTCTATCACCACTCCATTACACTTATTGCACATGGATTATTTGGTCCCACAAGTATAATGAGCATTGGAAGGAAATCATATTGCCTTGTGATTGTTGATGATTATACAAGATTAACATGGGTATTCTTTTTAAAAACTAAAGATGAAACTGCTGAAACTTTAAAATCTTTTATTCTTAAAATAAAAAAATCAAATTGATCACAAGGTTAAAATAATTAGAACTGATAAGAGACTGAGTGTAAGAATCAAGTTCTTGACTCATTCTGTAACTCAAAAGGGATTGCCAGACAATATTGTGCTCCTAGAACTTCTCAACAAAATGGTGTTGCTAAGAGGAGAAATAGGACACTTATTAGGGCTGCTCGGACTATGTTAGCTGATTCAAAGCTGCCTCTAACCTTCTGGGCAGAGGCAATCAGCACTGCATGCTATATGTAGAACAAGGTTCTGGTAGTTAAGCCACATGGAAAGACCCCTTATGAGCTATGGAACAAGAGGCCACCGTTCATTGGCTTTCTAAGGTCCTTTGGCAGCAAGTGTACCGTACTTAACACAAAGGACAATTTGGCAAAATTTGCTGAAAAGTCAGATGATGCTATCTTTGTTGGATATTCCTCCAACACTATTGCTTATAGAGTATATAATATTAAAAATCAGCAATTTGTGGATTCATCAAACATTGTTGTTAATGAGCACACTCCTTGTGTTAAGGGGAATGACCCTGATCATATCTTGGATTTAGAATTATTTCCAAACTATTCTAAACCTTCTTGTGAGAATGTTTCAGCTGGAACAGGTACTAAAAGTGATTCTGATGATGACCAACTGGTTGAGTTACCCAAACCTCTTCCAAGTTTTCCAAGAGTTGTTGCAAACCAAGCTCCCACTATTGGCAGATCTGATAGTATAACTCTTTCAAGAGATAGTGGAGCTTCAACTAGTTGTCCACCTAGTGAACCTCAAAACTCATCCGGTGACAATGTACAACACCAAGCTGATGAAAGTAGCATCTTGAAGGAACATGCAACTGTTAATGTTGCTTCACAACCAACTGATGCTGATGCTATTTCTCATTCATTCAATCAATCCTCATTGAATGAGTATGAAACAACAGTTGGTCTAAGTGTTCAACTTCCAGAGCAAAATATGTCCAATCTGGATCTATCTTTGTAACTGGATTTGATTCCCTGGCTTAGTATTCACAACACTCATCCAGCTGAGAACATCATTGGAGATGTCTATGAAGGTGTGAGAACAAGGGGACAAACTCACAATAGGAATGTATGCATGTACTCATGTTTTTTAGCTCAGATGGAACCCGAGAAAGTAGAAGATGCCTTGAAAGATAGTAGCTGGGTTGAGTCAATGCAAGAGGAATTGCTTCAATTCGAAAGACAAAAGGTTTGGAGCCTATGTCCGCTACCATCCGGTCAAGTACCAAAAGGCACCAAATGGGTTTTTAGGAACAAGATAGATGATAGAGGATTGATTATCAAGAACAAGGCAAGACTGGTAGTTCAAGGATACACTCAAGAGGAAGCAATTGATTACACTGATGTCTTTGCACCTGTTGCCAGACTTAAGGCAGTGAGGATATTTCTTGCTTATACTGCATTCAAGAATTTGACTGTCTGCCAACTTGATGTCAAGTGTGCCTTTCTATATGGAGATATAGATAGGGATGTCTATGTATGCCAGCTTCCAGGATTTGAAGACTGTTGATGCATGTATGTCCCTAGATCATGATTTGTAATGTAATAGATCTTGTTTGTTTGATTATGATGTAATATGTAATGATTAATGAAATGATATGGATTGTTCGTGATTTGTAATGTCTAATATTTCATTAATGAATCGTTATTGAGTTGATTAATTGGGTTTATGATTGTTTGAATGGTTACACATAATGTTATATTAATTAAAACATTCAAACTTAACTTAATGAAGTTCTCTTGCAAATGGCCCATGCGAATGGACCATACGCATGAATAACTTCATACGATTGACTCAATCGCACGGCTGAACCAGGAGACTGGATCAGTCGTATGATTGACACATAAGATTGGCTCAGTTGCACGACTGAACACTTAGTCGTGCGGATGAATCAACCGCATGGTTCAATCGCACGACTGAACCATACTTATGGCCAGTCGCACGATTGAACAATACTAACCTATAAATAGACCCAATTCGTGGAAAAACATAAGTATTCATACCATTACGATTCCAGACGTACCCTAGCCGTCGAGAGACGTCCCAAATCGTTCTCCAAGTTCACAGAACACATTAGATCGATTCCTAATCGACTTCTAACGTTAGATTCAATTCTTGATTGATTCTTTGTGTGTTCTCACTGATTGGATCGCCAATCAAATGGGATTCCGCACTATTTGATCTGGTTAACACGCTAATCACTAGGTATTTCGTTCAAATACCAGGTCCTAACAAGTGGTATCAGAGTTTTGGCTCTTGATTACGTGTTGATTCAATCAAGATTGCATAAAAGTTTGTGTTTTTGCACTAAAAACGCAATCTTTGGTGTCAAAAGTGATCTTGGACGTTCCCTGCTCATCAAAGTTTGGTTTCTACGGACTTAGGCGATTAGAACTTGCGAAATTTTGATTTTTTACGCCTGAAACACGTCAAACCAAGAAAATTTCGCCAAACAGCAGCTCCAGTGGCACGAGTGACCCATTCGCACGACTGGACTCCATTCGCATTGCTCATTCGCACGATTGGACCTAGTCGCACCTTCATTCGGCCGACTGAACCGTTCGTTCGCATAGCTCATACGCACCAGATTCATTCGCACGACTGAACCAATCGCCCAGTTCAGCCGCACGATTGAACTAGTAGCAGAGTTCATACGCACGAGTAGACCATACGCATCCTTCAGTCCCATAAGTGAAAGTTTGTTTGATTAGACTTAAAGTTATTCGCCATGGAAGATCAGATGTCAGCCTTTAATGCTGGGAAGGACTCTAGGATACAGAACCTGCTGTTGCTTGAGAGTGAGGTGGGTAATCATAATAAACCACCAAAGCTCTTGACTTTAGATGAGTTTCCCCACTGGAAACAACGTTTTCAGATCTACCTCAATGGAGTAGATCCTAATCTATGGGAAGCCATTGAGATTGGTTATAGTACACCGGTGGGAGCTGATGGAGTTAAGCTAACGTTGGGTGGGATGACAGACGCGCAGAAAGTTAAGTACAATGCAGAGAAAAGGGTTTATGCATTGATTACACAGTCTATCCCCAAAGACATATTCCACCAGTATTCAGAGAATAAGCAGTCCAAGAAACTGTGGGATGAGCTAGAGAAGAGGTATGATGGGAATGCTTCGTTGAAGGCAATCAAGGTCAAGGAGTTAAAGAAGGAATTCGATAACTTCTCATCGATTGGTAACGAGAGTTTAGACGACGTCATAGATAGATTCTACCACTTGATGAGCGAACTGCATACACATGGGGTGGAAACTACCATAGAAGAGAAAGTTAGTAACTTTGCAGACGGATTGCCTGATAAGTGGGCTTCATTCGTGTCTAACCTGAGACAGAATGGAATGCTTGCAAAGCTGGATATTAATGACTTCATTCTTAAGTTGCGAGAAGAAGCACTTAGGATGAAGTACAGAGCTCAAAAGTCTTCGTACACTAAAAATCCAGCTTTGTACAACGCCACGCCTCAAGCTAAGACATCTGGAGCACCTCTCCAGACTGCATTTGTGTCTAGCTCGTCGGGTCCTTCACATGCTTCTCCTTCTGGATCAGACACGTCAGGGTCTTCCTGTACCCACTATATTGGATCAGAAGCGAGTGCTACTAAACTGAAGACCGAGAACCTCGGTAATGTGACTGTGGAAGTAGCTCGAGAGCATATGGATCTTTTGGATGTGCAGTGGTTCATTCATATGATGGACTTGTTGCCGGGAAGATTGGAAACTGCCATCTGGCAGACGAGGACTACGAGCAGGTGGATGAAATGGAGCTTGAGAGAATGGACATAATGTGGGCCTTAGCTAGTGCTGTCCGGAGGGCGAAGAAGTTTGTTAAAAAGACCGGACAGAACTTGGTAGCTACTAAGGATACCACATTTGGCTTTGACAAGAGCAAAGTGACATGCTTCAACTGTGGAGAGAAGGGGCACTTCAAGAGAGAATGTGTCAAGCCAAAGAAGACGGGTAACGGGAACCCATTCTCGTCCTTTACTCGCCAAGACAAGCAAGCTTCCAGCTCTACTTCATCAAGCAAGGATCCAAAAGCCTTGACTGCTCATGATAATGAAGGACAAGATTGGAGCTTTAGGTTTGTCTCACCAGGGGAATCAAACATTGCAAGTGTAGAAGATATTAATGATGATTCTGCGAGTGAAGGTGATCTAGCAGTTGAGATAGCGATGTCACACAGTGAAGAAGCAACTGCAACCGAGGTCAGTTACAAGCCTAAGGAGGAGACTTCCACGTCAGAGACAGAAAAGAAAGAATCACCAGAACCAGAGACATCTGATGCTGCGTTGATGGCCAGCTCTTCTGAACCAACTCAGGTAAGTACTACTGACCAAATGTTTAATAATCATGCTTGTTCTGATTGTAATACTTTTAGGAATAGCATAGATGAAAAATTTGCTAGGTTATTAGATCATAATGATAACTTAGTAAAAGATTTGCAACTGTGCACTGAGGCTAATAGAGTACTAAAACAAAATGAGCATAGTTATAAAGAAAAGATAGACCTATTGACTAAACAGCTTAGGGAAACCGAAGTAGTTGCCTTTAACCAAGCAAATGACATTAGGTACTATCTAAACTCCCTAGAAGACACTAAGAAGCAAAAGGCAGTTCTAGAAGTAGAAGTAAATTCATTAAAACAGAAACTGCATAGTTAGACTAGTTCTTCACACATAGTTCAACACTTAGTGAGAGAGAGGAATAACGGGGAGGGATTGGGTTACAAAGTGGTTCCACCACCACCTGAGACCTTGATGAACACTAAAACTAGACCAGTAAATAATAACCCCATCAAGGATCACGTGGTGTCTACTCCTCTGTTAGTGATCCAGATACCTCATGTTCATCTATTGAATCTGGACACAAACAAAAGGAGGCCACTTCAAAGGCAAAGGGTAAATTGCCTTGTGTTAATCTGGAAAAGGAATTTGAAAAAGTTAACTTAAAGTCAGGGTCAAACAGAGTCAAATCAGAACCTAAAAAGACTTCTAATGTTAATTTTTCACATGCTTCAAGTCAAAAACCAGTTAACCAAAAAGAGAAAGATGTTAAACAGGTTAAAACAGTTAACTTTGTTAAACCAGAGAAAACATCAAAAGAACCAGAGTCAAAACCTAAAGTGATTGATGTTACTAGAGTGTCACACACTTCTCCACAAGAAAGTTTCATCATAAAGTTGATAGCAGGTCATGCTACAACTGTGGAGAATGTGGACACATTGCTTCCTATTGTCCTTTCTATCAGACACCTAGGAATTGAACTTCAGGACACTAAGCCTAGGTCTTCTAAGAGGAGCTCTCTGACTCCACCTAGAAGAACTAGTGAACCTAAAGTTCAACCTGTAAGCCAGTCGACTGTTTATCATAAACAGGCCTTGCACAAATCTGGCTTATGGAAAGAGAAGTCATCCTGCGTGTCTGATACTGATGACAAGAAGGAACCTGAGCTACCCTCACCCTCTAAGGGTCAATGGGTGGAGTTTATGATGTGTGATGCCTCTGGGAAACCCAAGCCAGTAAAGGCTTGGGTTCCTAACCTAAACTAATTTATTTACTTTGTATGTGCAGGGTGTTCGATACAGTGCTGAGACTAACACGTGGATTGTAGACAGCGGAGCATCCAGGCACATGACAGGAAATAGGGCCCTTTTATCAAACGTCAAGCAAATAAAAGGAGGGCATGTTTCCTTTGCTGGAAACAAGGGAGGCTATATCACAGCTCAGGGAGAAGTGGGAAATCAGAAAGTTAAGTTTGATAAGGTGAACTACGTTCAACAACTTCAAAATAACTTACTTTCTGTTCCCCAAATCTGTGATAAAGGATTTAAGGTCATCTTCGACAACAAGAAGTGTTACGTGCTGAAGAAAGACTACGTGATCCCAGAGGACCAAGTTCTGATGACTGCTTCAAGATATAAAGACCTTTATGTCTTGGATCTGTCAACAGCTGCTACAACGGATCATGAGGTTCAGTGCTTTCTATCTAAAGCTACTGAGAAGGATTCCATCTCCTGGCATAGGAGAATGGGACACATTAGTCAAAGGAAGATGAATCATTTGATTCAGAAGGATTTGGTGAGAGGAGTTAATGTCAAGAACTTCCAGCTTCCTGACTTTTGTGTAGCTTGCAAGAAAGGCAAACAGACAAAGAAGTCTCATAAGGAAAAGAAAGTTCATTCAATAGAACTTCCTCTTGAACTTCTTCACATGGATCTGTTTGGTCCAGTCAGTACAAAGAGCATTGCAGGCGACTTGTACTGTTTTGTGGTCACTGATGACTACTCAAGGTTCACTTGGGTAATGTTTCTGAAATCCAAATCAGAAACATTTGAGTCATTCAAGGAGTTAGTAACCACACTGGAATCTCTCTACAAGCTAAAGGTTAGACAAGTACGCTCAGACAACGGGACAGAATTCAAGAACCAATGGATGGAGGCATACTGCAAGGAAAAGGGAATTGTGCATCAATTCACTTCTGCCTACACGCCTCAGATGAATGGTGTTGCTGAGAGGAAGAACAGAAGCTTGATAGAGACAGCACGGACTATGCTGGCAGACTCGAAACTGCCTATCCAATTCTGGAATGAGGCAGTGGCGAATGCATGTTATACACTGAATCGAGTCCTGATAGTCAAGCGCCACGGAAAGACATGTTACGAGCTACTACAAAGACGCAAACCGAATTTGGAGTATCTTGAACCTTTTGGCGCGCCGTGCACACTTCTGAAGAAGACACAAGAAGGAAAATTCAGCGAGAAGGCGGATGAAGGAATCTTTCTAGGATACAACATACCGAACAAGCGAGTTTACAACAACTCAACGGGTCTTGTAGAAGTGTGGTGTAATGTTGACGTTCAGAGATATACCACACCACCTACAGGCAAAGGACCCGCCTACTTCTTCGACTATGATGGATTCTTCAAGTCCTTCAACATCCCTCTCTCTCCCTCGGATGATGAGTTAGCTACTAGGATGATGTATGATATCTTGAATACACCATCTAGCTCACAGGGAGAATCATCTACTCAGTCAGGGGGAGTAGTCGATGACAGTGACTCCTCCTCTGAAGATGAAGCTGAAGCAGATGACCAGAACAGTCAGGAGGAACAGGTTCCAGTTCCTGAAAGTCCACAAGCATCTACCAGTGATGCACCTTCGACTTCGGAACCTCAAACTCCAACTACCTCAGATGCAGAACCAAATGTTCATAATCTTGGCTCTGAGGTAGCTGTTCCTACTACTCCAGGATCACGACTAAACGTCTATCATCCCCTTGACAATGTCATTGGGGATGTCAGATCAGGAGTACAAACCCGAAATCAGCTATACTCAGCTGATTACGCCTCAGTTATGGAGAAAGGTTACATTCATGATGGTGCTTATCGGTGTTTTGTCTCGCAGTTTGAGCCAAAATATGTCAGTGATGCACTAAATGATGAGGCGTGGATGAGTGCCATGCAAGAAGAACTTCTGCAGTTCAAGAAGTTAGGTGTATGGACTCTGGTTGATAGACCCAAATGGGTACTGAAATGCAAGAAGGATGACCAAGGGGTCATTATCAGGAACAAAGCTCGATTGGTGGTTTAGGGTTTTCGCCAAGTCGAGGGGATTGACTACAATGAGGTGTTTGCACCCGTGGCAAGGATGGAAGCCATTTGTATCTTCCTTGCCTATGCATCGTACATGAAGATTAAGGTCTACCAATTAGATGTGAAGAGTGCATTCCTTCATGGGGAAATCAGAGAAACAGTCTATGTCAGTCAACCCGAGGGATTTGAATATCCTTATCATCGGGATAGAGTTTACAAGCTCGACAAGGTTTTATATGGGCTTCATCAAGCTCCAAGAGCTTGGTATGAGAAACTCTCGACTCATCTTGTGAAACACGGCTTTCGCAGGGGAGTCATTGACTGCACGCTGTTTATTAAAGAAAAGGATGGCGACCTACTGCTTGTACAGATCTATGTTGATGACATAATCTTCGGTTCAAAGAACGAAGAGTTATGCAAAGAGTTTGAAGCAGTGATGAAGAAAGAGTTTGAGATGAGTGCTATGGGGGAGATGAAGTTCTTTCTCGGGTTACACACCAAATGGGATCTTTCTACATCAGACCAAGTATGTAGGAGACATTCTCAGTCGCTTTGACATGGAGAATGCTTCTGCTTCTGGGACTCCACTTGCTACGAATCACGATATAGCACCTGATGAAAATGGAGATCTTGTAGATGCCACGATATACCGAGGAATGATTGGATCCCTCATGTATCTCACTGCCTCAAGACCTGATATCATGTATGCTACATGTTTATGTTCTAGATATCAGGCTAAACCTAAGGTCAACCATCTGATCGGGGTCAAGAGGATTTTTCGTTATCTGAAGGGTACACCCACACTTGGATTGTGGTATCCTCATGATGATGACTTTGAGCTTACCGCGTATAGTGATTCGGAACGGGGGCTGCAAGATGAACTACAAGTCTACATCAACAGGGTGTCAATTCTTTGGGAGAAGATTAGTTACCTGGCAGTGTAAGAAGCAGACATCGGTTGCATTGTCAACCTGTGAAGCTGAGTATGTTGCTGCTGCAAGTTGCTGTTCACAAATCATCTGGATTCAACAGCAAATGCGGGATTACGGTTTAAAGTTCTCTTCTACTCCTATTTTTGTTGATAACTCTGCTGCAATTGCAGTAACTAAAAATCCGGTTCAACATCCTAAGACCAAACACATCGGTATTAAATACCATTTCATAAGAGACTGTTTTGAAAAGAACTTAATTGATGTGGTTAAAATTAATACTGATTTTCAACGCGCTGACCTCTATACTAAAGCCTTTGATAAACCACGTTTTCAATATTTGCTAGAGGTCAACGGCGTTAAAAAGAAAAGTGAGGTTATTCCTGATGATGATAATGTGTAGTCCGATGTAGTTTAGTTAAAGTTTTTTTATTTTATTTTATCTGTTTATTTTCGTCTGTTAAATTTAAACTCATGTTATTTTGCTGTTTATTAAAATCCTAAAATAATTAAACCAGTAATGATTTTAGTATTTTAGGGGGAGAATATGTCAGCAAGTTAACATTAAAAAAAATGAGGGAGAAGGAGTGGATAGCTGATATAAGGTAGATCGTATCTGTGATACCGATTCAAAACCTTTGGAAAATGATAGTACACAGGAACAAATCAAGAGGGACTTTAAAATTTAAGTTTAGAAAAGATGCAAAAATTCAAAGTATAAGTCTGTGTAGTCTAGCAATATAAAAGGGAAGATGATAGAAAACTGGTAACTCCTAAGGTAACACAAAGAAAGTAGACCTAGAGGTTGCTAGACCACAAATGATATGTCGGTAGATTCAACACAATAGATGATTAGACCTGACTGGTGATCTCAAGATCAAACTAAGTTGTTCAACTGACTGTGGGCTTCCATCTTATCACTGGTTAACACAATCAACAATATTCCAATAAGGGGTAATGAGCATGTAAACGCCACAAATGTGTGCGGATGACCATAATTAGAGCAAAGCAAAAAAAAAATGAAAGACAAATGCTATAAAGCTAATGACTTATGTTGTTGGTGCATTTTGTGCAAAATAAAATAAGCTGCTCTAACAAGGAGATAGGTTGTGTGCCTCTCTGCTGTGCGATGGCACTGACCTGAGGATAAGCATAACCTAGATATTCTAGAATTCATTGTTGTTTGCCGCCTCTCTGCTGTGCGATGGCACTGACCTGAGGACTGGCTTCTCTTTGAAAGCTCTAAGAATAGTCTCTTCTTGTAATAATACCCGTAGACCGCTCAAAAGCTCCTGAGGAATGTTGATTACCATATAAGTGTGGGATCCACAAATGTTAGTTGAAATAATTAAACCTAAATCAATCACCAGTCTGTGTCAAAAGTCTGTGTATGGATTTAAGTGGACAAACATATTGACAATCATTGTGGCTGCAATTCTCAAAAGTTCAAATCAATGTGAAAATCTAAGAGTTCCAGTATGATTTCCTAAAGTTGCTAATGACTCTGGATGAACACCAAGAATTGAGCATCAAAAGATTTTGATAACAAGTCCCAAATGATTTGACTTGCCTGTATGATTCCAAAATTGAATTGGTCCAGGTGTGGTCAATCCAAGTTGAAGCTGTCTATTCCGGAACCAAATCCCATAGATGTCCATCTTAGGATTTATCTCTCACAAAAAGCCAAAAACAAGTCTGGTTTTGAGTATTTAGTTTAAATTTTCTAAGTTAGTTAGTAGTTTTAGTTTGTTAGTTTGTCGGACTACATCAGGAAAATCAGTAAGGAATCAACTCACTAAAAGGGTCATGTCTGAGATGACCACATGTGCTTTAAAAGTTTAAAACGTCACGTCTGAGGTGACAAAGTGTTTAAAAGGGTCACGTCTGAGGTGACTAAATTGTTTAAAAGGATCACGTCTGAGGTGATCAAAAGGTTTTCAAGTTAAAATGATCATGTCTGAGATGATCAAAAGCTCATAACGTAAATTTCAAAAGTTAAAAGGGTTTTAAATGTAAATTGGTAAAAATGGCAGAAAATTAACTAAGTGTGACCCATTCGCACGATTGGACCATGAGAATGGACCAACCATGCGAATGGCTTCCACTCGCACGAATGGACATGAGATTGAGCCATTCACACGAATGGCTTATCAGAATGACCCATTCGACCGATTGGAAGGGGGCGAATGAGTCAGTCGACCGACTGAGACTCATTCGGTCAACTGAACATGCGAATGAAAGGCACGACTGAGTCAGTCGACCGACTGAACCTCAGTCGGTCAACAGCATGCGACTGACTGGGCCAATCGCACGATTGAGCCTTAGTCGCCCGAATGAACTGAGCGACTGAGGCCAGTCGGCCGAATGAACTCAGCTTCAGTATTTAAAGGGCACAGTCGATCGCATTTCATTCATCACACCCAATCGCTCTCAAATCGCACACCCTACCGTTACGCTGCCAAATTTTCATTAGACTTGTTTTCGTCTTGATCTTGATTCACTGACTCTCGCTATTGATTATACAGGTAGTTTGAAGTTCCATCTTCCCAAAACTTGAAGGATTCAAACCCTAATTTGGTTATTCGACTGTATAACAAGAACCGAGACTTGAAAGACCTAATAACCTACCAAAACTATGCAAAACGTTAAAATTAAGTCTAATAGGTTATTAGTAACAAGAATGCGAGTCTATTGAACCGGTTATCTATGTTAAAACACTTGTTTTGTTAAAGATTCGAACGATTGGCGACTGAACTACAGGACAGGCGACTGGTCGCCCGGATGAACTCCAATCGCACGATTGAAACTTGCGATTGGGTAAATCGCCCGAATGAACCATGCGATTGAGCTCAGTCGGCCGACTGAACCATTCGCAGACTCAGTCAGCAGACTGAACCCAATCGCATGTCACATTGACCAGAATGAGCTCAGTCGCATGAAAGGACAGCCGACTGACTTCAGTCGCATGATTCATTCGCACGAATGAATCAGAATGAATTTCAACATTACACTTAGAACATAATTTTCATGTATTATGTACTAATGGTTCTATGTCATGTGTTTTTCAGGATAATGGCTGAGAGATGGTCCATAAATCCAAAGCACAACATCTGTGCTCATTTGGATCACACTACCAGGAACGGGGCCGAGTTCACCGACATTATAGCCTTTCTTAGACGGTCCCGGATTCATAAGGCTATCTCCACTCCTTGCACGCCATACAGATCACTACATCAGGCGTTCTGGGAGAATGCCTCTGTGGACCGCTCCCGTGAGCCCTACAGCATAAGGAGCGCTATACTGGGTCATGATATCGAGATCACTGCTGCCGACATCCAGAGGGTCCTAGAGTTTGGGGATGATACTGATCATCCTACCAGATTACATCCACTGACCGTAAGAGGATGCTTTCTGAGGATAAAGTACGCTGGGGACATAAACTCAGGTGTGCTCAACAAGAGCAACCTGAGCCCCCAGTACAAGTACTTAGCACACGTGATCCTCAAGTGCGTTGCGTCGAGGAGGGGTGGGTTCGACGACCTCTCAGACCAGATCCAAAATGCCTACGTGGCACTGGTGCTGAACCATCCCTTCAGTTTTTCTAGCATGATATTCTCCTATCTGGTGGAGAACTTGGAGGCAAAGGGAAAGGAGGGGTTTTGTATGTACCCCAGGTTCTTACAGCTCATCTTCAACGAGAAGCTGCCACATCTTCCCAAAAAGAGTCATGATGCAGTGGCTCTAGAGATCATGGATGATACGACTCTGGGTCGGATGAGGGTTTATCGGGGGAAGCAGGTGAAGCCCCAACTTAAGAGATTGATTGGCCACCTGGCCAACGAGAGGTATGTGACACCAGGCAGACGCAAATGGCGTCATGAGGACAGTGACTCTGATGATGAGAGGCTGCTCCTCCCAGAGATTGATTCAGATGATGATGATAGTGGAGACGCCGGGGACGATATGCCTGCTCCACCGAGAGGCACTGTGTCTGATGTTATTCCCCCGGTGTCTGCCCCAGCTGGAGATGTTGCTGAGACAGCCGGATTTCATTAGGAGTTCGTTGTTGGTGCTGAGGAGGAGGAGGAGTCTGATGAGGAGCCCCTCACACGAACTGTGGGAAGCAAGGTTGTTCCCACAGAACACGGGCTATGGGTGGTTGGTGAACACCCTAGAGACTCTAGAGAGACTGAGACTGACCCGAGTTATGCGCCGGGTTCAGCAGGCAGGGTTGTAGGGGGAGCATCCACCTCCACAGGGACGAGGAGGAAGAGGATGGCTCAGCCCCATGGACTGAAGAAGAAGAAGCGCCGACTGACCTTCGTTACTACTGTAGCCTCTACATCCACCACCACAGCCACCACTACCACCTCCACTGATATACCATCCACCACCACAGCCACCACATCCACCACTGCTACCACAGCCACCACCACACCTACCACTACAGTACATTTCCCATCCACCACCATACCATTTACACCCACATCACCTCCACCATTTTACCGACCCATCTTCACTACAGCCACCACCACCACCACCTCACACCATGCAGGACCGTCAGCCCAGTCCTCACACATGTATGGATCACCTCTACCTCCAATCGGGGTAGAGGAACAGCTGTCGGTGCTAAACCGTATGGTGATGCGCCTACTAGCTACCGACGAGGAGAAAGCTGCACAGATACGCCAGCTTACCGACCTGACTGCTGCCCAGTCTCAACGGATGGCAGAGCAGGCTCGTGTTATAGAGCAGCAGACCCAGCTGATGGATGCACAGAGAGTAGAGATGTCCCAACTCTAGGAGAAGCATGCCCAATCAGCCAAAAGGATAGAGGAGTTGGAGACCACCAACAAGACCATCATGTTGCGGTTAAAGGGATCAAAGGATGAGCCCTTAAAGATCAAGGAAGGGGATGGAGATGATGGTGATGATGACGGTGATGACGATGATGAAGATGATGATGAGGATGAGGAGGATACTGAGGATGAGGAGGAAACAAACGAAGAGAGGACAGAGGGAAAGGACGATGATGACGAAGCAGAAGGAGGGGATGCGGCTGCATCGGCCTCTGCTTCAGGTCAAGAAAGAAGGTCGAAGAACAGACAGGACCAGTCAGCGACCACCTCTGCTCCTCCGAGCGATGAGACCTTGATTCAAGATAAAAGTACAGACTAGATGTTTTATGTATTTATTTATTTTTGCGTTTGAATCATGTACTGAAAACAATGTTTTGAATGTTTATATATTAAGTTAATGTACTTCTGTTTGATTACTTACTAATGATTTATGTGTTGAATGTTTAAATCAAACAGATCCAAATTTTCAAAGAGATGAGTTTGATATTGCTCCCCTTCAACAGGTCAAGACTCAACTAACAATGATTCTTGATCTGCAAGGGATTGTAAGAAGGTCGGTGAGTTATACCCCTAAAGAAGGGGAAATAATTCATGACCTCTCTAACGAGCAACTCGCAGAGATCTTCAGGCTCAATCTGGATGAAATAGTTAAAGATGCTCCAACAGTTGATTCGACTAGTGATGAAGAGCTCAACGATGTTGATGAAGTCGAGGTCGAAGATATCACTGCAGAGGAGTACCCTCAGTATGCTGACAACGAGGGAAATGTGGTCCCCAATCTGGATGAATCCCTCGTCAGTGATACTTTTGAGGTACTGAACAAGATGGAGCAGGAAACTGAGAAGGCAGAAGGAACAGCCCAAGCCTCAAATGATGATGTTGACATTCGAAAGGCTGAGTGGGCTGCATGTTTTGAAGAAGTGAGAGCCCAACATGCTGCACCAAAGAAAGATGCCTACACCAAGCTCTACAGAGTCAAGAAACACCACAAGGTGTCAGGCAGGATTATAGCATGGGCTTATTTTGATGATCTTAATGCTTATGCAGTTAAGAGAGAACAGGGCATAGAGTACTTCAGATTCCCACATGATCTGAAGACTCTACCAGGTTTTGAGCTCAACCAGCTGGCTAAGCTAAAGCTTTTGTATGCTGACCCGAGGAAGATGTCAGGCTGGTTCGAGGCTGCCCTTAAGAAGGAGTACCACACCAGATGGGTTAACTTCAGACCCCAACACCCTACTAGGTATATGAGAAGGTCTGAGGTTGATGCCATTACTGGCAAACCCAAGATAGTGTTGAAGTGGAGTCCTCCGCGCACAATGTCGAGAATCCCACTCAGGGAAATGCCACAGGACTTCACTCCACACTTCAAATGGTGGTACTATGATTGGAGAACAGCTGAAGCGGTCATAGTCCTAAGCAGAGAGGGCCAAACGGATACGATCAGGGTATTCGACCCGATGTGGCTTACTACTTGTCGGCTAATGATGTCTATACATTATACAAGTGGCCACTGTTCTATGACATGCAAGATATTGTACAAGCCCTCCAGTTCCAAAATGTTATACAACTCTGCTTCGCGTTTGAGATTCACGCGGGAGTCACAAAAGAGGAGAAGTACAAGAAGTACAAGGAGGTTATGCAGAAGACAAGAGATTAGATAGATCTAGGTCCAAGGGGGAGTTTGTTGATGCATGTATGTCCCTAGATCATGATTTGTAATGTAATATATCTTGTCTGTCTGATTATGATGTAATATGTAATGATTAATGAAATGATATGGATTGTTCGTGATTTGTAATGTCTAATATTTCGTTAATGAATCGTTATTGAGTTGATTAATTGGGTTTATGATTGTTTGAATGGTTACACATAATGTTATATTAATTAAAACATTCAAACTTAACTTAATGAAGTTCTCATGCGAATGGCCCATGCGAATGGACCATACGCATGAATAACTTCATACGATTGACTCAATCGCACGACTGAACTAGGAGACTGGATCAGTCGTATGATTGACACATAAGATTGGCTCAGTCGCACGACTGAACACTCAGTCGTGCGGATGAATCAACCGCATGGTTCAATCGCACTACTGAACCATACTTATGGCTAGTCGCACGATTGAACAATACTAACCTATAAATAGACCCAATTCGTGGAAAAACGTAAGTATTTATACCATTACGATTCCAGACGTACCCTAGCCATCGAGAGACCTCCCAAATCGTTCTCCGAGTTCACAGAACACATTAGATCGATTCCTAATCGACTTATAACGTTAGATTCAATTCTTGATTGATTCTTCGTGTGTTCTCACTGATTGGATCACGAATCAAATAGGATTCCGCACTATTTGATCTGGTTAACACGCTAATCACTAGGTATTTCGTTCAAATACCAGGTCCTAACAAAGACCCATATCACCCCGACTATATGTGCAAATTGGATAAAGCTCTCTATGGGTTGCACTAAGCACCTAGGATGTGGTATGAGACTCTATCTTAGTTTCTCCTGAAGAATGGATACACTAGAGGTACCATTGAAAAGACTTTATTCATAAGAAAGCCTGGGAAAGACATTTTGCTCGTACAACTCTATGTTGATGACATCATATTTGGTTCCTCAAACGACCAAATGTGCAAAGACTTTGAGAGCATTATGAAGAAGAAATGTGAGATGAGTTCCATGGAAAAATGGACTTTTTCCTTGGAATTTAGGTAAAGCAGATGAAAGAAGGTTCTTTATCAATCAATCTAAATATGTCAATGACATTTTAGAAAGATTTGATATGAAAAATTGTAAGCCAATCAAGACACATATACCTAGAAACCACAATCTTTCTTCACTCTAAGAGGGAGGCTACTGATTAACATCCGTATAGGGAAATCATTGGTTCTCTGACGTATCTTACAGCAAGTAGACCTGATATCATGTTTGCAACATGCCTCCGTGCAAGATATCAGACTGCTCTAAGGTGTCTCACCTAGTTGTTGACGAGAGAATCCTCAGATACCTCAAAGGAGCACCTAACTAGGTCTCTGGTATCCAAAGAACAACAATTTAAATCTCTATGGTTATTCTGATAGTAACTATGGTGGCTGTAATATCAACAAGAAATCAACATCAGGAGGATGTCAATTTCTTGCTGAAAGGATCATCTCATGGCAATGCAAGAAGCAATCATGTGTTTTAACATCTACTGGTGAACCTGAATACTTTGCTGCTGCTAGTTGCTATGCTCAGCTGCTTTGGATTCAGAACAAGATGATAGACTATGGATTCAACTTCATGAGCCCTCCTATCCATATAGACAATATTAGTGCTATCTCTGTTACAGAGAATCCAGTCAAGCACTCCAAGACAAAGCAAATTTACATCAGGTATCATTTCATTAGAGATATTCATGAGAAAAAAATCTGATTAAACTAATCAAAGTTGATTCAAATGAACAATATGCTTATTTGTTCACCAAAGCATTTGATGAACAAAGATTTAAGAATCTTATTATAGCTATTGGGATGATAAACATTGATTAGTCCATCTCATTTGAAAAACCTTTTCAAAATGCGTCTTGTCTTTGTCAAATACAATCTAAGCCCTGTTACAAATGGTCTTTCTTCAAAATTTTACTACGTATAAATTCTTCCGAAGAGGAATTAACCCTCGGAAGATGTCATGTATATCTCTGAAGCAAAATTCCTCTAAGGGAAATCTTTTTTTCGGAAGAGTTTTAGCCTTGGAAGAAGCATTTGACTAGGAATCGAATCTACTTCCGAAGCTTATAAGCTTCTCCACTCGGAAAGCCCTTTTTACTCTTGGAAGTAAGAAACTTACCTTCGGAAGTAAGATTAGCTTCAGAAGTAGATTACCTTCGGAAATGTTTTATACTCGAAAGAAAGCTTTTACTATGTAACGGAAATCTTTTGGGCCCCACTCTGTAAAAAGCAAAGATGTTATTAATGATGTCGGAATATTTAAATGGATTTAACCTTACCGCCCCTGTCAAATCCTACCCCAAACCATCTTTTCACCTTATCTAACCACCAAAACCGCCTTTTCACCCATTTAAATAACCCCGACTCACTTCTTTAATATTTTTACCAATTTTTACTGCCCAAAGCTTCCTTCGTCTCCAATTTACCCAAATTCAAACTCATTTCTTTGCAACTTCTCCTAAAAATGGCACTAAACCATTAGCATAACCTAGTGGCACTCCTTGATTCAACCAATGATGCTGACTTCTCAGAAATCATCTCCTTCCTAACCCAATCTACCTACTTCACAACCTTAACCGTTAACCCCACTGTCTATTCAAACCACATGGCCGAATTTAGGGGTAACGCTCAGATTTAAACCCTCAACGGAGTTAGGGTTCTTAGGTCGAGCATCTATGGTTAGAAATTGATCATATTAGAACAGATCATTAGGGAGCATCTAGAGCTTCATGATGAATGCTTTTCTACGGAGTTCCCCAAATTAGAACTTGATGACACATATACCCAAATAGGATATGGTGGTGATGTGAGCAGTCCACCGTGTACAAGTTCAACTTCTCTTACCATTGGAAGTTCTTACTGCATATAGTCCTTCACTTCTTGTCAAACAAGTCTGGGGGATAGGATCAAATCCCGTATGAACTAGGATGCCTAGTTCATAGGTTGGTAAAAGGCCTCTGTTTCAATTATTCAAGTTTTGTGCTAACCAATTTGATAGGAAACCTTCAAAGGGAAACATTTTACATGTATCCATGATGCATTTAGCACATCATCAACTGTGAATTGGACCAGAGCAAGCTTGTTTGTGCAGCTGCTCTGCCTGTCCCTCGCATGAGGCTGACCATCTTCAAAGTGCTAAAGAGGATATCCACCAACTTTACCAGAAGACACAGTGAGCTGCTTCCCGGTATGACTGAATAGCTCCTGGTGACATCCCTGTTCACCCCACAGGTGATGAACCCACACCAGCAATAACCCTCACAATGCCAAATCTACCTTCTCACCCCATCAAAATCACATATCAGAGACGTCCCAAACGAACCGTTGTTCAATCTACTTTGATCAAAGTCCCGGGTCATTAGGCTTAACGTCAATATCCTTTACTAACTTACTTATTTGAACTGATGAGGAGATTATGTCTCTTCATGGCAATGAAGTTGATCCATAACACCCTTTCAAGGATCAACTGAGGTTAGAGAGATCTCTTGTCTCTACCCCCATTAGCAAGCCCAAAATGAGGTGAATCCCATTGATATGGAGAGGACTCATGTAGATTCAATTGCCACTACTAAAGGAGCCTCATTGGATCCTCAGGACAGTGGTAACATCTTTGAGACTGAATCTACGGCAACCATGCCCTTTGAAGACTTTGAAAGAGACATCACTAGGCAAGGGAAACCATGGTGCCAAGAAACCACATCTGGTGGTGAGGAAGAACATACCAGGTATGTTACCTCATATCCCCATGATTCATCAAAAGAAGATGAGGGAAGTATGCAACTCACCATTAGAGACCTACTTTCTAAATTTTCAATCCTCGAATCCAGGGTTAATACTTTAGAGGATAGGTCTGCCACTCAGCAACTAGAGATTGAAAGTCTCAAGGCCAAACTAGCTGAGAAACAGACTGAGAGATCTGTTAGGCATGTACCAATTTAGGTCTCCTTGACCTCTTCCTCTAGCTCATCAATCTCTCAGGATAATGCTACCAAAAAGGGGAGAATGTTCAGAGACAAACAGACAAGGAACAACAAAGTCTA
The DNA here is from genome assembly GCA_025215565.1 of Flaveria ramosissima. Lineage (NCBI taxonomy): Eukaryota > Viridiplantae > Streptophyta > Magnoliopsida > Asterales > Asteraceae > Flaveria > Flaveria ramosissima. Next base: position 52,006,350 of record CM046030.1, read on the forward strand.
GCACTTTCAACTCTAACTTCAAGATATCATGCTCACCAAGCTTCAGTTTTCCTTGAGCCTCCTCTAATTGTTATTCAAATGGACCCAAGGATGCTCAAAGATCTAAACAGGTATTTTCAAGTTCCTGATTGGATCTTCGATTGAACAACCAAGCCATGGTGTTGTGCAACGCCCCGTACAAAGTCGAAACGAGCCAATTAATAATAATGGCCCTAGCCGGGATTATATAAAAGAAAATAAGCGGGGGATGGATTATGGACCGAGTAAACCTCGCGGGTTATGTGTTAGACGAGTTTAAGGTCCCGGGAACCCTGGATATATATAAATGGATCAGCATGAGCCACACTCATTTGCAACACAACACCAATTTCTAGAGAGACAGTGTAGAGAGAGAAAGTGGAGATTTAAGGCTTGGTTAATCAAGAGATTGAAGATCGGTGTTCGTGGGCATCCAAACAACAAGAAAAGACCAAGAATCTAGGTAAGAAACATCGTTAATCATTCCTTTTGATGTAAACTCGGATTCTAGGGCTTGGAGTTTATGAATGTGGCAAAGAATCGCCCAAAACTCATGTTTTTGTGTAAGAAAACATGTAAGAAGCTTAGATATAGCTTGTTGAGTGATAAACCTAGGATTTGGGTGTAAAAGATTGAACTTTTGGGTCAAAAATGGGTTGGTTCGTAATTTCAGCCCGTTCTGCGAAACTAGGTGTTCATCCAACGAAATTATGTAGTCATCTAGCGAAACTATGGATCTTCTTGTGAAACTATAGTTTCGCAGGTAGTTTCGTAGACATGGTTTTCCAACGAAAGTTGGGCGAAACTGGCAGCGAAGATGCCGGCGAAACTGCTAGTGAAACTAGCAGCGAAACTGCTAGCGAAACTAGCATCAAAATTGTTGATCTTGCAGCGAATTTAGCAGTGAAATTAGGCAGAAATTAACTCCTTTGAGTGTTAACTTATCTACAGGCTGTGTAGTGTGACCCTTGCTTAGAAAGCTTGAATTAGAAGCTACTCACTGAGTCCAGGTGAGTTCTAGATCTCCTATTTTAAAGATTTTAAACTTGTTTGGGGCTTGAAATGCATACTAAATATACGTTTTGAATGACCAAGATTTTAAGAGGTTTTAACAAGAAGATCGATTTTTATATAAGGAAATGTACTATATAAATGTTTAAATATAAAATTTTTTCGCGCTGACCTGGCAGCCCGGCCCCAGTTAGGGGCGTTGCCCCTTGGACCCCACTAGGGACTGCTGCCCCTAGGACCCCGCTGTCAGGGGGTGCCGCCCCCGAACCCCCGCTGTCCCGCGGAGGGTTGGTTATGTTCTATGATGACTTGTACTTGTTGTGTAGATGTATGTCAATGTGAATTGATGATGCACGATGTTTATGATGATGTGTGATGGCGTATGTGATGTTTATGTGATGCTATGTATGTTTATGTTGGGTTTTCTTGCGTTCCTATTGTGTATTATATCCGTGACTTGCATGTTATGAGTATGAAATGAACGAGAAGTATTATGTAACATAAAGGGGAAGTTAATGATAATGATAATTGGAATGTAAGTAAGAACGAATGCATGCATTAATGAATGAATGAAAGTAAGAAAGTCTTGCAAGCAATGTATGGAGGTTCACACCCAATGAAGGGTGTTAGCTCAACTGTGTGCGGGTTAGCTACCCCGGAAGGATGCACACTGGGGTCTAATATTTGTGATTGACCATACGTATGGGATCCTTATCTCTTGCCCTAGGTACTGGAGTCAGCTTGGTGCACAATGTTCGAGGTCTATGAAAGACCTCAGGCCCAGTATTCAACTTCGTACACAATGTTCGGGGTATAGCACATGGCATTGGTCCGGAATGAAAGTGAATGATAACGATGACATACGATGATGATTGAACGAAAGTTAACGAATGAATGATGAAAGATAATGATGCTATTATCTATGTGTACGTATGATGCTTGATCACGTATGAATGTAACGGAAGGTTTTAAATGAAAGTAAAGTATATTTTATTTTAAAACTAGAACTCACTCAGCAACGCTAACTTTTATGTATTTTCCAGTTGGCAGGTAATTGTTGCTGAGGATGGCATGGGGAAGCTACTCGGCATTTTTGGGATGGCATCCATTTGTATAACTGTGACGTTTTTGTGATGTAATGCAAATGATAATATTTTGTAACTGTTAACAATGAAGTATTATTTTGCAAAAGCAGTCACTAATATATGAAATGGTTTTAAATTATTCCGCTACAATTTTTTTCATAGATGTAAATGTATATTTTATTTTTTATGTGCGATGATTGTCCAATTATGAGCATCACGGGATCGGGGCCTTACATGCTGTTATGGTGTACTTTGGAGATGAGGAGCTTCAGAGGTTAAATGCACCTTCTACCGCTGTCCAAGAAGTTGGTCAACCTAATGTCTAATTTGAACCTGAGATTGAATTCGAAGGGGAAATGAGGACCGATGGCCCAGCAACTGAAACAGTTGGGACAGAAAGTGCAATCCCATAGACTTTCTAAGCTGAAGTCAAAGCCTCGGAAGAACCATTTCAAACTTCCAAAGCTGAGATTGAAGCTATGGAAGGGTTAGTTTCTCTATCCGATGATCTAGTTGTCATAGATGCAATTCTGGAACTTGCATATGAGGTCAATAAGGAGGACTTTCTCAGCCAACCTCGCACTCAAACATCATCACTATCTCTTGCTCCTATCACCACTTCTCAACCTGAAACCTCTACTCAAGAACCTCTAAAGTCTAAAGCTTTTGAAGACACCAAAGGGAAGAGGAAGATGACTGCGGAAGAACAAATGGAGGAAGAAAGGTTAGAGATGGTGAAAAGAAAAGGTAGACTCCCAACTTAAAAGTTGCTAACTGCAAGTAGTAAAGTAGCTGCAGCCAACCAGGAGGCTATCAATAATAGAAGAATGGTGGAGATCATTGAAAAGCTTGTCAATCTTGGATCTGTCAGTGAATATGTGCTGCTGCTACCATTAGAGGAGATAATTGAGCTAGAAAAGACAAGTCTGCTACAGATTCAGCAAAAAGAAGAAGCAGCAAGGTTAGCCTTGGAGGAAGAGAGAAAGAGAAAGATAGAAGAAGCTGACCAGCAGCTGAGGAGTGAAAGGATTGCTTTCCTAAACTCCAGGGAATTCTCTCTTGTGGAACTAACTCCTCACAACAATGACACGATCTTTTGGCTATTTAAGAAAGAGCAAGATCAAATGGAGAAAGAGAGAAAGAAAGCTGCCAAGGAGAAATTGAGAGAGAGGAAGAAGAAGGAGAAGAAGCTGGACTTGCAGCCGTCAAGAAGCTAGGAGACAAAGCCTGGATGAAAGACTATATCCGGGCTCATGGCTTCTCTGGCAGGCAGGTGGGTCCGATGTTTGAGAAGACTCTGCAGCGACATGTCAGTTACATCAAGGCTGATATTCATGCAGGAAGAAGAAAAGAGATGTACCGGAGAGTACAAAGGATGACTTCCATGCCAACACCTCAACCCCAACCTCAACCTGAACCAACATGTTTCCCTTTCCCCATCAAAACTGAGCCAACCTCTGAGCCTTACACCCCTGAACCCACACCATCATCCATACCCTCTTCCTCACCATAACCTCCTTAACTACCCATCCCCAAACCCAAAACACTCCCCAGAACCCAAACATCAACACCTACCCAACAACCACCCAAGTCATCCTCTTAGCCTTCCACATATCTCTCCTTAGAGGAATTCAAGGAAATCAAGATGAAGCTCATGAAATGTACTACCCTGAGCGATATCTCTTGTGAAGAGGAGTCAGTAACCTATGTTGATGGCTCCTCATGTTCCCTCAAAAGAGAACAATTCCTTGATCTGCCAAGAAGAACATTTGACCATGCTGCAAATCGTTTTAGCCTTAACTCTAACTCATTAAATGAAGAGGGGAAGAAGCTAAGAAGAAGGTTGGTGCCTCTACTAGATTCAAAGAAAGGAGACATAGTACCAAGTCAGCCCCTTGTGCCAAGAAAGAAGATAATCCAGTGGAGGTTCGAAGACTCTTCTCACAACTTTGTTGTTAAGATAGAGAATGACAAGATAAACAGGCTTAATGCCTCATCTCTATGATACTTAAGCAGGTTTGACATTGCTGAGTTAGCATAGAAGCCATTCTCCAACCCCTCCAACTCTGAGATAGATTCTCACATCAGAAATCATCTGAGAAGTCCTCACCTAGCCAAGCTAATCGAAAGGACCAAGATAGAAGAGGAGTTGAAGCAGAGAGAGAAAGTTGAAAGGAAAGGATCCGCAACCAAAGGCAAAGCCTTCCTTTAAATGGTTGAAGGTCTTGAACTTGAGTCCATAGTTAGATGGGAGTATGAGTATAGCTCCCATCAACTAACTCTCTTCAGAGGGCAGCAAAAGAGGGTACATATCATTCAAAGTGACAGACTGGATCTCCTGTCAACGAATGATTTGTACAAACTTCTCAGCACCACATCAGGGAAGAACAAAGAGACACATAAATATCTTCTTTCCCTGGTGCTGAAAGTTTTGAGAAGTAGAAACAGTAGAAGATTTAGTAGCATCAGCCTAGGGGGAGTTTGTTGGATCAAATAAGGCTGGTGCAACCAAAACAAACACTTAGACAATTTTGGTACAACTGATGTAGAACTTCTAAAGGCAAAAGCTGAGCTTCCGAAGGTTAAGTGTGAAGGAGCTTCCGAAGAGAAACTCCAACTTCCGAAGACAAAGTCTTTTTCCAAAGTTCAACACTTAGAAGAAGCCAAGATAATGACTTTCGAAGTATCAAGACCTTAAGAATGTCTCAGGCCTCGAAAAGCAGTAGCCTCTTCAGGAGTATAAGTGGCTTCGAAAGAACTTGTTCTTCCAAAGCCAGTTATCCTTCGGAAGAACCTCTATCAACCAGTGGACATAAGTATGGTCCTTCTGACACTCCGCAAGAAATCTTTGAGATACTGCATGGTGCTTTCCCACGCCCATGTAGTTGACCATACTTTATTCCACTATTCATTCCTTATCAGTTGGTAGAGTTACCAACTTTAGTTGGTGACAAAAGGTAAGTCATGTACATGTCATGACTACCATATCTTAGATAATATTTTATGTAATATACCTTGTCTTTAGCAATGTAGTATTTGCTTTAGTCATAGGTTTTCAGTTGGTATCAAAGTATATCCGAGTGTAGGATCTAGTATATATAGTTTCTTATTGTAACTCATGTAATATGCTTTCAAGAGACTTGTAATACTTTCAGTTGAAAAGTAATATATACAAGTACCTTTAAAATATTCCTTTTGTGTTCTTAGTTACTTAGTATATTGTTATCAACTCTTAGAAGGGATTTTGCATCATCTAAACCGAGTGTGATTCAAGTGAATTTGAGAGACAACAAAGTGTTATGTGACAAAAACCGATCCTACAGTGGTCATTATGAAGGAAAAAGTTTATATATTGTTATATTATTTAAAACTAAAACTCACAAATAAAGATGACTTTAATGCATAATAGTTGGCAGGTAAATGCTAATGCTGAGGATGGCACTAGGTTGGGAGCTACTTGGAGGGAAATGGATGGCATTCCTGTTTATGAAATCTTTTATTTTAATTTAAGACTAGTACTATGTTTCTATCCTATTTGAAAGACAAATCTATGAGTACTATATGATTTACAAGTTTGAAATGAATGTCTATTAAATTCCACTGAAATGTTTTGTTATGATTTACCAACTGTAGGGCTTCCCGGGAAGGGGCCTTACAGTTTTTAATGAATTAAAACAGTTACCCGCATTGGTTATATGCATGGGTTACCTTCACCAGCATTAACCAATACACTTACCCGTATTAGTTTTTGAACTTTGTCAAAAATTAATGTTTCTGCTGTGTAGATTCTTTGTCATTTTTCTACTAATTCATTGACTGTTATGAAAGAATGTCTTCTGCTTTGTTTCTTATGAAGTTTTGCCTATTACTGGAATTGTTAATTCTTGCTTGGATTGACTTGTACATCAGATGTGATACAAGTTTCCTAGTGTTTGACTGATCTTGGACTTTTATGCTTCCAGATTTATGCATAAACTGAGATACTATAGTGTAACTTCTGCACCAACACAGTCTATTTTTCGATTTTATATTTTTAAGAAAGGAAATACATGTACAAACTGCACCAACACAGTCCATAAGGGATAGAAACTTTAAGGATTTCAAAGATTTTGAAGGTGAGATAATTTTGTAATGTTTTTGTTTTGTTATTTGTACATGAAGAAGAATTATACCTTTCTTGGGATCATATCAATCTTACATTACACAAGTGCAAGCTTTTGTTAGTAAAATAGACATGGTTATGAGCTTATTAATTGAAGGTATGTTTGTCCTCTTAAACTCATGCTTGGTTTATCATGTGATGTATGTGATATTTATCATGTTTTCATTAGATTGGGTATTCAACATGTACCCCACACTCAAAAGAATGGTAGATTAAGCAACCGCATGAAATGCATGGGTAGAAAATTTTCACAACTTATTGACCAATTATTTAAAGTATGAGATCTCATTTTCACAGATCCTTATTGGGATTCTTTTACTTTGATCCTTTTATTGATTTGATCCATATTAGGATTATTTTTCACTTCACTTTAGAAGGTGATCAATGGTGGGATTCTTTTTGTTTATTCACAAGGAATGTGATATTTTGTTAAATCAACTAAGGTGGATGTGTTCCATATTGGGAATCTTTTGGATCATGACATCACCACAGATCTTTGCTTAGCAAAACAGAGAAGAAACAGATATGGGTGAATGAGATTCATAAGGCATCATTACCTAGTGTGTTTAGGTTACTACACACACATACACTTGGATAAGCCAACAGGTACCAATACTCTGAGATGAGTGCTTCACAGTTTAATATGGATTTAAGTTCATCACATCATGTATCTTCTTTTCCAAGATGAGCTTATCCGTATATCAAATAAGTCATGTCAGTCTTTTGAAATAAGCACAGTGAATGATATAACGATTGTAACTACATCATTTCCCAATTGAAGAATATATCCTATACTTCAACAAAATGGCTTCTTTTTGTGATTTTTATAATGTTTTGAATTGTTTTTGAAGTTTTTTTTTAATTTTAGTCAAGGTTAATCATTCCAATTGATTGAACTAGGAATTCAAACCGACTAGGTTAAAATGCCTTGGTAAATAAATCAGCCAATTGATTGTTAGTGTGAACCTGAATCAATTTGATTATCCCTTATTCAACACAATCTCTTAAAACATATATCTGATTTCATTATGTTTTGTCTTTTAGTGCTAAACAGGATTATTTGTGATAAACACTACTGTTGTGTTGTCAAAATGAATTGGGTTATGCAAAAAGTTAAAACTATAGTCAAACATCTGGTTTTGGATCCAGAGAACTTGAGAGCAACAAGCTGATGCTGCTATATACTCAGCTTCTATTGTTGAAACAGACACGTTTGTCTGTTTCTTGCACTGCGAAGAGACCAGTCTGGGACCAAGAAATTGACAACTGCCAGAAGTGGATTTTCTATTGAAGTTGCATCCCCTATAGTCACTATTAGTGTAGGCATAGAGATTGAAGTCTTCTTTCTTTGGATACCATAATCTGAGAGTAGGTTTACCCTTAAGATATCTGAATATCCTCTTGACCGCATTCACATGAGATTCCTTGGGATCTGCCTGATATCTAGCACATACACAAACACCAAACATAATGTTAGGCCTACTGGCTGTTAGATACATAAGTGAACCTATCATAGATCGATAGTGAGTCTGATCCACTGATTTGGGATCTGGACCAATCTTCAGTTTAGTATCAACAGGAGTTTTGATGGAATGATAATCAGCAAAGTGGAATTTCTTCAACAACTTTTCCATATATTTTGATTGATTGATGAAGATTCCATCTGCTGTTTGTTGGACTTGCACACCTAAGAAGAATGTGAGTTCCCCCATCACACTCATTTTGAATTTTGAATGCATAAGGTCTTTAAAGTCTTTACAGAGTTGCTTGTTTGTAGAGCCAAAAGATAATATCATCCACATAAATCTAGACCAACAACATGTCTTTTCCTTTTCTTTTTCAGAAGAGAGTCTGATCAATTTTTCCTCTTTCATATCCGTGTTCAAGAAGAAAAGATGATAGAGTCTCATACCACTTCGGTGGGGCTTGATCAAGACCATACAATGCTTTCTCAAGCTTGTAGACCCTGTGTGGGAAATCTGGGTCTTCAAAGCCAGGTTGTTGACTCACGTAGACTTATTCAGCAATCTTTCCATAAAGAAAGGCACACTTTACATCCATTTGATAAATAGTGAATTTCATGGTTGCTGAGTATGAAAGAAAAAGTCTTATGGCTTCTAATCGGGCAACAGGAGCAATTAGTTCGTCATAATCAAATACCTCTTCTTGTGTATACCTTTAAGCCACCAATATTGCTTTATGTCTGATGACAATTCCCCGGTCATCAGTTTTGTTCCTGTACAACTATCTGGTACCGATAGGGTATTGTCCTTCTGGAAGATCTACTAGTTGCCATATTTCTTGTTTCTTGAATTGTAGCAACTCTTCCTACCTTGGCTCAATCCAGCTATTGTTTTGTAGAGCCTATTTGATATTCTTGGGTATTGTTTGACACAGAAAGCAAAAGAAGAAACAAATGTTTGCAATTTTTGACTTGCTTCCTGTCACCCGTTCATTAAGTTCACCAATGATGTTTTCCACCAGATGATTCTTGTGTATTCTGGTGGTTAGAATTGAGTCACCAGCAATAGATACATCAAGATTGGAGACATTCAGATCATCTTGGTGAGAGGCACATTCATGTTGTGATGTGGGAGAGTTGTGAAAGTAATCAAAGTCTTTTCCATTTCCTGCTTCACCAAGAGCAGCACTTTGAAGACTTTCATCATTTGAAGTTCTCTCAGTTTTAACTGTTAGTGTAGTTGGTTCTTGAATTCTGACTTTAGTAGATGGTTCTTCTAAAGGAGATGGAAGTGTACTTGGACCAGCATTAGTTGAAACACTTACATTCTGCGATGCTTGTCTAATAGGATCAGCTTGTAGTGGAACATCTTCATTCAGTTGTTCAGCAAAAGTAGGAGGAATTATTAGAAAATCAATTCTTCTTTCTACTGATTTAGAAGATTCAGCTGGTGGTAGGCTACCTGAAGCAACACGTGAAATTTATCAATTGACCTTGTAAATGAGTTAATATCAAACAACTAGTTAGAACCATTTATTGATTTGGGAAATTAATGCTCATTGAATTGAACATTTGTTGATTCATGTAAGGCCCCGTTCCCGGGAATCCTCACAGTTGGTTAACCATAGCATAAAATCAGTTTAATAATAAAACATTGCAACGGAAATAATTAAACATTCATTTAAACCTTTGAAAACACATCGTAGTCATACATTTGTCATTTAATTGTAAACAAAACATATTACTTGTTCTTAAATTACAATAAAGATTTTCATAAACTTGAATGCCATCCATAGCTCCCCAAGTAGCTCCATGTGCCATCCTCAGCATTAGCGTTTACCTGCCAACTATTATGCATAAAAGTCAGCTTCGCTGAGTGAGTTCTAGTTTTAAATAATATAAGAAAATATAACTTTATCCTTCATATAATGACCATGCATACATCATAGTACATAACATTACTTGCATCATAATAAGCATGTTCATTATCTTTCATTCTTTCATTATCTTTCACTTTCATCATAAATGAGATTGCACAAAGCAAGAGCTCCATGTTGATTGACAACAAATGCCAATCCCTGTCGGTACACATGAAACGGTAGCTAACCCCCGACAGTTGATCCACACTGCAAGGCACATAGCCCGCTCATGAATACAGATCCATGATCATACATTAGACTCACATAAGTGAAGTCTATCATAGTGCTTGCAAGACTTTCCATCATCAAACGGGCCCGGGGGTAACATTCATTAAGTTTCGCTTTTCATTAATATCATCTTTCTCTTTAATATATATAATACTTAACTTATTAAGTACACATCATGCCAAGTAAAATCGTCATAAAACATAACCGAACAGCCGCGGGACAGCGGGGGTTCGGGGGCGGCAGCCCCTGACAGCGGGGTCCTAGGGGCAGCAGCCCCTAGTGGGGTCCAAGGGGCAACGCCCCTGGCTGGGGCCGGGCTGCCAGGTCAGCGCGAAATTTTTTTTTATATTTAAACATTTATATAGCACATTTACTTATAGAAAAATCGTTCTTCCTGTTAAAACCCCTTAAAATCTTGGTTATTTAAAAACGTAAATTTAGTATGCATAATAGCCCCAAAACATGGAAAAACTTATAAAATAGGGGATCTAGAACTCACCTGGATACCACGAATAACTTCTAAGCTAAGCTTACAAGGCTAGGATCACTCTACGCAGCCTGCAGATAAGCTAACACTTAAAGGGGTTAATTTCTACCTAAATTCGCTGCTAATTTCGCTGCAAGATCAGCAATTTCGCAGCTAGGTTCGCCAGCAGTTTCGCTGCTAGTTTCACCAGCAGTTTCGCTGCTAGTTTCGCTAGCACCTTCGCTGGCAGTTTCGCTGGCATCTTCGCTGCCAGCTTTGCTGCCAGTTTCGCCCAACTTTCGTTGGAAAAACATGTCTGCGAAACTACCTGCGAAACAATAATTTCGCAGGAAGATCCACAGTTTCGCTGGTTGAATATGCAAATTCGCTGGATGAACACACAGTTTCGCAGATCGCATAAAAATTACGGACCAGACCGTTTTTAACCCAAAATCATAACTTTTTACGTCCAATCCCTTAGTTTATCATCCATGAGGCTAAATCTAAGCTTTATACATGTTTTCATACGTAAAAATGTGACCTTTATGCGATTCTTTGCAACTTTTCAAAACCCAAAACCCTAGAATCCGGATTTGATCTACAGAAGGGTTTAGAGGTCGATTCTTACCTGGATTTGTTGCTTCTTTCTTAGATCTTGATGCTCCAACACCCAGATCTTCAATCTCTTCACCTTGGAAGCTTCAAATCTTGAGTTTTCTTCACTTTCTCTCTCTACTTTCTCTCTCTACGAATTTTTGGTGGCTAGGGTTGTAATGATGGAGATGGAGCTGATTTGGGTTGGTTAAGGGCTGATTATGGGCCTTAATCACTTAGGCTCTTGCCCATAAACCCAATTTTGGCCCATAACCCATTTCCTTCTTTTATTAAATACCCATTAATTAAGCCCATTGTCCTTAATGACTCGTTTTGACTTTTCGGGGTGTTACAATTCATCAATAATGTTTAATCGAGTATTAAACACTCTATAAGCCTTTAAGACATATGAATAACCTACGAAGAATCCTTCATCAGACTTGGAGCAAACTTTCCTGAATGGTCTCGGGTGTTCAATATTGATACATGACTACCAAATGACTTAAAAATCCAATGAATGGTTTTCTATGAAATAGATGTTCATAAGGAGTCTTGTTGATTTATTTTACAATCAAAGTTCTATTCTGTACAAAGCATGATTTTTTAACTGCTTCTGCTCAAAAGGTAATTGGTAGTTTAGCATCGGCTAGCATAGTTCATGCTGCTTCAATCAATGTTCTATTTCGCCTTTCAGCCACCCAATTTTGTTGAGGAGTTCTAGCTACACAGAATTGATGAGAAATGCCTTTGGTTGTACAAAAAGAACTCATATCTTCATTTTTAAATTTAGTCCCATTATCACTTCTAATAGATTTAACTTTAAGATCAATTGATTTTCAATTTTTGTGATGAAATCTTTTATTTATTGGGAAGCTTTGTTTTTATGAAGTAAGAAGAAGACCCATGTGAATCTGGAAAGTCATCTATGATCACCAAACAATATTGTTTCTTTCCAATGCTCATGACATGAGTTGGTCCCAGGAGATCCATGTGAAGTAACTTCAATGGAGAATTGATTGTGTTCACAAGCTTTGGCTTGTGGGAAGACCTATGTTGTTTCCCTTTGAGACAAGATGAACAGTGGTCAATAAAATGAAATTCATTTTTAGGTAAACCAATTACATGGTTTTCCTTGACCAATCTATTCATGTTTTTTAAATTTATATGTCCCAAACGTCTATGCTAAAGGTGTGACTCATCAAAAGATGCTTTTGACAGAAGACATGTTTCTTCTTTTGTAGAGCATAATTGAGGTTTAAGACGTAGGTATTATTCTTCCTCGGTGTCTTCAAGGAAACCCATTCTTCAGGAATTTGAAATCCTGTTTTTAGAATGTAACAATGAGTGTCAGTGAAGTGAGTAGAATATTTTTTGTCACAGATCTGAGACACGCTGGGCAGATTGAAGTTCAGTTGTTCACAGTAGATCACTCTATCAAAACTCAGCAGCAAATTTGCCACAGATCCTTCACCAATGATTCTGCCACCTTGTGAATCTCCACTAAATGCCACAGTAATTCCTTGAATATGCATGAAATCATGAAGGAGTTAACTGTCTCCAGTCATGTGTTGGGAGCATCCACTGTCCACATATCACAGACTATTGGACCTGTATGGACGACCCTTACAAGCATGAAAAGAACTAATTAAATATGGAACTCAAGCCATGATGGTCTTTGGTTTCCCGTGCCTATCCATGACAATAACTTCATGATATTTTCCTCTAAACTATGGCTTAAAGGATGAAGTTTTGTTTGATTTCAGTTGTGATCTTGATGATTTCATCTCATGAACTTCAACTGAAGAGTTAGAAGAGTATTCAAACCTTTGGTCCCTATTTCTTTGAAAAAATTAGGCATGTTTTTTTTTCAAACATCATTATTTATTTATCTTTTGAACGAAAATCATGTGTTTGTTTTATATTGTGGTTGAAATTTCATTGGACACTCTTCAACTCCTTCTGATTACATAAGTCATCACTTGAAGTGGAACCCTGGATTGATTATTGTGAAAAGGACTTCTGATTTTGGGTTTCACAGATGAGATTCGTGAGATGGGCTTGTTTTGTGGATTTCTCAAGCCTTTTTGTTTGAAGAAACAATCAGATGTGTTTGGTTAGTCATATCACAATCAAAACAATATTTGTTAAAATAACAATTTTTGTGGAATGTTTGTTCATGTCACAGATTGAGCAATATTGATTGAAATAACACTCATCTGTTCAGTGATTTGACATTTCGCACACATCACAATACATGTGTTTGTCTCTTGATGCTGATCTTGAAGTTGAGACCTCAGTAGCTTTACGTGTTTCAACTGAGTCTCAATTTTTGATTTTGGTGAGGAAGCAACATCAGCCTTTTTAGTAGTTTGTTACCCAACACAACTACTTTTTACTCTTTTAGGCTGATTTTGTTTCCTTTTGCTTTTTCTATCCTCCTATTCTTACTGATTTACATGATCTTTATTAAAAATATCAAAGCCAACACCTTGCTTTGGTTTTAATAATTCACAATCTGTTTTGACCATTGTCTTTCAAATCAAAGGAGTTTTCCCTTTGTTTTTCTTTGAAACTTTGTTTGATTTGATTAAATTGTTTGGAGATTTGATCTCATAATCAAATCTGCTTTCAGAAGATGGTTTCACAGTAACTTCAACCTTTTTTTCTTTGGGGATTTCAGGGATAAATTTCACAAATGGCACTATTGCCTTAACTGGGCTCCTTGATTTAATAACATTTACAAACTTGTCTAAGCACTCTTTGATTTTGATAGGATGACCTAACTTGATTTTGATCTTATTTTTTTCTATATAAACACTTGCTTTATTTAGAGGATTTGTTATCTGAAACTAACCATTTAGTTTCAAATGTTTTAGGTTCATTTTGCTCAAAAAGAGTGAGTGACTCAAGCATGACAATGTAATTGTCATTGTAAGGTGGGGGACATGAAGTGTATCAAATCCTAGTCATGTCCTTAGGATCCTTTTGTGATTCAAGTATCTCTTGCAGCTTCGCTGAAGACAGTTGAAACTTTTCATGTTTCACTTTAGTGGCTGATTTCACAGCTTTGGATTGAGTTAACATTTCAGTTAACTTTCCATTTTCAGCTGCAAGAGTATACTTTTCCCCGTGCAGTTTTTCAATATCAAAGATTAGTGATTTGATTTTAATTTCAAAACTTTTCTTCTTGTTTAAGCATCTCAGATTTTACTTTTTCCACTTTAATTTTAGCAGTTAATTTGTGATTGTGCTCACGCTATCCCTGCAGTTCAGTAATGCATTTATCACTGCAAATATTAGATTTTACCGTATATGGCATAGGAGTTGGGCCATCATTTATGTGAGCCATAAGGGCATGATTTTGAAATTAAGGCTTCACTACCTCAGCATACAGGCTCCAATCACATACTCCATCTTCTCTGATGACAAGAACATTTGAAATAGTTTGGCTGCTTCCATGGGCTTGATTAGTTAGTTGAGGCTGACTTTGGTAAGATTGTTAATGTTGATTTTAATGATGATATTGATGTCGGTTGTTTGATTGGAAGCTTGAGCTTGGTTGTGGTGATGATTGGCCTTGAGAACTCCTTTAAAATTTGTTGTTTCTTCTTGGAGCATTCCATTATCTTAAGAAGTGGCCAGTCATACCACAGTTCAAGCATTTAACCTTGGATATATCATATCCAAGTTTGGTATTCTCATTCAGACTTAGCTTCCTACCCTTCCTGAAAAACTTTTTAGCCCTCATGGATATCATAGCCATTTGCCACTAAAGATCCATTTCTTCTGCATCATCAGGATCCATTTCTTCTAAGTCTTCTTGGATTAGATGAGCAAATGTGAATCTTCCTCCCAAGTATGCTTCAAAGCTTGCAACAAAGGCATTGTAAGTATCCTTTTTCTCTTCAGATCTCTAGTCTGCATGCATGCTAAAAGGAGTGGCAGTGAATCCAGTTGCATGTGATGAAGTTGATGGCCTGTTAGTTGATGGAGCAGCAATGAATCCAGTTGATTTGATTTGATCTCTTGATGAGAGAAAATCATCTTCTTTAGTAATGAGTACAGTTTCCATAAAATGAGTTTATTATGGAAATTTGTAAGCCTCAGTGACTTGTGGTCCATCAAGGTTCCTACTCCTTTCATCAAGTTCAAGAGCCATAATTTTTGCAATCATTATATCCAGAATAGTGCTTTCTAGATCAAGTATGTTTTTCAGCATGGTTACATTTTTATTCAGAATCTTAAGAAGGCTGTGTAACATATTCTTTTTCATCTCCTTTTCTTTATATGTAACCCCCACGATCTGAAGATCATTGACCAACTACACAAACTGGTGTAGTTGTTTTGAGATTGACTCTCCTTTGGAGTGATGTAAGGTTTCATATTGATTGATCAGCTTGTCTTTGTTTATTTCAGCCATTTCACTGCTTCCTTCAAACATGATGAGCAGTTCATCCGACATTGCTTTTGTTGTTCCATATTTCTCAAGCATTTTTAGTACATCTATTTTTAAGGCTTGTGTGAGGATTGAGTATGCTTTAAGGTCGATGTTTATCTTCTTATACTCATCATCATCAAGAGTTAAGTTAGGATCTTCAATGGGTATTCTTCCTGTTTTGTATAATGTAGCTGGGTCAGCCGAGAGTGACACAGGGATGTAAGGTCCTTTGCATATCGAAATACAATAATCCGGATCTACACCTGTAATATTATTCATAAATCTGATTTTCCATTGCTTAAACTGATATTTGTGTTTAAGCATATGAGGTTTAGGAGCATGACCAAGTTCAGAAAAGTTAAGTGAATACATAGTAATAAACTTTTTTTACAATGTTTGAATAAGTATTACATTAATTTTTAAGTCCAAGTTGTTCAAACAGTCCAAATTTTGATTATTATAACGGTTCTTGTGAACAGTATTAGTCGATTGTCCAGTGAACTGTTTGAGAATGCTATTTTAACTTTGTTGTTGACTTTAGGTCAGATGTTTATGATGTTGATGATGTTGTTGTTCTGATTTTCGAGTAGATTAAGCTATTCGAAGATGTGTTCTTGGTTCGGGTACAATTGAACAATGAATCCAGTCGATGTTTCAAGGAGTTTTAAGCATGAATACATGTTAGAAGTCGATGAACTTGCTAACAGTAACTCAAAGCTAATGGGGTACAGTTTTCAGCTTGAATCCAGTCGAGTAGAATAAGCTATGTGAAGATGTGTTCTTGGTTCGGGTACAGTTGAATAGTTAACAGCTTGTTAAAGCTAATGGGGTGGAGTTGTGAAAAGGAGGCGGGATACGCGTTGATAAAGTGTGTAGATAAAGAATACGGTGTTATCAACCCTGTGGATTTGCTAAACTTTGGAAAAGAAGATTTGATGAGGTTGCAGGCATGTCTGCTTGTAGCTGATGAATCTGTTTATTCACTAGCAGCATAGTTTGGTTGGTTTATCACGAAGGCCCTGGATAAAAAGATGCATGCTTATGGGGGCAGTTACAAAGTTGATGATGTGGACTTCTAATGACAATTGATTTACCGAGCCTAGGGGGAGATAGTAAGGTTTGAACCTAGAGTCTCGAGATATCAAATCAAGATGAAGATCAAGATAAATACAAGCAAAAAGTTAAGAGTTACCGCCCCAGAATTACACTTATGGCATCACCTGTTCGCGTCGCGTGAGAAAGTGATCTCGCACGAGAACTCTCTAATTAGTATAAATAGTTAGTTTGTTTTGTAATAGTTAAGCTTTTTAACAATTTCCGGAATTTTTTCTCAATTGTAATCACTTTGAATTCAGAGAGCAATATCAAGAAGAAGTTATTTACATTGTGTTTGAATCCTTCTACTCTTCTACTTCTTGCCCATATTTGATTACATTCCGCGTATTCAAATATGAGATCGATCTAATTATTGTAACAGTTCTTTCAATTTGAGCATAACTAGCATAAGAAATGTTTCTGAATACAAAAGATTAACAAGTTGTAGGAATTATTAACTGTCGGTCGGACTTACGTTTTTTCCTTGCTAGACATTGAGGACTTACATGCCAAGATGGACTTACAGGTCCCATCTTTTGATTTTCATTCGTGTATCATAACATATTCTCAAAGAAGAAAATATTATCATATAGTATGTATGTCTATGACATATCATTTAATGTGCTCATTAGCATCTTTTCTTCCTATATGTCCTTTTGGTTTCTTTTTGCTCCTTTTGTTTGTTTTCCACTTTTCTCTTCTGGTTTTCCTTTTGTATATTCTTTTATATTTTTGATATTTTCATATATATATATATATATATATATATATATATATATATATATATATATATATATATATATATATATAACATATCTATTTATTTAATTTATATTTTGATGCACTTCTTGTAAGGATCGTCACAATAATTAGATCGATCTCGTAATTGTGAATGCGGAATGTAAACAATTATGGATTGAGAATTAGAAGACTAGAAATGAAGAACACAATGTAAATAACTTTTCTTGATTGCTCTCAAAATTTGAAAGATAACACTTGAGTTACAAAATTCAGGAAATGGACAAAAGCCTAACAATAACTAAACAAACTAGCTATTTATACTAAACTAGTAAGTTCTCGCACGAAAACAAACTCTTGCGCAACAACCTAGTTCTCACGCGACAATAATCCTGTCGCGTTGATACTTCTACTTTTCGCTTGACTCGAACTTGTTCTTCATTTTGATTTTATTTCCCAAGCCTCTAGGTTAAACCCCTACAATCTCCCCCCAGGCTCGGTATATCAATGATCTTCAAAAGTCCACGTCATCCATGATGTAACTGCCCCCATAAGCATACATCTTTTTATCCAGAACCTTCACAATTGTAAGGATTCCTTTAAGTCTGATGCAAACCAAAACATCCAATGTCTCTCTGCAAGTAATGCACTAAGAAATGAAGTAGAATTGCTTCGGAAGTTTTACACCATACACTAGAAATATTCTAAGTGTAAAATCTTCCGAAGCCAAGACCAATATCTTCCGAAGCCAAATATGAAGTCTTCCAAAGCCTCAGAGACAAAGTCTTCCGAAGCTTCATCCTATGAAGACAGATTTCTTCCAAAGACTTTTAGTAATATGCTTTATCTGATGTACTGTTCCATAAAGCTGGACACCTTTCCGCTACATCTCTGTAAAGTCACCATCTTTCATGAGTTGGTGAAAAGGTCCATGCTTTTGGTAACTATACATTGAGGTCTTGAGTCTGTAACCTTCTACTTTATGTACTTTATCCTTTTTGTAATAGATAAGGATGTGAGCTATGGCATGTCATAGTCACAAGGTCAAAAGGCAGATATGCCTTTTGATTCTACAATTGATTTTGTTTGTGTCTAGTCAATTGTATCCAGCTGGCTTTCAAAGTATAGCTGGCTGTAGGTTGTAGTATAAGTATTCCAAGTTCTAGTATCTTTCTTTATGCTTTGTAACACTTGTAATAGAACTTGAGAAAGCAATATACTGCCTCCTTGAAACCCAAATCTATTGTTCTGTCTCTTTATCATTACTTGTGTTCTTAGTATCATTATCTTGGTTAATCCAGTTTAATGTTTGATCAAGTTTAGTTAATCTCCTCTTTGTGTTGTTGTGATCTAATTGTTAAGCCTTTAACTGGTCCTGCAATTGGTATCAGAGCTTTTCAGGCTCTTGATATAAGATCTCACCATCTTAAGATCCCTCACACACACAAATACTAAACTTTCAAAATGGCATCCATTTCAAAGACTTGGAGACTGGAACCATGAACAAGTCCCCACTGATCACTCTTGATGACTTTGATACCTGGTGTATGGGAATGGAAGGTTTCATCAAGTCTCTAGACTCAAGAATGTGGGAATCTGTTAAAAATGGACCTTTCATACCCAGCACTCCTTCTGCTACTGGTGCTGGTATTATCCCTAAAGATGTGGCTAACTACTCTGATGAATATAGGAAGAGAGTAGAGATTGATAGAAAGGTCATTACTGCTCTTCAAACTGCCCTTCCAAACTCTGTGTACAGAGGTTTCAAGAAGTGCAAAACAGCTAAACAGTTGTGGGATGCACTAAAACTAATGTATGAAGGCTCCTCTGAAGCCAAGGAGAACAAGAAGGATCTCCTGAAGCAGCAGTTTGAAAACTACACCTTCAAAACAGGTTAAACCATGACTCAGCAATACTTCAGGTATGTTGAGATAGTGGATACCCTTATGGATGGAGGATTTCCTCTTGAAAACAGAGACATTGTAAGGAAGTTCATGTCCTCACTTCCTAGGCAATGGACATACTACTGTGTGGTGATCAAGAGGATTGAAAATCTCAAAACTCTTAATTTGACAAAGTTATATGGGATTCTCAGTGGCTACCAGATGGAGATGAACATGCAAGGTTCATCTGGCAACTCCAACAATCAAATGGGTTCAGCCCTGCATGTGGTTGAAAGGGATAGCATAGAACCCCAACATCATCTCATATGCTACCCTGACAACTCACCAAAGGGTCCTTTCATCACCTTCCCAGAGACACCCAGGGAGAACTATACTCAAGGAAGCCCATTCCAAGAGACAAGCTCTTCTCAGGCTTTTGTGTCTTTTGATGAAAGTTGTGGTAAATCTCTTTTCACTCTTGAAGACCTGGATTGTATCCATCCAGATGACCTAGAATATATGGAAATAGTCCAGCAGATGGCTCTTCTCACTCATAGAGCCAAGAAGTTTTACAAGAGAACTTGGATAAAAGCAAAGTCAAGTGTTACAATTGCAACTTGATGGGCCACTTTGCTAGAGAGTTTAAGGCACCTAAAACAAAAGGTGGCCAAGCACAAACCAGACCAAACTACACTGACAAAGCCCCTCAGAATGAGAAGCCAAAGCAACAAGCTGCTGTTGTTGTTGAAGAAGGAGGCTTTGACTGGAGCTTTCAGGTGGAAGATGCTTCTCCAAACCAAGCACTAATGGCAGATCATGATGAAGCCAAGGTATTGGAACATCTCTGTACTCCTGAATGCATTGCTAAAGTTAACAGATATAGGTCCTATAACTTCGAAATGAGATCTGATCTTGAGTCCTTAAACATTTTAAAATCTGATTTTAGAAAGTCTGAAAATGATTATAAGCTAAAGATAGAGGACTTAGAGAAAACCGTTTCAGTACTAAAACATGAACATACAGATTTTAGGACTGAAATCCAAGATCTCATAACCAAGTTGACTGAGTGCCAGGCTGAGCTTGTAATTAGCAAAGCCAGGGCAGAAAAGAGTGTTCTTGAAGAAGAGACCTTCAAGAACATGATATCCTCATCCCTGCACAACAAAGTGTGTTATCAAAATAGACAGGGATTGGGATCAAATGAGATAGCTCCTCCACACACGATCCTGTCTGTAAGATCTCCTAGGTGTGGAACTTGTGAAGATGAGCTTCCTCTCATAGATCCTATAAGTGAAGAGGATGAAGAAGAGATAGTGAAGAATTCCTCTGAGAAGAGTGAAGAGGAGGATTCTACTAAGGGCCACTATCCTTCTGAGGAGAAGAAGTCTACTATGATGACCAAGTCAAAAAGAAAGAACTTGATCAGAAAGAGCAAAAGAAAGGCAAAGAAGGCTCAAGAGATCAAGGCTACTTTTGACTCTAAGCAGAAACAAGTTTTTATATCTGCAGGGCTTGAAGTAGTAAAGACTGAAGACATCAACCAAAACTCTTCAGCTAAGAGTTTTGGTTCTTGTCCAAATCATCTCAGTACCAAGAAGAAGACTGACTCCAAGAACAGTTCACTGCCCAAAAGAACTGTCTCAGCATCTACAAAGATGAAGATGGAGAAGGGATGTGACCAAAGACAGTCTTGCTCTTATAAGGAGACTCTTGTAAATAAGAAAATGTTGTGTCATGTGTGAAAGTACCTCTCACATTGCTAAGGACTGTCCATATAATCCTAAAAGTACTGTCCATATGACCAATACAAAGACTTCAAAGAGTTTCAAGAAGATTCAAGCTTTGGAAGGAAAATCTGTTTCCTTCGGAAGCTCCAAATCAAGAAGAAGATAAATGGAAAATTACCTTCGAAAAAAAAACTGGTCTCGGAGGAAAGGAATTCTCCATCAATAACAGCTAAGGATCCGTCCTGCACAACCATAGGATCTATTATTGTTGCATTACCTTCTATTATACTTAGTGAGCCCAAGACAAATAAGGCTTGGGTTTCCAAATGTAACTAATCATTTTCTTTGTGCAGGAACAGCTCAAGACAAACAGAAATGTCTAGATCATTGATAGTGGCTGTTCCAGGCACATGACAGGCAATAGGTCACTACTCCATAACTTTAAGAGAATTGATAGAGGACCAGTTGCTTTTGGAGGAGATGAAGGTGGTTACATTTCAGGAAGGGGCAAGGTCACAAATGGTAAGCTCAGCATTGAAAAGGTAAACTTTGTCAAGGAGCTTGGGTACAATCTTCTGAGTGTATCCTAATTTTGTGATTAGAGTCATAACATGCTCTTTACTGAGCATGAGTGCATTGTTCTCAAGCCTGGAGTGGTCATTCCTCATGAGCACATCCTGCTTAGAGCCCCCAGGAAAGGGAACATGTACAAGATGGATTTGCAAGAAACATTTCCCTCTGGAGAAGTTTCATGCTTTCTATCTAAAGCAAATACTGATGAGTCTTTCCTATGGCATAAAAGAATGTGTCATGTAAACTTTAAGAACATGAATAAACTAATTAAACATGATTTAATAATTGGAATGCCATAGAAAGAGTTTACAAGTGATGATCATTGTGTTGCATGCCTGAAATGGAAGCAACATAAGGTATCTCACAAGCCTAAGGAAAAGAACTCTATCACTACTCCCCTACACTTACATATGGATCTCTTTGGCCCCACCAGTGTAATGAGTCTAGGAAGGACCTCTTATTGTTTGGTGATCACAGATGATTTTACAAGATTCACTTGGGTTTTCTTTCTTAGAACTAAGGATGAAACCCCTGAGATTCTGAAGAATTTCATCTTAAAAATTGAGAATCAAAGTGATCACAAGGTCAAAACCATAAGTTTTGATCAAGGAACTGAATTCAAGAATCAAATCCTTGATACATTTTGTGATGAAAAAGGTATTAAAAGACAATATAGTGCTCCCAGGACTCCTCAGCAAAATGGAGTTGCTGAGAGGAGAAACGGGACACTAATTTAAGCTGCAAGAACTATGTTGTTTGACTCTAAACTGCCTATCACCTTCTGGGCAGAGGCCGTAAATACTGCTTGCTATGTGCAAAACAGAGTATCAGTAGTTAAGACACATGGTAAGACTCCTTATGAACTTTGGCACAAGAGAAAACCTATCATTTGTTTTCTCAGGTCATTTGGATGTCCCTGCACCATCTTGAATACCAAGGATCAAATTGCCAAGTTTGCTGAGAAATCAGATGATGGACACTTCATTGGATACTCTTCCCAAGCTAAAGCTTACAGAGTATACAATCTCAGAACTAGAATTGTTGAGGAGTCAGCCAATATGACTTTCAATGAACACACACCTTGTGTGGCTAGTTCTGGTCCTGATTGGCTATTTGATCTTGATTTAGTTACCAACTGTTTTAACAAATCTTGTGAGAATGTTTCAGGATCTGCAGAAAATTTAAATACAGGTGATCCTGATCCAAGATTTGAGCTAGGAAGACCCTCAACTCATACATCTTCAGCTCCAGTTGGAACTACTTCAGCAAATGAGGTTACAATGACAAATTCAGCTGATACATCTGGTGTGCCTTCAAATTCCAGCTCAGAGGCTCCACAACCAGATAAAGATACCTCAATTGTGGAAGACAACAATGGTGATGGTGAAAGTGATTAGGAATTCCTTGATGCTAATAACCACACCATAGATGACAACATCAATGATGTCACACACTCATTGGATCAAGTTAATCTTGATAAGTGTGGTGATGTGGAGGGTGAATCATCTATGCTAGATCTAAATTTCTCAAATTTGGATCTTTCTCAACAACTTGCTATGATCCCTCAGCTAAGGATCCACAAGTCTCACCCACCACAAACATCATTGGAGATGTTGTCACAGGGGTAAGAACAAGAGGACAAACCCATAGAGCAAATGTTTGTCTTCACTCTTGTTTCTTATCTCAGATAGAGCTAAAGAAAGTTGATGAAGCTCAAAAGGATGGAAGTTGGGTTGAAGCTATGCAACAAGAGTTGCTTCAATTCAAAAGGCAAAAAGTTTGGAACCTTTGTCCTCTTCCTCATGGGAAGACTACCATTGGAACCAAATGGGTTTTTAGGAATAAGAAGGATGATAGAGGAATTATCATCAAGAACAAGGCAAGACTAGTTGTTCAAGGATACACACAAGAAGAAGGGATTGACTACACTAATGTCTTTGCTCCTATAGCAAGATTAGAAGCTGTTAGGATATTCCTGGCATTTGTTGCATCCAAGAACTTCAAGACTTTCAACTTGATGTAAAGTGTGCTTTTCTGTATGGAGTGATTGATGAAGAGGTTTATGTCAAACAGCACCTGGTTTTGTAGACCCTAATCATCCTGATTATGTCAGCAAGGTTGACAAAGCTCTTTATGGGCTGCATCAGGCACCCAGGAAGTGGTATGAGACATTGTCTGAGTATCTTTGTAAACATGGATAAAGGAGAGGTACTATAGATGGAACTCTCTTCATCAAAGGACAGGGAAATAACTTATTGCTAGTTCAAGTATATGTAGATGACATCATCTTTGGTTCAACTAATCCAAAGCTCTGCAAAAACTTTGAGAAGCTAATGAAAGACAGATTTGAAATGGGTGCAATGGGAGAACTCAATTTCTTTCTGGGAATTCAAGTGAAGCAAGTTGAAGATGGCATCTTCATAAGTCAGTTAAAGTATGTTCAGGACATACTCAAGAGGTTCAACATGACTGATTGTAAGATTGCTAAGACACCTATAGCCAGAAACCACTACCTTGGACCTGATCTTGAGGGGGAGTGTGTAGATGAACATTTATACAGGGCTATGATTGGGTCTCTCATGTATCTTACAGCTAGCAGGCCTGATATCATGTTTGCTACATGTATTTGTGCAAGATATCAAGCCAACCCTAAGATGTCTCACCTCATCACTGTCAAAAGGATTTTAAGATACCTCAAAGGTGCTTCAACACTTGGTTTACGGTATCCTAGGAATCCTGACTTCAATCTGTATGCTTATACAAATAGTGATTATGGTGGTTGCAACATGACTGCAAAGTCTACATCTGGGGGATGTCAATCCCTTGGTGGAAGGGTTGCTCATGGCAATGCAAGAAACAATCCTTTGTGTCTGCATCAACTGCTGAGGCTGAATACATTGCTCTTGCAAGCTGCTATGCTCAAGTTCTTTGGATTTAAAATCAGATGTTGGACTATGGATTTAACTTCAAGGAGACTCCTATCCACATAGACAACAATAGTGCTATCTCTACCACTGAGAACCCTGTGCAGCACTCAAGGACCAAACACATCAATATCAGGTATCATTTAATAAGAGATAACTATGAAAAGGGATTAATTAAACTAGTCAAGGCTCATACAGATGAACAATATGCTGATCTGTTTACAAAAGCTTTTAATGAACAGAGATTTAAATATCTGATATCAGCTATTGGGATGATTAACTATGAGTAGATCTTTTCTTAAAACTAATTCTAATTATTTCTTAAAATATGTGTGTCCTAAGTTGTCTAGTTCATCACTTTCATAAGCTCATGTTTTCTTTGGATATAAAATCCTTTTTGAAGACTTTCCTTAGATTCTTGGAAATTTTCTGATCCTTCGAAAGATATACTTTTACCTTGGGAAGAAAATCATGTCTTCAAAATAAATAACTGTCTAAGAAATTTTACCTTCGGAAGAAGTCTAAATTTATCTTCCGAAGCTTAAATTCTTGTCTCATACAATTATTTGTTTTTAAGGACTTTTTCCTTGCGAAGCAAATTTAACTCTCGGATGCTTTGTTATTTCATATACAAATCATTCAAGTGTATTTCTCTTCCGAAGCAAAACTTTCAAGACTCTCAGGAAAATCTTCCGAAGACATTTTAGCTTCGGAAGCTTTTTCATTAAAACTTCCGAAGATAATTTACCTTCGGAAGCTTTTCGAATTCCAAGAAAACTACTTTTTGAGCAAAAGTAAACTACTTTTTCAGAGGTGGGACCGACTTTCGGATTTCAAAGTTTATCCTCTTTCATTAACTTTGGTTCAAATTCCTTGTCACATAAATACCCAACGGTTCCCCCTCTTCCTCACTATCTTCCTCAATTCCACTATTCCTCAAACCTAAATCCCAAAACCGCCTTTGCTTTCTACCTTTCTTCAACCTTAAGCTTCTCAAATGTCCAACCTTATCCGCAGAAACAACCCAGATTTCTCCATGCAACTTCACAGGCAAGACAACCAGGTTGCTCTGTTAAGCTCTGAGAAAGATGAAAGTTTCTCAGAGATTCTCCAATTCTTAACTCTATCAAATTACTTCACCTCCCTAACCATTGATCCTACTCTGTATGAGGATCATTTGCTTGAATTCTGGAAGACCTGCCAAGAGGTCATTATGGATGGGGAGAAGGCACTATCTGCCACAGTGCAAGGGAGGACAATCTTCATCACTCCGGCCATCATCAACTCTCATTTGCAGCTGGATGATGAAGAAGGTGAATTGTCCTTCCCAAAGGAAGCTGTCAATCATTCCTTTGAGCAGATGAGCTATGAGGGAGATTTCTCTGTAAAGACCTTCAGGAAAAGGAAGGTCTCATCCCAGTGGAAATACCTACTCCATGTGGTTGTCCACAGCTTGTCAAGCAAGCATGGTGGGTGGGACCAGATTTCTGAGCATCTCTCCTTCATAGTGCATGGAATGGTTCAAAGGGTCAAGTTCAGGTACCCTCAATTTGTTTATACCAATTTACTTGCAAACTTGGACTCCTTAGAGTATTACATGTTTCCTAGATATGTTCAACACATTCTCAACTGTGAACTGGGCTCACAGTTGAGGGAAACAAATAATATTCTTAAATTGGGACAGATGAAGCCCGGAATCTTTAAAATCATGAAGAAGCCAACTGTAGGCTTCTCAGGGGTAGAAACAGCCCTTGTCCCAAAAATGTTAGAGCTTATTGCTCAAGGTGACAACCTAGCAACACAAGCTAGTGTTGAACCCACACCTTCTACTTCTTTACCACTAAAAAGGCCTCAAATAACCCTCACCTACCAAAGAAAATCCAAACGAACCCCTGCTCAAGCTATTGACTCTGTGCAGGTCCCCATATACTCACCTTTATAGGAGGAAGTGGACACTAGAGCTCCCACTTCCCCTGAGGAGCAAACCACTCCCATCTCTTCAACTATCAGGGCTGAGATTCCTCATGCTCACCCTGATGAGCTCACAAGCCCAACAGCTTTAAGCCTTCACTCTGAGTCTCAACACTCAAGTGAACAACCTTCAGGGGACAGTTACCGTCCCCAGCCTTTAGATCTAAATCAACCCATTCCCAACCTATCCTTCTATACTAATGAAGACTTAGGATTTAGTGAGTACCATGAGTCTCTCTTCTCTTCCCCTACTCAAAGAGAGATGAGTACTTCTGAGTCTCCTCAGTCTAGCCCACATCAGTCACCTATAACTGAGGTGGACACTTCTGAACCTGTTCAGGATGTCCATATGGAAAAGGCTCTCACTTCTGCAAGTGATTACATCATTAAGACCCCAACCTATGCAAGTGATTACATCATTAAGATCTCACTTCTGAAACTTATTTCAACCACAGAACCTGGGAGTTCTTCACAGAGAATGGACATAGAGGACTCACAATCCTCACTTGCAATTGTGCATTCTCAGCAACTTCCTCAAGTTCACATTAATGTGGACTCTATAGACTCTATCATTAGGAGTATCTTTGAGGAAGGTATACCAAGGGCTGTGTCATCCCCACCTCAAGGAACTTCAAACTACATCATAAGGTGGAGGTATGATGCTGATAGAAGAGCCCTTATTCTTCACAGAGTTCAAGGGCAACAAGAAGTATTTGACTTTCAAATCTTGAACTTCTATGAAAGTTTGGATCTAGTCAATATGCCACTTGTCAATCCAAGCAACTCAAGACAAGCTGACAGATTAGCTCAAAGAATCCAAGACAGGTTCACTGCAGAGTTCAGCGTAAGAAGGAGACTTAGCCAATCAGGAAATGTCATCGATCAACTGGATGTTGACGTGGACCCTAAGATTAGTTTCATAGGGGAAACCTTGACTGAAGGCCCAGTGGCAGAACCTGAGACCCCTGTCTCATCATCATCAACTGCTGCAGAGATTCACATTCCCTCTGAGACACCTGTTGGTGAAGGTGTTTCTCAGCCTCTCTCTGGCTAGAGCATGGATGCTACACCAAGCAATGAAGGCCAAACCTCTATCCACCCCGAGTCACAAAAGGATTTTGACTCCTGAGGAAATTGAGGAGGAAGAGAGAGAGAGAGAGGAAAAGGAAGCTAAAGGGAGAAAGTTCATCTGGGTCTTCAGGCTTTATGCAAGCTGCAATCAGGGCTGCCCCCAGACCAAATACTCATGATGATGAGTTAAGGGCAGTCAGGATTACTTACCTGCAGACCAGGAACTATGATATTGATGAAATCATTTCCCTTCCCTTAGAACAACTAAATGAACTGGCTGACATGGAAGTGTCAAGAGAGATGAAAGAAAAAGAGGATGCAAGGTTACTTCTCCAATTCAAAGAGGAGAAGAGACAGAAAAGACTCTACAAGCATGCTCCTACTCTCTCCCCAGTTCAAGAAAGCCCTATACAAAAAGATGTGGTTCAACAAGAAACTCAGGTAGACAAAGAAGAAGATAGGATCAAAATGATCAACTACATGAGTGCCACAGGCTTCTATTAGGCAGATGCACTTCTTTCCTTATCCTATGACTTTGTTGAGTTTGAGTGCTTAAAACAACTTGAGCTTGAGTTAGTCAAAGAGAGAAAGACAACTAAGAAGAAGCTAAGGGAAGAAGTTGCAAAGTCAAGAGCTATCATCCAAAAGAGTATGAAGAAGTCTGCTAACAGACAAAGGATGATGAGCTTCTTGAAGGTATATGGATTCTCCGGAAGGAGACTTGGCCCTATGTCTCTATCCACAATGGATGAGCATATAAGGGTAATCAAGCAGAATATTAAGAGTGGTGAACTGATTGACTTACACTCTCTTCTAAGTCAAGTCCCACCTGAAGTGGAGGTTAAGTTTGAACAACCTGAGACAACTCAACCCGGACCTCCTGCTGAGCCTCAGCAAGCTTCATCTTCGAATCCAAAGCAGGGTCAAACTCCCTCTCCTTCTGAACCTGTAAGGGAGGAACACCCAACTAAGAAAGACAAGGATGATCAACAAGGTGCTACAGACCAGTCTTCTCAGTTAAGGTCATCTAAAAGGAAGAAGAGGATGGCTTCTAAACCAAAGTCTAAGAAGAAGAAGCCTGAATCATCTACCTCTACACCTCAGGCTGAGTCAGATCAACCAGAGGAAGTGCATGAAGAGGCAGCCCAATCAACTCCAATGCAAGTGGCTCCTCTTGCAGCTGAGACACCCATCTAATTCTGGACCTTCTCTACCAATCAAGAAAGATGGCACGTAATCATAGATCAAGGTGTTGAGAATGTCTATACATCGCAAGACATAATCAACTTACCTCTGCATGATATCTTTGAGATGAGAAGATACTATGAAGGTCTGAATGATTCTGACCATCTAATGAAGAAGGGTATGGTCATGATTGTGCTGAAGACTACTAACATCTGAAGATCTTCTAAATGTTTTGGTAGCATCAGCCTAGGGGGAGTTTGTAAGGATTCCTTTAAGTCTGATGCAAACCAAAACATCCAATGTCTCTATGCAAGTAATGCACTAAAAACTGAAGTAGAATTGCTTCGGAAGTTTTACACCATACACTAGAAATATTCTAAGTGTAAAATCTTCCGAAGCCAAGACCAATATATTCCGAAGCCAAATATGAAGTCTTCCGAAGCCTCAGAGACAAAGTCTTCCAAAGCTTCATCCTATGAAGATAGATTTCTTCCGAAGACTTTTAGTAACATGCTTTATCTGATGGACTGTTCCATAAAGCTGGACACCTTTCCGATGCATCTCTGTAAAGTCACCATCTTTCATGAGTTGGTGAAAAGGTCCATGCTTTTGGTAACTGTACATTGAGGTCTTAAGTCTGTAACCTTCTACTTTATGTACTTTATCGTTTTTGTAATAGATAAGGATGTGAGTTATGGCATTTCATAGTCACAAGGTCAAAAGGCAGATATTCCTTTTGATTCTACAATTGATTTTGTTTGTGTCTAGTCAATTGTATCCAGCTGGCTTTCAAAGTATAGCCGGCTGTAGGTTGTAGTATAAGTATTCCAAGTTCTAGTATCTTTCTTTATGCTTTGTAACACTTGTATTAGAACTTTAGAAAGCAATATACTGCCTCCTTGAAACCCAAATCTCTTGTTCTGTCGCTTTATCATTACTTGTGTTCTTAGTATCATTATCTTGGTTAATCCAGTTTACTGTTTGATCAAGTTTAGTTAATCTCCTCTTTGTGTTGCAGTGTTGTAATTGTTAAGCCCTTAACCGGTCCTGTAGTAATCAACCAACCGAACTGTGCTGCTAGTAGATGAGCAAATTCATCAGCTGCAAGCGGACAAGCCTACAACTTCATCAAATCCTCTTTTCCAAACTTTATAAATCCATAGGGACGATGATACAGTAATCTCTATCTTCAAACTTAATCAACGAATGACCTGTCTCCTTTTCACAACTCCACCCGATAAGCTTTGACACACTATTAACTGGCACTAGAGCGTGTATAGGAATCTTGCTCACATATCTTGGATGTCTATAAACTCGTATCTTCATCGGTTTCTGCGTGTTCGGATCGATATGGTTCTCATCTTCTATGACTTTGGATATGACTGTCTTAAAATCTTTGAAGTTGGTTTTGCTCTCTCTCCAAATCATATTCCTTATCCGTTTACCATTTCCATAGTTACTTGGATTAATGAATGGAACACGACCCATAGCATACAAGTCTGATGCTGTAAGAGTATGAAAGTCATGCTCATCTTGTAAATATTCTATCACTCCAGCCTTTCTTTTAATCACGTACAACTTATTTTCCTTTCACTGTTGTGGTAATACATAACTCCCCCTCAGCAGAAATCTCATTTGCAGCAGTTGCCCAAAACTGATCTATAACGTCTGTGTAAATAGTTGGATTAGCATATATAGCATGAAAAATCCGAGACGTCTTCAACCCTTCAATCAAGGATCGAAATAGAGCTTTATCTTCAGGAACCTCTCCCAAATAAGCAATGGCATTGTGGTTTTTATTGAAAACTAATGGTCGGGCCATCAGAAAAAGATGATGAAAATCTATAAGTACACAAATATTACATCTAAGTGCAAACAAATTGAATTCCAACACTTAGACAAATTTCAGAAAATTTCAACATTTCGTGTGAATTCAACACATAGAAAAATTTCAGAAAATTTCAACATTTCGCGCGAAATGTTAAACTTTTTGCAAATTTAACAATTAAAAAAATCAAACCTTTCGCGTGATAGGTACAACCTTTTGCATGAAATTCAAATTTACACAGATCTGAACTTTTTGCACGAAAGATACTGTTACATGCCAAAAGTAGAACTTTCTGCGTCTTTTCAGATTCCAAAAACTTTTCCCACGCGAAAAGTCTGTGCACTTTCAAAGGATGAAGCGACCTTAATGAACAATGAAAATCAGTTTAAGAGCGTTTCTATACTTAGAATTTTTTAGAGATGAATATTTCAAAACTTTTTGTGCGAATGAAGACTTCTCGCACAAAGTGTTCCCTTTAATGGATTTGACTTCTCGCGCGAGAAGTTAAATTCTCTGAATTAACTTCTCGCATGTTAAACATTTCGCATGAGCAGATTTTATTTTTATTAAATTTTATCAATTATTAAGCCATTTTATTTTGCTATGAAAATTGATTTATTTAACTAAGTGTTTACAATTATATTTAACCTCCTTGATT
This sequence comes from Flaveria ramosissima, assembly GCA_025215565.1. Taxonomy (NCBI): domain Eukaryota; kingdom Viridiplantae; phylum Streptophyta; class Magnoliopsida; order Asterales; family Asteraceae; genus Flaveria; species Flaveria ramosissima. The sequence goes on from CM046030.1 coordinate 52,037,386, forward strand.
TTTGAACATTTTTTACATCAAAATACATCGCAAATTAAAATAGAACACTTTAATAAAAACTAAGTAAAGAAAAATTTATTTGACACACAAATTCTATTAACTATTTAAATTTTTTATAAATTTTCAAGAATAGGATCATTTCCTTTTAGAAATCAACCATTAAAAATCATCCAACATTGATTTTATATAAGACGGTTTATGTTGATTGTCGATATACAGTGTCCCATGTAAACTTAGACTTCAAGTTTACTTAGACGCATAATTTGTGATTTTATCATGTTTATGTTAAGTTATATGATTTCAGGGTGTCCCACAATCAAAAATCCTGCAAAACACTTATCTAGCTTCAAGACACTATTGAGATTTCAAGTCAGCCCAATTTGACTTAAACCTTTCACTTCATATCAGCTTTCTCAGTTTTGGTTATTATCTTATATAATATCTATTAGAGCATAACTAGCATGAAAGAATGTTTATGAGCACAGAATATTAACAAGTTGTAGGACTTATTAACAACCATCCGGACTTACGTTTTGCCTTCGCAAGACGTTTAGGACTTACATGCCAAGACGGACTTACATGTCCCATCTTTTGATTTTGCCTCCTGTGTCATAACATATTCTCAATAGAAAAATATTTATCATATAGTATGTATGTCTATGATATATCTTTTATTCATGTGCACATTGGCATCTTTTATTCTTATAAGGCCTTTTGGCATCTTTTTGCTCTTTTTGCATGATATATATGCTTTTGACATTTGATTAATTTTTCTTAACTTACTTTTTGATACTTTCATATATATATATATATATATATATATATATATATATATATATATATATATATATATATATATATATATATATATATATATATATATATATATATATAACTAATATTAGCTGAGTCAGAAAGTAACTGGCTTGAGTATGACTAGACTGTAACTCTCAGTCTGTTTTAGCATAGAATCAGTGTATTCACAAAATTCATTCATAGATGATTATTTTCAGTGTACCATAGTACAAAGTGCCTTTCATTCTTGATCGTCAAGCCTATCAACATATCAAACATAATACAAGTCAGTTTCTTGTATGCCTTCAGATGGGTGAGCCGAAATCAAGAAATGTACTATCATTTCCTATATAATGCTGAAAATTTAAAATTTTTCTCTAACTTTTGTAAACATAAAATCTTTTTAAATATTTCTTTAAACCTTTTACTCCCCCTAAGAATAAAATCTTTTTCGAAACTATCAAATTTTCACCCCTAAAATTGTGATTATCTTCACAGAAAATAAAAATTTTATAACAAAATAAAATTTTTTTTAAAAGGGCGGAAAAATAAGAGTTAACCAAAGTTATCATTCTTAGAGATTGGACTAAAAAGTTAAATCTGGAATGATCAAACGCCTTAGTAAACAAATCAGCAATGTTGTTATCTTATAAAACAAATTCCAAATGATAAGCTTCCGTTCAAAACAATCTCGGATAAAATGCATGCGGAAGTCAATGTGTTTTGTCTTCGAATGTTGAATTGGATTCTTCATAATATTAAAAACCGCAGTGCTATCACATAAGATGCGAGTTTCATAAATGTTAAGACCATAATCAAGAAGTTGTTGCTGAATCCAGACAATATGAGAACAACAACTCGAAGCAGCCACATATTCAGCTTCTGCAGTAGAATGACACTGTTTGTTGTTTCTTGCATTTCCAAGAAATGAGACGATTTCCTAAAAATTGACACCCACCAGTGGTTGATTTTATGTCCAAGTTACAACCTGCATAATCACTATCAGTGTCAGCAAATAAATTGAAATCAGAGTTTTTAGGATACCAAATACCACATGTTGGTTGACCCTTGAGATACTTAAAAATCCTCTTGACAGCTTTCATTTGTGATTCTTTCGGATTACTATGATACCGTACACACTGAAAAACAGGGAACATAATGTCTGCCCTGCTAGCAGTAAGATACATCAGGGATCTAATCATTGATCTATACATGTGTTGATCAACATCTTCGCCTGTGAGATCTGCAGTCAAAGTAGGACGAGAAGACATAGGAGTTGGAGCAATCTTGAAGTCTTGAAACTTGTATTTATCAAGAATATTATGAACATACTTTTCTTGGTGAATTAGTAAATCTTTATCATCTTGCTAGACTTGGATACCCAAGAAGAATGACATTTCTCCAAGAGAACTCATCTCAAATTTCTTCTTCATTACTGCCTCAAGTTCCTTGCACAATTCATCTTTTTAAAAATCCAAATATGATATAATCAATGTAAACTTGAACAAGAATAAGATTATCATCAGTCTTCTGTAAAAACAATGTTTGATCAATAACATCTCGTGAATAACCATTTGCAAGCAAATGTTCTGTCAAAGTAGCATACCAAGCACCAGATGCTTGATGTAAGCCATAAAGTGCTTTGTCCAACTTATACACATAGTCAGGATGATCTGGATCTTTAAAACCCGGTTGTTGACAAACATAGGTTTCTTCTTTCATTTCTCCATACAAAAAGGTTGTTTTGACATCCATCTGATAATCTGTAAAGTTCTTGTATGAAGCATAAGCCAGAAAAGTACGTATAGCTTCTAGTCTTGTGACATGAGCATATACTTCTTCATAATCAAGTCCTTCAATTTGATAGAATCCTTGAACAACAAGTCTGGCCTTGTTGCGGACAATCACATCCTTTTCATCCATCTTGTTCTTAAATATCCATTTTGTTCCAATTGGCAGCTTTCCTTTTCGAAGTTCACACAGATGCCATACATTGAGCTTTTTGAATTGCATCAGATCGTCTTGCATGGCCTCTACCTAACTGTTCTCCTTAATGCCTTCTCAACATTCTTTGGCACAATCTGAGAAATGAAACATGAATACTGACAAGTATTTATTATAACAGATTTGCTCTGAGTTTGGACTTCATATGATAATAGACCGATAATAGCTTCTGTTGGAACTCTTAACTATGGGATAACGTCTTCAGAAATACCCTCTTTTAAATTAGAAATATGACCCGCTGTTTCATCAACAATATGTTCCCTTTCTGGTTGATAAACTATATCTTCCTCTGAATGATTATTATTGTTAGATGATAAATCATCAAATGGAACTTGAATAGTATCAATTAGATCAGTTTGAGTAGAAGAAGAACTATCATCAGAAACTTGTGAAGCTTGTTCAACAATAGGTTGAGAAGATATTTCTGTAGATGCAGAAACAGATGGAACAACTGAACTATTTGAAAAAGAAGAAGGTACATCATAAGCTGTCATCTTTGCTGAGACGTTATAATGCCAACATCATCATTGAAAATATCCTGAATAGAAGAAGTCAAAGGAAGATTAGCTGTGGAAATAATAGACGTTCGATTAAATGTTTTAAATAATGAAGCATAATCATAACCTATGAAGGTGCAGAACCTGCATCAGTTTTGTTAGACTCATGCCAATCAATATCAAATGACTCAATTATTGGTTTTGATCTTTTATTATAAACCTTGTATGCAACTTTGTTAGCAGAATAATCAACAAAATAACATTCATCAGCTTTTTCATCAAATTTGGATTTAGAATCTGATGTGTTTAACAAATTACAACAACATCAAAATGTTTTGAAATATTTGACTTTGGGTATTTGTTTATTAATGATTTCATAAGGTGTCATATTTTGTTGTTTGATGATTAACACACGATTTTGAACATAACACGCAGTGTTAACAGCCTCAGGCCAGAAAAATGATGATAATTTGGCTGCTGATAACATTGTCCTGGCAGCTTCAATTAGAGTTTTGTTTCGTCTTTTTGTAACTCCATTTTGTTGTGGAGTTCCTGTAGTGCTAAATTGTCTAGCGATCCCCTTTGAATCACAGAATTCATTCAATGTTCGATTGCAAAACTTAGTTCCATTATCGATTCGGATGCACTTTATTGTTTTGACAGTCTGATTCTCTACCAATGTCATGAATTTTATCAGCAGATGAGGAGTCTCATCTTTGGTTGCTAAAAAGAAAACCCATATAAATGTTAACATGACCAAGACGATGATACCATAGCAATGTATCACTCTCAGAGGCTTTAGATAACAAACATGATGCACACGAAGGAATGACATGCATTCGTATATTGCAAATACGTGTCTTTATCTCTTGGTGTTGTTAACAAAATCCATCCCTCAGGAATAACAAATCCTGGTTTTAATATCAAACATTCTTTATCTTTGAAATGTGTGGAATATTTGTCACAAATTTGTGAAATACTTAACAAGTTATGTTTAAGTTCTTCAACAAAGTTGACATCCTGAAAGTTTAACATTCCATTTGACACTATACCTTTCTTAGTTTTCTTACCCCCTTGGTCTCGAGCAAAAATTACATAGCCTCCATTATATGGTTTGATGTTTTGTAACAGGGTTATGTTACCAGTCATATGCCTTGAACATCCACTGTCAACGTGCCACACATTGTTGACGCTGGGTCTAGGATGTTCCTGCATGAATAAACAATTTATTCAGTTTTAGAACCGAAGCAATGGTTGACATGCGTACACATTTTTCATCCAAATATGATATTGATTTTAGTGTCATATTTCTTTTATCATTGAAGATATAATCTTCAAGAATTTCAGGTTCTGATGTTCTTGTTTTTATTGTCCATTCTTGAATTGGTTTAAGAAATTTCTTGACATTGTTTTGTGTGAAAGATGAATCATTTTCTTTGACATATAGATCCCTTTTAATGAATTTATCCTTTTTCAAATCTGTGTTCAGGTGAACATTTTTGTTGTCAGCAAATATGTTTGACTGACTTAAATTTATTTTAATTTTAGCATTCATAAAGAATCATATTCTATTATTTGCAATGGAATTATGAAATATTTGTTCACTTGTCAAAGAACGTTGAAAATAACAATTTCTAGCCATGTGATTTAGCTTTCCACACACATAACAATTTTTATTATGATACACATGTAGTGCTCTAGTTGGTTTTTCAAACTGTTGATGATAACATCTTTTGTTATCAAAGAATCTTGCTTTAGAATTTTATTGGCCAACATATTCTTGTATTATCTCTCGTTTTTTCTTTTCATTTTTGATTTGTATCAGATGTACATGAGGCTTTAAATGTTCCTTTATCCTTGAGTATTCAATGAACTGAAGAAGGGCCAGTTTCTTTTGTACCTGATCTACACACATTTTGTTTCACTTGATTAGTGTAACGCCACGAAATGTCAAAACGAGTTACCAATGCTAATAGGCTTAATTAGTGGGTATTTGATAAAAAAAATAAAGGAAGAAAATGGGTTATGGGCTAAACTAGGCTTACGGGCAAGAGCCTAAGTGATTAAGGGCCTATAATCAGCCCCTTAACCCACCTAATCAGCCACCATCTTGCTCATTTGCAACCCTAGCCACCAAGTTCAAAATAGAGAGAGATAGAGAGAGAAAGTGAAGAAAACTCTAGATTTGGAGCTTCTTTGGAGAAGGGATTGAAGATCTGAGTGTTAGAGCATCAAACCATAAGAAAGGAGCAAAAAATCCACGTAAGAATCACCTCTAAACTCTTCTGTAGATCAAACCCGAATTGGACATAAAGGTGACATTTTTACGTATGAAATCATGTAAACAACTTAGATATAGCCTCATGGATGATAAACTAAGATTTTGGACGTAAAAAGTTGTGATTTTGGGTTAAAAACGGGCTGGATCGTCATTTCAGCTCGATCTGCGAAATTGTCTGCTCATCCAGCAAAATTGCTTATTCTAGCTGCGAAACTATGAGCTTTCTACGAAACTATAGTTTCGCAAGTGATTTCGCAGGCATGGAATTCCTATGAAAGTTGGGCAAAACTGCCATGCGAAGCTGGCAGCGAAACTGCCAGCAAAATTGCCAGCGAAACTGACATCGAAACTGCCAGCAAATCTACTTATCTGGCAGCGAATTTAGGCAGACATTACCCCATTTGAGTGTTAACTTATCTGCAAGCAGTGTTTTGTGATCCTAGCTTAGAAAGCTTAGTTTAGAAGCTACTCATGGTATCCAGGTGAGTTCTAGATCCCCTTATTTATAAGTTTTTCCATGTTTTGGGGCTATTATGCATACTAAATATATGTTTTTAAATGACCAAGTTTTTTCAGCCAGGGGCGTTGCCCGTTCGACCCCACTAGGGGCTGTTGCCCCTAACACCCCGCTATCAGGGGATGCCGCCCCCGAAATCCTGCTGTCTCGCAGAGGGTCGGTTATGTTCTTATGATGGATTGTACTTGGTATGTTGTGTACTCAATAAGCTAAGTATTATATATTAAAGTGGAAGATAATATTAATGAAAAGTGGAACTAAATGAATGTTACCCCTAGCCCGTTTGATGATGAAAAGTCTTGCAAGCACTATGATAGACTTCACTTATGTGAGTCTGATGTATGCTGATTGATCCGTATTCATGAGCGGGCTATGTGCGTTGCAGTGTGGATAAACTATCGGGGGTTAGCTACGATGATGATGTGTACTGACAAGGATCGACATTCGTTGTCAATCAACAAGTATCTCTTGCTTTATGCAATCTTGTTCATGATGAAGTGAAAGATAATGAAAGAAGGAAAAATAATGAACATGCTTATGAAGATGCAAAATGTTATGTATTATGATGCATGCGTGGTCATTATAAGAAGGATAAAGTTTAAATTTTCTTATATTATCTAAAACTAGAACTCAGTCAGCAAGGCTGACTTTTATGTTTAATAATTGGCAGGTGAATGTTAATACTGAGGATGGCACCAGGTTGGAAGCTACTTGGAGGGAGATGGATGGCAACCTTGTTTATGAAATCGTTTATTTTAATTTAAGTCCAAATACAATGTTTTTATTTCATTTGAGAGACAAATATGTGAGTACAATATGATTTACAAGTTTCAAAAGAATGTCTATTTAATTCTGCTGCAATGTTTTTACTTATAAAATAATTTTATGTTATGATTAACCAACTTTGAGCCTTCCCGGAAACGGGGCCTTACAATTAGCAATAATAGAAGACTTATTTTTAGAACTTTTATTTATTTTTGTAAAAATATACTCTTCCTTATCAATGTTGCCTTTAGAAACAAATCTGTTCATGAAATCAGTTTTAAAGTCAGATAAAGATGGTGAATGTCTTTTCATTTCATTTATTTTGAAATTAATTTTGGAGTGTAATTTTCTTTCCTTATTTGACATTGAAGTACAATCAGTTGAAACATTCAAAACAGACGCCTTTTTATTTATCAAAACCGATGAACTACATTGACATTTCTCATTACAATTTTTATTTTCAAAATCTAAATCATCATCAATCCATTCTTCAACCAACCCATCCCTCTTCAAATTTTATGCACAAAAAGTGTCATGATTAATTTTAACTTCGGTCTTTATAATAGGATCAATAGTCAATGGAACACTGACTAAAGATGTTAAATCAGTTTTTGTTTGAAAACCTAAACCATAGATCTCTTCATCATTGGTGTTAACAGATAAAGGTAAAGAAGTATAATCATGATTAATCGGTGGTGCAATGTTAGAGTATCCAATTCCTCCCTTTCCACCACTGATTTTTTGTGTCATTTGAGACTTAATTATACATTCAACCATATTTGAAGACAATTCAAACTTTTCAACAATTAGTTTTGAAGATACGAGTTCACTATTTAATTTTTAATTTCCAAAGCAAGTTCATTATTACGATTCGTCAAATCTTTTTTCTTACAGTCTTTGTCATAAAGATTTAATTTTGACTGATAAACTGATTTGTTTAAACTATCTATTTTATTCTTGAAAATTCTCTCATTAGTTTTATATTTTTGTGTTTGATATTGAAGTTTTTCAACTTCAACAATCAATCGTTCATTGTGAGCTCTATATCTTTAAATCTTTTTGATATAATCAATTGAACAGAGATTAAAATATACCTTTTTTGTTTCTTCTTTCTTCTCTATTACTTCATGTACCACATTTACCATGAAGGCATTTTGGTTGATCTTTACTGCTTTAGTTGTTGGAGTAGTCTCACCAGCAGTTCCTTGAACATCTGTGAATCCAAGGATCGTCGACAGGAATTATCAGTGTGAATCGATGTCAAGTCAACGTTAGCGGAATTAACGTTGATTTGGTTTAATTGTATTCAAGCAATTTTAAATATCAATGAAATATCAAGAACACACGAAACAAAACACAATTAATGATTAATTAATATTTTATTATAATGTGTTGATGATTACAACAGAATGAATGAACGATATCAATGAATGCTATGATGTTGTATATGTTTTGATGATCGAAAGACTTTTGATGATTGTTGTAATGCTATTGCTGTTCTCAATCAATCAATCGTCTGAATCAATCCTAGTTGAATCGAAACCTAGGATCCATATTTATAGACAATGATGTTTCAGTTATAGGAAACACCGGATCTCTTGGGATTTGATTTGTTTCTGATAAGGAATCATCGGATTTCTCGGGATTCGTGTAACCGCCTTGTTGACTTGTTGACTTGTTGACTTGTAACACTTGTATTATACAAGTGTTTGGTCTCCGCAGAAATATTGTCTTCCGTAGATGTTTTGTTCTTCCGCAGATGTTTTGTTCTTCCTCAGTATTCTTGTTCTTCCGCAGCATTGTTCTTCCGAAGGTATTGTTCTTCCGAAGGTATCTTGTTGTTCATCCGCAGAAGATCTTTGGATGCATAATTACTTGTAAGAAATATATCTACGGAAGAACAAAATGTTCATCCGTAGATGTTTCTTACACTTGGTCAATTTGTGAAATTGACCAATTATAATTTTTGTTCCTGCAACCATACATAAACCAACACATATATAAATGGGTTAACCTATATATTTAATGCATAAACAATAATGAAATACAAAAGTTCATTACAGATATTAATTCAAGTACTAAGCCTATACAAAATGACTAGATCTACTGATTCTAGACCTAACAATACTCCCCCTTAGGCTTAGCTACTTGCAATCAGTCCTTCAAAACTGCAAGATCTTTGATTCTTGCAATCATCTTGTTGTAGAAGTAGGAGACAGCAGTCTTCTGATCATCATACTTATAGTTGATCTTCATCTTGCTGATCTTCTTCAGAGTCTCATAACTAATTCCCAGAACATCTTCCTCTGTAGTGAGTGTGTCTAACACCTTGTTGTTATTCACCACTTCTAGCTCATCTTGTTCTGTCATTCTTAGTTCTGTTACTTCATCAAAAGTTGTTCCCTTCAGTAGTCCAGCATTAAATCTTCTTCTTTTATAGGCTTTGGCATGTAGTTTGTCTACTACTTGAATCACATGGACATGTAGGAACAGATCATTTTGTGCTTTTTCATCAGACAGCTTGGGAAAGAATTTGTCATTAAGATATGAGGTGTAGCTGGGATGGAGCAGTTTGATTTCTACAGGATCAAAGATTCTTATCTTTTCAGCTTTCTTGTTCTCAGCATTTCTCAGTAGGACCAACTTTTTTGTCTTCTCAACATATCCCCATTCAGTGATTGGGTATGTGAATTGAGTCCCTTCAATGCATTTAAGTGCTGCTTTGTTTCTGTTGTTGTAGCCAATCCTCTTCAAGAATTCATCATCTACATGTTCTGAGGCATTGGTCTTGAATCTTTTTAGCCCTTTGATTCTCTTTTGATGTTCTACATCTTCTCTTTTGGCTTCTATAAGCACATCATCTTTGAATTTTGTTTTCAGCTTTCCCACTAGGGTTGAGAAATCTCTTCCTCTAGGGTGAATTGGATAGTTGCAGATGATTAAACTTTGAAGATCTTTGATGTCATTTTCTGGCAGACTCAGCACTGAGAGTACATCATGGAAGTATTCAACTCTTCCAGATGTTCTTTTAATAACAGCACAATCCCAGTCTGGATCATATTTCCAGGCCATGATCTTGTTTTCTTCCGCAGAGCTGGGAGTTGTGAGATGATCTATCAGTTGTATTAGAGTGGACTTTTGCTCAGTTATTTCTCTAACTGCAGTCCCAAGTGGCCATACTTTTCCGGGGATGACTTCTCTTGGCTCTCTAATCAATTTCTCTTTTCCTTTGTGCTGATCTTTAGGTTCAACTGTTATAGGTTCAGCAGGAAGTTTGCTTTGTTGTTCATAAGATGGATGTGGAGCTTCAGTTCTGAATCTTACTCCTGTATCTAGCTCAACTTTCATCACATGCTCCATCATCCTTCTGAGTTCCCCTACTGATGTTCCTTTAAGCTCATGAGGTTTGTAGTTATGTCCTTGTAACCAGCAAGTCATGTTGTATTTTGCTCAGCTTGGCTGTGTCACAATGTCCCAGCTCCTTCTTTGTGTTTTGAATTGATTGAAAGGTGCTGAAGGCTTCATAATCACAGTTTGGAATCATAAAGCAGGCAAGCTCAAACTCTTTTAACAGGTTCTTCATCTCTATCATGTTTAGTCTTTCAACCATGTCATAAGGGAAACCATGGTTTATAAGTGTCATGAACATGGTTGATTCAGGCCTCTCTTCAAGTATGTCACTTGTAGTCAGAAGATCATCAGCCTTTGAGACTTCTTGTTTTGGAGGAGAGTCTTCTTTGATTAATTCTTCCCACTCTTTATCACTTTCATCTTTCTGTTCAGAGATGGGCTTCTCAGCAAATAAGTCTATTAAGGGGGTGTGTTCAGGAGAAGTCAGCATTTGTTTCTTTGAAATACCTTCATAAGTGGTTGGCTTCTTCTCAGCAGTACCAAGGTACTTTCTTTTCCTTGAGTACAAGATCATTTCTTTAGATGCCTCAGGACTTTGTTTTGTTTGAGCAGTTAAGGCCTTAGCATGAGATTCCAATGAACTGATTTTCAGTTTAAGTTGCTCAATTTCTTCCTCTTTTCTCTTTATAATGTTTGACTGAGCAGTCATAGTGCCAGATGCTTGTTCAAGTCTCTTCATGACCTTTTCTTTCTCTTTCTTCTCAGACTCTGCTGATTCTTTAAGCTCAGCTTCCTTGTCTAGCAGAGCATCAATGACTTCTTTATCACTTTGAGCATCTTCTTTCAGTCTCTTTATTCTTGCTTGCTGATTTGTCAATTCTTCATCCTTTTCTTTTATTATGCCCTTCAACTCTTGTATTCTTGCCTTTCTTTTATTTGATTTGAGCACCAGCTTGTTGTACTCAGCCACCAGATAACTTTTGCTCACAGGAATGTCATCATCACTCAGATCATCTTCATTATAGGTAATCACATCAACCTGATCTGCTTCTGTATCTCTTTCCTGATGCTGAGACTCAATCTCATCTTCTTTTACTTCCTCATGATCAACACTTGCTGAGCTTGACTTTGGTTCAGTGGCTTGATCTTCATGCTCTTGAAGTGTTTGTTGTTGTTGCTGATCAATCACTGGAGAAACTTGTTCAGTTTCATTTGAATGCACAGGGGATTCAGTCTTGGATAATGACAGTTTGACTGTACTTGCTTCTGAGACTAATTCTGTCTCTCCAGTGTAGATGCTCTCAGTATCTGAATTTGGAAGTTGTTGGTAGATTTGCATCTGAGGCTGAATTGGTGATTGGGGTTGAATGGGAGATATTGGTTCAGTATTTTGACTGGCAGGGGATTGTGTTTGGGGAGTTTGTTGTTGTTGTGGTGATAGGTGGAGGATTGGAGAGATAGGTTCTGTATTTTGGCTGGCTGGAGATTGAGCTTGGGGTGTTTGTTGTTGTTGTGGTGATAGATTGAGGATTGGAGAGATAGGTTCTGTAGTTTGGCTGGCTGGTGATTGTGTTTGGGGTGTTTGTTGTTGTTGTGTTGCTTCTGGTGATGGAGTGTCTTGAGCAGAGCTGGTAGCAGAGCTCTCTTCATCAATTTCCCAAACAAGTTCTTGAGGTATGTCTGCATTAGCATCAATCACATGAGCAAACATGTCAATGTCTCCTCCTTCATATCTCCCTGAGATTTTGTTCAGCACAGATCTGCCAAGGTGTGCTTGTATAAACACACCACCCTCCACAGATGTTCCAGGCAGGTCTGCATTAATGATGAGTTGAATGAACCTTGGAAACATATACATCTTGTCAGCCTTCTGTACTCGAATGTGATCACACAAACAATTAAAGATGTACTTTGAGTAGTTGTAGGTCCTTCCCTCAAAGATGCCAATGATACCAGATGATATATGTCTTGAAAATTTGTCAAGCCTAGATTTTTTGTTTGACATACACTTCAGATAAGTGTGACACAAAAATCTGTATGGCTTACAGAGTCTTCCCTTCTTGATTTCTCCCTTTTCAAAGTCTCCATCATACCCCATTAGAAGAAAAACCTTTTCTATGTATTCATTATCAAATACATCAGGGTGTCCAGCTTCAACATCTCCCAGTTCTAGTACCCTTCTTATTGTTTGTTCGTCTATTCTCAGCCTTCGATTCTTTACTTCTGCAATAATTCCTTCATCATCTTCTTCTATATGTGCAGAATTCCAGAAATCACTGATATGCGAGCGATAAATCGTTGGCTCTGCAGATAATGCATAGAAAACCCTTGATCTTCTCAAATATCTCATAATTTCTTGACATCCTTCTGACACAGGATCGTCAGGGTTCAAGAAAGCACACACATTATGCTCTTTTGCAAATCGTTGATCCATCTGTTCATAAGAAAAGACTTCGTTAGAATCACATTATTGATGTTAGAATACGAACAGTTGTGAGATAAAACAAGAATCAACTTGTTCATTCTTGATGATTACGACATGTTTTACCTTAATAAACGCTGATTAAGAACACAGATATATGTTTGCTTAAGGTTTGATTTGGTAAATTTTGAATGTTGAGAAAGTGGGAAAAATTTGTTGAGCGAGATTTTCTAGGTCTGAAAAAGTGAGCTGAAAAAGTGAATAATGCATTTGACAAGTCAAATCTCTTTATTTATACCCTCAGACATATTAATTTTCTCGGATTTATTCAGTGGGTCCCACATTGTACTCTTCCGTAGAAGTAATTTCACATTAATTGTGATCCACAATTTACTCTTCCGTAGTATATCTACGGATCAACAACTTCTACTGAGTGATTTTTATTTATCCGTAGTTTTCCAACCTACGGATAAACATTAATATACTAATATTGATTTACATACAGTTGTATGTATGGTCCAACTCCATTGGTTGAACCAATTATTGCTATAGGACCTCGTTGGCTTTGTATACATGACAATTTAGTACAAGAAAATTTAACATAAATTCCATGTAACCAACGGCTAAGGTGATGCTCAGGTTTAATTTCTTCAAATTGATAAAGATATAGACATTGCTGTTGCTGAATTAGATGCTTTTTCATGAATTCTACTCCCCCTAAATTTGTGATTAATGATGAACTTAAGCATTTATCATAAATTTCTTTAAGAGGAATAACATAAACTCTAAATATATGATGATGATCGGATGCACTTAAGATGGGATCATACTATAATGCTAAGCCGCTTCCTGATTAGTTATGTTGTATAGTTGATGCTAGAACAAGTTCTGATTGCAAGTATATTGTCCTTATAAATCCATACAAGAGCTCATGTATCAACTAGGCTTGCTGTTTATCATGTTTTATTGATTTAGAAATAACTGTCATGGACTTCACATTTGATTCACAAGGGTGTTGTCCTCCCTTTGTAAGTCAAATCATCATTATTCCACACTTAAGACTATGTACTTTAAATTATAATAGCTATCTTGAGATGCATTTGACATCTCATTGATGCGATGTTGATAAAGCTCAGGATAATATACAGTTGATCACTTAGGATTCTTTTGAGAGCTTTAGATATGATCATCATCAGGTCACCAGGTCTTTACTCACGTAAAACAGAGGTGCCTTTAACCCAGGTCTTTGTTCACACAAAACAGAGGGATGATGATGAACACGATCTTTTCACCTTTGATACTAAGATTCAGTATGGTAATCATACACCCAGGTCTTTGTTCACACAAAACAAAGGGAGTATGATTTGCAAAAATAGATAGTATAAAGTGTTTTACATAGTGTGTGTAGATGAATGATTTGATCACATTAGGATAAGACTCACTTTGTTTCTCAAAATGAAGATTCCCACAGACAATTATGACAATATTATGTTATGCAAGCACTAAGATTTGTTTCCACTCAAGTTGAACCTACTCACATATCAAGAAACTTGTTGAGATATATTGTTATTTGTTTATGCAGAAATAGGCAAAGCTATAGTTTACTATCATTTCCCATGCATAAGGCATACTGATGCATTATTGCACACAGCATGTTGTTTGTTTGGACGTGATTTAATCTAAGTTAATCATACCTAGAGACTCAATCAGAAAATTAAACCTGACTGAATCAAAGGCTTTAGTGAATAAATCAGCAAGCTGATTTGATGTATCCACTTTGACTAACTTAATCAATCCCTTTTCTGAGCAATCTCTCAGAAAATGATACCTAATCTCTATATTTTTGTTTTACTATGTTGCACAGGATTAGCAGTATAAACATAGCAGCAGAATTGTCTATATAGATTGAAGTTTGAAGAAAGTTGTAACCATAGTCAAGCAATTGGTTTTGTAACCAAAGTACTTGAGAACACCCGGCTGAAGCAGCAATGTACTCAGCCTCAGCTGTGGATACAGAAACATTTGTTTGTTTCTTGCACTGCCATGACACTAGCCTGGGTCCAATGAATTGACATCCACCGGTTGTTGATTTTCTATTGCTGTTACATCCACCATAGTCACTGTCTGAGTATGAGTAGAGTGTAAAGTCTCCATCCTTGGGATACCATAGACCTAGTCCTGGTTTTCCCTTGAGGTATCTGAAAATTCTTTTGACAGCATTGAGATGTGACTCCTTTGGATCAGATTGGTACCTAGCACATACACACACAGCAAACATAATATCAGGTCTACTGGCAGTTAAGTACATAAGTGAACCTATCATGGATCTAAATAATTTTTGATCAATAGATTTTCCAGTGGGATCAGGAGCAATCTTATCAATTGTTGATGCTGGTGTTTTGCATGAGGATACTTCAGCAAGATTGTATTTCTTCAGTATTTGATGTATGTATTTTTCTTGATTGATGAATATTCCATCTGCTTTTTGATGAACTTGAAGGCCAAGGAAGAATGTTAATTCACCCATTGAACTCATCTGAAACTCAGATTTCATCAGTTCTTCAAAATTCACACACAATCTCTTATTAGTTGATCCAAATATAATGTCATCAACATATACTTGGACTACTAAGAGATCTTGATGTTCTTGTTTGAGAAAGAGTGTCTGATCAATTGTTCCTCTTTTGTAGCCATGCTTGAGTAAGAAGGATGATAGTGTTTCATACCATTTTCTTGGTGCTTGATGAAGACCATACAAGGCTTTATCTAGTTTGTATACCCTGTGAGGATAATGAGGATCTTCAAATCCGGGGGGTTGACACATAAACATTTCCTCATCAATTTTTCCATATAAGAATGCACACTTGACATCCATTTGATACACAGTGAATTTCTTGTATGATGCATATGCCAAGAACACTCTTATTGCCTCAATTCTTGCAACTGGTGCAAAAACTTCATCATAATCTATGCCTTCTTCTTGAGTGTATCCTTGTGCTATTAACCTTGCTTTGTTTCGGACAATAATCCCTCTATCATCCAGTTTGTTTTTGTACAGCCATCTAGTTCCAATAGGATGTTGACCTTCAGGTAAATCAACAAGACACCATACTTTTTGCTTTCTGAACTGTTGAAGCTCTTCTTGCATAGCTTCAATCCAGCTATTTCTTTTAAAGCGGCTGTAATGTTTGGAGGCACCACTTGAGAAAGAAAACAGTTGAAGAGACAAAGGTTGGCTGTACCACTTTGGCTCCTTGTAGTTCTCTTGTTAGGATTTCCAATGATATTGTTAAGTGGATGAGTTTTATGAATTCTCATGGATGGAGTTGACTCAACTGGAATGGATGATTCCAGATTAGTCATTTCCATTGCCTCTGACTGATTCATCTCAATTTGAGAATTCAAGAAATAATCAAATTGAGTCTCTGTTGATTGAGCTACAGAAGTATCTGCAGTTGGATTTTGCTCTTCCGTAGGAACTTCTGCGGAAGTATTTTGTTCTTCCGTAGGAGCTGCTCCGGATACATTTTGGTCTTCCGAAGGAATTTCTCCGGATGCATGCTGATCTTCCGAAGGAACTCCGGATGCATTTTGGTCAGTTCCACATGTAATATCTGCTTCTGCTGAAGTATTGTCACTTGAAGATGGATGTATCTTGGGGGATCAGCAGATAAAGTTACTTCAGTCATAATAGGTGGAACAAATGGATAGCATACTTCATCAGAACCTGCATTTGTCAAATGATCATAGTTAAAAGATTTAGACAAGGCATCTATGTCAAATAACCATGATGAACCTTTAACTGACTTAGTGAACACATTTTCATCAAAAGATACATTAGGGGTCTCTTCCACAATGTTATGCTGTGGAATATACACTCTATATGATTTTGATGTTGAAGAATATCCAACAAAGAAACCATCATATGCTTTTTCTGAAAATTTTCCTAATGACTCTTTTATGTTCAAAACAGTTACTTGACATCCAAATACTCTTAGATATCCTATGTAAGGTTTTCTTTTAAATAGGAGCTCATAAGGAGTTTTGTTATGTTCTTTGACAATTAATGTTCTATTTTGAACATTGCATGCAGTATTCACAGCCTCAGCCCAAAAGGTAATAGGTAGTTGTGAATCAGCTAGCATTGTTCTTGCTGCTTCAATGAGAGTTCTGTTTCTTCGTTCAGCAACTCCATTTTGTTGTGGAGTCCTTGGTGCACTGAATTGTCTTGCAATTCCTTTGCTCCTGCAAAAAGAATCTAGTTCAAAGTTAACAAATTCAGTACCATTATCACTCCTGAAAATTTTGACTTTTGTATCAAGTTGATTCTCAATCTTGATGACAAAGTCCATTAATGTTTCTGATGTTTCACTCTTTTGTTTTAAGAAAAAGACCCATGTAAATCTAGTGAAATCATCAACTATCACCAAACAATATTGCCTTTTTCCAATGCTCATTACATTGGTTGGACCAAAAAGATCCATGTGAAGCAATTTGAGTGGTGTAGTATTAGTATTGATTGTTTTTGGTTTATGTGACACTCTGTGTTGTTTTCCTTTGTAACAAGAAGAGCAATGAGTTGAGCAATGGAACTCTTTATTTGGTAATCCAATGACCAGGTCATGTTTCACCAATTTATTCATATTTTCATGTTAGAATGAACAAGTCTTCTATGCCATAATTGTGACAAATCTTCTGAAAGTTTAGATATAAGACAAGTTTCATGTTTTGTGAGAGAAGTGTTGTTCATATCCAAGACATAAGTGTTTCCTTTTCTTGCTGCTTTGAGAAGAATCCAATCTTCTGGGACAATAAATCCTGGCTTAAGAATGTAACAGTTAGTGTCATCAAACAATGTAGTGTAATTTTGATCACAGATTTGAGATACACTAAGTAAATTATACTGTAAATTTTTACAGTAATTTACTTTATCAAATTTAAGTACACCATTGGTTATCATTCCTTCACCAACAATTTTACCTCCCTTTTTATCCCCACCAAATGCCACATAAGAAGCATTTTTATGTTTGAAATCATGGAGAAGAGAACAGTTTCCTGTCATATGCCTGGAACAACCACTGTCAACATACCACATGTTGTCAGCTCTCCAATATTGTTCCTGCAATCAGAAAAGAAAATCAGTTAGAAGTGACAACCCAAGTCTTAGTGATCTTGGGTTTGTCAACAGGATCTAAAACAGTTACTCTTTCAAGAATATTTTTTGAAGTTTCTGTTTCAGATTTGATTGATTCATTCTGAATTAATTTGGATGAGGATGATTCTGCTGAATGGGATGTTGATGAAGTAGATTCATGATTCATATTTTCTGCTTTACTTAGATCAACTTCATTTGTTTGATTCTTTTGTTTTGATAGTGAACCTTTAAATGTTTCACTATCTTTTGTTTTTGAAAGAGGTATATGAATGCCTTTTTCAAATTTATCAAAGAATGAATCATCATCCTTTGATTCCTTGTCTGACAGATCCACTCTTTTGTGTGGTGTTTTTGACTGCTGAAAAGATGGTCTTTCCTTCAGTATCTTAACACTTGATGATGATTTGTCCTTTGGTTTTGCCTTTGATTTTTGTTCATGCTTCTTCAGTTTTGAACCCTTTGCAGAATCCGTGGATTGGGAATCTGATTCAGATTTGTCTGATTCTTTCTTCTTTGATCCTTTTGTCTTGTTCTTTTTGTTGAAATAACATTCCTGTGTGGAATGATTATTTTTGTTGCAAATAGAACAATGTTTGTTGAAGTAACAATCAGCAGTCATATGATTGTTCATATTGCAAATAGAACAATAGCTGCTGAAGTAACAATCTTCAGTGTTGTGATTTTTCATGTCACACCATTTGCAATACTTTTCTTCTGATTCTTTCTCAGAATCATTCCTTTTGTTTGCTGATTTTTGTTGTGGCTCTTTCTTCTTTAGCTTTAAATGTGCTTCACCTTTTTCATTTTTGTGCACATTTTGATTGTTTGGAGCTGAATTTCTCTTCCGTAGATCAGCAGCTGAAGTTTTCTTGTTCAGTTGATGATCTGCTGATGCCTTTTTCTTTCCTTTGAATTTTCCTCTTTCCTCAGTGATGACAGATTCATCAGTCAATTTCTTGGAGGATTCTTGCATACTTAGTTCTTGAAGACCTTCATTCAATTGAGCTATCCTCTTGCAGATGGTCTTCAGCATGTTTCTTTGTTTAGGAGGATATGGCAACTTTGTTTCTTCAAGCACTTTTGGAATATGGGCTTTCAGTTGAAAATTTTTACCAGTGCTTGTTTGATCAACATCATGTTCATCAGAATCATCCAAGTCATCACACTTATCATAATCAAATTCTGAATCATTTTGATCTAATGATTCTGATTCAGATGATTCAGTTTCACTCACCTCAGCTTTATCATTAATTTTAGTTTTAGTTGAATCTTTTTCAAATTTAGTGCTAGGCACAAAATGATTTGACAGAGTGTTTGTCATTGTTGTAGGTAAGGATGTGTAATTATCATTTATAGGTGGTGCAACCGCATTATAACCCAACCCAGACCTTTTCTTTGATTCAATATGAGAAGTTAGTAATTTCTCATATTGCTGAGATGATAATTGAAACTTCTGAAGTTTCACTTCAGTTGATGCATGATCAGCCATGGATTTTGTTAAGGAAGTGGTCAAATGCTCAACTTGGGCTTTTAGGCTATAATTTTCAGAAACAAATTTTTCTAAATCCTTTTGCAAAGAATTAATTTTTATTTGATATAATTTATGTTCTCTAACATGAGATTCATTCAAAATCATTGTTTCTTTTACTTTATCAGCCAACTGTTGAGCATGGACTCTATATCTTTCAACTTCCTCAACACAAGTTGATGAACACAATCTTTCTTTTACCTCTTTTGCCATTGGTGGAACTGTTTGATCCATATGGGCCATCAATGCTTGATTTTCTTCCAAAACTTCCTTCTCATACAAACTCCAGTCACACGTTCCATCTTGAAGTATGATCAGCCCTGACTCCTTTGAGTTACTTGGTCCTGCTGATTCTTTGGTGGCTGGTGGGGAAGCATTGATCAGTTGAGATTGCTTGTGCAGAGGTCTTTGAGAAGATTGTTGATTTGCTTGAATCTGATGTTGTTGATGCTGTGATGTTGTCTCATCTCTGGGTAAGACTGTTGATTGCATTCTCTTGAGAAATGTCCATAGAGATTGCATTTGTAGCATCTCACTTTTGATTTGTCAACACCAATCTTTGATGTTTTGCTTGCTGAAGCCAAGTTCTTATTTCTCCTGAGATATTGCTTAGCTCTATAAGCAATCATGGCCATCTGCCATTGTAGATCCATCTCTTCCACTACATCTGGGGGTAGTTCTTCTAAGTCTTGTTGACAGATATTGGCTGATGTTAGAGAGCTTCCCAGGTATGCTTGAAAACTTGAGCTAAAAGCTGCAAAGGCTGCTCTTTGTTCTTCAGAGTCCAATATCACAGTTATTGGTTCTGACTGATTTGCTGAAAAGGAAGACTTAGTTGTTGCTGCAGATGAATCTTGTCTATCAGTAGTTCTTCCTTTATTCTTCTGCTGCTTGTCTTGAGATGATTTCTTTGAGGGTTTTGAAGCATAGAAGCTAACTTCCTCCTCATCATCACTCCTAGCACAAGAGTTATCACTTTCATTGTTTGAAATAAATGCACTTCCTACATTATTTGTTTCTTTGAAGTGATAGGGTGAGACATGAGTTCTCACACTCTTGTTTCTTGATTTTTCATCCATTTCAAGAGCTTCCACTTTTGCAACCAGAGTATCTAAACCAGTTGCTTTCAGATCAATAGTATTCTTGAACATGGACACAGTATGCTTCCAACTTTCTGGCAAAGTGTGGAGCATTTTCTTGTTTAATTCCTCACTTATACTTCAACTCTAGAATATTCATCTCAGTGACTAACTGCATGAATCTATGGAGTTGCTGAGGAATTGACTCACCCTCAATATGATGAAAAGTTTCATATTGTGATCTGAGGGTGTCTCTCCTTATACTTCTTATCTCATCACTCCCTTCGCAGAGAGTGTGAAGTATCTTCCATAAGGAGTGTGCTGTTTTATAGTTCTCACACCTGATTAATATCTCTTCAGGTAAAGCCATACTAAGCAAACTGTATGCTTTTATATCAACTTTTACCTTTTTGACATCATCAGGTGATAGATCTTTGGTACTAATTGGTTGATTTTTGTCATTATAATCCGGCCCAAGAGTGGGTGGAATATAAGGACCTTCAGTGATGGAAATCCACAAGTCAGAATCAGTATAGTTTACATGATTCCTGAACTTGATTTTCCAAGACTTGAAGTCTGCTTTTGTTTCCAACTTCGGAGGTTGGTAAGATGAACCACTGAAGTTGCTCATGATGTTAACAAGTTCTGCTATTCAATTGATTTGAATATAGAAACAAGTTAATTAAAAATTGATTGTAGATAAACGAAATCAAACACAATTAACACTGATAGATCAATTGATCTAAATCAATGAGCACTTGGCTCTGATACCACCTGTGAATCCAAGGATCGTCGACAGGAATTATCAGTGTGAATCGATGTCAAGTCAACGTTAGCGGAATTAACGTTGATTTGGTTTAATTGTATTCAAGCAATTTTAAATATCAATGAAATATCAAGAACACACGAAACAAAACACAATTAATGATTAATTAATATTTTATTATAATGTGTTGATGATTACAAAAGAATGAATGAACGATATCAATGAATGCTATGATGTTGTATATGTTTTGATGATCGAAAGACTTTTGATGATTGTTGTAATGCTATTGCTATTCTCAATCAATCAATCGTCTGAATCAATCCTAGTTGAATCGAAACCTAGGATCCATATTTATAGACAATGATGTTTCAGTTATAGGAAACACCGGATCTCTTGGGATTTGATTTGTTTCTGATAAGGAATCATCGGATTTCTCGGGATTCGTGTAACCGCCTTGTTGACTTGTTGACTTGTTGACTTGTAACACTTGTATTATACAAGTGTTTGGTCTCCGCAGAAATATTGTCTTCCGTAGATGTTTTGTTCTTCCGCAGATGTTTTGTTCTTCCTCAGTATTCTTGTTCTTCCGCAGCATTGTTCTTCCGAAGGTATTGTTCTTCCGAAGGTATCTTGTTGTTCATCCGCAGAAGATCTTTGGATGCATAATTACTTGTAAGAAATATATCTACGGAAGAACAAAATGTTCATCCGTAGATGTTTCTTACACTTGGTCAATTTGTGAAATTGACCAATTATAATTTTTGTTCCTGCAACCATACATAAACCAACACATATATAAATGGGTTAACCTATATATTTAATGCATACACAATAATGAAATACAAAAGTTCATTACAGATATTAATTCAAGTACTAAGCCTATACAAAATGACTAGATCTACTGATTCTAGACCTAACAACATCACATGCAGTAGCTGGAGTAATCTCAACAACTTTTTCTTCTTTCACATCCTCTTTAGCTAGAGTAGCCTCAGTAGCTTTTTCTTCAATAGATTCACGCATATCTTTAATTATCACTTCAACCCCCTTAACAACTTTATCATTCAGAAGATTAGGGTGAGCATATTATGGTGATCAAGCAGAAGATTAAGAGTGGAGAACTCATTGACTTGCACTCTCTTCCAAGTCAAGTCCCACCTGAAGTGGAGGTCAAATTTGAACAACCAGAGACACCTCAACCAGCACCTCCAGCTGAGCCTCAGCAAGCTTCATCTTCTGATCCTAGGCAGGGTCAAACTCCCTCTCCTTCTGAACCTGTGAGGGAGGAACACCCAACTGAGAAAGACACTGATGATCAACATGGTGCTGCAGACCAGTCTTCTCAGTTAAAGACATCCAAGAGGAAGAAGAGGATGGCTTCTAAACCAAAGACTAAGAAGAAGAAGCCAAAGTCATCTACCTCTGCACCTCAGGCTGAATCAGATCAACCTGAGGAAGTGCATGATGAGGCAGCCCAATCAACTCCTATTCAAGTGGCTCCTCTAACTAGTGAGACACCCATCTTGTCCTGGACTTACTCTACCAATCCAGAGAGATGGACTGTTATCAGAGATCAAGGTGTTGAGAATGTCTACTCATGGCAAGACATAATCAACCTACCTCTGCATGATCTCTTTGAGATGAGAAGATACTATGAAACTCTTGATAATCCTGACCATCTCATGAAGAAAGGAATGGTCCTGATTGTACTGAAGACTACCAACATTTGAAGATCTTCCAAGTGTTTTGGTAGCATCAGCCTAGGGGGAGTTTGTAAGGATTCCTGAAGTCTGATGCAACCCAAAACAGCCTAAGTGTCTCAGCAACATGCACTAAGTACTGAAGTGAAGAATGCTTCGGAAGTTTTACACAAAGCATTAGAAAATACTCTAAGTGTAAAATCTTCCGAAGCCAAGACCAATATCTTCCGAAGCCAAACATGAAGTCTTCCGAAGCTTTAGAGACAAAGTCTTCCAAAGCTTCAACCTATGAAGACAGATTTCTTCCGAAGACTTTTAGTATACATGCTTTATCTGATGTACTGTTCCATAAAGCACCTTTTCCGCTGCATCTCTGTAAAGTCACCAACTTACATGAGTTGGTGAAAAGGGCCTTGCTTTTGGTAACTGTACATTGAGGTCTTGAGTCTTCAACTTTCCACTTTATGTACTTTATCCTTTTTGTAATGTATAAGGATGTGAGCTATGGCATGTCATAGTCACAAGGTCAAAAGGCAGATATGCCTTTTGATCCTACAATTGATTTTGTTAGTGTCTAGTCAATTGTATCCAGCTGGCTTTCAAAGTATAGCCGGCTGTAGGTTGTAGTATAAGTATTTCAAGTTCTTGTATCTTTTCTTTATGCTTTGTAACACTTGTAAAAGAACTTGAGAAAGCAATATACTGCCTTCTTGAAACCCATATCTCTTGTTCTGTCTCTTGCTTTACTTGTGTTCTTTGTATCACCTTGGTTACCCAGTTCACTGTTTGATTAGAGCTTAGTTAATCTCCTCATTGTGTTGTTGTGTTGTAATTGTGTTTAAGCCCTTAAACGGTCCTGCAATTGGTATCAGAGCTTTCCAGGCTCTTGATATAAGATCTAACCATCTTAAGATCCCTCACACACACAAAAGCTAAACTCTTCAAATGGCTTCCATCTCAAAGACTGATATGGAGACTGGAACCATGAACAAATCCCCACTGATCACTCTTGATGATTTTGACACCTGGTGCATGAGGATGGAAGGCTTCATCAGGTCTCTTGATTCAAGAATGTGGGAATCTGTTGAGAATGGACCTTTCATACCCAGCACCCCCTCTGCTACTGGTGCTGGTATGATTCCTAAAGATGTGGCCAACTACTCAGATGAAGATAGAAAAAGAGTAGAGATTGACAGGAAGGCCATGACTGCTCTTCAGACTGCTCTCCCAAACTCTGTATACAGAGGTTTTAAGAAGTGCAAGACAGCCAAACAGCTGTGGGATGCACTGAAGCTGATGTATGAAGGCTCCTCTGAAGCCAAGGAGAACAAGAAAGATCTTCTGAAGCAGCAGTTTGAATTTCACCTTCAAAGCAGGTGAGACCATGACCCAACAATACTTCAGGTATGTTGAGATTGTGGATACCCTAGTGGATGGAGGAGTTCCTCTTGAGAACAGGGACATTGTAAGGAAGTTCATGTCCTCACTTCCTAGGCAATGGACACACTATTGTGTGGTGATCAAGAGGACTGAGAACCTTAAGACTCTTACTCTTACAGAGTTGTATGGGATTCTCAGTGGATACCAGATGGAGATGAACATGCAAGGTTCATCTGGCAACTCCAACAATCAAATGGGTTCAGCCCTTCATGTGGTTGAAAGGGACAGCATAGAACCCCAGCATCATCTCATATGCTACCCTGACAACTCACAAAAGGGTCCTTTCATCACCTTCCCGGAGACACCAAGGGAGAACTTTACTCAAGGAAGCCCATTCCAAGAGACAAGTTCTTCTCAAGCCTTTGTGTCTGCAGATGAAAGCTGTGGGAATTATCTTTTCACTCTTGAAGACCTGGACTGTATCCATCCAGATGACCTGGAATACATGGAGATAGTTCAGCAGATGGCTCTCCTCACTCACAGAGCCAAGAAGTTCTACAAGAGGACAGGAAGAAGATTTCCAAGCAATGCTACCAGTAGTAAGTTTGGGCTGGATAAAAGCAAAGTTAAGTGTTACAACTGTAACCTTATGGGTCACTTTGCTAGGGAGTGTAAGGCACCTAAAGCAAATGGGGGCCAAACACAACCCAGACCAAACTTTACTGACAAAGCTCCTCAGGCTGAGAAGACAAAGCAACATGCTGCTGTTGCTGTTGAAGAAGGAGGCTTTGACTGGAGTTTTCAGGTGGAGGATGCTTCTCCAAACCAAGCACTGATGGCTGACCATGATGAAGCCAAGGTATTGGAACATCTTTGCTCCCCTGAATGCATTGCTAAAGTAAATAGATACAGGTCCTACAACCTAGAGATGAGATCTGATCTTGAGTCATTAAACATATTAAAATCTGATTTTAGAAAGTCTGAAAATGATTACAAGTTAAAGATAGAGGACTTGGAGAAAACCATTTCAGTACTAAAACATGAACATACAGATTTTAGAACTCAGATCCAAGATCTCATCACTAAGTTGACTGAGTGCCAGGCTGAGCTTGTGATCAGCAAAGCCAAGGCAGAGAAGAGTGTTCTTGAAGAAGAGACCTTCAAGAACATGATATCCTCATCCCTGCACAACAAGGTTTGTTATCAAAATAGACAGGGACTGGGATCAAATGAGATAGCTCCTCCACACACAATCTTGTCTGTAAGATCTCCTAGGTGTGGAACTTGTGAAGATGAGCTTCCTCTCATAGATCCTGTAAGTGAGGATGATGAAGAAGTGATAGTGAAGAATTCCTCTGAGAAGAGTGAAGAAGAGGATTCTTCCAAGGGCCACTATCCTTCTGAGGAGAAGAAATCAACTGTGATGACCAAGTCCAAAAGAAAGAACTTGATCAGGAAAGAGCAAAAGAAAGCAAAGAAGGCTCAAGAAATCAAGGCTACTTTTGATGCTAAGCAGAAACAAGTTTTTATCTCTGCAGGTTTCAAAGTAGTAAGGACTGAAGACATCAACCAAGACTCCTCAGCTAAGAGTCATGGTTCTTGTTCAAATCATCTCAGTGCCAAGAAGAAGACTGAGCTGCTGTGTACCACTGCTGCACAGCCTGGACCATCAAACTCCAAGAACAGTTCACAGCCCAAAGGAACTGTCTCAGCATCTACCAAGATGAAGGTGGAGAAGGGATGTGACCAAAGCCAGTCTTGCTCTCAAAGGGAGACTTCTTTGAAGAAGAAAATGTTGTGTGTTATGTGTGAAAGTACTTCTCACATTGCTAAGGATTGCCCATACAATCCTAAAAGTACTGTCCACATGACTAAAACAAAGACTTCAAAGAGTCTCAAGAAGTCTCAAGCTTCGGAAGGAAAGTCTGTTTCCTTCGGAAGCTCCAAATCAAAGAAGAAGGTAAATGGAAAATTACCTTCGGAAGCAAAGTTGGTCTCGGAAGAAAGGAGTTCTTCCGAAGCACTGAAGTCTGCTGCAGTGACTGTAGATTCTTCCGAAGGATCAGTCATCAAAACTTGTGAAGTTCCAAAAGCTTCTAAGGTTTTGAAGGTCAAGTCCAAGACTCCAAAGGTGGTGTGGAAGTCTAAGAAAGACCAAATGACTGAGGTTTCTCCATCAACAACAGCTGAAGATCCCCATAGTACAACCATAGGATCTATTACTGTTGCATTACCTTCTATTACTATTAATGAGCCCAAGACAAGTAAGGCTTGGGTTTCCAAATGTAACTAATCATTTTCTTTGTGCAGGAACAGCTCAAGACAAACAGGAATGTCTGGATAATTGACAGTGGCTGTTCCAGGCACATGACAGGCAATAGGTCTCTACTCCATAATTTTGAGAGAATTGATGGAGGACCAGTTGCTTTTGGAGGAGATGAAGGTGGTTACATTTCTGGAAGGGGCAAGGTCACAAATGGTAAGCTCAGCATTGAGAAGGTAAACTTTGTTAAGGAGCTTGGGTACAATCTTCTGAGTGTATCCCAATTTTGTGATCAGAGTCATAACATGCTCTTTACTGAGCATGAGTGCATTGTTCTCAAGCCTGGTGTGGTCATTCCTCATGAGCATATCCTGCTCAGAGCCCCCAGGAAAGGGAACATGTACAAGATGGATTTGCAAGAAACATCTCCCTCTGGAGAAGTTTCATGCTTTCTATCTAAAGCAAATAGTGATGAGTCTTTCCTATGGCATAAAAGAATGTGCCATGTAAACTTTAAGAACATGAATAAATTAATTAAACATGATCTGGTAACTGGAATGCCAAAGAAAGAGTTTACAAGTGATGATCATTGTGTTGCATGCCTGAAAGGGAAGCAACACAAGGTATCTCACAAGCCTAAGGAAAAGAACTCCATCACTACTCCCCTACACTTGTTACATATGGATCTCTTTGGCCCCACCAGTGTAATGAGTTTAGGAAGGACCTCTTACTGTCTGGTGATCACAGATGATTTTACAAGATTCACTTGGGTCTTCTTCCTTAGAACTAAGGATGAAACCCCTGAGATTCTGAAGAATTTCATCTTAAAAGTTGAGAATCAATGTGATCACAAGGTCAAAACCATAAGATGTGATCAAGGAACTGAATTCAAGAACCAAATCCTTGATACATTTTGTGATGAAAAAGGTATTACAAGACAATATAGTGCTCCCAGGACTCCTCAGCAAAACGGAGTTGCTGAGAGGAGAAACAGGACACTTATTGAAGCTGCAAGAACTATGTTGTCTGACTCTAAACTGCCTATCACCTTCTGGGCAGAGGCAGTTAATACTGCTTGCTATGTGCAAAACAGAGTTTTAGTAGTTAAGACACATGGTAAGACTCCTTATGAACTTTGGCACAAGAGGAAACCTTTCATTGGTTTTCTCAGGTCATTTGGATGTCCCTGCACCATCTTGAATACCAAAGATCAAATTGCCAAGTTTGCTGAGAAATCAGATGATGGACATTTCATTGGATACTCTTCTCAAGCTAAAGCTTATAGAGTATACAATCTCAGAACTAGAATTGTTGAGGAGTCAGCCAATGTGACTTTCAATGAGCACACTCCTTGTGTGGCTGGTTCTGGTCCGGATTGGCTGTTTGATCTTGATTTAGTTACCAACTGTTTTAACAAATCTTGTGAGCATGTTTCAGGATCTGCAGAAAATCTAAATACAGGTGATCCTGATCCAAGATTTGAGCTAGGAAGACCTTCAACTCATACATCTTCAGCTCCAGTTGGAACTACTTCAGCAAATGAGGTTTCTATCAGCACAACAATGACAAATTCAGCTGATACATCTGGCATGCCTTCAAATTCCAGCTCAGAGGCCTCTCAACCAGATAAAGACACCTCACTTGTAGAAGACAACAATGGTGATGGTGATAGTGATCAGGAATTTCTTGATGCTAATAACCATACCATAGATGACAACATCAATGATGTCTCACACTCATTGGATCAAGTTAATCTTGATAAGTGTGATAATGTGGAGGGTGAATCTTCCAGACCAGATTTAAATTTCTCAAATTTAGATCTTTCTCAACAACTTGCTGTGATCCCTCAGCTAAGGATCCACAAGTCTCACCCCACCACAAACATCATTGGAGATGTTGTCACAGGGGTAAGAACAAGAGGACAAACCCATGAAGCAAATGTTTGTCTTCACTCTTGTTTCTTATCTCAGATAGAGCCCAAGAAAGTTGATGAAGCTCTAAAGGATGGAAGTTGGGTTGAAGCTATGCAACAAGAGCTGCTTCAATTCAAAAGGCAGAAAGTTTGGAACCTTTGTCCTCTTCCTCATGGGAAGACTACCATTGGAACCAAATGGGTTTTTAGAAACAAGAAGGATGATAGAGGAATCATCATCAAGAACAAGGCAAGACTAGTTGTTCAAGGATACACACAAGAAGAAGGGATTGACTACACTGATGTCTTTGCTCCTGTAGCAAGACTAGAAGCTGTTAGGATATTCCTGGCATTTGCTGCATCCAAGAACTTCAAGGTCTACCAACTTGATGTAAAGTGTGCTTTCTTATATGGAGTGATTGATGAGGAGGTTTATGTCAAACAGCCACCTGGTTTTGTAGACCCTGATCATCCTGATTATGTCTGCAAGCTTGACAAAGCTCTTTATGGGCTGCATCAGGCACCCAGGAAGTGGTATGAGACACTATCTGAGTATCTTTGTAAGCATGGATACAGAAGAGGTACTATAGATGGAACTCTCTTCATCAAAGGACAGGGAAATGACTTATTGCTGGTTCAAGTATATGTTGATGACATCATCTTTGGTTCAACTAATCCAAAGCTCTGCAAAGACTTTGAGAAGCTGATGAAAGACAGATTTGAGATGAGTTCAATGGGAGAACTCAACTTCTTTCTGGGAATTCAAGTGAAGCAGGTTGAAGATGGCATCTTCATAAGTCAGTCAAAGTATGTTCAAGACATACTCAAGAGGTTCAATATGACTGATTGTAAGATTGCTAAGACACCCATAGCCAGAAACCACTCCCTTGGTCCAGATCTTGAGGGGGAGTGTGTAGATGAGCACTTATACAGGGCTATGATTGGGTCTCTTATGTATCTTACAGCTAGCAGGCCTGATATCATGTTTGCTACATGTATTTGTGCAAGATATCAAGCCAACCCTAAGATGTCTCACTTAATCACTGTGAAAAGGATTTTAAGATACCTCAAAGGTGCTTCAACACTTGGTCTATGGTATCCAAAGAATCCAAATTTCAATCTGTATGCCTATACAGATAGTGATTATGGTGGTTGCAATATGACTGCAAAGTCTACATCTGGGGGATGTCAATTCCTTGGTGGAAGGGTGGTCTCATGGCAATGCAAGAAACAATCCTGTGTGTCTGCATCAACTGCTGAGGCTGAATACATTGCTGCTGCAAGCTGCTGTGCTCAAGTGCTTTGGATTCAAAATCAGATGCTGGACTATGGATTTAACTTCAAAGAGACTCCTATCCACATAGACAACAATAGTGCTATCTCTATCACTGAGAACCCTGTGCAGCACTCAAGGACCAAACACATCAACATCAGGTATCATTTAATAAGAGATAACTATGAAAAAGGATTAATTAAACTAGTCAAAGTTCATACAGATGAACAATATGCTGATCTGTTCACAAAAGCTTTTGATGAACAGAGATTTAAGTATCTGATATCAGCTATTGGGATGATTAACTTTGAGTAGACTTTTTATTAAAACTAATTCTAATTATTTCTTCTTAAAATATGTGTGTCCTAAGTTGTCTAGTTCATCACTTTCATAAGCTCATGTTTTCTTTGGATGTAAAATTCTTTTTGAAGACTTTCCTTAGATTCTTGAAAATTTTTGATACTTCGGAAGATAAAATTTTATCTTCGGAAGAAAAACATGTCTTCAAAATAAATAACTGTCTAAGAGATTTTACCTTCGGAAGAAGTCAAATTCATCTTCCGAAGCTTAAAATTCTTATCTCAGACACTTATTTATTTTAAGAACCTTTTCCTTCCGAAGCAAAATTAACCTTCGGAAGCTTTGTTTATTTCATACAAAGCATTCAAGGGTTTATTTCTCTTCCGAAGCATAAATCTTCAAGACTCTCAGGAAAATCTTCCGAAGCCATTTTAGCTTCGGAAGCTTTTTCAATCAAAACTTCCGAAGACAAATAAACTTCGGAAGCTTTTCGAATTCCAAGAAAACTACTTTTTGAGCAAAAGTAAACTACCTTTTCAGAGGTGGGACCGACTTTCGGATTTCAAAGTTTATCCTCTTTCATTAACTTTGGTTCAAATCCCTTTTCATATAAATACCCAACGGTTCCCCCTCTTTCCCACTATCTTCCTCAATTCTACTGTTTCTCTAACCTAATTCTCTAAACCGCCTTTGCTTTCTACCTTTCTTCACCCTTAAGCTTCTGAAATGGCCAACCTTAACCGCAGAAACAACCCTGATTTCTCCATGCAACTACACAGGCAACATAATCAAGTTGCTCTGTTAAGCTCTGAGAAAGATGCAAGTTTCTCAGAGATTTGCCAATTCTTGACTCTGTCAAACTATTTCACCTCCCTGACCATTGATCCTACTCTATATGAGGATCACTTGCTTGAATTCTGGAAGACCTGCCAAGAGGTCATTATGGATGGGGAGAAGGCACTGTCTGCCACAGTGCAAGGGAGGACAATCTTCATCACTCCGGCCATCATTAACCAACATCTGCAGCTGGATGATGAAGAAGGTGAGGTGTCCTTCCCAAAAGAAGCTGTTAATCATTCTTTTGAGCAGATGGGCTATGAGGGAGATTTCTCTGTAAAGACCTTTAGGAAAGGGAAGGTCTCATCCCAATGGAAATTCCTGCTCCATGTGGTTATCCACAGCTTGTCAAACAAGCATGGTGGATGGGACCAGATTCCTGAGGATCTCTCCTTTATAGTTCATGGAATGGTTCAGGGGGTCAAGTTCAGGTATTCACAATTTGTTTATACTAATTTACTTGCAAACTTAGACTCCTTAGAGTATTACATGTTTCCTAGATATGTTCAACACATTCTCAACTGTGAACTGGGCTCACAGTTGAGGGAAACAGGTAATATTCTTAAATTGGGACAGATGAAGCCCGGCATCTTTAAAATAATGAAGAAGCCAACTGTAGGCTTCTCTGGGGTAGAAACAGCCCTAGTCCCAAAAATGTTAGAGCTCATTGCTCAAGGTGACAACCTAGCAACACAAGCTAGTGTTGAACCCACACCTCTTTTGTCCCTACCATTAAAAAGACCAGAAATCACCCTCACCTACCAAAGAAAATCCAAACGAACCCCTGCTCAGGCTATTGAGTCTGTGCAGGCCCCCAAATACTCAACCTTACAGGAAGAAGTGGACACTAGAGCTCCCACTTCTCCTGAGGAGCAAACCACTCCCATTACTTCACCTATCAGGGCTGAGGTTCCTCAAGCTCACCCTGATGAGCTCAATAGCCCAACAACCTTAAGCCTTCACTCTGAGTCTCAACACTCAAGTGGACAACCTTCAGGGGACAGCTACCATCCCCAGCCTTTGGATCTCAACCAACCAATTCCCAACCTATCCTTTTACACTGATGAAGACTTAGGATTCAGTGAGTACCATGAGTCTCTCTTCTCCTCCCCTACTCAAAGAGAGATGAGTACCTCTGACTCTCCTCAGTCTATCCCCCATCAGTCACCTATTACTGAGGTGGACACTTCTGAACCTGTTCAGGATGTCCATATGGAAGAGGCTCTCACTTTTGAAAGTGATTACATCATTAAGACCTCAACCATGGCAACTCAGCCCATTGGCATCTCAACTGAGGCTGCCAGTGAGCAGAGGAAAACCAGCAGCCAAGAAACTCAAGCTGGTGGTGAGAGAGAGGACTTTGGTCCAATCATCTCATCCCCCAATGAATCTTCTGATGAAGATGAGGGGAATTTGAGACTAAAGGTGCAAAAACTGTCAAAAACATGCACCTATTTAGTCTCTAAGGTTAGTCACTTGGAATCTCAGGTGACTACCCTGCAAAACAGGGTCAATGATCAGCAACTCCAGATTTCATATCTGCAGGAAAAACTAGCTGGGAGACCTTTAAGGAGAGCTCAACCAGGAACACAAGAACCTGTGGAAGTGATTGACTTATCCTCCAGCTCACCTATGCAAGTGGGTGATGCTACCAAAAAGGGGGAGAAAGTTGTTACAACCACAGAACCTGGGAGTTCTTCAGAGAGAATGGACATAGAGGACTCACCATCCTCACTTGCTGTTGTGCATTCTCAGCAACTTCCTCAAGTTCACATTAATGTGGACTCTATAGACTCTCTCATCAGGAGTCTCTTTGAGGAAGGCATACCAAGGGCTGTCTCATCTCCACCACTAGGAACTGGCAATCACATCATAAGGTGGAGGTATGATGATGACAGGAGAGCCCTTATACTTCAAAGAGTTCAAGGCCAACAAGAAGTTTTTCAATTCCAAAGCCTGAGCTTTTATGAAAGACTGGATTTAGTCAACTTGCCACTTGTCAATCCAAGCAATTCAAGACAAGCTGACAGGCTGGCTCAAAGAATCCAAGACAGGATCCTTGCAGAGTTTACTCTAAGAAGGAGACTTAGGGAATCAGGCAATGTCATCGGTCAACTGGATGTTGAGGTGGACCCTAAGATTAGTTTCATAGGGGAAACCTTGACTGAAGGCCCAGTGACAGAACCTGAGACCCCTGTCTCATCATCAACAACTGCTGCTGAGGTCCAAACTCCATCTGAGACACCTGCTGGTGAAGGTGTTTCTCAGCCTCTCTCTGGCCAGAGCATGGAAGCTACTCCAAGCAATGAAGGCCAAGCCTCAATCCACCCTGAGTCACAAAGGTCTGTTGGTGACAAAGGGAAAAGGATAATGACTCCTGAGGAAATTGAGGAGGAAGAGAGAGAGAGGAAAAGGAGACTAAGGGGAGAAAGTTCCACTGGGTCATCTAGCTTCATGCAAGCTGCAATCAGGGCTGCTCCCAGACCAAATACTCAAGATGATGAGTTAAGGGCAGTCAGGATTACCTACTTACAGACCAGGAACTATGACATTGATGAAATCATCTCCCTCCCCTTAGAAGAGCTAAATGAACTGGCTGACAGAGAAGTGTCAAGAGAGTTGAAGGAGAAAGAGGATGCAATGATACTTCTCCAACTCAAAGAGGAGAAGAGACAGAAAAGACTTTACAAGCATGCTCCTACTCTCTCACCAGTTCAAGAAAGTCCTGCACAGGAAGATGTGGCTCCACAAGAACCTCAGGTAGATAAAGAAGAAGATAGGATCAAGATGATCAACTACCTGAGTGCCACAGGCTTCTATCAGGCAGATGCACTTCTTCCCTTGTCCTATGACTTCATTGAGTTCGAGTATCTAAAGCAACTTGAGCTTGAGTTAGTCAAGGAAAGAAAGACAACTAAAAGAAGCTAAGGGAAGAAGCTGCAAAGTCAAGGGCCATCATTCAAAAGAATGCAAAGAAGTCTGCTGACAGACAAAGAATGGTGAGCTTCTTGAAGCTGTATGGATTCTCCGGAAGGAGACTTGGCCCCATGTCTCTATCCACCATGGATGAGCATATTAGGGTGATCAAGCAGAAGATTAAGAGTGGAGAACTCATTGACTTGCACTCTCTTCCAAGTCAAGTCCCACCTGAAGTGGAGGTCAAGTTTGAACAACCAGAGACACCTCAACCAGCACCTCCAGCTGAGCCTCAGCAAGCTTCATCTTCTGATCCTAGGCAGGGTCAAACTCCCTCTCCTTCTGAACCTGTGAGGGAGGAACACCCAACTGAGAAAGACACTGATGATCAACATGGTGCTGCAGACCAGTCTTCTCAGTTAAAGACATCCAAGAGGAAGAAGAGGATGGCTTCTAAACCAAAGACTAAGAAGAAGAAGCCAAAGTCATCTACCTCTGCACCTCAGGCTGAATCAGATCAACCTG
The DNA here is from genome assembly GCA_025215565.1 of Flaveria ramosissima. Taxonomy (NCBI): domain Eukaryota; kingdom Viridiplantae; phylum Streptophyta; class Magnoliopsida; order Asterales; family Asteraceae; genus Flaveria; species Flaveria ramosissima. The sequence continues at coordinate 52,071,652 of CM046030.1, forward strand.
AGGAAGTGCATGATGAGGCAGCCCAATCAACTCCTATTCAAGTGGCTCCTCTAACTAGTGAGACACCCATCTTGTCCTGGACTTACTCTACCAATCCAGAGAGATGGACTGTTATCAGAGATCAAGGTGTTGAGAATGTCTACTCATGGCAAGACATAATCAACTACCTCTGCATGATCTCTTTGAGATGAGAAGATACTATGAAAGTCTTGATGATCCTGACCATCTCATGAAGAAAGGAATGGTCCTGATTGTACTGAAGACTACCAACATTTGAAGATCTTCCAAGTGTTTTGGTAGCATCAGCCTAGGGGGAGTTTGTAAGGATTCCTGAAGTCTGATGCAACCCAAAACAGCCTAAGTGTCTCAGCAACATGCACTAAGTACTGAAGTGAAGAATGCTTCGGAAGTTTTACACAAAGCATTAGAAAATACTCTAAGTGTAAAATCTTCCGAAGCCAAGACCAATATCTTCCGAAGCCAAACATGAAGTCTTCCGAAGCTTCAGAGACAAAGTCTTCCGAAGCTTCAACCTATGAAGACAGATTTCTTCCGAAGACTTTTAGTACACATGCTTTATCTGATGTACTGTTCCATAAAGCACCTTTTCCGCTGCATCTCTGTAAAGTCACCAACTTACATGAGTTGGTGAAAAGGGCCTTGCTTTTGGTAACTGTACATTGAGGTCTTGAGTCTTCAACTTTCCACTTTATGTACTTTATCCTTTTTGTAATGTATAAGGATGTGAGCTATGGCATGTCATAGTCACAAGGTCAAAAGGCAGATATGCCTTTTGATCCTACAATTGATTTTGTTAGTGTCTAGTCAATTGTATCCAGCTGGCTTTCAAAGTATAGCCGGCTGTAGGTTGTAGTATAAGTATTTCAAGTTCTTGTATCTTTTCTTTATGCTTTGTAACACTTGTAAGAGAACTTGAGAAAGCAATATACTGCCTCCTTGAAACCCATACTCTCTTGTTCTGTCTCTTGCTTTACTTGTGTTCTTTGTATCACCCTTGGTTACCCAGTTCACTGTTTGATTAGAGCTTAGTTAATCTCCTCATTGTGTTGTTGTGTTGTAATTGTGTTTAAGCCCTTAAACGGTCCTGCACCTTCTCAACTTCAAATTCTTGTTCCTTAGCAAACACTTCACTCAACGTATCTTCAGAGACAAATTCTGCAAACAGATTCTCTTCAGCTATTTCTTCTTCATTCTGAATTTATGCTAAACGAGCAGTGGACAGATTTATATCCAAAGCTTCCATTTGTTTTGACCAACATAGTCCTTATTTGTTTGAGACACAAGAGCCTTGGTCTTGGATGTACTAGCTTGGTCTTGCTTTGTATCTACTTCAACTGTAACCATCCTTTTACCTTGATCACCTTGATTATTTCTAGCTTTAGTACACTCTCTTGCAAAATGACCAGGTTTATCACAATTATAACATCTTAGGTTTGACTTGGCAGAACCTATCTTGCTTGAATTGTTCAACTTAAAAACCTTCCTCCCAGTTCTTCTAGCAAAATTCTTAGCCCTGTAAACCACCATAGCCATATGATATTTTGTCATTTTCATCAACATCATCCGGATTGACTTGTTGTAAATCATCAACCAGAACATTAGGTGGACTAATTCTTCCTGCTGAAATGGCTCCATAGCTATTCATGAATGAAGTGAAAATAGCCAGATGCTCTTCAACTATTTGAATGGTTTGTTTCGATGGCTGAGAGTTCACAACAAAGGCTTGTTGGATTGGTTGAGTGGTTTGGGTTGTTGAGTAAGTTTGAGTGTAAGGTTGGGCTTGTGTTTGGACATAAGGATTTTGGTGAGTGATTTGATAATGAGGTAAAGATTGAGGTGAGGTTTGGTCTTTCACACTGGATTGAGCTGGTGCAGATATCTGTTGTAACTGGCATAGCTGTGAGTAGCTAACGTAGTAGTTTGTGTTACTTGCCATCTTTGCATACATTGTTGTTGCTTCTGCTCCCATGGGGTTGATGTAGCAGCTCTTATGATGGTAGTGCAGTTGTTGTTCCAGTTGTAAGGTAGAGAGTTCAATAGCTTTTTGTTGTTCCAGCTCTTCTAATTCTAAAGGAGTGTTGGCATCATCACCAAACTACAGACACTGTCTCACAGTCTGTTTAATGAAGGCCAATGTATGCTCTTCAGTAATTCTACAAGATAGGGTCCTTACACCATCTATCTCTGTCACCTCAGCAGTGCTCCAAAATGAACTTATGAATCTCTCATAAATGATTGGTCTGACTATAATAGCATGGGCAACTCTGGTAATGGATATGAATCTAATCATGTATATGAGACCTTCTACCTCAGGAACATCAGGGTCAAGATAACCACTTATATTATGTAGCTTACTCCATGTGAGATTTGCCATGTACCCTGTATTAGAGGCATATGAATTAGAAATTTGGATAATAATCATCAGATTGTAAATCATAAATCAAGTGAATTTTTTCTCAATTTAACTTTTAATGGTCAAAATTGAGTATTCATAGGTATTGTTCCATAGGAATCATACCTAAATTTGATTTTGTAATGAATAATCACTATTATTTTATTTTTCATGTTTGTAGAGATTATCTTTTCTATTTTTTAAACCTCTTTTAACTCTTAAAATCAAGTTTTGACTTCAACATTTTCAGATTTTGGTTTGCTCTATTCATGCGATGAACAAGGTTTATGAAAATCACTTGTTTGTTGTTATCTTCATAGTTAACAGGTTCATTGCGGTCGAAAATGTTCATCATTACTTAATCTTAGTTTGATTTTGAGATTTCTTTCTTGACTTAGGGTTCTAAGTTCATCATGACTTCGAAGGTCCGATATTTTAGGTCATAAACTTCAACGATTTTCACCTTGTTTTCGATACTACTGTTATAGAGAATCGAAACTGAGGACTAATCGGGGTGAATGAATCTAGAACATAGGTTTTTGGTGATGATAATGATGATGGATGAAGAACAGTGATAATACGCTCGTGACACTTTGAAGTCTCTCAAATTTGAAAAGTATTAAATGACCTTTTGAAGTGGGTTTATATAGTCAATTTAACGTCTTTTACAAATGTTACAAGTTTCAAGACAAATGCAGTCAATTTTAAATTCACTGTAGTAAATGCGGAAGAGTTTTGTTCATCAGCATTTGTGTACTGTTACAAATGTGGAAGAGTAAAAACTTAATATCATTTGTTCACTGTAGCAAATGCGGTTGAACAAAGTTAGTCAGCATTTGTTCACTGTAGCAAATGCGGTTGAACAAATGTGGTAGAGCAAAATTCCTTTGTCCACATTTACTTCAACAAATGCGGCAGAACAATAAAGTTGTCTGCATTTCTGACTTTCGTTCATCATCATGACAGAAGAGATTAAGGATATTTTTTATTCATTTTGATACACAAGGAAGGTTTTAGTGTTGGTGTCAACCACATTTAGGAAATGCAGATGAGTAAAAAGAAATACGGCAGAACAAAAGTTTGTCATATACACAAATGCGGTTAAATATTTATGTTCGCATATGTTTTCAACACCAAACCTTTTATGTATACTTCCTTGAAACAAATGTTGTAGAGTTAACTTGTCCACATTAGTTTCACTTTGTTTTTAATGACATAAAACAGTTACCCGCATTGGTTATATGCATGTGTTACCTTCACCTGCATTAACCAATGTACTTACCCGCATTAATGTTTGACCTTAATCAAAAATTAATGTTTCTGCAGAGTAAAATTATTTCTGTCTTTCTGCTGATTCCTTGATTGTTGTGAAGAACTATCTTTGCTTGACTTGTTTCTTATGAAGTTTGACTATTGTTGGGGTTGTTAATTCTTGTTTGGATTTACTTGTATATCAGATGTGATACAAGTTTCCCATTGTTTGACTTATCTTGGAATTTTACGCTTCCAAGTATCTGCATAACCTGAGATACTATAGTATAACTTCTTCACCAACACAGTCAATTTCTTTTTTATTTGGTTTTATAATTTTAAGAAAGGAAATATTTGTACAAACTGATCAAAATTTTAAATTAATCCCCCTAAAGTTTATATCTATAACTGAAACTTTAAAGATTCAAACTTTTGAACATAAAATATTTTTGATGTTTTTGTTTTCTAATTTGAGCATGAAGAGGAAGTATACCTTTTCTTGGGATCATATCACTCTTATAATACACAAGTGCAATCTTTTGTTAGTAAAATAGACATGTTTATGATCTTATTGATTGAAGGTATGTTTGTCCTCTTAAACTCATACCTGGTTAATATTATTATGCATGTGATATTTGTCATGTTTTTATTAAATTGATTATTCAACATGTACCCCACACTCAAAAGCATGGTATGATCAACCACCCTCATGTAATACATGGTAGAACTTTATCACAACTTACTTGAAGAGGTCACTTAAACTATGAGATCTCATTTTTGCTGATCCTTATTGGGATTCTTTTACTTTGATCCTTTTCATGATTTGATCCACATTGAGATTCTTTTTCACTTCACTTTGGATGGTGATCCATGATGACATTCTTTTTGTTTATTCACAAGGAATGTGCTCTTTTGTTGATTCATCCAATTTGAATGTGTTCCTCATTGGGAATATTTTGGATCATTACATCAGCACTATGTGCTTGTTTCTCCAGGTCTTTGCTTAGCAAAATAGAGAAGAACTGATGTTGATGAAAGAGATTCATAAGGTATCATTACCTGGTGTGTTTAGGTTACTACACACACATACACTTGGATAAGCCAATACGTACCCATACTCTGAGATGAGTGCTTCACAGTTGAATATGATTTAGTTCATCACCACATGTATCTTCTTTTCCAAGTTGATCCTAACCACATATCAGGTAAGTCATTTCAGTCTTTTGACAATTTGAAATAAGCACTATGAATGATATAAAGACTGTAATTATATCATTTCCCATAAGTATATATATCATATTCTTCTTCAAAATGACTTCCTTTTTGTAATTTTTTGAATTTTGAATTGTTATTGATGTTTTTGATTTTATTTAAGGTTAGTCATGCCAATTGATTAAACTAGGAATTCAAACCTACTAGGTTCAAATGCCTTGGTAAATAAATCAGCCAATTAATTATCATTGGGAAATTGAATAAATTTGATTAACCCTTTTTAAGCACAATCTCTCAAAAAGTGATATCTAATTTCAGTATGTTTTGTTTTTGAGTGCTAAATTGGATTATTTGTTATAAAAACTTCTGTTGTGTTGTTAATATGAATTGGAGTGTGCAAGAAGTTAAAACCATAGTCAAGCATCTAGTTTGAATCCAGAGAACTTGACAGCAACAAGTTGATGCTGCTATATACTCAGCTTCTACTGTTGAAATAGATACGTTTGTCTGCTTCTTGCATTGCCAGGAGACCAATCTGGGACCAAGAAATTGACAACCGCCAAAGTGGACTTCCTATTGAAGTTGCATCCCCCATAATCACTATCAGTGTAGGCATAAAGATTGAAATCTCCTTCCTTTGGATACCATAATCCAAGAGCAGGCTTGCCCTTAAGATATCTGAATATCCTCTTGACAACATTCACAAGAGATTCCTTGGGATCTGCTTGATATCCGGCGCACACACAAACACCAAACATAATGTCAGGACTACTGGCTGTTAGATACATAAATGAACCGATCATTAGATTGATAGTGAGTCTGATCCACTGATTTGCCTTCTAGAAATGGACCAATCTTCACTTTAGTACCAACAGGTGTTCTGATGGACTAACAATCAGCAAAGTAGAATTTCTTCAACATTGTTTCCATATTTTGATTGATTGATGAAGACTCCATCTGCTGTTTGTTGGACTTGCACTCCTAGAAGGAATGTGAGTTCCCCCATTGCACTCATTTGGAATTTTGAATGCATAAGGTCTTCAATGTCTTTACAGAGCTTCTTGTTTGTTGAGCCAAAGATGATATCATCCACGTAGATCTGGACCAGCAACATGTCTTTACCTTTTTTCTTTCTGAAGAGAGCCTGATCAATCTTTACTCTTTCATATCCATTTTCAAGAAGAAAAGATGATAGAGTCTCGTACCACTTCCTTGGGGCTTGATGAAGACCATACAAGGCTTCTCAAGCTTGTACACCCTGTATGGAAAATCAGGATCTTCAAAGCCTCGTGGTTGACTCACATGGACTTCTTCAGCAACTTTCCATACAAAAATGCACACTTCACATCCATTTGATAAATGGTAAATTTCATGGATGCTGAGTATGCAAGGAAGATTCTTATTGCTTTTAATCTGGAAACAAGAGCAAACACTTCATCATAATCAATTCCTTCTTCCTGTGTATACCGTTGAGCCACTAATCATGCTTTGTTTCTGATGACAATACCTCTATCATCATATTTATTTTTGTATAGCCACCTTGTACCGATAGGATATTGTCCTTCGGGAAGATCAACCAATTGCCATACTTCTTGCTTCTTGAATTGCAACAACTCTTCCTGCATTGCCTCAATCCAACTATTGTCTTGAAGAGCCTCTTTGATGTTTTTGGGTACTATTTGACATAGAAAGCAAGAGAAAAAACATATGTTTGCAATGCTTGACTTGCTTGTTGTCACCCGATCATTAGGTTCACCAATGATGCTTTCTACTGGATGATTTTTGTGTATTCTGGTGGTTGGAATTGTGTCACCAGCAATGGTTACATCAAGATTGGAGATATTCAGATCATCTTGGTGAGAGGCACCTTCATCTTGTACTGTGGGTGAGTTGTGGAAATAATCAAAGTCTGTTACAGTGACCGCTTCAGCATCAGCAGCACATTGATTACTTCCATCATTTGAAATTCTTCCAGTTTCAACCGGAGGTGTAGCTTGATCTTGATATCTGACTTCACTTGAGGGTTCTTCTGAAGGAGATGGGAGTATGCTAGGACCGGCCTCAGTTGAAATACTTTTGTAAGGATTCCTATAAGTCCGATGCAGCCAAAAAGCAATCAACTGAGTTCAGCCCTCCATGTGGTTGAAAGGGAAAGCATTGAATCACAGCATCATCTTATATGCTTCCCTGAAAACTCACAAAAGGGCCATTTCATCACCTTCCCAGAGACTCCATGGGAAAGCTACACTCAAGGAAGTCCTTTCCAAAAGACAAGTTCTTCTCATGTCTTTGTCTCTGCTGATGAAACCTCAGGAAACTTTCTCTTCACCCCTAAAGATTTGGACTGTATCCATCCAGATGATCTGGAGTATATGGAGATAGTCCAGCAAATGGCTCTTATCACTCATAGAGCTAAGAAGTTGTACAAGTGCAGAAGGAGAAAGTTTCCAAGCATTGCAGCTAGTGGAAAGTTTGGGCGGGATAAAAGGAAAGTAAAGTGTTACAACTGTAACCAGATGGGACACTTTGCAAGAGAGTGTAAGGCACCACGGACAAGTGGTGGCCAAACACAAACTAGACCAAACTACACTGAGAAAGCCCCCCAGAATGAGAAGCCAAAGTAGCAAGCTGCAGTTGCTGTTGAAGAAGGAGGCTTTGACTGGAGCTTTTAGGTGGAAGATGCATCTCCAAACCAAGCACTCATGATAGACCATGATAAAGCCAAGGTATTGGAACGTCTTTGTACTCCTGAATGCATTGCTAAAGTCAATAGATACAGGTCCTATAATTTAGAAATGAGATCTGATCTTGAGTCCTTAAATATTCTAAAGCTTATTTTAAAAGAGCCGAAAATGATTAAAAACTAAAGATAAAGGACTTAGAGAAAACCATTTCAACTCTTAAGCATGAGCATACAAACTACAGGACTCAGATCAAAGACCTCATTACTAAATTAACTGAATGCTAGGCTGGGCTTGTGATCAGTGAAGCCAAGGCAGAAAAATGTGTTCTTGAAGAAGAGACCTTCAAGAACATAATATCCTTATCCTTGCATGCAAAAGTTTTTTATCAAAATAAGCAGGGACTAGGATCTTGTGAGATAGCTCCTCCACACACAATCTTGTCTGTAAGATCTCCTAGGCGTGGAATTTGTGAAAATGAGCTTCCCCTTATAGATCCTATGACTGAAGAGGATGAAGAGGAGATGGTGGAGAATGGCTCTAAGAAGAGTGAAGAAGAGTATTCTAAGAAGGGTCACCATCCCTCTGAGGAGAGCAAAACTGTTGGGATGACAAATTCAAGAAGAAAGAACTTGATCAGGAAGGCCAAAAGAAAGTCCAAAAAGGCTCAAGAGATCAAGGCCACCTTCAATTCTGCACAGAAACAAGTCTTCATCTCTACAGGATTTGAAGTAGTAAAGGCTGAAAACACCAACTTGAACTCCATCAACAAGAGTTCTGGTTCATGTCCAAATCATCCCATCATCAAGAAGAAGGCTGATCAGTTGTGCATCACTGCTGTACAAACTGAACCATCCAGCTCCAAAGGTAGTTCTATCCCCACAAGAACTGCCACAGCATCTGCAAAGATGAAGATGGAGAAGGAAAGTGATCAAGTTCAGCCTTATTCATAAAGGAAAACTCCTAGAAGGAAGAAAATGGACTGTGTTATGTGTGGGAGTACTTCTCATCTTGCTAAGGATTGTGTTTACAATCCAAAGAGTACTCTCCACATGACCAAAAAACAAACTTCTAAGAGTTTGGAAAAGAAGAAGCAAGCTTCGGAAGGAAAATATGTTTCCTTCAGAAGCTCCAAAATGAAGAAGAAGACAAGTGGAAACTTGCCTTTGGAAGAAAATTTGGTCTTGGAAGAAAGGAATACTTCCGAAGCACTGAAGCCTACTGAAGTGAAAGCAAGATCTTCTGAAGGTCCAGTCATCAAAACTTCCAAAGTCATCAAAACTTTCGAAGTATTGAAGGTCATGTCTAAGCTTCCAAAGGTGGTATGGAAGTCAAAGAAAGACCAAGTGGCTAAAAGTTTCTTTATCAACATCACTAAATGATCCTTCTAGCATGACTATAGGATCAATTACTATTCCATTGTCTTCAACTTCTTTTGATGAGCCCAAGACCAATGAGGCTTGGGTTTCCAAATGTAACTAATCATCTCTTTTGTGCAGGAACAGCTCAAGACAAACAGAAATGTATGGATCATTGATAGTGGTTGTTCCAGGCACATGACAGGCAATAGCTCATTACTCCAAAAGTTTGAAAGAATTGATGTAGGACCAGTTGCTTTTGGAGGAGATGCAGGAGGTTACATTACAGGAAGGGGCAAGGTCACAAATGGTAAGCTCAGCATTGAGAAGGTAAACTTTGTCAAGGATCTTGGGTACAATCTTCTGAGTGTATCCTAATTTTGTGATCAGAGTTATAACATGCTCTTCACTGAGCATGTATGCATTGTTCTCAGGCCCAGGGTGGTCATTCCACATGAGCACATCTTGCTCAGAGCCCCCAGGAAAGGAAACATGTACAAGATGGACTTGCAAGAAACATCTCCCTCAGGAGAAGTTTCATGCTTTCTGTCTAAAGCAAATAATGATGAATCTTTCCTCTGGCATAAAAGAATGTGCCATGTAAACTTTCAAAACATGAATAAATTAATTAAGAATGATTTGGTAACTGGAATACCAAAGAAAGAGTTTACAAGTAATGACCACTGTGGTGCATGCCTGAAGGGGAAGCAACACAAGGTATCTCACAAGCCCAAGGATAGAAATTCCATCATTAATCCCCTACACTTATTACATATGGATCTCTTTGGCCCCACCAGTGTAATGAGTCTAGGAAGGACCTCTTATTGTTTGGTGATCACAGATGATTTTAATAGATTCACTTGGGTCTTATTCCTTAGAACTAAGGATGAGACCCCTGAGATTCTGAAGAATTTCATCTTATAGATTGAAAATCAATGTGATCACAAGGTCAAAACCATAAGATGTTATCAAGGAACTGAATTCAAGAATAAAATCCTTGATACATTTTGTGATGAAAAGGGTATTACAAGACAATATACTGCTCCCAGGACTCCTCAGCAAAATGGTTTTGCTGAGAGGAGAAATAGGGTACTAATTCAAGCTACTAGAACTATGTTGTCTGACTCTAAACTGCCCATCACCTTCTAGGCAGAGGCAGTGAACACTGCTTGCTATATGCAAAACAGAGTTTTAGTGGTTAAAACACATGGTAAGACTCCTTATGAACTTTGGCACAAGAGAAAACCTTTCATTGGTTTTCTCAGGTCATTTTGATGTCCTTGCACCATCTTGAATACCAAAGATCAAATTGACTTTCAATGAGCACACTCCTAGTGTGAAAGGTTCTCGTCCGGATTGGCTATTTGATCTTGATTTAGTTACTAACTGTTTTAACAAATCTTGTGAGAATGTTTCAGGATCTACAGATATACTACCTACAAGTGATCCTGATCCAAGATTTGAGCTAAAAAGACCTTCTAGTTACACATCTTCAACTCCAGTGGAAACTAATCCTGCAAATGAAGCTTCTACCAGCACATCAATGACAAATCCTACTGATGCTTCTGGGGTGCCTTCAAATTCCAGCTTAGAGGCACAAAACTTAGAGGAAGGAGCTTCAAATGTTGGAGAAAATGGTGGTGGTGAAAGTGATCAGGAATTTCTTGATGCTGATAACCACTCCATTGAAGACAATATCAATGATGTCACACACTCATTGGATCAAGTTAATCTTGATAAGTGTGCTGATGTGGAGGGTGAATCTTCTTTGCCAGATCAGAATTTCTCAAATTCAGATCTGTCTAAGCAACTTGCTGTGATCCCTCAGCTAAGGATCCACAAGTCTCGTCCAACCACAAACATCATTGGAGATGTTGATTCAGGGGTAAGAACAAGAGGACAAACCCATGAAGCAAATGTTTGTCTTCACTCTTGTTTCTTATCCTAGATAGAGCCAAAGAAAATTGATGAGGCTCTAAAGGATGGAAGTTGGGTTGAAGCTATGCAAGAGGTGCTGCTTCAATTCAAAAGGAAAAAGGTTTGGAACCTATGTCCTCTTCCTCAAGGGAAGACTACTATAGGAACCAAATGGGTTTTCAGGAACATGAAGGATGATAGAGGAATTATCATCAAGAACAAGGCAAGACTAGTTGTTCAAGGGTATACTCAAGAAGAAGGAATTGACTACACAAATGTTTTTGCTCCTGTAGCAAGACTTGAAGCTTTTAGAATATTCATTGCTTTTACTGCATCCAATAACTTCAAGGTCTACCAACTTGATGTCAAGTGTTCTTTTCTCTATGGGGTGATTGATGAAGAGGTGTATGTCAAACAGCCACCTGGGTTTGCAGATCCTGATCATCCTGATTATGTCTGCAGGCTTGATAAAGCTCTTTATGGGCTGCACCAAGCACCAAGGAAGTGGTATGAGACTCTATCTCAGTATCTCTGTCAACATGGTTACAAAAGGGGTACTATAGATGGAACTCTCTTCATCAAAGGAACAGGAAATGACATAATGCTAGTTCAAGTATATGTAGATGACATTATCTTTGGTAAACTAATCCAAAGCTCTGCAAAGACTTTGAGAAGCTGATGAAGGATATGTTTGAAATGAGTGCCATGGGGGAACTCAATTTCTTTCTAGGAATTCAAGTGAAGCAAGTTGACAATGGCATCTTCATAAGTTAGTCAAAGTATGTACAAGACATACTTAAAAGGTTCAACATGACTGATTGTAAGGTTGCTAAGACACCCATAGCCAGAAATCACTCCATTGGACCTGATCTTAAGGGGGAGTGTGTTGATGAGCATTTCTATAGGGCAATGATTGGGTCTCTTATGTACCTAACAGCTAGCTGGCCAGATATCATACATGCATTTGTGCAAGATATCAAGCCAACCCCAAGATGTCACACCTGGTCACTGTCAAAAGAATTTTAAGATATGTCAATGGTGCTCCATCACTTGGCCTTTGGTATCCAAAGAATTCTAACTTTAAGCTGTATGCTTATACAGATAGTGACTATGGTGGTTGCAACATGACTGCAAAGTCTACATCAGTGGGATGTCAATTTCTTGGTGGAAGAGTACTCTCTTGGCAATGTAAGAAACAATCATGTGTGTCTGCATCAACTGCTGAGGATGAATACATTGTTGTTGCAAGCTGCTGTGCTCAAGTGCTTTGGATTCAAAATCAGATGCTGGACTATGGATTCAACTTTAAAGAGACTCCCATCCACATAGACACCAACAGTACTATCTCCATCATAGAGAATCCGGTGGAGCACTCAAGGACAAAGCATATTAATATCAGGTATCATTTGATTAGAGATAACTTTGAAAAAGGATTAATCAAACTAGTCAAAGTTAACACAAATGAACAATATGCTGATATGTTCACCAAAGCTTTTGATGAGCAGATATTTAAATATCTTGTATCAGCTATTGGGATGATTAACTTTGAATAGCTTTTCTTAAAACATAATCATATTTATTTCTAAAACCTGTGTGTCCTAAGTTGTCTATTTTAGCACCTTCATAAGCCCTTGTTTTCTTTGGAAGAAAATATTTTCAAAAAGACTTTTCTTAGATTTTTGACAATTTTGATCTCTTTTCTTTTTGGAAGATTTAAAATTACCTTCGGAAGAAATTTATGTCCTAGTAAACAAATAATTGCTTCAGTAATTTTACCTTCAGAAGAAATTTCTGAAATATCTTCCAAAGCTTAAAATCAACTTAAGTACTCTAAATGTTTTCAAAGAACAAGTTTCTTCCGAAAGCAATTTACCTTTGGAAGTTTTTATTCTTCTCAGAATAAAAATTCCTAAGTGTAAATTCTCTTTCGAAGAAAAATTCTCAAAATACCTTTGAAATATCTTCCGAAGACAATTTGCCTTCGGAAGCTTTTTCTTCAGAACTTCCGAAGCAAATAACCTTCGGAAGATTTCTCGACTTCCAAGAAAACTACTTTTTGGGCAAAAGTAAACTACTTTTAAGAGGTGGGACCGCTATTCGGATTTCAAAGTTTATCCACTTTCATTAACTTTGTCTTAAATCCTTTTCACATAAATACCCAATGGTTCCCCCCTCTTTCACTATCTTCCTCAATTACACTATTCCTTAAACCTAAATTCTCCCAAACCACCTTTGTTCTTCATCTTTCTTCATCCTTAAGCTTCTAAAATGGCATGCAACTTCACATGCAACACAACCAGGTTGCTCTGTTAAGCTCTGAGAAATATGAAAGCTTCTCAGAGGTTTGTCGTTTCTTAGCTCTATCCAACTACTTCACCTCCCTAACCATTGATCCTACTCTCTATGAGGATCATCTACTTGAATTCTGGAAGACCCGCCAAGAAGTCATTATGGATGGGGAGAAGGCACTGTCTGCCACAGTGCAAGGGAGGACAATCTTCATCACTCTGGCCATCATCAGCACTCACTTGCAACTGGATGATGAAGAAGGTGAGTTGTCCTTTTCTAAGGAAGCTGTAAATCATTCCTTTGAGCAGATGGGCTATGAGGGAGATTTCTCTGTAAAGACCTTGAGGAAAGGGAATGTCTCATCCCAGTGGAAATACCTGCTTCATGTGGTTATCCACAGCTTGTCCAACAAGCATGGAGGGTGGGACCAGAATCCTGAGGATCTCTCCTTCATAGTACACGGAATGGTTCAAGGGGTCAAGTTCAGGTACTCTCAGTTTGTTTATACAAATTTGTTTGCTAACTTGGACTCCTTAAAGTATTATATGTTTCCTAGATATGTTCAACACATTCTCAACTATGAACCGGGCTCATAGTTGAAGGAAACAGATAATATTCTTAAATTGGGACAGATGAAGCCTGACATCTTTAAAATAATGAAGAAGCCAACTGTAGGCTTTTCAGGGGTAGAAATAGCCCTTTTCCCAAAAATGTTAGAGCTCATTGGTCAAGGTGACAACCTAGCAACACAAGCTAGTGTTGAACCCACACCTTCTACCTCCCAACCACCAAAAAGGCCACAAATCACCCTCACCTAACAAAGAAAATCCAAACGAACCCCTACTCACGTTATTGAGTCTGTACAGGCCCCCATATACTCACCCATACAAGAGGAAGTGGATACTAGAGCTCCCACTTCCTTTGAGGAGCAAACCACTCCGATCTCTTCAACAATCAGGGATGAGGTTCCTCATGCTCAACCTGATGAGCTCATAAGCCAAACTGCCTTAAGCCCTCACTCTGAGTGTCAATACTCAAGTGAACAAACTTCAGGGGACAGTTACCATCCCCAGCCTTTAGACTTAAATCAACTCATTCCCAACCTCTCATTCTATACTGATGAAGACTTAGGTTTCATTGGGTATCATGAGTCTCTCTACTCTTCTCCTACTCAAAGAGAGATGAGTACTCCTGAGTCTCCTTTGTCTAGCCCACATCAGTCACCCATCACTGAGGTGGATACTTCTGAACCTGTTCAGGATATCCATATGGAAGAGGCTCTCACTTCTGCAAGTGATTACATCATTAAGACCTCAACCATGGCAACTCAGCCCACTGACACCTCAACTGAGGTTGTCAATGTGCAGAGGAAATCCAGCAGCCATGAACCTGAGGCTGGTGGTGAGAGAGAGGACTTTGGTCCAATCATCTCATCCCCTAATGATTCTTCTGATGAAGATAAGGGGAATCTGAGACTAAAGATGCAAAAAATGTCAAAAACATGCTCCTATTTAGTCTCTAAGGTTAGTCACCTTGAATCTCATGTGACTACCCTGCAAAATATGGTCAATGATCAGCAACTTGAGATATCATATCTCAGGGAAAAACTAGCTGGGAGACCTTTAAGGGGAGCTCAACCAGGAACACAAGAACTCGTGAATATGATTGACCTAAGTCCTAGCTCACTATGCAAGAGGGTGATGCTACCAAAAAGGGGGAGCAAGTCATTACAGTCACAGAACCTAAGAGTTCTTTAGGGAGTATGGACATTGAGGATTCACCATCCTCACTTGTAATTATGCATACCCAGCAAATTCCTCAAGTTCACATTAATGTGGACATTATAGACTATGTCATTAGGAGTCTATTTGAGGAAGGCATTCCAAGGGCTATGTCATCTGCACCTCAAGGAACTTCAAACTACATTATTGGGTGGAGGTATGATGCTGATAGAAGAGCCCTTATTCTTCACATAGTTCAAGGGTAGCAAGAAGTATTTAATTTTCAGACCTTGAACTACTATGAAAATCTTCACCTGATCAACATGCCATTTGTCAACCCAAGTCAATCAAGACAAGCTGACAGGTTAGCACTCAGGATTCAAGACAGAATTACTGAAGAGTTCAACCTTAAAAAAAGACAAAGGCAATCAGGTAATGTCATTGGTCAACTGGATGTTGAGGCAGACCCTGAGATTAGCTTCAAAGGGAAAACCTTGGCTGAAGGCCCAGTGATAGAGCCTGAGAGCCCTGTCACACCAACAACTGATTCAGAAATTCATTCCCTTAGTAAAACACCTGCTGGTGAAGGTGTCTCACAACCTCTCTCTGGCCAGAGCTTAGATGCTACTCCAAGCAATGAAGGCCAAAGCTCTCTCCACCTTGTGTCACAAAGGTCTGTGGGTGACAAAGGGAAAAGGATTCTAACTCCTGAGGAGATTGAGGAGGAGGAGGAGAGAGAGAGAGAGGAAGAGGAAGCTAAGGGGAGAAAGTTCCTCTAGGTCTTTAGGCTTTATGCAAGCTGCAATCAAGGCTACCCCCAGACCAAACACTCAAGAAGATGAGTTGAGGACAGTCAGGATTACTTACCTGCAGACTAGAAACTATGACATAGATCAGATTATATCTCTCCCCTTAGAGCAATTAAATGAACTGGCTGAAATAGAAGTGTCAAGAGTGATGAAGGAAGCAGAGGATGCAAGGCTACTTCTCCAATTCAAAGAGGAGAAGAGACAGAAAAGGTTACACAAGCATGTTCCATCTCTCTCCCCAGTTCAAGAAAGCCCTGTGCAAGAGGATGTGGCAGCTACACAAGAACCTCAGGTAGACAAGGAAACAGATAGGCAAAACATGATCAACTACCTGACTGCCATAGGTCTCTACCAGGCATCTAAACTTCTTCCCTTGTCCTTTTAGTACATTGAGTTTGAGTATCTTAAACTGCTTGAACTTCAAGTGCTCAAAGAACAAAAGGAAACAAAGAAAAAGATGAGGGAAGATGCTGCAAAGTCAAGAGCCATCATCCAAAAGAGTATGAAGAAGTCTGCTGACTGGCAAAGGATGATGAGCTTCTTGAAGTTGTATGGATTATCCGGAAGGAGACTTGGCCCTATGTCTCTATCCATAATGGATGAGCATATCAGGGTAATCAAGCAGATGATCAAGAGTGGAGAGCTGATTGACTTATACTCCCCTCCAAGTCAAATCCCACCTGAAGTGGAGGTTAAGCTTGAACAACTTGAGACAACACAACTTGGACCTCCTGCTGAGCCTCAGCAAGCTTCATCTTCTGATCCACAGTAGGGTCAAACTCCCTCTCCTTCTAAACCTGTGAGGGAGGAACACCTAACTGAGAAAGACAAGGATGATCAACAAGGTGCTGCAGACCAGTCTTCTAAGTTGAAGTTTTCTAAGAGAAAGAAGAGGATGGATTCCAAACCAAAGTCAAAATAGAAGAAGCCTGAATCATCCACCTCTACACCTCAGGCTGAATCAGATCAACCTAAGGAAATGCATGAAGAGGCAGCCCGATCAACTCCAATTCAAGTGGATCCTCTTGCAGCTGAGAGACCCATCTTATCCTGGACCTTCACTACTAATCTAGAAAGATGGCATGTGATCAGAGATAAAGGTGTTGAGAATGTCTATACATGGCAAGACATAATCAACAAACCTCTGCATGATCTCTGTGAGATGAGAAGATATTATGAGAGTCTGAGTGATCCTGACCATCTGATGAAGAAGGGTATGGTCATCATCATCCTGAAGACTACCAACATCTGAAGATCTTTTAAACGTTTTGGTAGCATCAGCCTAGGGGGAGTTTTACACCATGCACTTGAAATGCTTCGGAAGTTTTACACCATGCACTAGAAATATTCTAAGTGTAAAATCTTCCGAAGCCAAGACCAAGATCTTTTGAAGCCGAAAGTGAAGTCTTCCAAAGCTTCAAAGACAAATTCTTCCAAAGCCAAAGAGTGAAGACGGATTTCTTCCAAAGACTTTTAGAGATATGCCTTTATCTGATGTACTTTACCATAAAGCTGGACCACCTTTCCGCTGCAACTCTGTAAGGTCACTAACTTACATGAGTTGGTGAAAGGTCCATGCTTTTGGTAATTGTACATTAAGGTCTTGAGTCCATGCTTTCTACATTATGTACTTGTATCCTTTTTTTAATATATTAGGATGTGAGCAATGGCATGTCATAGTCTTTAGTCAAAAGGCAAATATGCCTTTTGACTCTACATTTGATTTTGTAGTTGTCTAGTCAATTGTATCCAGATGCCCTTCAAAGTATGGCTGGCTGTAGGATGTAGTATATGTATCTCAAGTACTTGTAACTTTCCTTTATGCTTTGTAACATTTGTAATATAACATGAGAAGCAATATACAGCATTTTTGAAAACCAATTACTAGTGTTGTTTGCCATCTTGTTCTATCTCATATTTACTTGTGTTCTTAGCATCTTTCATTAAAAAATTTACCAGTTCCCTATTTGATCTGTTAAATATTCTAAGCAACTCTCATCATTGTGTTGTTGTGTTGTAAGTATATACCCTTCACCGGCCCTGCAAGTTTGATTTTGAGATTGTTGTCTGACAGGATCAGCTTGCAGTAGTACATCTTCATTACATTGCTCGATAGAAGTTGGAGGAACCATTGGAAAGTCATCCCTTCTTTCTACGACTGAAGAAGATTCGGCTGATTGTAGGTTTCCTGCATCAGACAAGTGAAATTGATCAAAAGATTTTGTAAATGAATCAATATCAAACAACCATTCAGGACCATTTGTTGATTTGGGAAATGAATGCTCCTTGAATTGAACATTTGTTGATTCATCAATAATGTTTAATCTAGGATTAAACACTCTATAAGCCTTTGAGATAGAAGAATATCCAACAAAGAATCCTTCATTAGACTTTGATGAAAACTTTCCCAAATGGTCTCAGGTGTTTAATATTAAGACACAATTACCAAATGACTTGAAAAATCCAATAAATGGTTTCCTGTGAAAGAGAAGTTCATAAGGATTCTTGTTGCTTTCTTTTACAATCAAAGTTCTATTTTGTACAAAGCACGATGTGTTGACTGCTTCTGCCCAAAAGGTAATTGGTAGTTTTGCATCTGCTAGCATTGTTCTTGCTACTTAAATCAGTGTTCTATTTCTCCTTTCAGCTACCCCATTTTGTTGAGGAGTTCTAGCTGCACTAAATTGATAAGCAATGCCTTTGGTTGCACAAAATGAACTCATATCTTCATTTTTAAATTCTGTCCCATTATCACTTCTAATTTTTTTGACTTTATGATCAAATTGATTTTCAATTTTAGTGATAAAATCTTTTATTAGTTGGGACGCTTTGTTTTTATGAAGTAAGAAGAAGACCCATGTAAATCTGGAAAAGTCATCTATGATCACCATATAATATTGTTTCTTTCAATACTCATAACATGAGTTGGTCCAAACAAATCCATATGAAGTAACTTCAATGGAGAATTGTTTGTGTTCACCAGTTTTGGCTTGTGGGAAGACTTATGTTGTTTCCCTTTGAGACACGTTGAACAATGATCAATAATATGAAATTCTTTTTGGGGTAAACCAATCACAAGATTTCCCTTGACCAATTTGTTCATGTTTTGAAATTTGTGTGTCCTAAACATCTGTGCCGAAGCTGTGACTCATCAAAAGATGCTTTTGACAGAAGACACGTTTCTTCTTTTAGTATAGTAGAATTGAGGTTTAAGACATAGGTGTTATTCTTCCTCGAGGTCTTCAAGACAACCCATTCTTCAGGAATTTCAAATCGTAGTTTCAGAATGTAGCAATGAGTGTCAGTAAAGTGAGTTGGATATTTCTTGTCACAGATCTGAGACACGCTGAGCAGATTGAAATTCAGTTGTTCACTAATTAGAATGTGGAACCCAAACCATAATGGTCTTGGGTTTCCCGTTCCTATCCATGACAGTTACTTCTTGGTATTTTCCTCTAACTTGTGGCTTAGAAGATGAAGATTTGCTAGATTTTTGTTGATCTTGTTGGTTTCATCTCATCAATTTCAACTGAAGAGTCAAAAGAGTATTCAAACCTTTGGTCCCTGTTCCTTTTGAGAAATTGGACACGATTTTGATTGTTAAACTTCAAGTTTGACTTATGAATATCATGAGTTTGTTTTAAGTTATGATTTATCTTTCTTTGAAGTTTCTTCAACTCTTTCAGATTACCCAAATCATCATCAGAACTTGAAGTCCTGGAGTGTTTATTATAAAAATAACTTCTGATCTTGGGTTTCACAGATGATATTGGTGAGATGGGCTTGTTTTAAGGAATTCTCAAGCCTTTTTGTTTGAAGAAACACTCAGATGTGTTATGATTAGTCATATCATAGATAGAACAATATTTCTTAAAATAACAATTTTTGGTGGAATGATTGTTCATGTCACAGATTGAGCAATATTGATTGAAATAGCAGTCATCTTTTTTGTCATTATACATTTCACAAATGTCACAATACATATGTTTGTTTCTTGAAGCAGATTTTGTTGTTAATGACTCAGTAGATTTACCAGTTCTTAACTAAGTCACAATCTTTGATTTTGGGGAAGAAGCAAGATCAGCGTTTTTAGTAGTTTGTTTCACAACACTACTATTGTTGATTCTTCTAGGCTGATTTTGTTTCCTCAACCTCTTTCTGACTTCCTGTTCAAGCTGATTTACATGATCCTTATTGCAAATTTCAAAACCTACCCCTTGTTTTGATTTTGATGATTGAGGTTCATATTTGACTTTTATTTTTGAAATCAGATAAGTTTTGCTTTTGTTTTTCTGTGAGATGTTGTTTGATTTGTGCAAATTCTTTGGTGATGTGATCTCACAGTCTGAACTGCTTTCATCAGATGTTTTCTTGAAAAAGTTGATTTTATTATTTTCTTTGGAAATTGCAGGAATGAATTTCACAAATGGTACGATGGCTTTAATTGGGCTTTTTGGTTTGATGACATTCACTGTCTTGTCTGAGCACTCCTTGATTTTAATTGGATTACCTAATTTAATTTTCTCCTCATTTGTTTCAATATAAACATTTGGTTTATTTTGAGGATTTATGACTTGTTTTACTACTGATTTGGGTTCAATAGTTTTAGCTTCATTTTGCTCAGTGAGTGTGACATTTGAATTATACCCAATCTCAGTCATATCATTGGGATCCTCTTGTGAATCTAGCATCTCTTATAGCTTGACTGAAGACATTTGAAACTTTTCAAGTTTCACTTCAGTAAGTGATTGCTCAGCTTTTGATTGAGCTAGCTTTTCAGTTAGCTGTTCATTTTCAGCTTCAAAAGAATACTTTTCCCCCATGCGGTTTTTCAATGTCAGAGATGAGTGATTTAATTTAATTACAAAACCTTTAATTTCTCTTTTAAGCATCTGAATTTACCTTTTCTTCTTTAATTTTAGCACCCAATTTATGATTGTGCTCACCATAACCTTGTAGTTCATCAATGCATTTATCACTACAAAGATTGGGTTTTACCTCAGATGGCATAGGTGTTGGGCCATCATTGATGTGAGCCATGAGTGCATGATTATGGAATTGAGGCTTCACTTCCTCTGCATACAGACTCCAATCACAAACTACATCTTTTCTGATGACAAGAGCATTTGATATGGGTTGGCTGCTTCCATGAGCTTCATAGTCAGTTGTGGCCGACTCTGGTATGGTTGTTGATGTTGTTGTTGGTAATGATAATATTGCTGATGATTGTTGGATTGGAAGCTTGAGCCTGGTTGTGAGGATGATTGACCCTGAGAATTCCTTTGGAAACTATTGTTGTGTCTTCTTGGAGCATTGCATTCTCTAGAGAAGTGGCCAGTCATACCATAGTTGAAGCATTTGACCTTGGATTTGTCATATCCAAGTTTGGTGTTCTTATTAAGACTCAGCTTCCTTCCTTTCCTGAAAAACTTCTTGGCTCCCATTGCTGTCATAGCCATTTCCTATTACAAATCCATTTCTTCTACATCATCTGGATCCATTTCTTCTAAGTCTTCTTGGATCAGATGAGTAGAAGTGAGTCTTCCTCCCAAGTAAGCTTCAAAGCTTGCAACAAAGGCATTGTAAGTAGCATTTTTTTCTTCAAATCTCAGGTCTTCAGGAGTACTTGAGGGAGTGGCAGTAAACCCAATAGATTGTGATGAGGTTGAAGGCTTGTTGGTTGATTGAGAAGCAATGAATCCAGTTGATTTCACTTGATCTCTAGATGAGAAAAAATCATCTTCTTCTGTGATGAATGCATTTTCCACAGAATAAGATTCTGAAGGAAATTTCTAAGCTTCAATGACTTGAGGTTCACTAAGATTTTTGCTCCTTTCATCAAGTTCTAGAGCCTCAAATTTGCAATCATGATATCCAGAGTTATACTTTCTAGATCAAGTGTGTTTTTCAACATGGTCACATTTTGTTTCCAACTTTCAAGGAGACTGTGCACCATCTTCTTGTTCAACTCCTTCAGTTTGTATGTAACCCCCATAATCTCAAGATCATTGACTAGCTGCACAAACCTATGCAATTGTTTTGAGATTGACTGCCCCTTGGAGTGATGGAAGGTTTCATATTGATTGACCAATTTATCTTTGTTAATTTCTGCTACTTCACTGATGCCTTCACAGATGATGAGCAGTGCATCCCAAACAGCTTTAGCTATTCACTATTTCTCCAGTCTCTTAAGCATATCCATTCTCAAAGCTTGAGTGAGAATAAAGTATGCTTTGAGGTCCATCTTTATCTTCTTATAATCATCATCATCAAGAGTTAGATCTTCTATAGGTATTCTTGATGTCTTGTACAAGGCAGCTTGGTCAGCTGAGAGTGTCACAGGGATGTGAGGTCCTTTGCATACGGATATCTAGTAAGCCGGATCTACACCTGTAAGATAATTCGTAAACCTGATTTTCCATTGCTTAAACTCAGATTTATGTTTTAGCATAGGAAGTTTAGGAGTATGACCAAGTTCAGACAATTATGAGACTCCATTTTAATAAGCTTGTTTTTAACTTGTTGGAATAATATTAGATTAATTGTTCAGTCCAAATAGTCCAAAAATAGTCTTATGTAAACAGATCTACTGAGTATAAACTGAGATTTGTTAGAACTCCTCATGTAACTTTTCTAGTGTTTTTAATGTGTGAATATTAAGATGTTAATGAATTTCTTGTTTTGATTTTTATGGTTGAGCAAGTTGCTCACAAATTTGTTCTTGTGAATTGTTTCAGGTAAACAGTGACTGTCGAGGTTTTCAGCAGAGTTTCAGCATGTATACTGATTTATAGGTAGTCGAACACTCTATCAGCAACTCAATCACCAGATCAATCGAGTTTTAGTTCAGATCTGGGCAGATCTGAAGATGAACCGAGAGCCAAAGCTCTGATGCCAATTGACTGGGTGTGAGAATGATATTCTCAGTTGATATGAATCAACTAGGATCGAATATGATGATTGAGTCAATGATTATATGGCGGAATCACACAATCAAAGAACATTGAATGCAAGAAGTACTCATAAATGCTCCTTGTATTAATTGAGGTGAATCAGTTACAATGAATGCTAGGGTTTGAGCATTAAACACTAACAATACACCTTCTGAACATAAGACTAAAGAAAATATTCTGATTGTCTAATGTTGGTCAATAGTCACCTCACATACGAGGATTTCTATTCTATTTATAGGCTGACAAGAAGCCTTTACAAAAAGACTAAACTACCCTGTACTATAAACTATTCTAAATACAAAAGTCTTTATCAGCATTTGTTGTTGTCCATCCGCATTAACTAATGCGGATGTGTTGATCTTCATCAGCACTTGTTTTCTTCTATCGCATTAGTGTTTGGTCATCAGCATTGACAAATTCGGATGAACAAACACTTGGCGCCTTTGTTGCTGAGCATCCGCATTAGTAAATGCGGATGTACAAAATCTTTGTCAGCATTTGTTTTGTGGTCATCCGCATATACAAATGCGGATAGCCAACACTTGTCTTCTTTTGTTGTTGCAGATTTTTCATCCGCATATCTTCTTAAACTTGTGGGATTTCAGCAGAACAACCATTAATCCACCACTTGAATTGGCATGTATGATCCTTTTAGGGTCCAACAGGAGCTACTTGGCAAGTTTTGGATTGGCATCCATTTATTGTAGAAATGATGTTTTTCGTTGTAATGAAACCAAACGATGTTTTGTAATGTTAATAATGATGTACTATTTAGCAAAAGCAATCATAAATATATGAAATGGTTTTTGGTAAATTATTCAGTTGCAATGTTTTAGTAAATGATTATGAGTTTTTAAAAATCACGTGCAATGAATTTTCAACTCTGAGTGTTCCGGGAACATGGCCTTACAAGTTGGTATCAGAGCCAAAGTTTAAGAGAAATAGGTAATTTATTTTAAAAACCTAAATGTAAACTGAGAATTGGACGAAATGGAAGGATGCCAGCCCAAGTAGCTACGCGCCGTCATGTATTTTCCTTAATGTTAACCAGTTTTATGTGCGCGTGCTATTTGATTTATGTGCTTTTAGTAGATTTGAATACTGATATAGTCAAGATAGGAAATGCTTGGGGTATGAAGAGTAAAGTAAGTGGCTAATCACAACTGGCCACTGTCATTAAGGACTTAGTATACTTGACATAAACTGAGCTATTAGCTTGAATGATCGTGTTGGTGTTTGAATCTTATAGCGTGTGTAGAGGATGGCGGGTTGTAGATCTTCGAAAGCTTCGCGAGGTGATGGTCGTGGTGGAGGTGGTGCTAGACTTCGTGTCATAAGAGGCAGGGCTAAGGCTGCAAAAATGGCACCTGAAAAGCCCGAGATCCATCACCCGGAAGGCGATGATTAGAGTGCTAATCTGAGGGCCTCATTGAAGGAGGCTGTTGTTGAGGAAGTTCACCAGGTCATGCAAAAGATTCTGCTATCTGTGGTTATCGAAGTGATTAAAGCTGTGAGGGAGGATGAGAAGAAGGAAAAGAAGAAGACCTCTGAGAGAGGAGAAATGGAGCGACCGGAGACTGAGACGGTAGTCTCTAGTGATGATGAGGAGGAGGAAGAATTTGTACAAGAGACAGCACGGGGCTGTAACTATAGGGCATTACAGAGATGCAAGCCCCCGACTTTTGATGGTAATGGCAATGCTGCTGCTGCTCACCGATGGGTGATGGAGATGGAGGCAAAGTTGGATATCAGCAAATGTAGAGAGGATTAGAAGGTGAAGTTTGCCACTCACTCATTTATGGACTCAGATTTATGTTGGTGGAACAATATTGTCCAGGCCGAGGGTAGCAGGGCAATTGGGAGGATGAAGTGGAGTGATTGAAGAGGTTGGTGATCGAGGAGTTTTTTCGTCACCTGGAACTTGACAAGGTTGAGAGGGAATTCTTGCAGCTGGAGGCGGGAACCATGACACACTAGCAGTACACCACTAAGTTCAATGAGATGGCGAGGCTGCTGCCGGATCAGGTGGCGCCTGTTTCACGAAAGATAAAGAGGTACATTTAGGGTTTACCGGCGGATATCCACAGGCACATGATCACCGCCCGACCAAGGACTTTTAGGTTAGGGGTTGATCTGGCAGGGAGGCTGTATGATGAGCGGGAGATGGCAATGGTTGAAGTGAGTAAGAAGGGTGGCAGTGACAAGAACTAGAATGGGAAGTGGTTTGGACGTGGTGGTGTCCCTCCAAGCAACAAGAGTGCACGGGTAGATGACTGACGTGTAACTACACCCGGTGCGGGGACGAAAAGGTGTGGTAAATGCGGAAAGGAGCATACTGGAGAGTGTAGGTGGGGCTCGAACGTCTGCTTCAAGTGTGGAAAGCCTGGTTATATGGCGAGAGAGTGTAGGGTGGTGAGGTGTTATAATTGTGGTGGAGAGGGTCATGTGAATAGAGATTACCAGAAGCCGAGGGCTGAAAGTTCTGGGGCAATGAAGAAGGAAGGGAATGAAGGGTAGAAGTCAAGCGCTAGAGCCTTCACGATGACCCAGGAGGAGGCTAGGACGGACCCTGATGTCGTGTCAGGTACATTTCTAGTAAACCAAACTCTTGCTTCTATGTAATTTGATTCTTGTGCTAGTAGGAGTTTCATTTCTGCTGCTTTCTATGTTAAGTTACCTATTAAAAGTAGCATGACTGATAATCCCTTCGATGTAGAAACTGCCATAGGTAAGTCTACTAGGATTTCTGATCTGATAGAAGGCCGAGACATAGAATTAGAAGGTCATAGATTTCCTTCTAGACTGTTTGTGATAACCTTAGGTGGGTTTGATGTAGTCCTAGGGATGGACTGGCTAGTAGCCAATGAGGCAAATATTGTGTGTCGCAAGAAGATGATCCCACTGACAGCGCCTAACGGTAGTTCGGTGACGATCTACGGTGATCGAGTTACTACAGTCCCAAAGGTGATCTCGATGGCGGTAGCGGGGAAGTGCATGAGGCATGGATGTAACGCTAACCTGGCTTACATGACGGATGTGGACACGTCAGTACCACAATTGTCTGATGTACCGGTGGTGTGTGATTTTCCTGACGTGTTTCCAGAAGATTTACCAGAAGTGCCACCGGACCGTGAGATCGAGTTCCAAATTGATCTGGTACCTGTTGCCAGGACAACGTATCGTCTAGTTCCCTCATAGATGAAGGAACTGATGACTCAATTGAAAGAGTTGTTGGATAAGGGGTTCATTCAACCGAGTATCCCTCCATGGGGTGCTCCAGTCTTGTTTGTGAAGAAGTTGGACGGTAGCATGAGGATGTGTATCGACTACCGTGAGTTGAACAAGTTGACGGTGAAGAATTGGTACCCGTTACCAAGAATTGATGACTTGTTTGATCAGCTCCAAGGTGCCAGTTGGTTCTCGAGAATAGATCTTCGATCTGGCTATCACCAACTGAAAGTAAAGGAGTAGAATATTCCTAAGACAGCTTTGCGTACGCGTTATGGACACTACGAGTTCCTCATTATGTCTTTTGGTTTAACCAACGCGCCAGCTGCTTTTATGGATTGGATGAATCGAGTGTGTCAGCCGATGTTGGATATATCAGTGATTGTGTTTATCGACGATATCTTGATTTATTCAAGGAGCAAGGAGGAACATGCCGAACACATTCGAAAAGTGTTGGAGACGCTTAGAAGGGCGAAGTTGTATGCCAAGTTCTCCAAGTGCGCATTCTGGTTGCGTGAAGTTCAGTTTCTAGGTCATGTGGTGAATCCAACAAGGAATTATGGTAGACCCGGCAAAGGTGGAGGCGGTGATGCAATGGAAGTCTCCAAATACGTCATTCGAGATTCATAGTTTCTTGGGATTGGCAGGCTATTAAACAAGATTCATCCAAGACTTCTCAAAGATAGCTTCTCCACTGACCAAGCTGACCCGTAAGGACGTGAAGTTTGTATGGGGTCAAGAACAATAGAAGGCTTTTGAGGAGCTAAAGACACTGACACAAGCTCAATCCTGTCATTTCCCGAAGGAATCAAAGACTTGGTAGTATATTCGGATGCTTCTTATTCCGGATTGGGTTGCGTGTTGATGCAACGAGGGAAGGTTATAGCCTACGCATCCTGACAGTTGAAGGTCCATGAGGTTAGTTACCTTACTCATGACTTGGAACTAGCGTTCGTGGTCTTTACGTTGAAGATTTGGAGGCACTATTTATACGGGACGAAGTGCGCTATCTTTACCGACCACAAGAGCTTGAAGTACTTCTTTGAGCAAAAGGACCTTAACATGAGGCAAAGGAGATGGTTGGAACTTATCAAAGATTATGTTTGTGAAATCCATTACCATCCGGGCAAGGCCAATGTAGTGGCAGATTCCCTTAGCCGAAAGGAGAGACCCGAACCAATCCGGGTGAAAGCTTATCAATTGGTTATGACCTCTGATGTGATGAATCACGTCAAGGAATTAAAAAACGAGGCGTTGAAAGAAGATCATCTTAAGTTCGAAAGGATGAGAGGTCTAGTCACAGAATTTGGTGAGAACACTCTCGGTGTTAGGACCCGATCTGGGCGGATGTGAATTTCTCGTTATGGGAATCTACATGGAAAGATCATGGATGAGGCTCATAAGACTCGATACTCCATTCTTCCTGGTTCTACAAAGATGTATCATGATATGAAGAAAGATTATTGGTGGCCGGGTAGGAAGAGTGACGTAGCAAAGTATGTGAGTAAGTGTGTTACTTGTTTGCAAGTGAAGGCGGAGCATTAGAAGCCATACAGAAGATCCAACCTTTGGATATACCCAAGTGGAAATGGGAGCACATCACCATGGACTTTATTACGAAGCTGCCACGTACAGCAAGGGGATATGATGCTATATGGATGATCATTGACCGTCGAACGAAGAGTGACCACTTTCTGCCTCATCCCTAAAATGTACTCATCCGAGAATTTAGCGGGTCTGTTTATTAAGAATATTGTAAGTCGATGGTGTACCGGTGTCTATTGTATTAGACAGTGACACCCAGTTTACATCCAAGTTTTGGAAAAGCTTCCACGATGCGATGGGGACGAGGTTACATATTAGTACGACCTATCATCCTCATACGGATGGTCAGTCAGAAAGAACTATACAGAAACTTGAGGATATGCTCTTAGCATGCATCATTGATTTCGGAGGAAGTTGGGACGAACACTTACCGTTAGCTGAATTCTCATACAACAACATTTGTCATGCCAACATTGGTATGCCGTCATATGAGATGCTATACAGTAGGAGGTGTAGGACGCCGTATGTTGGGGTAAAATTGGTCAGAGGGAGTTAAGGAGCATCAAGGTGATTGAGGATACGACTGAGAAATTGGAGAGGATCAAGGCCTTTATGATGGCAGCAAAGGATAGGCAAAAGTCGTATGCTGACAAGAGACGTAAACCGATTGGGTTCAAGGTGGGCGATAAGGTTATGTTGAAGGTCTCACCTTGGAAGGGTATCATTCGGTTTAAAAAGCGGGGCAAGTTGAGCCTGAGGTATATAGGGCCTTTCCGAATCATTGCTCGAGTAGCAGAGGTAGCCTACAGGTTGGAGCTACCCGATGAGTTAAGTGAAATTCATCCAGCGTTCCATGTATCTCATCTGAGAAAGTGCTTAGCAGATGAAGATATGGTTGTACCATTGAGGATATTGAGTAGACGAACGACTCAATTATGTGGAACAACCAGTGGCGATCATTGACCGAAAAGAGAAGAGGTTACAGAAAAAAGTGGTTCCCTTAGTACGAGTACAGTGGAAGCATAGAAAGGGATCCGAGCCTACGTGAGAGACCGAGGAAGAGATGAGGCAGCATTACCCACAACTGTTCGAGGAATGACAAGTTTCGAGGACGAAACCTATATAAGTGGGGTGGACTTGTAACACCCAGAAATTTTAAAAACGAAGAGAAAAAGGGTATAAAACGAAAGAAAAGAAAATAACCCAAGTTAAAGGATTAAAGATGTACAAGAGGCAAAATTAAATATAATTGTGTTCAAAAAGGTGGCATGGCGGCCCACCCCTTGTACCATCACCTTTTGTTCGGTTTTTAGAGAGAGAAAGCAGAGAATTCTGTTGGCTTTTAGAGAGAAGAAGAAGAAGAAGTCGTTTTTTAGGTTAGTTTTTGATGTTTTGGGTTGTTCTTGGCTGATTTTTAGCCTTGGGCATGTGCTTTTGTGTTTGTATATGTTCGGTTGTGTGTTATTGGTGATTTTAGGGGCTTGAACTCATAAGTATTCGGGTTTGAAGAAGTCTTAGTTGAAAGTTGCAAGAGGTGAGTTCTAGATCCCCGTTTTTATGTTTTTAACTTATTTTGGGGCTGGAAATGCATGTTATAACGATTTTATAAATGTTGGGTGTGTACCCGTATGTATATGTGTGTGCCCGGTTGGATGGGTGTATGCTCGGGAAGGATTTTGGTTTAGTTCATGTTATATGAGTGTTTATGATGCTTAGAATGTTAGAAGTGAGGTTAAGAACAGGTTAGAATAAAGAATTGGGCCTAAAAATGATTTAACTGGAATTTTAGTTGTTCATGCGCCCATATAGTATTCATGCGCCTAGAAATGTGCCCATGTGCCTAATTGTTGTCATGCGCCTAAGTCTGCCCAAACGGCTAAATGCCCATGCGCCTAAGTCAAGCTCATGCGCCTGCATAGTACTCATGCGCCTAGGATTTGCCAAGACGCCTAAGTGTTGGCTAAGCGCCTGCATAGTGCCCATGCGCCTAGAACCTGTTGTGTGCCCAAGTTTTCCCATGCGCCTAAGTGTTCCCATGCGCCAAAGCAGTCATGCGCCCGCATAGTGGCCATGATCCTGCATAGTGCCCATGCGCCTGATGCCTTAGAAAATAATCGGGAATTTTTGGGAAAAATGATTTTTAGGCTACGACTTGTGATGTTTCTGGTATGATGTATGTTGATGATGTGGTGCATGTTTTTAGCCAGTTTTCTTTATGTTCCTTATTATGTATTATTTCGTGGCTTTATGTGGTATATTAATGTTAATGAATGTAAAATATTATGTAATGAAAGCGGAAGTTAATGATAATGAAAAGTGGAAAAAAAAATAAAAGAATGAATTAATGAAAAGTCTTGTAACCAAATTGAAAGGAGGTTCACACCCAATGAAGGGTTGTTAGTTCAACTGTGTGCGGTTTAGTTAACACATGAGGATGCACACAATGGTCTAATCCTCACGATTGACCAAATGTATGGGACCCTTGTCGCTTGCCCTAGGTACTGGAGTCAGCTTTGTGTGCAATGTTACTAGTCTATTTATAGACTTTGGCCCAGTACCAGCTTCGTGCATAATGTTCGGGGTATA
Organism: Flaveria ramosissima; assembly: GCA_025215565.1. NCBI lineage: Eukaryota > Viridiplantae > Streptophyta > Magnoliopsida > Asterales > Asteraceae > Flaveria > Flaveria ramosissima. The sequence goes on from CM046030.1 coordinate 52,101,615, forward strand.
GGACAAGGCATTGGTCTAGATGAAAGTGAAAGATAATGATGAATGTACAAAACGTGCGATGCGTACGATAATGAACGATGAATGATGAATGATAAAGAATGATGATGGAAGATAATACTAAATATTATCTCTGTGTACGTACGATGTGTGATCACGAATGAAAGTAAAGGAAGGTTTTAAATGAAAGAAAAGTATTTTATTTATTTATAAAATTAGAACTCATTCAGCAACGCTGACTTTTATGCATTTTCAGTTGGCAGGTAAATGTTGCTGAGGATGACACGGGGTGGAGCTACTTGGCAAGTTTTGGATTGGCATCCATTTTATGTAGAAATGATGTTTTTGCGTTGTAATGCAACCAAACGATGTTTTGTAATGTTAACGATGATGTATTATTTAGCAAAAGCAATTTTTAATATATGAAATGGTTTTTGTTAAATTATTCCGATGCAATGTTTTAGTAAATGATTATGAGTTTTTAAATATCACGTGCGATGAATGTCCAACTGTGAGTGTTTCGGGAACGGGACCTTACAACCTCCATTCTACAAGTATCTATTTCATGTTGAGTGTTGTGCTCGGATCCCTGCTGGTATCACTCATTGATGATCTACCATACAGCATATCCAAGGCTATGCTTTTAGAGATGCAGAAGAATGTGATAGCTGCTGCAAGGAAAAAGTTCATTATGTACCCCAGATTTATACGGATGATAGTCAATGCTGCTCATCTTGAGTTAGCAATGTCTGACTCATCTACCTATGTTGTCATGGTTATGAAGAAAGATATATTCACTTATTCGATGGGAACGAGGGGGAATGCTTGGGATGGAACCCATTTTTCTAAACTTGGGAGGTTTGTTGAAGAATTTCAAGAAGAGGCACAACCACATGAGACTGAGACACACCAAGCTGATCTAGCTAATAAAGCTGGTACTTTTACTGGTACTACTCAAGAGGCTCCTGAAAGTTATCAGGGTGCTGGCATGTCTGACTTGGATGAACTAAACACCTGGTTCACTGAGAGTGGTAGTGAGACTGATAGTGACTAGATCAGGAATGTACATTATGTGCTTCTAAAGCATCGCAGAGTGCAAGTAACTCCTACTAAACGCACTTTTGAGGAAATATATGTTGATTTTATTCTGGAGGATTCACCATCTACTCAAAGGAGAAAGAAGGCGATGGCAAGGAAGACAACCGATCCTGATCTTCCACGTGGGAGGGGTAGAAGGCGCGGAGTGTTGCGAAAGCGTTGGACTTTGATGACCACTGTGTCGACTAATGATGTTCCTAAATCAGATACTCCTGTCATAGTTAGTGAGGTTTCTACACCGGTGATTGTTATAGAATCAAAAACTGAAACATTATCATCTATGCCTATTACTGAGCACGTGTTGAGCACACCATCGAGGGATTAAACTCATGATGATTTATTTGGTGATGCTGATTTTCTTAATAGTACTCCAAAGCCAAGACCACAACATGAGTCTGTACAGTTTTCACCTACTAAGGTTACTCTTGAGTAGAGAGTTGGTGTGTTAGAGAAAGAGATGTTGGAGAAGACATAGATGATTGATGATTTGTGTCGAAGTATGCAAGAGAAAGATGAGAAGATCGAGAGTTTAGAACATCAGAAAAAGTTCATGTTTAGTTATGTTTAGATTATGGAGCAGAACTTACATGATCTCACTTCCCATATCTATTCTTTGTGTAAGGATTCCTATAAGTCTGATGCAGCCAAAACTTCCAAAGTCTCTCTGCATGCATGCACTGAAGAACATAAGTAGAAATGCTTCAGAAGTTTTATACCTTGCACTAGAAATACTCTAAGTGTAAAGTCTTCCGAACCCAAGACCAACATCTTCCGAAGCCAAAAGTGAAGTCTTCCGAAGCTTCAAAGACAAAGTCTTTCGAAGCCAAAGAGTGAAGAAGGATTTCTTCCGAAGACTTTTAGAGACATGCTTTTATCTGATGTAGTTTACCATAAAGCTAGACCACCTTTCTACTGCAACTCTGCTTAGTCACCAACTTAAATGAGTTGGTGAAAAGGTCCATGCTTTTGGAAACTGTACATTGAGGTCTTGAGTCTGTGCTTTCTATTTTATGTACTTTTATCCTTTTTGTAATATATTAGGATGTGAGCTATGGCATGTCATAGCCACTAGTCAAAAGGCAATCTGCCTTTTGACTCTACATTTGAGTTTGTTGTCTAGTCTTATGTATCGAGGTGGCCTTCAAAGTATGGCCGGCTGTAGGATGTGGTATAAAGTATCTCAAGTACTTGTAACTTCATCGTATGCTTTGTAACATTTGTAATAGAACTTGAGAAGCAATATGCAGCATTCTTGAAGACCAAATACTTGTGTTGTTTGCTATATTGTTATGTCTTATTCTTACTTGTGTTCTTAACATCTTTCACCTAAGTTAACCAGTTCCCCATTTCATCTGTTAAGTGTTCTAAGTAACTCTCCTCGTTGTGTTGTTATGTTGTAAGTGCATACCATTCAAACGGTCCTGCATTTGGTATCAGATCTTTCCAGGTTCTTGATATAAGATCTCACCATCTTAAGATCCCCCACACACACAAAATACTTAACAACTCAAATAGCAGCTATTACCAAAGCTGATATGGAAACTGGAACTATGACAAAGTCTCCAATAATCACTCCTGAAGACTTTGATACATGGTGTCAAAGAATGGAAGGCTTCATCAAGTCTCGAGACTCCATGATGTGGGACTCCATTGTTGAAGGACCTTACATACCAAGCACCACCTCTGCTACTGGTGGTGGTATGATTCCAAAGGCTGTGGCTGATTACTCTAAAGCAAACAGGAAGAGAATAGAGATTGATCAAAAAGCCATGACAGCCCTTCAGACTGCCCTTCCAAACTCCATCTACAGAGGCTTCAAGAAGTGCAAAACTGCCAAGAAACTATGGGAAGTGCTGAAGCTGATGTATGAGGGGTCCACTGAAGCAAAGGAGAATAAGAAGGATCTCCTGAACCAGCAATTTGAAAACTTCACCTTCAAGGTAAGTGAAACCATGACTCAACAATACTTCAGGTATGTTGAGATTGTGGATACTCTAATGGATGTTGGAGTAACTCTTGAGAACATGGGACATTGTAAGGAAGTTTATGTCCTCTCTTCCTAGACAATGGACACATTATTGTGTTGTCATCAAGTGGACTGAGAACCTTAAGACTCTTACTCTTACAGAGTTGTATGGTATTCTTAGTGGCTACCAGATGGAGATGAACATGCAAAACTCATCTGGTAACTCCAGAAATCAACTAAGTTCAGCCCTCCATGTGGTTGAAAGGGAAAGCATTGAACCACAACATCATCTTATATGCTACCCTGACAACTCACAAAAGGGCCCTTTGATCACCTTCCCAGAGACTCCAAGAGAAAGCTACACTCAAGGAAGTCCTTTCCAAGAGACAAGTTCTCCTCATGCCTTTGTCTCTGCTGATGAAACCACAGACAACTTTCTCTTCACCCTTGAAGACCTGGATTGTATTCATCCAGATGATCTAGAGTACATAAAGATAGTCAAGTAGATAACACTTCTCACTCACAGAGCCAAGAAGTTCTACAAGAGGACAGGGAGAAAGTTTCCTAGCAATGCAGCTAGTGGAAAGTTTGGGCTGGATAAAAGCAAAGTAAAGTGTTACAACTGTAACAAGATGGGACACTTTGCAAGGGAGTGTAAGGCACCAAGGACAAATGGTGGCCAAACACAAGCCAGACCAAACTACATTGAGAAAGCCCCCTAGAATGAGAAGCCAAAGCAGCAAGCTACAGTTGCTGTTGAAGAAGAAGGCTTTGACCGGAGCTTTCAAGTAGAAAATGCATCTCCAAACCAAGCACTCATGACAGACCACGATGAAGCCAAGGTATTGGAAAATCTTTGTACTCCTGAATGTATTGCTAAAGTTAATAGATACAAGTCCTATAACTTAGAAATGAGATCTGATCTTGAGTCCTTAAATATCTTAAAAGCTGACTTAAAAGAGCTAAAAATGATTATAAACTAAAGATAGAGGACTTAGAGAAAACCATTTCAACTCTTAACATGAGCACACAAACTACAGGACTCTGATCAAAGACCTTATTACTACGTTAACTGAATGCCAGGCTGAGCTTGTGATCAGCAAATCCAAGGCAGAAAAATGTGTTCTTGAAGAAGAGACCTTCAAGAACATAATATCCTCATCCTTGCATGCAAAAGTTTGTTATCAAAATAAGCAGGGACTGGGATCTTGTGAGATAGCTCCTCCACACACAATCTTGTTTGTAAGATCTCCTAGGTGTGGAACTTGTGAAGATGAGCTTCCCCTCATAGACCCTGTGACTGAAGTGGATGAAGAAGATATTGTGGAGAATGGCTCTGAGAAGAGTGAAGAAGAGCATTCTAAGAAGGGTCACCATCCCTCTAAGGAGAGCAACACTGTTGGGATGACCAAGTCAAGGAGAAAGAATTTGATCAGGAAGGTCAAAAGAAAGTCCAAGAAGGCTTAAGAGATCAAGGCCACCTTCGATTCTTCAAAGAAACAAGGCTTCATCTTTGGAGGATTTGAAGTGGTGAAGGCTGAAGACACCAACTTGAACTCCATCAACAAGAGTTCTGGTTTATGTCCAAATCATCCCATCATCAAGAAGAAGGCTGATCAGTTGTGTACCACAGCTGTACAATCTGAACCATCTAGCTCCAAAGGTAGTTCTATCCCCACAACAATTGCCACAGCATCTGCATAGATGAAGATGGAGAAGGAAAGTGATCAAGTTCAGCCTTGTTCACAAAGGAAAACTCCAAGAAGGAAGAAAATAGACTGTGTTATGTGTAGGAATACTTCTTATCTTGCTAAGGATTGTGTTTACAATCCAAAGAGTACTCTCCACATAACCAAGAAAGAAACTTCTAAGAATTTGGAGAAGAAGAAGCAAGCTTCAGAAGGAAAATCTCTTTCCTTCGGAAGCTCCAAAATGAAGAAGAAGACAAGTGGAAACTTGCCTTCGGAAGAAAATTTGGTCTCGGAAGAAAGGAATACTTCCGAAGCACTGAAGCCTGCTGCAGCGAAAGCAAGATCTTCCGAAGGTCCAGTCATCAAAACTTCCAAAGTCATCAAAACTTCCAAAGTATTGAAGGTCAAGTCTAAGCTTCCAAAGGTGGTGTGGAAGTCAAAGAAAGACAAAGTGGCTGAAAGTTCTTCATCAACATCAGCAAATAATCCTTCTAGCATGACTATAGGATCAATTATTGTTGCATTGTCTTCAACTTCTTTTGATGAGCCCAAGACCAATGAGGCTTGGGTTCCAAATGTAACTAACCATCTCTTTTATGCAGAAACAGCGCAAGACAAACAGAAATGTATGGATCATTGACAGTGGTTGTTCCAGGCACATGACATGCAATAGGTCACTACTCCAAAAGTTTGAAAGAATTGATGGAGGAGCAGTTGCTTTTGGAGGAGATGCAGGAGGTTACATTACCGGAAGGGGCAAGGTCACAAATGGTAAGCTCAGCATTGAGAAGGTAAACTTTGTCAAGGAGCTTGGGTACAATCTTTTGAGTGTATCCCAATTTTGTGATCAGAGTCATAACATGCTCTTTACTGAGCATGAGTGCATTGTTCTCAGACCCGGTTGGTCATTCCTCATGAGCACATCCTGCTCAGAGCCCCCAGGAAAGGGAACATGTACAAGATGGATTTGCAAGAAACATCTCCCTCAGGAGAAGTTTCATGCTTTCTATCTAAAGCAAATAATGATGAGTCTTTTCTCTGGCATAAAAGAATGTGCCATGTAAACTTTAAAAACATGAATAAATTAATTAAGAATGATTTGGTAACTGGAATACCAAAGAAAGAGTTTACAAGTGATGACCACTATGTTGCATGCCTGAAGGGGAAGCAACACAACGTATCTCACAAGCCAAAGGAAAAAAATTCCATCATTAATCCCCTAAACTTATTACATATGGATCTCTTTGGCCCCACCAGTGTAAGGAGTCTAGCAAGGACCTCTTATTTTTTGGTGATCACAGATGACTTTACTAGATTCTCTTGGGTCTTCTTTCTTAGAACTAAGGATGAGACCCCTAAGATTCTAAAGAATTTCATCTTAAAGATTGAGAATCAATGTTATCACAAGGTCAAAACCATAAGATGTGATCAAGAAACTGAATTCAAGAATCAAATCCTTTATACATTTTGTGATGAAAAAGGTATTACAAGAAAATATAATGCTCCCAGGACTCCTCAGCAAAATGGTGTTGTTGAGAGGAGAAACAAGACACTAATTGAAGCTGCAAGAACTATGTTATCCGACTCTAAACTGCCCATCACCTTCTAGGTAGAGGCAATGAACACTGTTTGCTATGTGCAAAATAGAGTTTTAGTGGTTAAGACACATTGTAAGACCCCTTATGAACTTTGGCACAAGAGAAAATCTTTCATTGGTTTTCTTAGGTCATTTGGATGTCCTTGCACCATCTTGAATACCAAAGATCAAATTTTCAAGTTTGCTTATAGAGTATACAATCTCAAAACTAAAGTAGTTGAGGAGTCAGCCAATGTGACTTTCAATGAGCACACTCCCAGTGTGAAAGGTTCTGGTCCGGATTGGCTATTTGATCTTGATTTTGTTACCAACTGTTTTAACAAATCTTGTGAGCATGTTTCAGGGTCCACAGTTATACTACCTGCAAGTGATCCTGACCCAAGTTTTGAGCTAAGAAGACCTTCAAGCTACACATCTTCAGCTCCAGTGGTAACCAATCCTGCAAATGAAGTTTCTACTAGCACATCAATGACAAATATTGCTGATACTTCTTGGCAATGTAAGAAACAATCATGTGTGTCTGCATCAACTGCTGAGGCTGAATACATTGCTGCTGCAAGTTGTTGTACTCAAGTGCTTTGGATTCAAAATCAGATGCTGGACTATAAATTCAACTTCAAGGAGACACCCATCCACATAGACAACAATAGTGCTATCTCAATCACAGAAAATATTGTGCAGCACTCGAGGACAAAACATATCAATATCAAGTATCATTTGATTAGAGATAACTTTGAAAAGGGATTAATCAAACTAGTCAAAGTTAACACAAATGAACAATATGCTTGTCTATTCACCAAAGCTTTTGATGAACAAACATTTAAATATCCTTTATCAGCTATTGGGATGATTAACTTTGAATAGCTTTTCTTAAAACTTAATCATATTAGTTCTAAAATCTGTGTGTCCTAAGTTGTCTATTTTATCACCTTCATAAGCCCTTGTTTTTTTTTGGAAGAAAATCTTTTCAAAACACATTTCTTAGATTTTTTAAAATTTTGATCTCTTTTATTTTCGGAAGATTTAAAATTACCTTCGAAAGAAATTTATGTCTTGGTAAAAAAAATAACTATTTAAGTAATTTTACCTTCGGAAAAAATTTCTGAAATATCTTCCGAAGCTTAAAATCAACTTAAGTACTTTTATGTTTTAAAAGAACAACATTCTTCCGAAAGCAATTTACCTTCGGAAGTTTTCATTCTTTTTAGAATAAAAACTCCGAGTGTTAATTCTCTTCCGAAGCAAAATTCTCAAAAACCTTTGAAATTATCTTCCGAAGCCAATTTGCCTTCGGAAGCTTTTTCTTCAGAACTTTCGAAGCAAATAACCTTTGGAAGATTTCTCGACTTCTAAGAAAACTACTTTTTAAGCAAAAGTAAACTTCTTTTCAGAGGTGGGACCGACATATGGATTTCAAAGTTTATCCTCTTTTATTAACTTACCTCAAATCCTTTTCACATAAATACCCAACGGTTCCCCCCTCTTTCACTATCTTCTTCAAATTACACTATTCCTTAAACCTAAATTCTCCCAAACCGCCTTTGTTCTTCACCTTCCTTCACCTTTAAGCTTCTCACAATGGCCAATCTAAACCGCAGAAACAACCCAGATTTCTCCATGCAACTTCACAGGCAGGTTGTTCTGTTGAACTCTGAGAGATATGATAGTTTCTCAGAGGTTTGTCGTTTTCTGTCTTTATCCAACTACTTTACCTCCCTAACCATGGATCCTACTCTCTGTGAAGATCATCTACTTGAATTGGAGGACCTGCCAATAAATCATTATGGATGGAGAGAAGGCACTATCTGCCACAGTTCAAGGGAGGACAATCTTCATCACTCCGGCCATCATCAACACTCACTTGGAGCTAGATGATGAAGAAGGTGAGTTGTCCTTCTCAAAAGAAGTTGTTAATCATTCTTTTGAGAAGATGGGCTATGAGGGAGATTTCTCTGTAAAGACCTACAGGAAAGGGAAGGTCTCATCCCAGTGGAACCTGCTTCATGTGGTTATCCACAACTTGTCAAATAAGCATGGAGGGTGGGACCAGATTCCTAAGGATCTCTCCTTCATAGTGCATGGAATGGTTCAAAGGGTCAAGTTCAGGTATTCTCAGTTTGTTTATTCAAATTTGCTTGCTAACTTGGACTTCTTAGTGTATTATATGTTTCCTAGATATATTCAACACATTCTCAAATATGAAATGGGCTCATAGTTGAGGGAAACATGTAATATTCTTAAATTGGGACAGATGAAGCCCGGCATCTTTAAAATCACGAAGAAGCCAACTGTAGGCTTCTCAGGGGTAGAAACAGCCCTTGTCTCACAAATGTTAGAGCTCAAGGTGACAACCTAGCAACACAAGCTAGTGTTGAACCCACACCTTCTACCTCCCAACCACTAAAAAGACCACAAATCACCCTCACCTACCAAAGAAAATCCAAACAAACCCCTGCTCAAGCTATTGAGCTTGTGCATGCCCCCATACACTCACCCATACAGGAGGAAGTGGACACTAGAGTTCCCACTTCCCCTGAGGAGCAAACCACTCCCATCTCTTCAAGAATCAGTAGTGAGGTTCCTCATGCTCACCTTGATGAGCGCACAAGCCCAACTGCCTTAAGCCTTCACTCTGAGTCTCAACACTCAAGTGAACAACCTTTAAGGGAGAGTTACCATCCCCAGTCTTTAGACTTAAATCAACCCATTCCCAACCTCTCATTCTATACTGATGAAGACTTAGGCTTTAGTGAGTACCATGAGTCTCTCTACTCTTACCCTAATCAAAGAGAGATGAGTACTTCTGAGTCTCCTTTGTCTAGCCCACATTAGTCACCTATCACTGAGGAGGATCTCCCTGAACCTGTTCAGGAGGTCCATATGGAAGAGGCTCTCACTTCTGAAAATGATTACATCATTAAGACCTCAACCATGGCACTCAGCACATTGACACTTCAACTGAGGCTGTCAATGTGCAGAGGAAATCCAGCAGCCAAGAACCTGAAGCTAGTGGTGAGAGAGAGGACTTTGGTCCAATCATCTCATCCACCAATGATTCTTCTGATGAAAATGAGGGGAATTTGAGACTAAAGGTGCAAAAACTATCAAAAATGCACGACCGTTGAAGGGTATGCACTTACAACACAACAACACAATGAGGAGAGTTCCTTAGAACACTTAACAGATCAAATAGGGAACTGGTTTACTTTTAGTGAAAGATGCTAAAAACACAAGTAAAGATGAGATAGAACAAGATGGCAAACAACACAAGTAATTGGTTTTCAAGAACGCTGTATATTGCTTCTCAAGTTCTATTACAAATGTTACAAATCATAAAGGAAAGTTACAAGTACTTGAGATACATATACTACATCCTACAGCCTGCCATACTTTGAAGGCCAGCTGGATACATAAGACTAGACAACTACAAAATCAAATATAGGGTCAAAAGACAGATTTACCTTTTGACTAGTGACTATGACATGCCATAGCTCACATCCTAATATATTACCAAAAGGATAAAAGTACATAAAGTAAAAAGCTCAGACTCAAGACCTCAATGTATAGTTACCAAAAGCATGGACTTTTTCACCAACTCATGTAAGTTGGTGACTTTACAGAGTTGCAGCAGAAAGGTGGTCCAGCTTATGGTAAAGTACATCAGATAAAGACATGTATCTAAAAGTCTTCGGAAGAAATCTTTCTTCACTCTTTGGCTTCGGAAGATGTTGGTCTTGGCTTCGGAAGATTTTACACTTAGAATATTTCTAGTGCATGGTGTAAAAATTTGAAAGCATTTCTACTTCTGTTCTTAAATGCATGCATGTAGAGAGATTTTGGATGTTTTGGCTGCATCAGACTTATAAGAATCCTTACAAACTCCCCCTAGGCTGATACTACCAATACATTTGAAGATCTTTAGTTGTTGATAGTCCTCATAATGATGATGACCATGCCCTTCTTCATTAGATGGTCAGGATCACTTAGACTCTCATAATATCTTCTTATCTCAAAGAGATCATGTAGAGGTAGGTTGAATAAGTCTTGCCATGTGTAGACATTTTCAACACCTTGAACTCTGAACACATGCCATCTTTCTAGATTAGCTGTGAAGGTCTAGGATAAGATGGGTCTCACAGCTACAAGAGGAGCCACTTGAATTGGAGTTGATTGGGCTGCCTCTTCATGCACTTCCTCAGGTTGATATGAATCATCCTGAGGTGTAGAGGTGGATGATTCAAGCTTCTTCTTCTTCTTTGACTTTGGTTTAGAAGCCATCCTCTTCTTCCTCTTAGATGACTTTAACTAAGAAGACTGGTCTGCAGCACCTTGTTGATCAGTCTTGTCTTGCTTAGTTGGGTGTTCCTCCCTCACAAGTTCAGAAGGAGAGGGAGTTTGACTCTGCTATGGATCAGAAGATGAAGCTTGCTGAGGCTCAGCAAGAGGTCCAGGTTGTGTTGTCTCAGGTTGTTTAACCTTAACCTCCACTTCCGGTAGGGCTTGACTTGGAGAGGAGTGTAAGTCAATCAGCTCTCCGCTCTTGATCTTCTACTTGATTACCCTGATATGCTCACCTATTGTGGATGGAGACATAGGGCCAAGTCTCCTTCCGGAGAATCCATACAGCTTCAAGAAGCTCATCATCCTTTGTCTGTAAACAGACTTCTTCATACTCTTTTGGATGATGGCTCTTGACTTAGTATCCTCTTCACTCATCTTTCTCTTTGCTACCTTTTGTTCTTTGAGCACTTGAAGTTCAAGCTGTTTGAGATACTCAAACTCAATGTACTCAAAGGACAAGGGAAGAAGTGCAGATGCCAGGTAGAGACCTGTGGCACTGTTGATCATGTTTTGCCTATCTGTTTCCTTGTCTACCTGAGGTTCTTATGTAGCTACCAAAGCCTCTTGCATAGGACTTTCTTGAACTGGGGAGAGAGTAGGAACATGCTTGTATAATCTTTTCTGTCTCTTCTCCTCTTTGAATTGGAGATGTAGCCTTGCATCCTCTCTTCCTTCATCTCTCTTGACACTTCCATGTCAGCCAGTTCATTTAATTCCTTAAAGGGAGAGATATAATCTCATCTATGTCATAGTTCCTAGTCTACAGGTAAGTAATCCTGACTGCCCTTAACTCATCATCTTGAGTGTTTGGTCTGGGGGCAGCCCTGATTGCAGCTTGCATAAAGCCTGAAGACCCAAAGGAACTGTCTCCCCTAAGATTCCTCTTCCTCTCTTTCCTCCTCCATAATCTCCTCAGGAGTTAGAATCCTTTCCCTTTGTCACCCACAGACCTTTGTGACACATGGTGGAGAGAGTTTTGGCCTTCATTGCTTGGTGTAGCATCCAAGCTCTAGCTAGAGAGAGGTTGTGTGACACCTTCACTAGCAAGTGTCTCACTGAGGGGATGAATTTTTGAAGTAGTTGTTGGTGTGACAGGGCTCTCAGGCTCTATCACTAGGCCTTCAGCCAAGGTTTTCCCTATGAAGCTAATCTCAGGTTCTGCCTCAACATCCAGTTGACCAATGAAATTACCTGATTGCCTTTGTCTCCTTCTAAGACTGAACTCTTCACTAATTTTGTCTTGAATCCTGAGGGTTAACCTGTTAGCTTGTCTAGATTAACTTGGGTTGACAAGTGGCATGTTGATCAGGTCAAGACCTTCATAGTAGTTCAAAGTCTAAAAATTGAACACCTCTTGCTGCCCTTGAACTCTTTGAAGAATGAAGGCTCTTCTAACCTCCACCCAATAATGTAGTTTGAAGTTCCCTGAGGTGGGGATGATATAGCCCTTGGAATTCCTTCCTCAAAGAGACTCCTAATGATAGAGTCTATAGTGTCCACATCAATGTGAACTTGAGGAAGTTGCTGAGTATGCACAATTACAAGTGAGGATGGTGAGTCCTCAATGTCCATACCTTCTGAAGAACTCCCAGGTTCTGTGACTGTAATGACTTTCTCCCCCTTTTTGGTAGCATCACCCTCTTGTATAGGTGATCTAGGAGTTAGGTCAATCACATTCACTGGTTCTTGTGTTCCTGGTTGAGCTCCCCTTAAAGGTCTCCCAGCTAGTTTTCCCTGAGATAAGATATCTCAAGTTGCTGATCATTGACCCTGTTGTGCAGGATAGTCACCTGAGATTCAAGGTGACTAACCTTAGAGACTAAATAGGAGCATGTTTTTGACACTTTTTGCACATTCAGTCTCAAATTCCCCTTATCTTCATCAGAAGAATCATTGGGGGATGAGGTGATTGGACCAAAGTCCTCTCTCTCACCACCAGCTTCAGGTTCTTGGCTGTTGGATTTCCTCTGCACATTGACAGCCTTAGTTGAAGTGTCAATGGGCTAAGTTTCCATGGTTGAGGTCTTAATGATGTGATCACTTGTAGAAGTGAGAGCCTCTTCCATATGGACCTCCTGAACAGGTTCAGAGAGATCCACCTCAGTGATAGGCGATTGATGTGGGCTAGACAAAGGAGACTCAGGAGTACTCATCTCTCTTTGAGTAGGGGAAGAGTAGAGAGACTCATGATACTCACTGAAACCTAAGTCTTCATCAGTATAGAATGAGAGGTTGGGAATGGGTTGATTTAAGTCTAAAGGTTAGGGATGGTAACTGTCCCCTGAAGGTTGTTCAGTTGAGTGTTGAGACTCAGAATGAAGGGTTAAGGGAGTTGGGCTTATGAGCTTATTAGGGTGAGCATGAGGAACCTCATCATTGATTTTTTAAGAGATGGGAGTAGTTTGCTCCTTAGGGGAAGTAGGAGCTCCAGTGTCCATTTCCTCTTGTATGGGTCAGTGTATGGGGGCCTGCACAGACTCAATAGCTTGAGTAGGGATTCGTTTGGATTTTCTTTGGTAGGTGAGGGTGATTTGTGGTCTTTTTGGTGGTTGGGAGGTAGAAGGTGTGGGTTCAACAATAGCTTGTGTTGCCTGGTTGTCACCTTGAGCAATGAGCTCTAACATTTTTAGGACAAGGGCTGTTGCAACCCCTGAGAAGCCTACAATTGGCTTTTTCATAACTTTAGAGATGTCGGGCTTCATCTATCTCAATTTAAGAATATTATCTGTTTCGCTCAATTGTGAGCCCAGTTCACAGTTGAGAATGTGTTGAACATATCTAGGAAACATATAATACTCTAAGGAGTCCAAGTTAGCCAGCAAATTTGTATAAACAAAGTGAGAGTACCTGAACTTGACCCCTTGAACCATTCCATGCACTATGAAGGAGAGATCCTAAGGAATCTGGTCCCACCCTCCATGCTTGTTTGACAAGTTTTGGATAACCACATGAAGCGGGTATTTCTACTGGGATGAGACCTTCCCTTTCCTAAGGTCTTTATAGAGAAATCTCCCTCATAGCCCATCTGCTCAAAGGAATGATTTACAGCTTCCTTTGGGAAGGACAACTCACCTTCTTCATCATCCAGCTGCAAGTGAGTGTTAATGATGGCCGGAGTGATGAAGATTGTCCTCCCCTGCACTGTAGTAGACAGTGCCTTCTCCCCATCCATGATGACCTCTTGGGAGGTCTTCCAGAATTCAAGTAGATGATCCTCATAGAGAGTAGGATCAATGGTCAGGGAGGTGAAGTAGCTGTATAGAGCCAGAAAACGGAAAAACTCTGAGGAACTTTCATATTTGTTAGAGCTTAACAGAGCAACCTGGTTGTGTTGCCTGTGAAGTTGCATGGAGAAATCAACGTTGTTTCTGCAGTTTTGGTTGGCCATTTCGAGAAGCTTAAGGGTGAAGGAAGATGAAGAACAAAGGCGGTTTGGGAGAATTTAGGTATAAGGAATAGTGTAATTGAAGAAGATAGTGAAAGAGGGGGAACCGTGGGGTATTTGTGTGAAAAGGATTTGAGACAAAATTTAATGAAGGAGGATAAACTATAAAATCCGGATGTCGGTCCCACCTCTGAAAAGTAGTTTACTTTTGCCCAAAAAGTAGTTTTTATGAAAGTCGAGAAATCTTTCGAAGGTTATTTGCTTCGGAAGTTCTGAATAAAAAGTTTCCGAAGACAAATTGGCTTCGGAAGATATTTCAAAGGTTTTGAGAATTTTGCTTCGGAAGAGAATTAACACTCGGAGTTTTTATTCTAAAGAGAATGAAAACTTCTGAAGGTAAATTGCTTTCGGAAGAAACTTGTTCTTTTAACATAAAATTACTTAAGTTGATTGTTTATGCTTCGAGAGATATTTCAGAAATTTCTTCCGAAGATAAAATTACTTAAGTAGTTATTTGTTTAGTAAGACATAAATTTCTTTCGAAGGTAATTTTAAATCTTCCGAAACGAAAAGAAATCAAAATTTTCAAAAATCTAAGAAAAGTCTTTTGAAATGATTTTCTTCCAAAGAAAACAAAGGCTTATGAAGGTGATAAAATAGACAACTTAGGACACACAGGTTTTAGAAATAATATGATTAAGTTTTAAGAAAATCTATTCAAAGTTAATCATCCCAATAGCTGATACAAGATATTTAAATCTCTGTTCATCAAAAGCTTTGGTAAACAGATCAGCATATTGTTCATTTGTGTTAACTTTGACTAGTTTGATTAATCCATTTTCAAAGTTATCTCTAATCAAATGATACATGATATTGATATGTTTTGTCCTTGAGTGATGCATAGGATTTCCTGTGATGGAGATAGCACTGTTGTTGTCTATGTGGACGGTAGTCTCTTTAAAATTGAATCCATAGTCCAGCATCTGATTTTGAATCCAAAGCACTTGAGCACAGCAGCTTGCAGCAGCAATGTATTCAACCTCAGCAATTGATGCAGACACACAGGATTGTTTCTTACATTGCCAAGAGACAACTCTTCCACCAAGAAATTGACATCCCCCTGATGTAGACTTTGCAGTCATGTTGTAAACACCATAGTCACTATCTGTACAAGCATACAGATTAATGTCAGAATTCTTTGGATACCAAAGATCAAGTGATGGAGCACCTTTGAGATATCTCAAAATTCTTTTGACAGTGACCAGGTGTGACATCTTGGGGTTGGCTTGATATCTTGCACAAATGAATGTAGCAAACATGATATCTGACCTACTAGCTGTGAGGTACATAAGAGACTCAATCATTACCCTATAGAGATGTTCATCAACACACTCCCCCTTAAGATCAGGTCCAAGGGAGTGATTTCTGGCTATGGGTGTCTTAGCAACCTTACAATCAGTCATGTTGAATCTCTTAAGTATGTCTTGTACATACTTTGACTGACTTATGAAGATGCCATTGTCAATTTGCTTCACTTGAATTCCTAGAAAGAAATTGAGTTCCCCCAAGGCACTCATTTCAAACCTATCCTTCATCAGCTTCTAAAAGTCTTTGCAGAGCTTTAGATTAGTTGACCCAAAGATAATGTCATCTACATATACTTGAACTAGCATTATGTCATATCCTGTTCCTTTGGTGAAGAGAGTTCCATCAATAGTACTTTTTTTGTAGCCATGCTGACAGAGATATTGAGATAGAGTCTCATACCACTTCCTTGCTGCTTGGTGAAGCCCAAAGAGCTTTATCAAGCTTGCAGACATAATCAAGGATGATTAGGATTTGGAAACCCAGGTGGTTGTCTGACATACACCTCTTCATCAATCACCCCATAGAGAAAAGCACACTTGACATCAAGTTGGTAGACCATGTAGTTCTTGGATGCAGCAAAAGCTAGGAATATCCTGACAGCTTCAACTCTTGCTACATGAGCAAAAACATATTCCTTCTTCTTGAGTATACCCTTGAACAACTAGTCTTGCCTTGTTCTTGATGACAAGTCCTCTATCATCCTTCTTATTCCTGAACACCCATTTGGTTCCTATGGTAGCCTTCCCTTGAGGAAGAGGACATAGGTTCCAAACCTTTTGCCTCTTGAATTGAAGCAGCTCCTCCTACATAGCTTCAACCCAACTTCCATCGTTTAGAGCCTTATCAATTTTCTTTGGCTCTATCTGGGAGAAGAAACAAGAGTGAAGACAAACATTTGCATCATGGGTTTGTGCTCTTGTTCTCACCCTGAATCAACATCTCCAATGATGTTTGTGGTAGGATGAGACTTGTGGATCCTTAGCTGAGAGATCACAACAAGTTGCTTAGAAAGATCCAAATTTGAAAAATTTTGATCTGGCAAGGAAGATTCACCCTCCACATCAGCACACTTATCAAGATTGACTTGATCCAATGAGTGTGTGACATCATTGATGTTGTCTTCAATAGAGTGGTTATCAGCATCAAGAAATTCCTAATCACTTTCACTACCACCATTTTCTCCAACATTTGAAGCTCTTTCATCTGAGTTTTATGCCTCTAAGCTGGAATTTGAAGGCACCCCAAAAGTATTAGCAAGATATGTCATTGATGTGCTAGTAGAAGCTTCATTTGCAGGATTTGTTACCACTGGAGCTGAAGATGTGTAACTTGAAGGTCTTCTTAGCTCAAATCTTGGGTCAGGATCACCTATAGGTAGTATATCTGTGGACCCTGAAACATTCTCACAAGATTTGTTAAAACAGCTAGTAACTAAATCAAGATCAAATAGCCAATCCGGACCAAAACCTTTCCCACTAGGAGTGTGCTCATTGAAAGTCACATTGGCTGACTCCTCAACTACTCTAGTTCTGAGATTGTATACTCTATAAGCCTTAGCTTGAGAAGAGTATCCAATAAAGTTTCCATCATCTAATTTCTCAGCAAACTTGGCAATTTGATCCTTGGTATTCAAGATGGTACAAGGACATCGAAATGACCTGAGAAAACCAATGAAGGGTTTTCTCTTGTGCCAAAGTTCATAAGGAGTCTTACCAGTGTCTTAACCACTAAAACTCTGTTTTGCACATAGCAAGCAGTTTTACTGCCTCTGCCTAGAAGGTGATGGGCAGTTTAGAGTCAGACAACATAGTTCTTGCAGCTTCAATTAGTGTCCTGTTTCTCCTCTAAGCAACACCAATTTGCTGAGGAGTCCTGGGAGCATTATATTGTCTTGTAATACCTTTTTCATCACAAAATGTATCAAGGATTTGATTCTTGAATTCAGTTCCTTGATCACATCTTATGGTTTTGACCTTGTGATCACATTGATTCTCAATCTTTAAGATGAAATTTTTCAGAATCTCAGGAGTCTCATCCTTAGTTCTAAGAAAGAAGACCCAAGTGAATCTTGTAAAATCATCTGTGATCACCAAACAATAAGAGGTCCTTCCTAGACTCATTACACTGGTGGGACCAAAGAGATCCATATGTAATAAGTGTAGGGGATTAATGATGGAGTTTCTTTCCTTTGG
Source organism: Flaveria ramosissima (assembly GCA_025215565.1). Lineage (NCBI taxonomy): Eukaryota > Viridiplantae > Streptophyta > Magnoliopsida > Asterales > Asteraceae > Flaveria > Flaveria ramosissima. Next base: position 52,119,250 of record CM046030.1, read on the forward strand.
CTTGTGAGATACCTTGTGTTGCTTCCCTTTTAGGCATGCAACATAGTGGTCATCACTTGTAAACTCTTTCTTTGGTATTCCAGTTACCAAATAATTCTTAATTAATTTATTCATGTTTTTAAAGTTTACATGGCATATTCTTTTATGCCAGAGGAAAGATTCATCATTATTTGCTTTAGATAGAAAGAAGGAAATTTCTCCTGAGGGAGAAGTTTCTTGCAAGTCCATCTTGTACATGTTCCCTTTCCTGGGGCTCTGAGCAAGATGTGCTCATGAGGAATGACCACCCCGGGCCTGAGAACAATGCACTCATGCTCAGTAAAGAGCATGTTATGACTCTGATCATAAAATTAGGATACACTCAGAAGATTGTACCCAAGCTCCTTGACAAAGTTTACCTTCTCAATGCTGAGATTACCATTTGTGACCTTGCCCTTTCCAGTAATGTAACCTCTTGCATCTCCTCCAAAAGCAACTAGTCCTCCATCAATTCTTTCAAACTTTTGGAGTAGTGACCTATTACCTGTCATGTGCTTGGAACAGCCACTGTCAATGATCCATATATTTCTGTTTTTCTTGAGATGTTCCAACACCAAAGATATGGTTAGTTACATTTGGAAACCCAAGCCTCATTGGTCTTGGGATCATCAAAAGAAGTTGAAGACAATGCAACAGTATTTGATCCTATAGTCATGCTATAAGGATCATTTGCTGATGTTGATGAAGAACTTTCAGCCACTTGGTCTTTCTTTGACTTCCACACCACCTTTGGAAGCTTAGACTTGACCTTCAATACTTCGGAAGTTTTGATGACTTCGGAAGTTTTGATGACTGGACCTTCGGAAGATCTTGCTTGCACTGCAGCAGGCTTCAGTGCTTCGGAAGTATTCCTATCTTTCGATACCAAATTTTCTTCCGAAGGCAAGTTTCCACTTGTCTTCTTCTTCACTTTGGAGCTTCCGAAGGAAACATATTTTCCTTCCAAAGCTTGCTTCTTCTTCTCCAAACTCTTAGAAGTTTCTTTCTTGGTCATGTGGAGAGTACTTTTTGGATTCTAAACACAATCTTTAGCAAGATAAGAGGTACTCCCACACATAACACAGTCCATTTTCTTCCTTCTATGAGTTTTCTTTTGTGAACAATGCTGAACTTGATCACTTTCTTTCTCCATCTTCATCATTGCAAATGTTGTGGCAATTCTTGTGGGGATAGAACTACCTTTGGAGCTGGATGGTTCAGATTGTACAGCAGTAGTGCACAACTGATTAGCCTTCTTCTTGATGATGGGATGATTTGGACATAAACCAGAACTCTTGTTGATGGAGTTCAAGTTGGTGTTTTCAGCCTTTACCATTTCAAATCCTTTAGAGATGAAGACTTGTTTCTGTGCATAATTAAAGGTGGCCTTGATCTCTTGAGCCTTTTTGGACTTTCTTTTGGCCTTCCTGATCAAGTTCTTTCTCCTTGACTTGGTCATCTCAACAGCTTTGCTCTCCTCAAAGGGATGGTGACCCTTCTTAGAATGCTCTTCTTCATTTTTCTCAGAGCCATTCTCCACCATCTCCTCTTTATCCTCTTCAGTCACAAGATCTATGAGGGGAAGCTCATTTTCACAAGTTTCACACCTAGGAGATCTTACAGAAAAGATTGTGTGTGGAGGAGCTATCTCATAAGATCCTAGTCCCTTCTTATTTTGATAACAAACTTTTGCATGCAAGGATGAGGATATGATGTTCTTGAAGGTCTCTTCTTCAAGAACACATTTTTCTGCCTTGGCTTTGCTGATCACAAGCTCAGCCTGGCATTCAGCTAACTTGGTAATGAGGTCTTTGATCTGAGTCCTGTAGTTTGTATGCTCAAGTTTCAGAGTTGAAATGGTTTTCTCTAAGTCCTCTATCTTTAGTTTATAATCATTTTCAGCTCTTTTAAAATCAGCTTTTAATATATTTAAGGACTCAAGATCATATCTCATATCTAAGTTATAGGACCTGTATCTATTGACTTTAGCAATGCATTCAGGAGTACAAAGATGTTCTAATACCTTGGCTTCGTCGTGGTCTGCCATGATTGCTTGGTTTGGAGATGCATCTTCTACCTAAAAGCTCCAGTCAAGCCTCCTTCTTCAACAGCAACTGCAGCTTGCTGCTTTGGCTTCTCATTCTGGGGGTTTTCTCGGTGTAGTTTGGATTGGTTTGTGCTTGGCCACCATTTGTCCTTGGTGCCTTACACTCCCTTGCAAAGTGGCCCATCTGGTTACAGTTGTAACATTTTACTTTGCTTTTATCCAGCACAAACTTGCCACTGGCTGTATTGCTTGGAAACTTTCTCCATGTCCTCTTGTAGAACTTCTTGGCTCTGTGAGTGAGAAGAGCCATCTGCTGGACTATCTCCATGTACTCCAGATCATCTGGATGGATACAATCTAAGTCTTCAAGGGTGAAGAGAAAGTTGCCTGAGGTTTCATCAGCAAAGACAAAAGCATGAGAAGAACTTGTCTCTTGGAAAGGACTTCCTTGAGTGTAGCTTTCCCTTGGAGTCTCTGGAAAGGTGATGAAAGGGCCCTTTTTGAGTTGTGAGGGTAGCATATAAGATGATGTTGTGGTTCAATGCTTTCCCTTTCAATTACATGGAAGGCTGAACTCAGTTGATTGCTGGAGTTACCAGATGAGTTTTGCATGTTCATCTCTATATGGTAGCCACTAAGAATACCATACAACTCTGTAACAGTAAGAGTCTTAAGGTTCTCAGTCCTCTTGATAACAACACCCTAATGTGTCCATTGTCTAGGAAGAGAGGACATAAACTGCCTTACAATGTCCCTGTTCTCAAGCGTTACTCCAACATCCATTAGAGTATCCGCAATCTCAACATACCTGAAGTATTGTTGAGTCATGGTTTCACCTGCCTTAAAGGTGAAGTTTTCAAACTGTTGCTTCAGGAGATCCTTCTTGTTCTCCTTTGCTTCAGTAGACCCCTCATACATCAGCTTTAGTGCTTCCCATAGTTGTTTGGCAGTTTTGCACTTCTTGAAGCCTCTATAGATGGAGTTTGGAAGAGCAATTTGAAGGGTTGTCATGGCTTTCTGATTAATCTCTATTCTCTTCATGTCTTCTTCAGAGTAATCAGCCACAGCCTTTGGAATCATACCACCACCAGTAGCAGAAGTGGTGCTTGGTATGTAAGGTCCTTCAACAACAGAGTCCCACATCCTGGAGTCTTGAGACTTGATGAAGTCTTCCATTCTTTGACACCAAGTATCAAAGTCTTCAGGAGTGATCAGTGTAGACTTTGTCATAGTTCCAGTTTCCATATCAGCTTTGGTAATAGCTGCCATTTGAGTTGTTAAGTATTTTGTGTGTGTGAGGGATCTTAAGATGGTGAGATCTTATATCAAGAGCCTGAAATGCTCTGATACCAAATGTAGGATCATTAAAGGGTATGCACTTACAACACAACAACACAATGATGAGAATTACTTAGAACACTTAACAGATCAAATAAAAAACTGGTTAACTTTTAGTGAAAGATGCTAAGAACACAAGTAAAGATGAAACAGAACAAGATGGCAAACAACACAAGTAATTGGTTTTCAAGAATGCTGTATATTGCTTCTCAAGTTCTATTATAAATGTTACAAAGCATAAAGGAAAGTTACAAGTACTTGAGATACATATACTACATCCTACAGCCTGCCATACTTTGAACGCCAGCTAGATACATAAGACTAGACAACTACAAAATCAAATATAGAGTCAAAAGGCAGATTTGCCTTTTGACTAGTGACTATGACATGCCATAGCTCACATCCTAATATATTACAAAAAGGATAAAAGTACATAAAGTAAAAAGCTCAGACTCAAGACCTCAATGTACAGTTACCAAAAGCATGGACCTTTTCACCAACTCATGTATGTTGGTAACTTTACAGAGTTGCATTGGAAAAGGTGGTCCAGCTTTATGGTAAAGTACATCACATAAAGACATGTCTCTAAAAGTCTTCGGAAGAAATCTGTCTTCACTCTTTCGCTTTGAAAGACTTTGTCTTTGAAGCTTCGGAAGACTTCACTTTTGGCTTCAGAAGACGTTGGTCTTTGCTTTGGAAGATTTTACACTTAGAATATTTCTAGTGCATGGTGTAAAACTTTTAAAGCATTTCTACTTTTGTTCTTATGTGCATGCATGAAGAGAGACTTTGGATGTTTTGGTTGCATCAGACTTATAGGAATTCTTACAAAAAACATGCTTCTATTAGTCTCTAAGGTTAGTCACCTTGAGTCTCAGGTGACTACCCTGCACAACAGGGTCAATGATCAGCAACTTGAGATATCTTATCTCAGGAAAAAACTAGCTGGGAGACCTTTAAGGAGAGCTCAACCAGGAACACAAGAACCTGTGAATGTGATTGACCTAACTCCTAGCTCACCTATTCAAGATGGTGATGCTACCAAAATGGGGGAGAAAGTCATTATAGCCACAGAACCTGGAAGTTCTTCAGGGAGTATGGACATTGAGGACTCACCATCCTCACTTGCAATTGTGCATACTTAGCAACTTCCTCAAGTTCATATTGATGTGGACTCTATAGACTCTTTCATTAGGAGTCTCTTTGAGAAAGGCATTCCAAGGGCTATATCATCCCCACCCCAAGGAACTTCAAACTAAATTATTGAGTGGAGGTATGATGTTGATAGAAGAGCCCTTATTCTTCAAAGAGTTCAAGGGAAGCAAGAGGTGTTCAATTTTTAGACCTTGAGCTACTATAAAGGTCTTGACCTGAGCAACGTGCCACTTGTCAACCCAAGTAAACTAGACAAGCTGACAGGATGGCATAAAAGATTCAAGACAAAATTACTGAAGAGTTCAGTCTAAGAAGAACACAAAGGCAATCAGGTAATGTCATTTGTCAACTTGATGTTGAGGCAAACCCTGAGATTAGCTTCAAAGGGAAAACCTTGGCTGAAGGCCTAGTGATAGAGCCTGAGAGCCCTATCACACCAACAACTACTTCAGAAATTCATCCCATCAGTGAAACACCTGCTAGTGAAGGTATCTCACAACCTCTCTCTGGCCAGAGCTTGAATGCTACACCAAGCAATGAAGGCCAAAGCTCTATCCATCCTGTGTCACAAAGGTCTGTGGGTGACAAAGTTAAGAGGATTCTAACTCCTGAGGAGATTGAGGAGGAGGAGAGAGAGAGAGAGGAAGAGGAAGCTAAGGGGAGAAAGTTCCTCTGGGTCTTTAGGCTTTATGCAATCTGCAATCAGGGCTGCCCCCAGACCAAACACTCAAGATGATGAGGGAAGAGGGTGCAAAGTCAAGAGCCATTATCCAAAAGAGCATGAAGAAGTCTATTGACAGACAAAGGATGATGAGCTTCTTGAAGCTGTATGGATTCTCTGGAAGGAGACTTGGCCCTGTGTCTCTATCCACAATGGATGAGCATATCAGGGTAATCAAGCAGAAGATCAAGAGTGGAGAGCTAATTGACTTACACTCCCCACCAAGTCAAGCTCCTCCTGAAATGGAGTTTAAGGTTGAACAACGTGAAACAACATAACCTGGACCTCCTGCTGAGCCTAAGCAAGCTTCATCTTCTGATCCACAACAGGGTCAAACTCCCTCTCTTTATGAACATGTAAGGGAGCAACACCCAACTGAGCAAGACAAGACTGATCAACAAGGTGTTGCAGGCCAGTCTTCTCAGTTAAAGTCTTCAAAGAGGAAGAAGAGGATGGCTTCCAAACCAAAGTCAAATAAGAAGAAGAAGCCTGAATCATCCACCTCTACACCTCAGGCTGAGTCAGATGAACCTAAGGAAGTACATGAAGAGGCAGCCCAATCAACTCCAATCCAAGTGGCTCCTCTTGCAGCTGAGAGACCCATCTTATCCGGTCCTTCACAACTAATCCAGAGAGATGGCATGTGATCAGAGATCAAGGTGGTAAAGATATCTACACATGGCAAGACTTATTCAACCTACTTCTGCATGATCTCTTCGAGATGAGAAGATACTATGAGAGTCTGAGTGATCCTGACCATATAATGAAGAAGGGCATTGGCCATCATCACTATGAGGACTGTCAACAGCTGAAGATCTTAAAATGTTTAGGGGGAGTTTGTAAGGATTCCTATAAGTCTGATGCAGCCAAAACATCCAAAGTCTCTGTGCATGCATGCACTGAAGAACATAAGTAGAAATGCTTCAGAAGTTTTACACGTTGCACTAGAAATACTCTAAGTGTAAAATCTTCCGAAGCCAAGACCAACATCTTCCAAAGCCAAAAGTGAAGTCTTTCGAAGCTTCTAAGACAAAGTCTTCCGAAGCCAAAGAGTGAAGACAGATTTCTTCCGAAGACTTTTAGAGACATGCTTTTATCTGATGTACTTTACCATAAAGCTGGACCACCTTTCCGCTGCAACTCTGTTTAGTCACCAACTTACATGAGTTGGTGAAGAGGTCCATGCTTTTGGTAACTGTACATTGAGGTCTTGAGTTCTATGCTTTCTACTTTATGTACTTTTATCCTTTTTGTAATATATTAGGATGTGAGCTATGGCATGTCATAGTCACTAGTCAAAAGGCAATCTGCCTTTTGACTTTACATTTGATTTTGTTGTCTAGTCTTATGTATCCAGCTGGCTTTCAAAGTATGGTCGGTTGTAGGATGTAGTATAAAGTATCTCAAGTACTTGTAACTTCATCGTATGCTTTGTAACATTTGTAATAGAACTTGAGAAGCAATATACAGCATTCTTGAAAACCAAATACTTGTGTTGTTTGCTATCTTGTTCTGTCTTATTCTTACTTGTGTTCTTAGCATCTTTCACTTAAGTTAACTAGTTCCCTATTTGATCTGTTAAGTGTTCTAAGTAACTCTCCTCATTGTGTTGTTGTGTTGTAAGTGCATACCCTTGAAACAGTCCTGCACTTTGCTTACTCAGCAACAAACCACGGATGTTGGAGAATCTATTGGACAGCAGACTACTGGTCCTGAACCTGCTGAAGATCAAGTATCTGTTGCAGAGCATGTTGTTGATCTTGTTATACATAAAAGATAACAGACACTGCTAATGTTGATCAAGGGCCTTCATCTATTGTTCCTATTTAGGTTACTGAGGATCACCTTATAGAGTTTATTGGAGAGGCATTTGTGGAGCCTAAGCATGTTATGCCTATTCCTAACCCAGTTGATGATGATGAAGATTTGGATATGGTGGATTTCAGTTGTGATGATGAGGATGATGTGGATGATGATGATAATGATGATGATGATGATGATGATGATGATGATGGTGATGGTGATGGTGATGGTGATGATGATAAAGATGGTAAGGATGACAAGAAAGATGATGATTATTAAGGTGGTGATATGGGTCCAACCATTGGTGCTTTTGGATCATCAGCCACTGATAATGTCTCCGGACCAAGTCCTGATGATATAGTTGATTACACTGATGTATTTGGAAATAGGTTTAAAGACTTATTTTCAGACATTTTGATTGAAGAAGGAGAGATTGTTGGAGAGTCGAGTACTGGTGAAACGACCGACAAGACAACAGATCAAACTGGTCAAAGTGTTGTACGTCAGGTCGGGAATATTACTGTCAAGGCTTCTCCACCGCTAGCTTATATACGCACGCTGAGACATTCCAAACATTTCACGAGATACAGAAACTCAGAACCGATTCTTAGTTGGGCGTATGATTCTGAGAAGAAGCTATATATGATTAAAAGAAAAGTTGGAGCAACAGAGTATTTTCAGGATGAACACGACTTTCATACACTCTAAACGTTAAATTTATATGCAATGGGTTGTGTTCCATTTATCAACCCAAGTAATTATGGAAAAGGGAACTGGATAAGGAATTTGATATGGTGACATAGTAAAACCAACTTCAAAGACTTCAAGACTGCAAAATCTTAAGTTATTGAAGATGAGACTCAAATTGACCAAAACACAAACAAGCCAATGAAAATAAGGGTTTATAAGCATCCAAGATATGTCAGGAAGATCCTTATACATGCTTCAATTCTAGTTAACAGCTTGTCTAAGCTTATGTGGTAGAGTTGTGAGAAGGAGATGGGTCATGCGTTGAGATATTGTGTAGATAAAGACTACCATATCATCAACCCTATGGATCTGTTTAAGTTTGGAAGGGACGATTTGATGAGGTTGCAGGCTTGTTCGACTGCAGCTGATGAATCTGTTCACTTTTTGGCGACATTGTTTGGTTAGTTGATTACGAATGCCCCAGACAACAAGATGTATGCTTACGGGGGCAGTTACGAAGTTGAAGACGTGGACTTCTAAAACATTGATTCACCGATCCTAGGGGGATTATAGGGATTGAACCTAGATGCTCGGGAAATCAAATCAAGATAAAGAAGATCAAGTCGGGCGAGAAGTTCAAGTTGCCGCGCGGGAAGTACCACTCGCGCGAGAACTAGTTTTGTTTAATATAAATAGCTAGTTTTCATTGTAATTGTTACGCTTTTTGTCATTTTTCATCATGATTTTTACTCTTATAGTAATTCATCAAAATCAGAGAGAAATATATTGAAAGTTATTTACATTCATTTTTATCTACAACATTTCAATTCCACAATGATAATATTCCACGTTATTGTTGTGAAATCGATCTTATAGTTGATCCTTACAAGGCTAATAAATATTATCAGTATTTGCATAATTTGTAACTAGATCCTGTCGGGTTCACTTTTTGTATTTTAATATTATCTCTTGCGTTAACTATTATTCATATGATTAAGAATTATCAAAATCATATTGATGAAATGAACCTAATCAATATACCACTAAACCAACAAAGAGGACGTACCTTACGTTGTTTTGCGAGATTTGACCGTAGTATTTTGATTTTGACCATATATAAGGAGGTTAATCATTTTTGAAACCGTTATTCGTATTTAGAAAGAACAAGGACAAAGGTTGGTTGTTCTTGAAGATTCTTCCATAACTCATTTTAATCCATCAACCCATGTCCAAATTCATTTTTGTCACTGATTTCATGAAAATGCAAGGCTAAACCGCAAGAGGTCATCCCTCGTTGGACGGTTAATGAACAAGTTGTGCCTACCTAGGGTTTTGCTATGTTAGACTTACACATTGAATGTTTCTGAATAATTTTTTTGTTTAAGTAATTATTTTTCTCATTGATTGAAACATATAAGATGTTTGTTTGATAGATCATTCATCAAATTATTAGTCTTGAATTGTTAAATCATTGAATGGTTGGTTACAACATTATCTTAATTTGTGTTTATTAATATTTCAATTAGGTTTTACATTATTTATTCTTTACTATATAATTTAACAACACGTCATTTGGTTTATAAACACATTTTAACAATAAGAGCAAGTGAATTATGTTTAAATAATTGTCAATGCATTAAACCCTAGGTGCATAATCCATTCATCTACTTAAAACCTAGAGTTGGTCATTTTTCTCATATTACTCAAAACTTTTTCAGTTTCTCTTTGTTTAAGTTTTCAATAACTACATTTCATCAAATTAGTATTTTTACGGCCAAGAGGCAATAGAGTAATCAAATAGTCAATAAATCAATCATGTTTAACTCCGACCACTACTTACACGCGTCTTGACAACCCTACTTACCCTACCTATCTAACATGAACAGGGTAGACAATTTTACATACTATGTGATCGGGTTTTTGGTACTGCTTAGATTCTCCCAAGACACCCTCAAAAATCCGAGGTTTTTAGGATTAAATCATACTACCGGAGAAGTTTGAATGTGAACAAAGTTAAGAAGATAATGGGAGGAAAGTCAAGATAATGTATGTAATTACTATAAAAATTTATATATTTTTGATCCCATAAATTTCTGACCCTGTAAAATTTTTTTGTTGAGATAATTTATACTTAGCAATATAGTACTAACCCCCATAAATTTCTGACCTAGTGTATAAAATTTCTAGGTCTGCCACCTGTGGTTTTTCTTTTTGTGTCATTTACGTAAAAAGAAAAGGTGACTTCTTATTTGATCCAACTCATGCGTACACACACGTATACACACGTATACACAAATATAGATGTATATGTGTATCTTGATATTTAAATATGCTAAAACAGTAAATCCATCGGTTTTTCCACATTCATGTTTGTAATCATGCTTCTGTAGCTACTTTATGGATCTTATGTGTATTCATGACCCCTTATGACCGAGCAACTTGTGGCTTTAGATTGAGTTGAAGGGGTTAGTAGGCTAAGTCCATGGCAAATAAATAGAAATATTTGATGGCCAAAGGTGAGACTTCTTCTAGTTCAAGTTGAAAGTACCAACTTAACTTTTCTTAAAGCATCACATGTTGTAATCAGTCAAAAAAGTATTTCTTATATATCTTTCTGTCTAAAGATAAATCAAGAGTGGAGATATCAGAAAAGACATGATCCACCTTTTCTTAACTGAGTTGATTAAATCCGAAAAGATACTTACGAAAGCGGCCTGCATCTTAGATATTTAAAAAGTGAATATTTAACACTTTCTGAAATACTGATTTCGTAATCATTGATCAGTAAGATAAGAGAGTCCTTCGAACATAACGCCTCGTGTACTATATATAGAAGAAATTGAACCAAACTAGAAAATATAGAACAGGATGATAAAACTTATAGCAATAGTTTGCTACATTGCCTTGCTTGGGTTAAGCAATGCTGATATTCAGGCAAACAAGCTATTTGAGTTGCTAAAATCAAAAACATCAGGAACCCCACATATTCCACATAGATGGGTAGATTCAGATGAAGCTAGTAATGAGTATTCTCCAGTTTACATTGCACCCCAAGATGGTCTGGCACAGCTCGACAGGATTTTGGCATTGCCAGGCCAACCTACAGGTGCCAATATTAAGCAGTACTCGGGATATGTTACTGTGAATCCCACTGCTGGCAGGGCTCTTTTCTACTATTTTGTTGAGTCTCCAACTGATTCTTCAACTAAACCATTGGTCTTGTGGCTGAATGGAGGTAATTTTGCACCTTAATATTTTATTATTGCATCTTTATCAGAATAGCGTATATGGCCACAGGCCTCTTTAATTAATAGGAGAAACTACATGAGATTAATCAAGAACTGATATTTTTTAAGTTTGTATCAGTAATTATTATCAAATAACATCAATCACTATGGTTTAACAGGACCTGGATGTTCTTCTCTGATCGGAGCCATGGCAGAAGTAGGACCGTTCAGGATCAATAGTGATGGGAAAACCCTCTTCAACAATGATTATGCGTGGACCAATGGTTAGATCTTATCAACTTTATTATTCGCTGTCTTACTACAGAGAAACTATTGTATATAAACAAAACTAAGTCTTTGTGCAGTTGCAAATATGCTGTTTCTTGAGTCCCCTGCCGGAGTTGGCTTCTCATATTCAAATACAACTTCTGATTATGATAAGTCTGGTGACAAGAACACTGCTGATGATGCCTATGTTTTTCTTGTTAACTGGCTTGAGAGATTCCCTCAGTACAAAACTCGCGATTTTTACATAACCGGAGAAAGCTATGCCGGACATTATGTTCCTCAACTTGCATACACCATCCTTATCAACAATAAGAAAACAAATCAGACGATCATCAATATCAAAGGGATCGCGGTACGTTCAGTTCACCTTCTGTGATAAAATTACTACTGCTTATTCTCTGAACATATGAATAAAATTACTCTTGATGCAAAATCTGCAGATTGGAAGTGCATGGATTGATGATGAAACAACTTTAAAAGGACTGTTCGATTATTGGTGGACTCATGCTCTAATTTCAGATGCGACACATGATGCCATATTCAAATACTGTGACTTTGCTAGTGATTCTTCGTCTGCAATGTGTGACAATGTTACAGAGAAAGCTACCCGTGAGACAGGAAATATTGATTATTACAACATTTATGCACCCTTTTGCTTGACCCCGGATCAAAGAAATACCTCTGCCATTCCTGGTTCTGTAAGCCGTCTATATACAATATTACATAACCATTGATAATAACTGGACAGATCAATATATTATCGTTTTTCAATTTTTCTTTTAGATCAACAATTTTGATCCATGCTGGGAATATATCCTTAGCTTCTATTTCAATGACTCCATGGTGCAGAAGGCAATGCATGCGAAACCTACATCATGGAATTTATGCAGGTATAATACATAGATAAGTCTTGTAGAGTAGTATGAAACTATAAATAATGTTATGATTACTTGAAAACTGATCACGAAATTCTACGGAAAACATTCAGTCAGGTTATCACAGAATGGAAGGACAGTGCCACTACCATCCTGCCAATAATCAAAAATCTAATTGAAGACGGCCAACGGATTTGGGTATTCAGGCAAGCTTTACCAACACTATGAACGACTCCAGATAGTTAAGTTTCACTGTACCAAACTAAAAACAATGAGTAATTCATGTTATTCTGTATCTTGATTATGCAGTGGGGATGTAGATGGGCTAGTTCCAGTTACTTCTTCTAATACTCAATCAACGCTCTTAATCTTCCTATCGAGACCCCTTGGCGGCCATGGTACCTTAATAAGGAGGTATGCATAACTCTCTTGCTGATTCACATTATTGTTTAAAACTGATCGAAGAACCATTTTGCTACAAAAAATGCGTCGTTAGGACTATATGTGCTATCCTTAACTGTTGCTTGCGATGTACATTGTGTTCTATAGATTCTACCAGAATCTTAGCTGATATCTGAAAAGCAGCACCTCCTTGCAATTCATATTTGATTTAAGTTATTCGTTTGTATATCTACGAGACTATTAATTTTATGTCGAATCATTTTTATAGCATTGGAAATTTTGGTGTTAACCATTGGACATAAATTACGTTTCTTATTATAAAGTATCCTTTATGGCCGCTAACGTGAAATCTTGTTATAACAGGTTGGAGGATATATAGAGGCATACAAAGGACTGCTTTTGATAACGGTTAGGGGCGCAGGCCATACTGTTCCTAGCTACCAGCCACAACGTGCATTGGCTTTGTTCTCATCGTTCCTCGGAGGGATACTACCTCCTTCCTCATAGACACCTGACTGCATTACTTTTCTGGTGAACAAGTTTGACAGCAGCTCAGATGCCAAATAGTTGGTGTCTACAAATTCTTACTTTTGTTAAACAAACGTAGTGTGTGATTTGGTTTGGGTTATGTATTTGCTAGGCCTGTTTGCTCCTCTTTGGCCAATTACTTATTACTTGATTTCCTGCTTTTTGGTCTCAAAATTGGTTCTTGTTTCTGGTGGGTCTGCTTCAAAACCGTAACTAATTATTATTTTTCAAAATTATAACTAGAGGTTTATCCCCATGCAATGCAGCACGTTCTTTTCCTCTTAAACCCTATGCAACCACATATCACTAAGATTTAAAGATTAATATAAGAAAATAAGTACGTTGCAAAAATAAAAAGTATGTCACAAAGAAAAATAAAAATTATGTCACCAAAAGTATGATATAAAAATCACCAAAATAAGTCAAAGAAAAACTTGGGCGGGATAAACGTGTGTTGTGTCTATGACGGTCGTGGTGGTTAGATACGTATTAAAAAACATATGAAGTTGTGACAACTTGATTTTGATACATAAACATTAAAAAATAACGTTAGAAAGCGCAAAAGCATATTTAAATTTATTTATTTTTAATTTCTACAAAAATTATTTAATAAATTATAAACTATTTTATTAAATTGAAGACTTTTAAGTATTTTTACTAGAAATAAAATCATAACCTATACAATTCCAACTTTTTGTAAAATGTATTTATTTAACGAATACACTTATTTATTACTTTTAAATTTGAATGTTATTCACCAGACTCAAAACCTTAATAGATGTATGAAATCAAGGCTATTGAATAAACTAAATAATATATCCTAAAAAGTCACACAAAAATATGCATAAAACTTTCCCCATAACGCATAAATATCTACCGTTAATCTAATAAAACTTAACAAATAGTTTTCGCAAGTTATAAACTTAAATTAACTCAAAAGCTACACACAACACGCACATAGACATATATACCTTGATTGGTTAATGTAGATACTTATATTTTTTAGCGGGATGTCTATATTTATATAATACATTTTGTTATGATAGCTAAAAATATACAAGTAAATTTTAATACATTTATGAGTGAAATCATTGATTTAACCTTCTGTTTTAGATTGTTAGAGTGAACAATTCGACAACATGTAATTTAACAGATGAAATCTTCTTTATCTAACAAGAAAATAACGACAGTCACTATAATTTATTTTTAATAGTATTAGAAAATAAGTTTATAATATACATACGTATTTAAGTTTATTTTTAATAGCCATAATTAAAAAAGTCATATGACTATTATGCCATCAAATCTTTATTCTAGCAAGCCATATTATTCTATTTTATCTATTTTGATATTTATCTTTTTATTTTATTTTTTTTACTCTTTTAATTTCACTTATTTAAAGTTATCTTGTTTCATTTAAAATTTATTGTTTTCTTATTTTAAATAATCATTTATACACAGGCACATATTATCTCAAAGAATCATTTTACACTAATAATTCAGGATTATTAAATTCAGAATTTTAATTAGTGTTATATAGATCTAGGAGTAGTAGGAGCTTTTAGAAAAATAAAGTCGATCATTAATGGGCTTACTACTATTTTGGGACCATTTTAACTTGTTATTGTATTCATGAGATTTTAGGTTATTCGATCTAGAGGTGAACGAAACCTTTTTTTCTAAACATTTGAATACAATTAATATGGTTATTGGTATGAGTTTAAAATAGGTTTAGTGGTTCAGGTTATTGACCGGTTTGCCTCGTTTCTAACAAGTTTGATTTGGTTTAAATTGTTTGGTTTTGGTTTGAATCGGTGTCACCACCGAGGAATATAATTGGCTATGAACCTACACTCCAAATCGGTTCCTATATATATAATTTTCAAACCGTTTCAGGTCTGATTCAAGTTGGAGGTTCTAATTTTGAAACTGATACTTTTGTGCACATTTAATTTGATCTACATAGAGTTGTATAAGTCCATAATTCAAATTTATGATATAATTCAAAGGTAAATTGGATAATAATATTTAAATTATGACTAAGTGGTCAATAATAATCCATACTAACAATTTGTCCATTAATAATCCAAAATTTCTTTTCATTTGCCAAGATTAATCCTAATAGTATCATTATAACTAATTTACACTGTATTTCCAATCGATTTTCACTGCATTTCGTTGTATGTTTTAGAAAACATTTCTATCACAATCATCATTTTGAGCAAAACTAAGTGAAATCAAGTGTAAATTTATGAATGATAATGCTAGTAGGATTACCCTTAGACTGATCGTAATAGGGCTTTCGCCCCTCACACAAAGTCTGAAAACGGCAGCTGGTGTTACGACCAAAACGCCATACCGTGTCAAACCCCACACGAACTCTCAACCCCACCAACACAAAACATAAAGGGAGAAACTTCAACCAAATCTGATAGATATTTGATTTTGTTGCTTAATCTTTATAAGAAACAATGGATTTAGGATCTTGGTAAATGGGGTTTTCCACTGGTGCTATTAGGTTGTTGATAGTGGTTGATGATGGTGGTGGGGGTGGTGTAAAGGTGGTTTCTTTAAGATGGTAGTGAGAGTTGTAGAATTCTATCTCGTATGCTTTAACCATTATCGGTCGTTATCAGTAGAACCCTGTCTTTGTCCACTGGATTGTAGTTAAGAATATTCTGAAGTACTAAAGAAGAACTAAAAACATGTTCATAATATTTGAAAGAGTTAAAAAATAGCTCACTATAAGGTGTTACACTGATGCTAGTTTTCAAACTTACCAAGATAACTCTCGCTTGCAATCTTGTTTTGTATTCACACTCAATGCTGTAGCCATCTCTTGGAAAATTTCAAGTAAAGTATGGTGGAAGATTACACTACTGAATCTGAATACATTGCAGCATCAGATGTTGCAAAGGAAGCTGCTTGGATGAAGAAGTTCATAGCAGATCTCGATGTGGTTGTATTCAGCAACCAATCGAGATATTTGTGATAACATAGGTGCTATTGCTCAAGCCAAAGAGCCCAGATCTAATCATAGGGCCAAGCACATTTGGAGGAAGTTTCATTATATATGGGACATAGTGAAACTATTAGTTGTAATTTTAGACGTTAATTATTATAATATTAAATTACATTTTGGCATTTATTTTGCATTTCTTACATGCATTTTTTGTTTATTTTATAAAATAGTAGTTTTTGTGGGATGGAATCTACTTTGGTGTGTTTTAGTTGGTTTTGTAGGTGCATTCAATTGGGAGAGAAGAGAAATACTTAAAAGAATATATTATTAAATAGAATCCTGAATTTTAAAGAGTGCAGAAAAATTTCTAAAGTTTAGGAATTATTTTGGAGATGATTATCCACAGATTTATTTAAAAAAATAAAAAGATAAGCAACCAAAAAAAAACCCTAAAATATGGATCTGGAAGTTAAAGGAGGATGAAAAATAGAAGAAGGCTGGAAAAATAGGGGCATCTTAGAGCATCTTGAGAGGATTTCTTTGAAGAATCAAGTTCAACAAGCAAAAAATTTTAGCAAATAGTTTTTTTTGTTGCTGGAATTCTTTTGAAGATACTTAATTGTAAGGACCTAGCTTTTATGGATTACAATATCAAGTGAAAAACAAAATTTCAAATCATGAGAGAAATACAAGGAAACGAGAACTTCAAGATAATGGATTAAAATCTCATCGCGTGAAAACTTCAAGTTTCCGCACGAGAACTTAATGTTCTCGCGCGAGAACATCTGGATAGTATATATAGATGTTTTTTCTTTATATTTTATTATGTGTGTTCATTTTGTAAAAGTGCTCTGAGAGTGAGAGAGTAGAGAGTGGTGTGATAGGCCACCCGAGGGGAGCTCATCTCGAGTGGATCGAGCTTAAACGACGTAAACTCCTTTGGTATTGTAATCGTTTGATTAATAATATTTTATTGAGTTTGTTTAATGTTTGTTGATATCACACACACGCATCTGTCTTAATTTCATTATCAAGTGGGACAATATGTGGAATCGATCGTGATAAGGACTTTACATTAATCATTCGTATTTCTGTTTCATAAGTTTTTATTTTAGATTTGATTGATCTAGTCGTCATGTCCGGCTAGAACAATCTTAGTTTCAACATTAAGATTTAATTTCAGTGATTTTGGTTTGAACTTATGTCAAACGGTTATGAGATATTTTTATTTTAATGGTTTGTTTGTTTGATTCTTGATTTAAACCCGGATCTAATCCGGTATATATTAGATTGTTAATAAAATTGGTCACTTTATTAATTTCTCTAATAAATCTCTTCAAGATTTAAAACCCTAATCAAGTTTTAATTTTTGATAAAAGGAACAATTAACGGTTTGTGTTTGTCTTTGAATTCATTCTCGTTATAGAATCACACAATCTAGTTAACAATACCGAACGATGTGTGTATTTAATTATAATCGATACTTCTATCATTGCAACCCGCACGCTAAGATCCGAACAGTGTTAGCTTAGAGTAGCGGGTTGGCTCTAGTCGACGAACTGTGTTTGATTGGACATTAGATAGAGTGCATATCGGAATGGTGTAATGTCTAGTAACAATACAAATCATTAATTGAAAATAATTATTGCACCGTAATCGTTAATGAACGTAAGCCAAATCAAATCAAGAAATTACCTTAGTGTTGGAATTATTCTTCATATTTGAATTTATTTTGTAATTTAATTAACGTCTTCAGTAATCCCTTTTTCGAAACTAAAAAATACAAAAAATGTCAATTTACATTTTTCTAGCAGAACGTTAACATGGTTGCGTGGAATTTTATTTACAGTTTTGACACGGCCATGCCAACTAACTGGAATTTTTCTACTTTTGTAATTTACTTTTAGTTTTAGTTTTAATTAAAACCCCCACCTTCCTTAGTTCATAATCAATCAAATTAACTACGCTAAAACATTTTTGGTATAAAATAATTGACACGTATCCCTGAGGACACGAACCCTACTTCCGTTCATACTATTCTTAGTGTGTGTACGGTAGGTTCACATTTTTATTTGCTCGATTCGACACCCAACAAATTGGTGTAGTTGCCGGGGATACGACGATTCTAATCATTTTATGCCAAGATCTTTTTGTACAGGTACACCACTCGAGATTGACTCAGAAATAGGAAAAACCGCAAAGAGGTTAAGAAAACAAGCAAAGCTCCAAAAGAAGTCAGCAAGCTTCCCAACACCTATTACTTCACCTCCGGTCACCGACATTTGGAAAAATATACCCTGTCAAGTGAATCAGAATCCTAAACCGAATCACCACAACCTTCACAAACAACCACCACTCTACCCAATCACCTACCCATCAAGAACCACCCTCACCCGAACCAACCATGGCAGCTCCAGCCGAACTAACCCTTAGACA
Source organism: Flaveria ramosissima (assembly GCA_025215565.1). Taxonomy (NCBI): domain Eukaryota; kingdom Viridiplantae; phylum Streptophyta; class Magnoliopsida; order Asterales; family Asteraceae; genus Flaveria; species Flaveria ramosissima. The sequence goes on from CM046030.1 coordinate 52,137,740, forward strand.
ATGGGCAACCCATGATGTTACCCATCAACCCCTCTGCATAAACTACCCTGCAATGGTAAACTTTGAGCTGAAATCCGGTCTCATCCACTTGTTACCACCCTTTCGAGGCCTTGAGAATGAAGACCCTCACAAATTCCTTAAGAAATTTCATGTTGTGTGTTCTGAAATGAAGCCACACAATGTTACTGTAGATCAAATCAAGCTTAGGGAATTCCCCTTTGCTATGCAAGATTCGGCTAAAGAATGGTTATATTACCTATCACCGGGTTCGGTTTGCAAAACAGTTCTTAGATAAGTACTTCCCGGAAGTCAAAGCCTCTATACTACACAAGGAGATCATTAGGATCAAACTAGCAAAAAGAGAAACTTTGCATACTTATTGGAAAAGATTCAAGAAGTTTTATGCTCGATGCCCATAACATGGCATCTCAGAACATCAACTACTTCAGTACTTCTATAAAGGGTTAGCACCACTAGAAAGACCTTTTATAAACGCCTCTATTAGAGGAGCTTTACTTGATAAAACACCAACTCAAATTAGAGGCTTGATAACTTCCATAGTTGAAGATACAAACATTATTCACAAGAAGATGGATGGTATGATGATGTACCATGGGCGGTTAAAGAAGTGAGCACTCCTCACATTAAAAGTCAACTTGCTAAATTGACTAAAGTTGTAATGTAACTCACAAAAGGTAAGGAAGTTGAGCAAAACCTCGAGCCTGTGAAATATGCTTACAATTTGGACACCCTACTTATATGTGTCCCATACTTCAAGAATATGTTGAAGAGGCACAAGCAATAGGAGGTTATCTGGGGCAGAACTCAAGATCTTATGAACAACCCATAAATAAGAAAAATTAGGGACAAGCACCCAATGTTGGTTATCCACAAAGACCCCCGCAATTCCATCAAAGACCTTCGTTTCAGATGCAAGCTAATCAGCAAAAAATTCAGTCTCAACAACAATCAAGGAGACCGGGAATGTCTATGGAAGACATTGTCAAGAATTTAGCAACTAGTACGCACGTGTTACAACAAGAGACAAAAGCATTCCAACCATAAATGAGAGCTAGCATTAAGAACATAGAGCAACAAATGGCTCAACTTGCCAATTCCGTAAGTAAGATAGAATCTCAAGGTAAACTACCCGCTCAAACCGAGACAAATCCTAAGCATAATGTATGTGCTATTAACTTGAGAAGTGAGGATAGATATAAAGGCCTAGAAATGCATGAAGTAAACAAGAAGGAAGAGAACGTTGATGCAAATAAGGAGGATAAAACGAATAAAGCACCAAAGCCAAATAAAAATGCTCAATTTACTCTTCCGCCTCCATTCCCTTCAAGATTAAGAGGTATGCAAAAAGAAAGGGAAGAACAAGAAATCATGGATACTTTCCGGAAGGTAGAGGTCAACATTCCACTTCTTGATGCTATTAAACAAGTTCCAAGGTATGCTAAATTTTTTAAGGAACTTTGCACGTCAAAGAAGAAGCTTAAAGGTAATGAAACGGTAAAGGTAAGTGAAAATGTTTGTGCTGTTTTAGAAAAGAGATTACCCCCAAAGTGCAAGGATCCAGGTATCTTCACCATTCCTTGTAAATTGGGAAATGTTAGTATTCCTAGAGCAATGCTTGACCTTGGAGCCTCTATTAACGTTCTACCATACTCAATTATTAAAACACTTAATGTAGGACTGTTAAAGAGGACCGGGGTAGTCATTCAATTGACCGATAAATCTATAGTACACCCAAAAGGTGTATTAGAGGATTTTTTGGTTCAACTGAATGAACTAGTGTTCCCAGCTGTGTTTTATGTGTTAAATATGAAGGATGATAACTCTCCTAATTCAAGTTTTATCTTGTTGGGAAGACCATTTTTAAAAACTTCTATAACTAAGATTGATGTTTATTATGATATACTTTCTATGGAGTTTGACGGGGAGATAATCAATTTTAACATAGATGATGAAATGTGTTACCCAAAGCGATATCTCATTGTTAAACTATTTAGACATAATTGAACCACTAAGTGTTGAATGCATTAAGTTATCTAACATTGATGTTCCAGCTTTAGTGTCAACAAAAATTATTGATAAGGATGCAGCAAAAGAGTATAATAAAAAGTTTAAGCTTGGGAGGTTTTGTTGGATCCTACACCAGACTGAACGAGACTTCAAAGAGTCTAGCAAAAAACGTTAAACAAAGGCGCTACGCGAGAGGCAACCCGTATTTCGTTAGTTTTTCTATTTATATCTTGTTTAAAATTTTTTATTTTGTTATTTATTTTCATCTTTTTCAAAAAAAAAAGAGTTTCAAACAGAAGGTTGAAACGGCCGTGTAAAGATTGCTTTATAAGACAGACACAGCCGCGTAAACCTTCGGAGTTAAAAAAATGCTTAATCCAGTCTCTAACCATAGTGGTTATTTGGCTTTTTCCTGATCTCAACTTCACAACCACATCTCTCCTTCATTCTTTCCACCACCACTTGCCAATGTTTACCATCGTAGTAGACTCATTTCAATCTCTGCTCCAAGCCTCGAGGATGAAGCTGGATTTCAAGCTTGGGGAGAGGTATGTTTTACTTCATTATCTTATCTATTTATAGATTATTATCTCATGCGTTGCATTTAACTAGTAAATTAGTTGCATAGTACATTAGTTGTATTAAAAAACAAAAAAAAAACAAAAACAAAAATAAAAATAAAAAAACAAAAAAAAAACAAAAAAGGGGTTACACCTTTATAGTCTCGGGAAAGATTTTAAGAACAACATGAAAAATGATATTAAACTTTATTATGTTAATCATAGGTTGCGTGCCAAAAAAGGTTGATAGTAATAAAAAGACAAGTGTATCTTATTATGCTAGTGCCCTTTGTTCTTGGGTTTACAATGATAAAATCGCCTAATGTCTATGTGTGCGTAATGCTGATCTAATCACATAAGGAGATCGAGACCTAGTAAAAATAGGTTGAGAGCCGAGTCCATCTAAAAAAGGCTAAAAAATGGAAAAAAAGGGAGAAAAAGAAATAAAAGAGAAGAGATTTAGTTATATGATTAATAAGTCTCAATAATGTCAAATCATTTGTGATCTCCCGTGGTGAAAAATTGACCACTTGCTCTCTATAGTCCTTGAGGTTAAGAAGGTCTCCACCGTGTGAAGAAAAGTGTTGGCACTCTTAAATGACTAATTCAACATGGATTAATTGATATGAAATGATAAATCTGGAACTTAAGGGTTAAAGGACCATAACTAGCAAATTGGATACATTTGTTAATAAAAATCTTGAAAGCCACAATTATGCATGACAACTGAAAATTAACATAATAATATGATTTCATACTCATACTTCTTACACGGGGCTAGAATAGGTGTTGTCAATATCCTAATCATGTTACTATTTGTTTTGTTTTCACTTCCCGGTTTATTCCTATTCTTGACTTCCTTGAGGACAAGAAAAGGTTTAAGCTTGGGGAGATTTGTTAGTTATATTTTTAGACGTTAATTATTATAATTTTAAAGTACATTTTGGCATTTATTTTGTATTTCTTGCATGCATTTTTTGTTTATTATATAAAATTATAGTTTTTGTGGGATGAAATCTACTTTGTTATGTTTTGGTTGGTTTTGTAGGTGCATTCAATTTGGAGAGAAGGAAAAGACTTAAAAGAAAATATTATTAAATAGAATCTTGAATTTTAAAGAGTGCAGGAAAATTCCTAAAGTTTAGGAATTATTTTTGGAGATGATTATCCACAGATTTATTTAAAAAAATAAAAAGATAAACAACCAAAAAAAGCCCTAAAAATATGGATCTTGAAGTTAAAGGAGCGGAAAAATATAAGAAGGCTGGAAAAAATAGGGGCATCTTGGAGCATCTTGAGAGGATTTCTTGGAAAAATCATGTTCAACAAGTAAGAAAATTTTAGCAAATTAGTTTTTTTTGTTGGTGGAATTCTTTTGAAGATACTTAATTGTAAGTACCTAGCTTTTATTGATTACAATATCAAGTGAAAAGCAAAATTTCAAATCATGCGAGAAATACAAGGAAGCGAGAATTTCAAGATAATGGATGAAAATCTCATTGCGCGAAAACTTGAAGTTTCCGCACGAGAACTTAATGTTCTCGCACGAGAATATCTGGATAGTATATAGATGTTTTTCCTTTGTATTTCATTATGTGTGTTTATTTTGTAAAAGTGCTCTGAGAGTGAGAGAGCAGAGAGTGGTGTGATAGGCCACCCGAGGGGAGCTCAACTCGGGTGGAGCGAGCTTAAATAACGTAAACTCCTATGGTATTGTAATCGTTTGATTAATAATATTCGATTGAGTTTGTTTAATATTCGTTGATATCACACACACATCCGTCTTAATTTGATTATCAAGTGCAACAATATGTGGAATCTATCGTGATTAGGGCTTTACATTAATCATTCGTATTTCTGTTTCGTAAGTTTTTATTTTAGCTTTGATTGATCTAGTCGTCATGTCCGGCTAGAACAATCCTAGTTTCAACATTTAGATTTAATTTCTGTGATTTTGGTTTGAACTTTTTCGAAACGATAATCAGATCTTTTTATTTTAATGATTTGTTTGTTTAATTCTTGATCTTAAACCCGGATCTAATCCGGTATATATTAGATTGTTAATAAACTTGGCCACTTTATTAATTTCTCTAATAAAGTTTTTCAAGATTTAAAACCATAATGAAGTTTTTATTTTTGATATAAGAAAAAAATAATGGTTTGAGTTTGTCTATGAATTCATTCTCGTTATAGAATCACACAATCTAGTTAAGCATACCGAACGACGTGTGTGTTTAATTATAATCGATGATTCTATCACTGTAACCCGCACGCTAAGATCCGAACGGCATGAGCTTAGAGTAGCGGGTTGGCTCTAGTCGACGAACTGCGATTGATTGGACATTAGATAGAGTGGATATCCGAACGGCGTGATGTCTAGTATGGATACAAATCATTAATTGGAAATAATTATTGCACCGTAATCGTTAATGATCGTAAGCCAAATGAAATCAAAAAATTACCTTAGTGTTGGAATTATTCTTCATATTTGAATTTATTTTATAATTTAATTAACGTCTTCGGTAATCCCTTTTTCGTAACTAAAAAATACAAAAAATGTCAATTTACATTTTTCTAAAAGAACCTTAACACGGTTGCGTGGAATTTTCTTTACAATTTTGACACGGCCGTGTCAACTCACTAGACTTTTTCCACATTTTGCAATTTACTTTTAGTTGTAGTTTTTAATTAAAACCCCCACCTTCCTTAGTCCATAATCAATCAAATTAACTATGCTAAAACATTTTTGGTATAAAATAATTGACACGTATCCCTGAGGACACGAACCCTACTTCCGCTCATACTATCTTAGTGTGTGTACGATAGGTTCACATTTTTATTTGCTCGGTTCGACACCCAACAAATTGGCGTCATTGTCGAGGATACGACGATTCTAATCATTTTATGCCAAGATCTTTTCGTACATGTACACCACTCGAGATTGACTCGGAAATAGAAAAAACCGCAAAGTGGTTAAAGGAACAATCGAAGCTCCAAAAGAAGTCAGCAAGCTTCCCAACACCTATTACTTCACCTCCAATCACCAACATTTGGAAAAATATACCCTTGTCAAGTGAATCAGAATCCTAAACCGAATCAACACAACCTTCACAAACAACCACCACTCCACCCCAATCACCTACCCATCAAGAACCACCCTCACCCGAACCAACCATGGCAGCTCCATCCGAACTAACCCTTAGACAATGGGCAACCCATGATGTTACCCACAACCCCTCTGCATAAACTACCCTGCTATGGACAACTTTGAGCTGAAATCTGGTCTCATCCACTTGTTACCACTCTTTCGAGGCCTTGAGAATGAAGACCCTCATAAATTTCTTAAGAAATTTCATGTTGTGTGTTCTGAAATGAAGCCACATAATGTTACTGTAGATCCAATCAAGCTTAGGGAATTCCCCTTTGCTATGCAAGATTCGGCTAAAGAATGGTTATATTACCTACCACCGGGGTCGGTAAACACATTGAATGATCTTACAAAACAGTTCTTAGATAACTACTTCCCGGAAGTCAAAGCCTCTATACTACGCAAGGACATCATTGGGATCAATTTAGAAAAAAGAGAAGCTTTGCATACTTATTGGGAAAGATTCAAGAAGTTATGTTCTCGATGCCCATAACATGGCATCTAAGAACATTAACTACTTCAGTACTTGTGTGAAGGGTTAGCAACACTAGAAAGACCTTTGATAAACGCCTCTAGTAGGGGAGCTTTACTTGATAAAATACCAACTCAAATTAGAGGCTTGATAGCTTCCACAGCTGAAGATACCAAACATTCTTTATAAGAAGATGGATGGTATGATGATGTACCACGGGCGGCTAAAGAAGTGAGCACTCCTCACATTAAAACTCAACTTGCTAATTGACTAGCGCTGTAATGCAACTCACAAAACGTAAGGAAGTTAAGCAAAAACCTTGAGCACGTGGAATATGCTTACAATTTGGACACCCTACTGATATGTGTCCACACTTCAAGAAGATGTTGAAGAGACATAAGCAATAGGAGGTTATCTGGGGCAGAACTCAAGATCTTATGAATAACCTAGAAATAAGCAAAATTGGGGACAAGCACCCAATGTTGGTTATCCACAAAGACCCCCACAATTCCATCCAAGACCTTTGTTTCAGAAGCAAGGTAATCAACAAAAATTTCTGTCTCAACAACAATCAGGGAGCTTGGGAATGTCTTTGGAAGACATTGTCAAGAATTTAGCAACTAGTACGCACGTATTACAACAAGAGACAAAAGCATTCCAACAAGAAACGAGAGCTAGCATCAAGAACTTAGAGCTACAAATGGCTCAACTTGCCAACTCCGTAACTAAGATAGAATCTCAAGGTAAACTACCCGCTCAAACCGAGACAAATCCTAAGCATAATGTATGTGCTATTACCTTTAGAAATAAGGAGAGATATAAAGGCCAAGGAATACATGAAGTAGACAAGAAGGAAGAGAAAGTTGATGCAAATAAGGAGGATAAAAAGAATAAAGCACCAAAGCCAAATAAAAATGCTCAATGTACTCCTCCGCATCCATTCCCTTCAAGATTAAGAGGTATGCAAAAAAGAAAGGGAAGAACAAGAAATCATGGATACTTTCGAAAGGTAGAGGTAAACATTCCACTTCTTGATGCTATTAAACAAGTTCCAAGGTATGTTAAGTTTTTGAAGGAACTTTGCACGTTAAAGAAGAAGATTAAAGGTAATGAAACGGTAAAGGTAAGTGAAAATGTTTCTGCTGTTTTACAAAAGAGATTACCCCCAAAGTGCAAGGATCCAGGTATCGTCACCGTTCCTTGTAAATTGGGGAGTGTTAGTATTCCTAGAGCAATGCTTGACCTCGGAGCCTCTATTAACGTTCTACCATACCAATTTTGAGAACACTTAATGTAGGACTGTTAAAGAGGACCGGGATAGTTATTCAATTGGCCGATAAGTCTATAGTACACCCAAAAGGTGTATTAGCGGATTTGTTCATTCAACTGAATGAAGTAGTGTTCCCAGCTGAGTTTTATGTGTTAGATATGAAGGATGATAACTCTCCTAATTCAAGTTCTATCTTGTTGGGAAGACCATTTCTAAAAACTGCTAGAACTAAGATTGATGTTTATTATGATACACATTTCTATGGAGTTTTGACGGGAGATAATCAATTTTAACATAGATGATGAATAGTTGTTACGCAAGCGATATCTTATCATCAAAAACTATTAGAACATAATTGAACCACTAAGTGTTGAATGCATTAAGCTATCTAACATTGATTTTAGTGTCAACCAAAATTATTGATAAGTATGCAACAAAGAGAATAATAAAAAAATTAAGCTTGGGGAGGTTTTGTTGGATCTTGCACTAGACTGAATGAGACTTTAAGAGTGTAGCCAAAAACGTTAAACAGAGGCGCTATGTGAGAGGCAACCGTATTTCGTTTTTTTTCTATTTATATCATGTTTACAATTTTTTATTTTGTTATTTATTTTCATCTTTTTCAAAAAAAAGAGTGTCAAACAGAAGGTTTGAAACGGCCACGTAAAGATTGCTTTATAAGACAGACACATCCACGTAACCTTCTGAGTTTTAAAAATGCTTAATCCAGTCTCTAACCATAGTGGTTATTTGGCTTTTTCCAGATCTCAACTTCACAATTACATCTCTCCTTCATTCTTTCCACCACCACTTGCCAATGTTTACCACCGTAGTAGACTCATTTCAATCTCTGCTCCAAGCCTCGAGGATGAAGCTGGATTTCAAGCTTGGGGAGAGGTATGTTTTACTTCATTATCTTATCTATTTATAGATTATTATCTCATGCGTTTCATTTAACTAGTAAATTAGTTGCATTGTACATTAGTTGTATTAAGAAATAAAAAAAACAAAAACAAAAATAAAAATAAAAAACAAAAAAAAAACAAAAAAGGGGTTACACCTTTATAGTCTCGGGAAAGATTTTAAGAACAACATGAAAAATAATATTATACTTTATTATGTTAATCATAGGTTGCGTGCCAAAAAAGGTTGATGGTAATAAAAAGATAAGTGTATCTTATTATGCTAGTGCCCTTTGTTCTTGGACAATGATAAAATCGCGTAATGTCTATGTGTGCGTAATGCTGATCTGATCACATAAGGAGACCGAGACCTAGTAAAAATAGGTTGAGAGCCGAGTCCATCTATAAAAGGCAAAAAATGGCAAAAAAGGGAGAAAAAGAAATAAAAGAGAAGAGATTTAGTTATATGATTAATAAGTCTCAATAATGTCAAATCATTTGTGATCTCCCGTGGTGAAAAATTGACCACTTGCTCTCTATAGTCCTTGAGGTTAGGAAGGTCTCCACCGTGTGAAGAAAAGTGTTGGCACACTTAAATGACTAATACAACATGGATTAATTGATATGAAACGATAAACTGGAACTTAATAAAAATCTTGAAAGCCACAATTGTGCATGACAACTGAAAATTAACATAATAATATGATTTCATACTTATACTTTTTACATGGGTTAGAATAGGTGTTGCCAATATCCTAATCATGTTACTATTTGTTTTGTTTTTACTTCCTGGTTTATTCCTATTCTTGACTTCCTTGAGGACAAAAAGATTTAAGCTTGGGGAGATTTGTTAGTTATATTTTTAGACGTTATTATTATAATTTTAAAGTACATTTTGGCATTTATTTTGCATTTTTTGCATGAATTTTTTAATTTTTTATAAAATACTAATTTTTGTGGGATGGAATCTACTTTGTTGTGTTTTGGTTGGTTTGTAGGTGCATTCAATTGGAGAGAAGGAAAAGACTTAAAAGAATATATTACTAAATAGAATCCTGAATGTTAAGAGTGCAGGAAAATTTCTAAAGTTTAGGAATTATTTTGGAGATGATTATCCACATATTTATTTAAAAAATAAAAAGATAAACAACCAAAAAAGGCCTAAAAGTCTGGATCTGGAAGTTAAAGGAGGAGGAAAAATGAAAGAAGGTTCGAAAAATAGGGGCATCTTGGAGCATCTTAAGAGGATTTATTTGAAGAATCAAGTCAACAAGTAAGAAGAATTTAGCATATTAGTTCTTTTTGTTGGTGGAATTCTTTGAAGATATTTAATCATTCGTATATCTGTTTCATAAGTTTATATTTTAGCTTTGATTGATTTATTCATCATGTCCGGCTAGAACAATCTTAATTTCAACACTAAGGTTTAATTTCTGTGATTTTGGTTTGAACTTATGTGAAACGGTTGTAACACCTGGATATTTATTATTTTGAAGCCGACGAAGGAAGACAAAGAAATAAAGTCCAAATTCGAGGGACCAAACTCGCCAACGAAAAAAGACGGGTGAGTGGGAGTATTTAAGGGAGAGGGCAGCCCTTACCCTCTCCCCCACACTCATATTTCAGCCATCTATAGAGAGGAGAAGAGAGAAAGAAGAAGAAAAGAGGAAAAAGGGTCGGTTCGGGTGATTCGGGTGGCCAACTCGTTGTGTAGCAAGCCAAATCGAAGCCCTTGTCGTTATGCTCGTTTGTGTGAGTTCTAGGACCCCACTTTTACTTGTTTTCAACTGATTTTGGGGCTGGAAAACATTAAAAACTCGTTTTTGTGTGAGTATGTGTTTGACCCATTTGGGTGTGATGTGTGTGATGTGTTTCGTGTATGTTTCTAGGCTTGTGTGTGCTTGTATGTGTTGTGGTATGCATTCCTAAGGTCTAGGATGGTTGATTAAGGCTTAGAATGGGTTTGGATGAGCTTGGAGGCCGAAAATGGCAGATTGGGTTCGGGATAAACTCTATTCTGCATCAGCTAGGGCTATGCGACCGAATGAAGGCCATACGGCCGATTGAGAGGCGATTGAAGGTCATTCGCACGATTGGGATTCATTCGCACGATTGAGGGTTCAATTGCACGACTAAGGTTTCAGTCGCACGATTGGGAGTCCAGTCGCATGGGGTGTCATACGACTAAGGGTCCAGTCGCATAGGTACTTAGTCGCATGAGTCCATTCGCATGATGTTAGTCGCATAGGTGCCCGTTCGTATTAGTTCCATCCGCATAAGGTCCATACGCACGACTGAATGTTCATTCGCATAGATGTTCATCCGCATGAGTCCAATCGCATGATGTTCAGTCGCATGGAGGCCACGCGACTGAAGGGTGTCCATACGCCCGAATAGGGCTGTTGCACTCGAAGGAAAGTGTAGTTCGACTTCTGGTTTTCGGGGGAAAGTGCAGATGTAAGTTTTGACGTAAAGTTTCTCGTAAGAGCATGTAAGATGACCGTTATGGCCTTAGAGAGTATGTAGGGCATGATGATGATGATGTTGCATGTTTATGCATGTTATGTATGTATGATGTTGCCCTGTATGAGGATGATGAATGTGTATGATATGTTCCTTATTATGATGTATGCTTATCTTTCTTGTGGCTTTACATGTCATGTTAATAAGTTATTACGTAATATAAAGTGAAAGATAATGAAAGAGGAACAGAAGTAAGAATGCATGCATTAATGATGATGAATGAATGAAGGAAAGGCTTGCAAGCACATATATGGGATGAGCAACTTTGTGTTGCAAGAGACTCGGATGACGTGCAATCATTGAGATTGCCCATGGGGTGAGCAACCTTGTTGTTGCAAGAGACTCGAGTAACGTGCTATCGTGATGTTGCCATGAGGTGAGCAACCTTGTTGTTGCAAGAGACTCGGATAGCTTGCTATCATTAAGATTGGCAATGAGGTGAGCAACCCTATGGTTGTAACAGACTCGGATAGCGTGCAATCGTTGAGATTGCTATTGAGGTGAGCGACTCTGTCGTCGCAACAGACTCGGAAGAATGAACGTATGAAAAGAACGAAAGATAACGAATGAGATGAAAGATAATAATGACATTATCTGTGTATACGTATGTTGAATGATTGCATGAGAAAAGGAATAGTTTTTAATGAAAGTAAACTATGTTTATTTATAAAACTAGAACTCACTCAGCAACGCTGACTTTTTTATGTTTTCCAGTTGGCAGGTAATGATTGCTGAGGATGGCACTGCAAGGCTACTCGGCTCTTTTGGGATGGCATCCATTTATAAAGCTTTTGTGATGTAATGCAAACATGTATTTTGTAATCGGATAATGATGTATTTTTGTAATCGGATAATGAAATGAGATGTCATTTTTGAATGTTTTCGCTGCAATATTTCGCTAAGGCAAATGTAATTATATGTTTTATGTGCGATGATTACCAACTGTAGGCGTCCCGGGAACGGGGCCTTACAAGTTGGTATCAGAGCCAAAGTTTAAGCGAAATGGGTAAATTTTCAAAATAAACCTTAACTTAAACTGAGAATGGGACGAAAGGGGAATGGGATGCCAAATTGAGTAGCTGCGTGCCATCAGGTATTTTCTTAAAAGTTAACCGGTTTTATGTGCGCATGGTATGTGGTTATGTGTTGTATGTAGATTTAAATACTGATGTAGTCAGGACAGGTAATACTTGGGGTATGAAGAGTAAAGTAAGTGGCTAATCACAACGGCCACGCTGTAATTAGGGACTTACTATACTTGACATAAACTGAGTTGTTTCCTTGAATGACCGTGTTGGTGTTTGAATCTTTCAGTGTGATAGAGAATGGCTGGTGGTAGATCTTCTAGAGCTTCTAGGGGTGGAGGCCGTGGTGGTCCTGATGCGGAACCACGACCTAAAAGAGGAAGGCCAAGGGCTGAGAAGGAGGTTCCTTAAGAACTTGAGACCCCTCATCCGGAGGCTGGGGATGAGAGTGCGAACTTAAGGGCCTCGGTAAAGGAGGTGTTTTGTTGAAGAAGTACATCAGGTCATGCAGACAATCTTACGTCTGTGGTGACCGAAGTCATCAAGGCTGTGAAAGAGGGAGAAAGAAAGGAGAGAAATAGGGCCTCGGGGGAGCGGGAGCAACCGGAGCCTGAAAAGATTTTCTCTGATAATGAGGAGGAGGAAGAAGATGAGCCCGTGCAAGGGGTGGTACGAGGCTGTAACTATAGGGCGTTTATGAGATGCAAGCCCCCAACTTTTGATGGAAACGGCATTGCTGTTGCTGCTCATCGGTGGGTGAGGGAAATGGAGGCCGTTCTGGATATCAGCGAATGCCGTGAAGACCAGAAGGTGAAGTTCGCTACCCACTCTTTTGTGGATTCGGCTCTATGTTGGTGGGATAATATTGTCCAAGCCGAGGGTAGCAGGGCCATTGGAAGGATGAGATGGTCTGAGCTGAAAAGATTGGTGATTGAGGAGTTTTGTCCTCATCGGGAAATGGACAAGGTCGAAAGGGAGTTCTTGCAACTGGAGGCGGGAACCATGACTCACCAACAATACACCACGAAATTCAACGAGATGGCACGTCTGGTGCCGGATCAGGTGACACCTCTGTCCCGAAAAATCAAGAGGTATATTCAGGGTTTGCCAGCGGATATTCGCAGGCACATGATCGTTGCCCGGCCGAGCACGTTTAGGTCGGCGGTGGATTTGGCGGCAAGATTGTATGATGAGGACGGTGGTGGTGACTGAAGGTGGCAAGAAGAGCGGTGGTGATCAAAACTGGCAGAGGAAGAGGTTTGGTCGGGGTGATGCCTCAACGGGTAATAAGAGGGCACGAGTGGACGACCGCCGTGTGGTCACGTCAAGTGCGGGGTCGAGAAGGTGTGGCAAGTGTGGACGGGAGCATAGTGGGGAGTGCAGGTTTGGGTCGAACTTGTGCTTCAAGTGTGGAAAGGCGGGGCACATGGCTAAGGACTGTCGTACGGTTCGGTGCTTTAACTGTGGTGAAGAGGGTCACATGAGCAAAGATTTTAAGAGGCCGAGGGCTGAGAGCTCTGGGGCGAAGAAGACAGGAGGTGAAGGACCGAGGGCGAGCGCCAGGGCATTTACCATGACACAGGAGGAAGCTAGAACGAACCCTGATGTCGTGTCTGGTACGTTTCTGGTGAACCAAACTTTAGCTTCTGTGTTATTTGATTCGGGTGCCAGTAAAAGTTTTATTTCTACTGCTTTCTGTGCTAAGCTGCCTGTTAGTAGTAGACGTGTTGATGCGCCCTTTGATGTAGAAACTGCCAAAGGTAAGTCTACCAGGATTTCTGAGATGATAGAGAACTGTGATGTGGAGCTAGAGGGTCATAAGTTCCTTGTTAAACCGTTTGTGATGACCTTAGGTGGTTTTGATTTGGTTCTTGGGATGGATTGGTTAGCGGACTACGAGGCGAACATTGTGTGTCGCAAGAAGATGATTTGGTTGTCGGTGCCTGACGGTAGTTCAGTGACGGTTTATGGTGATCGGGTTACTACGATTCTGAAGGTGATCTCGATGGTGGTGGCGGGAAAGTGTATGAGGCGTGGATGTAATGCCTACTTGGCCTATGTAAAGGATGTGGATACGCCAACACCACAACTAGCCGATGTACCGGTTGTGTGTGACTTTCCAGACGTATTCCCGGAAGACTTATCAGGAGTGCCACCTGACAGAGAGATCGAGTTTTAGATTGATCTGATACCGGGTGCCCAACCTGTCGCCAAAGCACCGTATCGGTTGGCTCCGACCGAGATGAAAGAATTGATGGAGCAGTTGCAAGAGCTGCTTGATAAGGGGTTCATTAGACCGAGTATCTATCCTTGGGGTGCTCCGGTCCTGTTTGTAAAGAAGAAAGACGGTAGTATGAGAATGTGTATTGACTACCGTGAGCTGAACAAGTTGACGGTGAAGAACCGATACCCCTTACCGAGGATAGATGATTTGTTCGATCAGCTTCAGGGTGCCAGTTGGTTTTCGAGGATAGATCTTCGATCTGGTTACCATTAGTTAAAGGTGAAGGAGCAAGATATTCCTAAACAGCTTTTCGTACGCACTATGGTCACTACGAGTTTCTTGTCATGTCTTTTGGCTTGACCAACGTCCAGCTGCTTTTATGGATTTGATGAACCGTGTGTGTCGGCCTATGTTGGATAAATCAGTGATTGTGTTTATTGATGTCATCCTGATTTATTCGAGAAGCGAGATTGAGCATGCCGGTCACATTCGGGAGGATCTAGACACGCTGAGGAGGGAGAAGTTGTATGCAAAATTCTCCAAGTGCGCGTTCTGGTTGCGCGAAGTTCAGTTCTTGGGTCACGTGGTGAATCCTGACGGGATTATGGTGGACCCGGCGAAAGTGGAGGCGGTTATGCAATGGAAGTCACCAAAGACGCCATCCGAGATTCGTAGCTTTTTGGGTTTGGCGGGCTACTACAGAAGATTTATCCAAGACTTCTCTAAGATTGCTTCTCCACTGACTAAGTTGACCCGAAAAGATGTAAAGTTTGTATGGGGTCAGGCTCAAGAGAAGGCGTTTGAAGAATTGAAGGCGAGATTGACTCAAGCTCCTGTTCTGTCATTACCCGATGGAAGTGAAGACCTGGTGGTTTATTCTGATGCTTCCTACTCGGGGTTGGGGTGCGTGTTAATGCAAAGAGGAAAGGTTATAGCCTATGCATCCCGACAGTTGAAGGTTCATGAGGTCAACTATCCTACTCATGACTTGGAGCTAGCAGCTGTGGTCTTTGCGTTGAAGATTTGGAGGCACTATCTTTACGGGACGAAGTGCACCATATTCACTGATCACAAGAGCTTGAAGTACTTCTTGGAGCAGAAGGATCTGAACATGAGGCAGAGACGGTGGTTGGAACTGATAAAGGATTACGATTGTGAGATCCACTACCATCCGGGCAAGGTCAATGTGGTGGCTGATGCTCCTTAGCCGGAAAGAGAGACCCGAGCCGATTCGGGTGAAAGCTTATCAATTGATCATGACCTCCGATGTAATGAAGCAAGTTAAGAAGTTCAAGATGAGGCATTGAAAGAAGATCATCTTAACTATGAAGAATGAGAGGTCTGGTCGCAGAATTGGGTGAAAACACACTCGGTGTTAAAACCCGATTCGGTCGTGTTATGGATTCCTCGTTTTGGGGATCTACGGGTGAAGATCATGGATGAAGCTCACAAGACTCGGTACTCCATTCATCCTGGTGCCACGAAAATGTACCATGATATGTAGAAAGATTATTGGTGGCCGGGTATGAAGCGTGATGTAGTGGAGTATGTGAGTAAGTGCCTTACTGGTTACAAGTGAAGGCCGAGCACCAAAATCCGTATGGGAAGATACAACCTTTGGATATACCGGAAGGGAAGTGGGAGCACATCACCATGGATTTCATTACAAAGCTGCCGCGTACCCCGAAAGGGTATGATGCCATATGGGTGATAGTTGATCGCTTGACGAAGAGTGCTCACTTCCTACCGATCCGCGAGACATATTCATCAGAGAAGTTGGCCGAGCTGTTCATCAAGGAAATTGTAACTAGTCATGGTGTGCCGGTGTCTATTGTGTCGGATCGCGACACTCGGTTTACATCTAAATTTTGGAAGAAATTCCACGATGCTATGGGGACGAGGTTACATATCAGCACGGCTTATCATCCCCACACTGGTGGTCAGTCAGAAAGGACCATTCAGACACTGGAAGACATGCTTCGGGCATGTGTGATTGATTTTGGTGGAAGTTGGGATGACCACCTACCGTTAGCCGAATTCTCGTACAACATAGCTATCATGCCAGCATCGGTATGCCTCCATACGAGATGCTATACGGTAGGAGATGCAGAACACCCCATTTGTTGGGGTGATATTGGTCAAAAGGAATTGGGGAGCGTCGAGGTAATCGAAGCTACGACTGAGAAGCTTGAGAAGATTAAAGCCTTCATGAAGGCAGCCAAAGACAGACAAAAGTCGTATGCTGATAAACGGCGCAGGCCGATTGAGTTCCAGGTAGGTGACCGGGTTATGTTGAAGGTCTCACCTAAAAGGGTATCATTCGCTTCCGAAAGCGGGTTGACCCAAGGTATTAGGCCTTTCGCCATTCAATAGGTGGCCAATAGATAGTACGAGAGAGTAGTACCTTTCCGATCATCGCTCGACTAGGAGATGTGGCCTATAGACTGATTACCGGATGAGTTAAGTGGAATTCACCCGACATGCCATTATCTCATCTAAGGAAGTGCTTAGCTGATGAAGATGATTGTTCCACTGGAGGATATCGAAGTAGATGAACGGCTCAATTATGTGGAGCAACCAGTGGCAATCATCGATCAGAAAGAGAAAAGGCGAGAAATAAAGTGGTTCCTCTTGTGCGTGTACAGTGGAAGCACAGGAAGGGATCCGAGTCAACGTGGGAAACTGAGGAAGAAATGAGACACCATTATCCACGTTTGTTCGAAGAATAACAGGTTTCGGGGACGAAACCTATTTAAGGGGGGTGGACTTGTAACACCCGGATATTTATTATTTTGAAGCCGACGAATGAAGACAAAGAAATAAAGTCCAAATTCGAGGGACCAAACTCGCCAACGAAAGAAAGACGGGTGAGTGGGAGTATTTAAGGGAGAGGGCAGCCCTTACCCTCTCCCCCACACTCATATTTCAGCCATCTATAGAGAGGAGAAGAGAAAAATGGTCGGTTCGGGTGGCCAAACTCGTTGTGTAGCAAGCCAAATCGAAGCCCTTGTCGTTGTGCTCGTTTGTGTGAGTTATAGGACCCCACTTTTACTTGTTTTCAACCGATTTTGGGGCTGGAAAACATTAAAAACCCGTTTTTGTGTGTGAGTATGTGTTTGACCCATTTGGGTGTGATGTGTGTGATGTGTTTCGTGTATGTTTCCGGGCTTGTGTGTGCTTGTATGGTGTTGTGGTATGCATTCCTAAGGTCTAGGATGGTTGATTTAGGCTTAGAATGGGTTTGGATGAGCTTGGAGGCCGAAAATGGCAGATTGGGTTTGGGATGAACTCCATTCTGCATAAGCTAGGGCTATGCAACCGAATGAAGGCCATACGGCCGATTGAGAGGCGATTGAAGGTCATTCGCACGATTGGGATTCATTCGCACGATTGAGGGTTCAATCACACGACTGGGAGTCCAGTCGCATGGGGAGTCATACGACTGAGGGTCCAGTCGCATAGGTACTTAGTCGCATGAGTCCATTCGCATGATGTTAGTCGCATAGGTGCCCGTTCGCATTAGTTCCATCCGCATAAGGTCCATACGCACGACTGAATGTTCATTCGCATAGATGTTCATCCGCATGAGTCCAATCGCATGATGTTCAGTCGCATGGAGGCCACGCGATTGAAGGGTGTCCATACGCCCGAATAGGGCTGTTGTACTCGAAGGAAAGTGTAGTTCGACTTCTGGCTTTCGGGGGAAAGTGCAGATGTAAGTTTTGACGTGATGTTTCCCGTAAGAGCATGTAAGATGACCGTTATGGCCTTAGAGAGTATGTAGGGCATGATGATGATGATGATGTTGCATGTTTATGCATGTTATGTATGTATGATGTTGCCCGGTACGAGGATGATGAATATGTATGATATGTTCCTTTTTATGATGTATGCTTATCTTTCTTGTGGCTTTACATGTCATGTTAATGAAGTATTATGTAATGTAAAGTGAAAGATAATGAAAGAGGAACATGAAGTAAGAATGCATGCATTAATGAATGATGAATGAACGAAGGAAAGGCTTGCAAGCACATATATGGGGTGAGCAACTTTGTGTTGCAAGAGACTCGGATGACGTGCAATCATTGAGATTGCCATGGGGTGAGCAACCTTGTTGTTGCAAGAGACTCGAGTAACGTGCTATCGTGATGTTGCCATGAGGTGAGCAACCTTGTTGTTGCAAGAGACTCGGATAGCTTGCTATCATTAAGATTGGCAATGAGGTGAGCAACCCTATGGTTGTAACAGACTCGGATAGCGTGCAATCGTTGAGATTGCTATTGAGGTGAGCGACTCTGTCGTCGCAACAGACTCGGAAGAATGAACGTATGAAAAGAACAAAAGATAACGAATGAGATAAAGATAATAATGACATTATCTGTGTATACGTATGTTGAATGATTTCATGAGAAAAGGAATAGTTTTTAATGAAAGTAAAGTATGTTTATTATAAAACTAGAACTCACTCAGCAACGCTGACTTTTTATATGTTTTCCAGTTGGCAGGTAATGATTGCTGAGGATGGCACTACAAGGCTACTCGGCTCTTTTGGGATGGCATCCATTTATAAAGCTTTTGTGATGTAATGCAAACATGTATTTTGTAATCGGATAATGATGTATTATTTGGCAAAAGTGTTTATAATGAAATGAGATGTCATTTTTGAATGTTTCTGCTGCAATATTTCCCTAAGGCAAATGTAATTATGTGTTTTATGTGCGATGAATGACCAACTTTAGGCGTCCCAGGAACGGGGCCTTACAACGGTTATGAGATATTTAATTTTAATGGTTTGATATTTGATTCTGGTCTTAAACCCAGATCTAATCCGGTATATGTTAGATTGTTAATAAAATTGGCCACTTTATTAATTTCTCTAATAAAGTTCTTCAAGATTTAAAACCCTAATCAAGTTTTGATTTTTTATAAAAGGAACAATTAACGGTTTGAGTTTGTCTATGAAATCATTCTCGTTATAGAATCACACAATCTAGTTAAGCATATCAAACGACGTGTGTGTTTAATTATAATCGATACTTCCCTCATTTCAACCGGCACGCTAAGATCCAAACGGCGTGAGCTTAGAGTAGCGGGTTGGCTCTAGTCAACGAACTGCGATTGATTGGACATTAGATAAAGTGGATATTTGAACGGTGTGATGTCTAGTGTTGGAAATAGTCTTAATATTTGAATTTATTTTATAATATAATTAACGTCTTACGTAATCCCTTTTTTGTAATTAAAAAAATACAAAAAATGTCAATTTACGTTTTTCTAGCTGAACCTTAACACGGCCGCGTGGAATTCCCTTTACAGTTTTGGCACGGCCATGTCAGCTCACTGGAATTTTTATACTTTTTATAATTTAGTTTTAGTTTTAGTTTTTAATTAAAACCCCCACCTTCCTTAGTCCATAATGAATCAAATTAACTATGCTAAAACGTTTTTTGTATAAAATAATTGACACGTATCCCTGAGGACACGAACCCTACTTCTGCTCATACTATTCTTAGTGTGTGTACGGTAGGTTCACATTTTATTTGCTGGATTCGACACCCCAACAGAAATAGAGAGACATCATGATGAGAAATAGACACTGATAAAAACCTAGCAGACCGTTTCACTAAGCCCATGACTCAAGACAAGAGTGATCAGCATAGGATGTGATCGAGCTTAGATTAGCTAGTAATATGTTTTGATTTAGTATTTGGATGTACGAACAATTAACAGTTATGCTTTTGAATTCATTTTGATTTACCGATTTAAATGCAATTATTAATTGCAGGACCGGTGAAGGGTATGCACTTACAACACAACAACACAATGAGGAGAGTTACTTAGAACACTTAACAGGTAAAATAGGAAACTAGTTAACTTAAGTGAAAGATGCTAAAACAGTAAAGGAGACAAACAAGATAGCAACAACACAAGTATTTGGTTTTAAGAATGTTGTATATTGCTTCTCAAGTTCTTTTACAAAGCATACTTAGGAAGTTACAAGTACTTGAGATACATCTACATCCTACAGCCGGCCATACTTTGAAGGCCAGCTGGATACATAAGACTAGACAACTACAAAATAAAATGTAGAGTTGATGTGCTCCAAATTATACATAAAAATCCTATCAAAAGCACATCAATTATTCCTTAATATCTTCCTTAAAATGATGAAATGTACTTAAAAGTTAAATTGTGTTTTCAGGTGTTTAAAAGGGCAAGATGGACAAAAGGAGTATATTTAACAAGAAATTGAAGTGATCCGAGCTTTGGACTCCAAGCATGGGGCGTGCCTCATTAAGCACGCCCCCATGCCTTGCCAGAAACACACCCCCGTGCTAAATTAACACACCCCCGTGCTTGGACATCTGACAGGACAAAAGTACTGTCCCCTAAAAGTAGACACGGGGCCGTGCCCCACCTCCAACACGGGGCCGTGCCCCATTTTAGCACGGGCCGTGCCCGACACAACCTGCATGTACGAGCCGACCAACTTTCGTAAGCATTGTACTAGCACGGGCCGTGCCTTTTAGGCACGGGGCCGTGCTTAAACACTCCGGAAAGCCTATAAATAGAAGCCTAAGCTCACCATTTTTGGCAAGCTTTGGTGGGAGAGTTACTCTGCAGAATTCTCTCGGGAATCAAGACTTCAAGATCATTCGGAGGCTCGGGAGGTGCATACAACACTTGGAAGAAGCTTGGGATCACCTAAACGTCATCCATTGTGGATTATCGGTTTGATTGTTCCATTTCACCGATGATCACTTATCTATCTTCTTCTTGTTATCTGTTGTTATGTTAAAGCTCATTATGAGCTAAACTCTATTTATCATCCTAATCGGATGAAACTTATGTAATTTGTGATGAACTAATGGTGTGATAAATATTATGTTAATGTTATGGTGGTCTTGGGAAAACTATTGATGGGTAGCATCTACATTTGAACGGGAAGTTATAACTTTATGGTTTGTGATTGTGATTGTCATACAAGGTTGAAAACCGTATGATTAACTTTCATTCGCGAAACCGGTCTTCATATAAATCCATGGCTAATGAACTAGAAATGGTTATTAGAAATCATATCACTTTAACTTTCTGATCATTTGCGGGTTCCCTTTTATTTTCGGAAACTTCAGTAATTGTTACGGTTTTCTAAAATTAATGGTATGTTAGGAAGGAACCTGATCAACTCTCTTTTTAACATTAAATTATGTTTTCAGAAATCGTATGTCAAATAGGACACAAAAGATTCACCTACATTACTAGGGCTTTGATCTGAGCAGTAAACTCAGCCTGACAGGATCAAGTCACTACGGCAGCAGTAGACGAGAAATCGCGCCGGCTCATCTTTATAAACATTAACATAATTACATTAATCAATATCTTTAAATCACACCACCAATTCATCACAATTACATAAGTGGAGTCTAATTAGGATGATAACTTTTATTCCCTGGTTTTAAATCCAAACGCTTCAATCTTAGTTTACTTTCTTTCTATTATTGTTTATTTTTAAACCCTAAAAATCTTTCCAAATGCAAATTATCACTTTCTTTAACAAAAACCAAATCTGATAGTCAAACATCAAGTTTGTTGAGTAGGCTAGGTGTGTCCACGGATTGATACTCGGTTCTTACCAACACTATATTACCACACGACAGGTACACTGCCTTTTGTGTGTGTGGTTTAGTATTAGTAATAACCAATTAAAACTGAATCTGTGCAATAAATCTTTATCAAAAATATATACTATCTGCACCCATCAAGTTTTTGGCGCCGTTGCCGGGGACACACGGCAGTTTGAAAGACAAACTAAATTTTTGACTATCTTGCATATAACCTGTTAATATATTTTTGTTTAAACTTCATTCATTTTTATTTTTGGTAGTTTGCCTTAGTTAGTTAGTTATTTTTGCCTGATTCATTTTAAGCCTTAGTTAGTTTATGCTTCCTTAAGTTAGTGTATGACTCGTCTAGTTCTGAGTTGTTCTGAAGTTCCGCCTCTTCCGGAACCCGAACGACTTTTCCGTCAAAGATTGCGCAAAAGATCACAACAAGAAGCACCAGTCATTGAAGAAGACATTTTGGAAGATACACCATCCGAAGAAGACATGGCTAACCAAGACGAGGAAATGAAGATGACACACTATGCCACACCGTCAATAGATGGTTATGAGTCTAGTGTTGTCCAACCAGCAATAGCGGCCAACAATTTCGAGATTAAGTCTAGTATTATCCAACTCGTAGAAAACTCTGTTCAGTTCCATGGGTTACAAGACGAAGATCCTAATGCTCACATCTCACGATTCCTTCGTATCTGTGCGACCTTCAAAATCAATAACTGTTCAGACGACGCCATTCGACTAAGACTTTTTCCATTTTCACTTCGAGGCCGAGCCATCGATTGGCTTGATTCACTTCCGCCTGGTTCCATCACCACATGGGCGGGAATGGCTGAACAATTCCTTTTGAAATACTTTCCACCCATCGATCGTACTGCCAAACTAAGAAGCAGCATCACAAGTTTCCGCCAAGACGACGATGAATCATTACACGCAGCATGGGAGAGATATAAAAGTCTCCTTCGGAGATGCCCACATCACGGACTTGATCTGTGGCTGCAGTGTCAAACCTTTTACGATGCGATCAGCGGAGCTCACAAGCAAGCGGTAGACCAAAGTGCGGGAGGAGATTTTGGAAGTGTCACGCCAACAGAAGCATATCAAGCCTTAGAAAGAGCAGCTAAGAAGAGCTTTGCTTACAATCCTTTAAGAACCAAACCCAGTTCTAAAGGTATTCATCAAGTAGACTCTGAAACCCTAATTGCAGCCCAATTAGAAGCTCTAACAACAAAAAATTGAACAATTGCAAAGCGAGCTAAAGAAAACTCCAACACGATGCAACACATGTGGAAATTCAAAAGACCAACGAGTGCCCACAAGGCATTATGATGGTGAAGATGTTGCACTACGTAGGCGGCCCAAGACAACTCATCACAAATTCACATTGGAGAAAACAACTACCGAATTAGCAAGAGACGCTGTGGCAGTTAACCAACCAATATCTGGATTCAACCGAGGCCACCTTACCAAAACAACGAGAAACCCACCATACCAACGGTCCAAGCGTAGGTAACCAAGAACCGTGGAGCATCATCAAATGGAAGACTTGTATTGCAGAATGCAGCAGCAATTGTTGTTAACCACACAAGCCACAGATGAGTACATCCGAAATCTGATCGAAGAGAATGAGGAAGAGAGGTTCCAAAGAACGAAGCTGAATCAAAAGCAACAAAGCATCATTACAGACAATAGAGCACCAAGTAGGTCAAATAGCACAACAACTATCTTGAAAGACCTCAAGGAGCTTTGCCCAGCAACACTGTGACAAACCCTAATGCTCAAGTCAAAGCCATCACCACCAGGAGTGGCAAAACCACTCAAGGTGATGCACCCGCATTACAACCATCCTTGAAGAAGTAGAAACTGAAACTCCAAGTAATGCGAGTGATAAGCAAAAGCAACCTGTTGTTATTGAAGAACCAGCAAGAAATACGTTCCACCACCACCTTATGTTCCACCACCTCCATATCCAGGTCGTTTGAGACAACAAAGAATGGAGGCACAATATGGCAAATTCCTTGGGTTGTTCAAGCAACTCCACATCAATCTGCCCTGGTGGAGGCCTTAGCACAAATGCCAAACTACGCTAAGTTTCTAAAAGGTGTCTTGTCAAACAAAAAGAAGCTGGAAGAGTTATCACACGTAGTTTTGAATGAGGAATGCTCTGCAGTTCTTCAAAACAAACTACCTCAAAAGATGACTGATCCAGGAAGTTTCACCATACCTTGCCTAATAGGAAATCTTTCTGTCAGTAATGCGTTAGCTGATTTAGGTGCAAGCATTAACCTTATGCCTTATGCGGTTTTTGAAAAATTAAACCTAGGTGAACCTAGACCTACCCGTATGAGCATCCAGTTAGCTGACCGTTCTGTCAAATATCCGAGGGGCATCGTTGAAAATCTCTTAGTTAAAATTGACAAATTCGTATTTCCCGTTGATTTTGTGATCCTAGACATGGATGAGGACAAAAATGTTCCTCTTATCCTAGGTCGACCTTTCTTAGCGACTGCTCGAGCCCTCATTGATGTTTGTACAGGCAAACTCACGCTTAGAGTAGACGAGGAGGAAGTAACTTTCGATATAGGCCAATCCATGAAACACCCTCAACATCATGATGACTCACTCTATTACGTTGATGCTTGCGATTCGATCATAAGCCGTCATTTGAAGGAAGCCCTTCAAAATGAAGCTTGCAACATAAATTAATAGAAGTCAAATCACCGAACCCATCTGTGAGAACCAAATCATTCCAGAACTTGAAGTTGACGAAACATCATTTCATCAAGAAGCATTTGAGATCATTGAGCAAGACTTAGAACCAAAAGCCAAACCTTCTATCGAAGACCCTCCAGTCTTAGAGCTCAAAGAACTTCCATCTCATCTCGAATACGCTTTTCTTGAAAACACATCTCAACTTCCTGTCATAATCTCATCCGCCTTATCAATTGATGAGAAGAACAAGTTGCTCAATTGCTTAAGGCACACAAACGAGCAATTGCATGGAAAATCATGGACATCAAGGGAATCAATCCATCCTTTTGCACTCATAAAATATTGATGGAGGAGAACTTCAAATCCGTCATTCAACCTCAAAGACGTTTAAACCCGAGCATGCAAGAGGTAGTGAAGAAAGAAGTAATCAAATTGCTACCCTATTTCTGATTCGCCTTGGGTCAGTCCCGTCCAAGTTGTTCCAAAGAAAGGAGGAATAACTGTTGTAACTAACGAGAAGAATGAGCTTATTCCCACTCGTACGGTTACAGGATGGAGAGTTTGCATAGACTATCGCAAACTCAATGACGCCACAAGGAAAGATCACTTCCCTCTTCCTTTCATCGACCAAATGCTTGAGAGATTGTCTGAAAAATGTTCTATTGTTTCCTGGATGGTTTCTCAGGTTATTTTCCAAATTCCTATTGCTCCCGAAGATCAAGAGAAGACAACATTCACCTGTCCATATGGCACATTTGCTTATCGGCGAATGCCCTTTGGATTGTGTAATGCTCCTGCTACATTTCAAAGATGCATGGTAGCAATTTTTCATGACATGATTGAACACTCAATGGAAGTTTTCATGGATGATTTCTCCATCTTTGGAAACTCATTTGAGCAATGTCTTGAAAACCTGGAAAAGATGCTGGTTAGATGTGAAGACTCCAACCTTGTTTTAAATTGGGAAAAGTGCCACTTCATGGTACGGAAGGAATAGTGTTAGGACACAAAATCTCTCGAGCGGGGCTTGAAGTCGATCAAGCCAAAGTCGACACTATTTCTAAACTTCCGCATCCCAACCGTGAAAGACATCAAAAGTTTCCTAGGACATGCAGGATTCTACCGTCGTTTCATTAAAGATTTCTCAAAAATCGCTCGACCAATGACTCAACTTCTAAAGAAAGACGTGAAATTCGTATTTTCTGATGAATGCATTAGTGCATTCAAATTGCTTAAGGAGAGATTGGTAACTGCTCCAATCATGGTTTCCCCAGATTGGACGCTACCATTTGAACTCATGTGCGATGCAAGCGATTTCGCGGTAGGAGCTGTATTAGGACAGAGGAAAGAAAGCAATTTCACCCAATTCATTATGCGAGCAAAACCCTAAACGACGCACAAGAAAACTACACTACCACCGAAAAAGAACTTCTTGCGGTAGTTTTCGCATTCGACAAATTCCGTATCTCATCCTTTCAAAACAATTGTTTACACCGATCATGCAGCCCTTCGTTATTTGTTCAACAAACAAGATGCAAAGCCGAGATTGATTCGTTGGATTCTTCTGCTTCAAGAATTTGATATCGAAATTCGTGATAAGAAAGGAGCGGAAAATCTAGCGGCTGATCATCTCTCGCGTCTTGAGGATTCAAGTCCTTCACAAACTGAGGAAGCCAAAATAAACGACAATTTTCCTCACGAATTCCTTATGCACATTCAATCCTCAATCGATGAACATCCTTGGTTCGCCGATTTTGCAAATTACTTAGCAAGCAGAATCCTTCTCAAAGGAATGACTTATCAGCAAAAGAAGAAGTTCTTTACTGATATCAAACATTACTATTGGGAGGACCCGTATCTGTTCAAAATCGGTGCAGACCAACTCATTCGAAGATGCGTATATGGAAGTGAAGCAGAACAAATTCTAAGGCACTGTCATGAAGGACCCCAGGAGGACACCATGGAGCAACCTTAACAGCCAAGAAAGTATTCGACTCTGGATTTTACTGGCCCACGATCTTCAAAGATGCTCATAACATGGTACGCACCTGTGATGCATGTCAAAGAGCAACCAATATCTCAACACGGGATGAGATGCCTCAGAAACCAGTTCAAGTATGCGAGGTATTTGATATATGGGGTATTGATTTCATGGGGCCATTCCCGGTGTCATTTGGCAATCGTTACATCTTGGTAGCAGTTGATTACGTTTCAAAATGGGCTGAAGCTCAAGCCCTGCCTACTAATGATGCCAGGAACGTTGTCAAATTCCTTAAGAAACTATTTTCTCGTTTTGGTGCCCCCAAAGCTCTGATTAGTGACCGAGGAACTCATTTCTGTAACAATCAGCTTGAAAGAGCAATGGCACGTTATGGAGTTCACCATCGCTTTACAACTGCTTACCATCCACAAGCGAATGGGCAAGCCGAAGTCACTAACCGAGGTATCAAACAAATCCTTGAGAAAACTATAGGTCAAAATCACAAGGACTGGTCTACCAAGTTAGATGATGCATTATGGGCTTTTCGAACAGCCTATAAGACTCCCATCGGCACAACACCGTTTAAACTAGTTTATGGGAAGTCGTGTCATCTACCTGTAGAACTAGAGCACAAGGCCTTTTGGGCACTTAAAGCAGCAAACCTGGACCAAGACCTTGCAGGAAAGAATCGATTCCTACAAATTCACGAATTGGAGGAATTGAGGGAACAAGCGTACGAAAACGCTAGGGTTTACAAAGAAAAGACAAGAAAATTCCACGACGCTCGATTAAAGAGCACAAAACATTTCATGTAGGAGAACGTGTCTTATTGTATAACTCTCGTTTACGTTTATTTCCCGGAAAACTGAAATCACGTTGGTCTGGACCTTATACGATCAAAAACGTGTTTCAGAATGGTGCCATTGAAATTTATAACCACACAGGTTTAAGTTTCAAAGTAAATGGTCATCGTTTGAAACCGTATAACGATGGACCAACCAAGATTCCTTCGGAGGAATTACACCTCCGCCCCGACGAAAACTAAGTGTGGGGAAGGGTCATGCCGAAGACCCGAAACTTAAACGCGACACCTGTACATAAATTTTTCTTACTTTTTAGCAATTTTTAGGACTTCACAAGCACAAGCACGGGGCCGTGCCTCATCAAGCACGCCCCCGTGTCTCTGACAAAATTTTTCCACGATCTCCGCTGACGACTCTGGAACGTTGCAGGTCGAATTTAAGACGAATTCTGACAAGCACGGGGCCGTGCCTAGCCAAGCACGCCCCCGTGTTCACTTTTCACGACCTGTGTATAAATACCACACTTGTTCCATTCTTTCATCACACTTATTCCTGCTTAAAAACGTCTGAAAAAATGAAAGAATCAAGTCACGGAAGCTCAAACTGGAATCCTGCGAAGAAACCGCGTTCTGAAACGCGAGAGCCAACGACTCAAGAATATTTCTTCAAAATGCATGAACTAATCAAGCAATTGACTGAAATGAACCTCGTTGCTTCCCAACGCTTAGCTGAACTTATCCAAAAAGTTCAACAGATGAGCGAGGAACTCATTTCCATTAACCGGCAGCTTGCGGAATTGAGCAACCGCACTTCTCACTATCCCATGCCAAACCTTCCACACAAAATGTGTGGAGGTTTCTTTTAGAAGCATTACGTGATGTGTTAAGTGCGCTGTTGCGCGTTAAAGAGTCTGGTTTTGCTATTTCAGATTCTCGGATTTTAACGTATCTTGTAACCGTAGGATCCTAGGGAATGTAATTTTCAATTTGGCTTGTGTTATTTAACTATAGGACTATTTCGTATCTTTTCTGATGATTTGGAAGTGATAAAACTTAACCGGGAAAATTACATAACGCGCAAAACTGAAAAACGGAACAACAAAAGACTGAAACCGAACGATACACATGAACACGGCCCCGTGCTTAAAGAGGCACGCCCCCGTGTTCGACAAGACATGACACCACCTGACATTTTTCAGCCTTTTGTCTTGTTTCCCATCAATTTTGCATGATAAAAACCGAACTAATTTGCCTGCAAAGTCGTATCCACCTTCAATTCCATCTTGTTTTCCATTTTTCTTTCATCTTTTCAAGTCTTCTTGCAAGAGTAATTGACCAAGAGGTTAGTATGCTAATTCCTATGATTATGAAAGTCATTTACATGTAGTTAGGTGATTAGGTCTCTAAACAACCGAAATCCTAGCAATTATGTGTAAACACTTGCTCTTAAACGTGTTATGGAATGATGAATGCTTTTAACCTACTTGTTCTTGTTTATTCTTGTAGTATATTAGTGTTAATTAGTATGTTTAGTTAGATATTAGTATGTTTAGTTAGTTAATTAGTTGTTTTCTTTTGTTGTTAACAAGACTATCTTCATAATTCGTGGTGAAAACTTTGTTAATCATGTTCAAGTTACAAGAATTCTCAAGTGATGTAAAACAATATATATATTTTGAGTATCTTGAATTATTAACAAATGATTGAAATGTTAAACGTATGATCTTTGATATTTAAAGCAAGAAAATGTTAAACTCATGCTTAATCAACGATTTACAAACAAAACCACGATTGCTCGAGTCAAGATTTCATGCCTAAACATGTTAACCGCACCCCCACGTTTTACAAAGCGCACCCCCATGTTCAAAATTTTTCCTTGGATGATAAATTTTTAACTATTTTTGAACATGAATTGAATCATTATGATGTTATGTCTTGAAAAACACATGATTTTCACTAACATCATAAAACTGCTCAAGAAATTTGTCTTGTCTAGATTAACTTATTTTTAAAAATTTCAGGATCATGGATCATCCCTACTTACATTTTGAAGGGAGCCGCGAGAGATGGTGTCATGATAGACTTCAAAGATTGCTACAAAGGGTCGAAAGATCCCACTTACAAGCGGATGAAGAAACACTAGCGGCAGTCAGACAACTAGAAAGATATAATAATTTATTAAGTGTTCAGTGGAAACGTTTATTCTCACAAAATAGACCTTCCGTTTATGAACTAACTCTTGATTTTTAGCATCTTTTAAATTTACATAAAAGACTCTGACCCTTGGGATGATAGTGCAGTTTCATTCAGACTAGCTGGGAATTGGCATAAAACATCCATTTCCTTGTTCGGTGTCTATCTTGGAATATACACGGAACAAGAAATGGAGGAGGAGGCAATATCTGGAATGCCGCGTATCATACCTTCCCGGATGAGGAAAGTAAAGACGCGGAAAGTAGTGCAATGAGGAAAGCATTTTGGGAGCGGATTGGAACCGGAGGGTTCAACTCGAACAAAACAAAAAGCAGTCAGATATGAGACCCGCTGCTGCGATACATTCATCGGTTACTCAGTCATTCCATAATAGCTCGTGGTCAAAGCGAGGGAGTTGTTAATTTGAG
>CM046030.1:52167826-52491939 GCA_025215565.1 Flaveria ramosissima
AGTCCAATTTTAATATCTTATGTGAAGACGCATGTTGGATCTAGTAAGATTGGTGCAACCAAAACAACACTTAAAATAATTTTTGGTGCAACTGACAAAGACTTCCGAAGGCAAAGCTACACTTCCGACAGTTAAAGATAGAAGAACATCCGGAGAGGAACTCAGTCTTCTGAAGACTAAAAAATCCCTCTTCCGAAGACAAACACTTGGAAGGCTTCAGGAGAAAGACTTCCGAAGTATAGAGACTTGAAGATCAGCAGAAGTCTCGAAAGAAATAGACTCTTCCGAAGTATAAGTGGCTTTGGAAGAACTTATTCTTCCGAAGCCAGTTTACCTTCGGAAGAATCTACTATGAACCGGTGGACATAAGTATGGTCCTTCTGACAACCAGTTGCAACCTCTGATATACTGCATGGCCCTTTCCCATGCCCGTGTAGTTGACCATACTTTATTCCACTTTTATTGTTTATCAGTTGGTACAATTACCACTTTAGTTGGTAGCAAAAAGGTAAGTCATGGACATGTCATGACTAGCAAATCTAGGATTTTATTTTATTCTTGATACCTTATTCCTAATAATGTAGTATTTGTTTTGGTAGTAAGTTTCCAGCTGCTATCAAAGTATAACCGACTGTAGATAGTAGTATATTTAGTTTCTCATTGTAACTCATTTAAAATGCTTGAGAGAGTCTTGTAAAAACTTTGAGTTGAGAAGTAACATATACAAGTATCTTGAAAACCATTTCTTGTGTCTTGCTTACTATTTATATTATTATCAACTCTTAGAGGATTCTTCATCATCATTGAGTGTGACTTAGCGAGTCCAAGTGAGAATACTTGTGTTGAGTGATATTAACCAATCCTGTAATTGGTATCAGAGCTTCCTAGGCTTTTGATTGGGAGATCTTGCCATCCCAAATCATTTAGTTTCTTCACTCATACACTTACTTCACTCAAAATGGCCCTTAACCAGAAATCATCTGAGTCTAAAATGGGAACAATGACTAAAGCTCCTATCATCACTCCTTATAACTTCAGATCTTGATGCAAACATATTGAAGGCTTCATCAAGTATCAAGATGGAAAAATATGGAGATCTATCACTCATGGTCCTTACAATCCAAAGGTGGCAGCACCAGCTGGTAATAGTGCTATGATTGAGAAAGTCATTGAAGACTACTCAGATGAAGACTTCAAGAAGATGAACATCGACAGCAAAACCATGACTGTACTGCTTACAACCATACCAATTTCCATAATGGTAGGCTTTAAGCACTATCACTCAGCCAAATAACTCTTTGATGCTTTAACATTGATGTATTCTGGCTCAAATGAGTCCAAGAAAGATTCCCTAAAGCAGCAGTTTGAAAACTTCACCTATGTTGTTGGAGAGACCCTCAGCCAGCAATACTTCAGGTATATGGACTTTATTTCATCACACTAGTCTTTGGGAATAACTCTTGAGAAAAGAGATCTATCAAGGAAATTCATAAGGGCACTTCCTCATGAGTGGTCTTTTTTATTGTGTGTCTATCAAAAGGATAGAGAATCTGAATATTCTCACAATGACTGAACTATATGGCATCCTTGATGGATACTGTGTACAGATGGAGACTCAAAGCGGCCACAAGATAAGCAGAACCTCTAGGCTTCCTGCTATCAATGCTTTAGTTTTTGCTGAAGGCTCAAGGATCCCTCAGATCCCAACGTACCTGACTTACTCCCAGCAGCCATCATGTTCTTCTGGGCCATACATCACCTTTCCTGAGACATCAAGGTCTCAACAGGCTCAATCATGTCCCTTCCGGGACAATTGTGCCTTTGTTCCGGGAAATGGGCATTCTAGTGATTTTCAGTTTTGCTTTGATGATCTAGAATGTTTTAGCCTAGATGATGTTGATTACATGGACATTATCCAACAAATGGCTCTGTTGACTTATAGAGCAAATAAGTTTTTTAAAAGAAATGGAAGGCAGTTCCCTCAGAACCCAACCAACACCAAATTTGGGTTTGACAAAACTAAAGCTAAGTGTTACAACTGCAACCAACTTTGTCATTTGGCTAGGGAATGTAAAGCTCCTAAATCCAATCCAGGAGCCACTCAAGCCTCAACACATCCTGCCACACCCAAAGCTGCTGCAAAGTCAACTAAACAACAAACTGATGTTGTTGCTCGAGAAGTTGACTAGAGCCTCATGGTGCAAGATGTAACCCCTACTCAAGCACTCATGGATGGAACGGATGATAGCAAGGTATATGAACGCCTATGCTCTCCAGCTTGTATTGCTAAAGTCAAACTGTATCAGGACTATAACATGGAAATCAAATCTGATATTGAGTCGTTAAACATTCTAAAATCAGATTTTAAGATGGTAAAATCTATCTACAAAATGAAAATAGAAGAGTTAGAGAAAACTGTTTCCTCTTTAAAGCATGAATATTCAAACTACAAGGCTCGAATCAAAGATTTAATTTCCAAGTTAACTGAGGCTCAAGCCTAGCTAGTAGTAGCTGAGGCTAAAGCAAGGAAGTATGCTATTAGAGAGCATAACTTCAAAACCATTATTGCATCATCCTTTAAAGATCTGTTACCAAAACAAAGGTGGGTTGGGAACCAATGAAATTGCTCCAGCACATTTTTATGAGTCTATAAGACAACCAAGATGTGGTACTGAAGAGCAAGAGGTTCCATTTGCTGACCCACCACCTCTTGAGAAGAAGAATGATGCAACAATGGCGACCATCGCAAGGAAAGACCAAGTAGAAAAACCCATCCCCACTGATGATCAACCTTTGACCACCAAAGCTAGAACGAACAAAGCTAAGGCCAACAAAAAAACTAGCAAGAAAGCAGCTAAGTTCAAGCTGAAGATAGACCCAAAGCAAAAGAATGCATTCACCTTAGCTGAATTTCAAGTGGTTGGAAGCTCTGAACTAGAGAAAGAGTGTAATACCAACACTCCTATCCAGCTAAAGGATCATAACCTAAAAGGAAAGACTGTTGATGATGAAACGAAGTGCAAGAAACAACAATCCTCACACCCCATGAAGAGTAACATTGAGTACATAATGCGTGTTCTGCATAACCACATGGCTAAAGATTGTTACTACAATCCTTCTAGCACACATTATGCAAACAATCTTAAGAAAGATGGAGTCAAGAAGGGTTTCACATTTGGACCTTATCACGTGGTTCAAGTGTCAAAAAAAGGAAAGCTAGTTCCAAAGCCAAGTTGCTTTCGGAAGAAACTCATTCTTCCGAAAGGAAAATAGCTTCAGAAGACAAGCCAGGAAAATTCAAAAGGACAAAAGAATTCCTTTGAAACCTTTCGAGAAAAAGACTGCTTCGGAACAAAAGGTGGTGAAATCCTCTTCCGGAAAGAAAGAAGCCTCGGAAGTGAGCCATGCTGCGCAAGCTTCATCATGCTCATCTAAACTAATCAATCAAAGGATGGAATAAAAGATCAGAGAAGATGATGCAACACAAACATCTTCTTCACAAGTCACAATTGAACCCTAATGCCTACATTTTGGTTCAATTATATCATCTACATTGGAAGAGCCCAAGACCAACAAGGCTTGGGTTTCCAATAGTAGCTAACTATTTACCTAATGTGCAGGAATATCCACATGACAAAATTGGCAATGTGTGGATTGTAGATAGTGGATGCTCCAGGCACATGAAAGGGAACAGATCTCTTCTTCAACAATTTTAATATTTTTATGGAGGTCCTGTTCAATTTGGAGGTGAAGATAGAGGATACATCTGTGGCCAAAGGATCGTATCCAATGGAAAATTAAAGTTGACATAGTAAACTTTGTCAAACAGCTTGAACACAATCTTTTGAGTGTTTCTCATTTTGTGATCAAAAGCATCAAATGATTTTCACATAACATGAATGCATTATCCTCAAACCCGGGATGACAATTCCTCAGGAATTGGTGCTTCTTAGATCTCCAGGAGAGGGGATATGTACAAGCTAGATATAAACAATGCTTCCCCATTAGGTGAAGTATCATGCTTTCTTTTCAAAGCTAATGGTGATAAGTCAACTCTGTGGGATAAACGGATGTGTCATGTTAATTATAAAACCATGAATAATTTGGTAAAAAATATCTTGGTACATGGTGTGTCTAAAAGGAATTTTTCTACAAAGATAACTGTATTGCATGTCTAAAAGAAAAGCAACACAGGGTATCTCATATCTCATGGATCTATTTGATCTCACAAGTATAATGAGCATTGGAACAAAATTTAAAATATTTACATGGGTATTCTTTTTAAGAACTAATGATGAAACTGCTGAAACTTTAAAATATTTTATTCTTAAAATAGAAAATCAAATTGATAATAAGGTTAAAATAATTTTAAGTGATCAAGGGACTGAGTTTAACAATCAAGTTCTTGACTCATTCTGTAACTCAAAAGGGATTGCCAGACAATATAGTGCCCCTAGAACTCCTCAACAAAATGTTGTTGCTGAGAGGAGGAATAGGACACTTATTGAGGCTGCTAGAACTATGTTAGCTGATTCAAAGATGCCTCTAACTTTCTGGACAAAGGCAGTTAGCACTGCATGCTATGTGCAGAACAGAGTTCTTATAGTCAAGCCCTATGGACAAACCCCTAATGAGTTATGGGACAAGAGGCCACCGTTCATTGGCTTTCTTAGGTCCTTTAGCAGCAGGTGTACCATACTTAACACAAAGGACAATTTGAAAAATTTGCTGAAAAGTCGGATTATGCTATCTTGGTTGGATATTCCGCTAACTCTATCGCCTATAGAATTTATAACATCAAAAATCAACAATTTGAGGAATCTTCTAACATTGTTGTTAATGAGCACACTCCTTGTGTTAGGGGGAATGGTCCTAACTACATCTTTGATTTAGAATTTTTCCAAACTATTCTAAACCTTCTTATGAGAATTTTTCAGCTGGAACAGGAACTCAAAGTGCTTGGATTATGATCAACTATTTGAGTTAGCCAGACCTAGTCCAAGTTCTCCAAGAACTGCTGAAGATCAATCTCCTGCAACCAGACATCCTGAAAGCATGACTATCTCACGAACCAATGGAGCTTCTACCAGTTGTCAACAAAGTGAGGCACAAAACTCATCAAGTGACAACTCAAACATTGCACAACACTGCTAATGCTGCTTCACAATAAAATGCTACTGATGTTGTCTTTCCTTCATTTAATCAGTCCTCATTGAATGAGTGTGAGACATCAGCTGGTCCAAGTGTTCAAAATCCTGAGCAAAACTTTTCTAACTTAGATCTCTCCATGAAACTAGAAGTGATTCCCAAGCTCAGGAGTCATAACACTCACCCAGCTGAGAACATCATTGGAGATGTCTCTGAAGGTATGAGAACCAGAGGACAAACTCACAATGGGAATGTCTACTTGTACTCATGCTTCCTTTCTCAGATGGAACTAAAGAAGGTATAGGAAGCTTTGAAGGATAGTAGTTGGGTTAAATTCAAGAGGAGTTGCTTCAATTCAAAAGACAAAGCTTTGGAACCTATGTCCACTACCATCTTGTCAAGTACCCATTAGCACAAAGTGGGTATTCGAAAACAAAAGGGATGATAGAGGCCTGATTATCAAGAACAAGGCAAGACTGGTAGTTCAAGGATACACACAGGAAGAAAGAACTGATTACACTGATGTCTTTGCACTTGTTGCAAGACTTGAGGCAGTGAGGATCTTTCTTGCTTATGCAACATCCAAAAATTTCATAGTATACCAGCTTGATGTCAAGTGTGCATTTCTATGTGGGGATATACATAGAAAAGTCTATGTGTGCCAACCTCCAGTATTTGAAGACCCATAGCATCCGAACTATGTGTGCAAGTTGGATAAAGCTCTCTATGTGCTGCACCAAGCACCTAGGTTGTGGTATGAGACTTTGTCTTAGTTTCTCCTAAAGAATGGTTACACCAGAGGTACCATTGACAAGACTTTATTTATAAGAATGTTCGGGAAAGACATTTTGCTAGTACAAGTCTATGTTGATGACATCATATTTGGCTCATCAAATGACCAAATGTGTAAAGACTTTGAAAGCATTATGAAAAAGAAGTTTGAGATGAGCTCCATGGGAAAAATGGACTTTTTCCTTGGAATTCAGGTGAAGCAGATGAAAGAAGGGTTCATTATCAATCAATCTAAATATGTCAAAGACATTTTAGAAGGATTTGAGATTAAAGATTGCAAGCCAGAAAAGACAACTATACCAAGAAATCATATTCTTTGTCCTGACTCTGAGGAGGAGGACACTGATCAACATCAGTATAGGGCAATTATTGGATCTTTCATGTATCTCACAGCAAGTACACCAGATATCATGTTTGCAACTAGCATTTGTGCAAGATATCAGGTTCCCTGAAGGTGTCTCACCTAGTTGCTGCCAAGAGTATTCTTAGATACCTCAAAGGAGCTCCTAAACTAGGTCTTTAATATCCAAGAAATCAAGACTTCAATATCTATGGCTACACTGATAGTGACTATGGTGGCTGCAATATCAACAAGAAATCCACATCCGGAGGATGTCAATTTCTTGGTGGAAGGATCATCTCCTGGCAATGCAAGAAGCAATCATGTATATCAACATCAACTGCTGAAGCTAATACATTGTTGTTGCTAGTTGCTATGCTTAACTACTGTGGATTTAAAATCAGATGTTGGACTATGGCTTCAATTTCATGGAGACTCCAATCCATATTGACAACAAGAGTGTCATTTCCATTACAGAAATTCCTGTCAAACACTCTAAGACAAAGCATATTGACATCAGGTATCATTTCATTAGAGATATTCATGAGAAAAACCTGATCAAACCACTCAACGTTGACTCAAATGAACAATATGTTGATTTGTTTACCAAAGCATTTGATGAACAAAGATTTAAATATCTCATCATAGCTATTGGGATGATAAACAATGTCTAGTTTATCTCCTTTGAAAAACCTTTTAAATATGTGCTTTATCTTTCTCATACAATTTAAGCCTAGTTACAAAAGGTATTTCTTCAAAATTTACTAAGTATTAGTTATTCCGAAGAGAAATTTTGCCTCAGAAGATATTTTATCTATCTTCCGAAGGAGAATTCCTCTGAACTTGTATTGTATTCGGAAGAGTTTTAAACCTCGGAAGAACATTTGATCTCATATCAAATCTACTTCAGAAGCCTTAAAACTTCCTTCCTCAGAAGACCTTCTTACTCTCGGAAGAAAATTTTCTTATGATATAACTTACCTTCGTAAGTAAGTTTGGCCTTGGAAGATATTACCTTCGGAAAACTTTTACCTTCGGAAGAAAACCTTATTGTGTAACGGAAATCTTTGGCCCCACTCTATAAAAAGGGAAAGATTTTATTGATGATGTTCGAATATTTTAAATGGATTTAACCTTACCGCCCCTGTCATATCAGAACCCAAAATGTCATTTCACCTTATCCATCCGCCATTTCACCCCGTTTAAATACTTCCAGCCTCTTTGATTAATCTTTTTACCTATTTGCAAGCTCTAAGTTTCCTTCGTCTTCACTTTTACTCTCCCAAATTACTTCACTTTCTCAAACTATTGACCTAAATCCTCAGCACAACCAAGTCGCATTCCTTGACCCTTCAAAGGATGCTGACTTCTCTAAAATCATCCACTTTCTGACCCAATCCACCTACCGCCCTTACTGTAAATCTTACTGTTTACTCCAACCATATGGCCGAATTCTGGGCAAATGGTCAAATTGACACTGTAAATGGATTTAGGGTTATCAGGTCAGGGATTTATGGCCAAGAGTTACTCATATCCGAACAAACCATCAGGGAGCACTTAGAGATTCATGATGAGGGATCTCCTATTGAATTCACCAAATCTGATTTGGAGAACACATATGCCCAAATGAGATATGGTGGAGATGTAAACAGGTCAACAGTCTACAAGTTCAACTTCTCTTACAACTGGAAGTTCCTACTTCATATAGTTCTCTATTGTCTTTCAAACAAATCAGGGGGTTGGGATAAAATTCCCTACGATTTAGGATGCCTAGTTCATGGGTTGGTGAAAGGCCTTCACTTCAACTACTCAAGGTTTGTTTTGAATAACTTAAGAAGCAATCTTCAAAGGGAAACGTTTTACATGTATCCAACATTCATTCAGAACTTAATCAACGGTGAGCTGGACCAGGACAGTTTTGTTTGTGAAGAAGCTCTTCTTGTCCCTCACATGATGTCGGCCATCTTCAAGGTCTTGAAGAGGGTGTCCACCAACTTCACCGAAAGATATACTGCACTTCTTCCAGGTATGATTGAGCCAATGGCTCCTGGTGACATCCTTGTTAGCCCCACAGGTGATGAACCCGCAACAGAAACAACCACTTTAATGTCAATTCTTCCTACCCATCCCATCAAGTTCACATAACAGAGATGCTCCAAACGAACCCTTGTTCAATCTACTCTGATTAACAAAGTTCCCTTTGTTCAATCCAAAAAGGCTATAGTGGAAAGATGGGCTCCCACTCAGGCCTGAGGTCCAACCTTCCTCCGCTATTGGCCTCAATATCAGTTTTGAGTCTCCTTAGTCTCAACCTGATGAGCCTGAAATCCAAACATTGAACCCTTAGGGTGAGTCACTATACTCCCCCGAGCAGCCAAAAAGGGATAGCCATATCACAGGCTCAAGGCCTCTAGATATTGACCAAGGTCCCGGGTCATTAGGTATAACTTCCACGTCCTTCACTTACCTCCTAACCGGTTCTGATGAAGATCTCATGTTCCTTCATCCCGTGATGTTGATCTACAACACTAATCTTTAGATCAACTGAGTCCCAAGGAACCTCTGACTTCTAGCCCCCATTAGAAAAGCCAAACTAAGGTGAGTCCCACTTATGTGGAAGGGACTCATGTAGATTCAACTACCACTACTGAAAGTGTCTCATTGAGCTCCCAAGACAGTGGTAACATTTCTATGACTGAATCTACTGCAACTTTGCCTGTTGATGACTCTGAAAGAGCTATCGCCTCGCAAAGGAAACAAGGGTGCCAAGAAACCACATCTGGTGGAGAGAATTAACATACCAGGTATGTTATCTCCTCTCCCCATGATTCTGCTAAAGCAGATGAGGGAAGTCTGCAACTCATCGTTCAAGACCTACTTTCCAAAGTCTCATAGCTTGAATAAGAGGTTAAGACTGTAGAAGATATGTTTGCCACTCAATAACTTGAGATTGAAACTCTCAAGGCCCAACTAGCTGAGACACAAACTAAGAGGTCTGTCATGCATGTACCAATTAAAGTCTCTCTGACTTCTTCCTCTAGCTCATCTACCTCTCAAGATGATGCTACCAAAAAGGGGGAGAATGTACAGAGTGAAG
Source organism: Flaveria ramosissima (assembly GCA_025215565.1). NCBI lineage: Eukaryota > Viridiplantae > Streptophyta > Magnoliopsida > Asterales > Asteraceae > Flaveria > Flaveria ramosissima. Next base: position 52,177,204 of record CM046030.1, read on the forward strand.
CACACATGGAGCACAACTTAGCTCTTTCATCCCTGTCTTCTAAATACCCTGCTCAACAAATAACTGTTTTTTCCTAAGCCTCCTTCAATTACCTTTCAAGTAGACCCAAGGATGCTAATTGATCTAAATAGGTTCTTAACCAAGTTCCTAATGAGCTCCTCACTTGAACATCCCTTACTAGACGTTGTTATGGCATACTTTGGAACTGAAGACCTTCAAAGGCTGAATGCACCACCTACCACCAAGGAAGGAGTTGGTAAACCTAAGGTTTACATTGAATCTGAGATTAATTTCGAAAGGGATATGGGGACTGATGGCCCAGCAACTGAATCAGTTGGGACAGGTAGTGAAATCTCACCATCATCCGAAGCAAAAATCCAATCTTTCGAAACAGAGATTCAAGTTGTGGAAGGAATCAGTGGGTTATCTTCATTGTCTAATGATCTAGTTATCATAGAGGCCATTCTTGAACTAGCCCCAGAGATAAACAGTGAAGACTTTCTTAGAACTCCTCTCTCTCAAACACCTTCATCACCACAAGCTCCACTTCCCACTCCCCAACCTGAATCCTCTAAACTAGATTCTCTAAAAGATCAAGCTTCCGAAGACATAAAGGCAAAAGAAAAATGATTGCGGAAGAGCTATTAGAGGAGGAAAGGATGGAAAAGCTCAAAAGAAAAGGGGGACTCACCACTGGGAAGCTACTTGCTACAAGTAGCAAAGCAGTTGTAGCAGCCCAAGAGGCCATCACCAATAAAAGGAGAGTGGAGGTAATTGACAGACTTGTCAACCTAGGAGTAGCAAGTGAAGAAGTGCTTCTTCAACCACTTGCGGAACTGGTGGAGTTGGAAAAGGCAACCATGTTGCAGAAAGAATAATAGGAAGTAGCAAGGTTGGCCTTAGAGGAGGAGAAGAAAAGAAAGAAAGAAGAGGATGAGCAACAGTTAAGGAGTGAGAGGATTGCTTTCCTATGCACCAGCGGATATGCTTTTGAAGAATTGATTCTCCATAATAATGATACGATCTTGTGGCTTTTTCACAAAGAACAAGATCAGATGGACAAGGAAAGAAAGATGGCAACCAGGGAGAACTTGAAGGGGAAGAAGAAGGTTTCATAGTTACATACAGGGAGCCTGAATCTTGCTATTTCAAATTCTTTCAGTAGATTTTTCATTTCAGTCATGTTCATCTTTTCAACCATGTCATAAGTAAATTGATTGTTGATCAAGGTCATGTACATTGATGATTGGGGCCTTTCTTCAAAAATATCATTAGCAGATAACAGCTCATCAGCTTTTGATTCTTGATTAGCCTTGGGAGATTGCATTTTGGTTAATTCTTCCTATTCAGTATCACTCTCAGGATCATCATGTGTGATTGGCTTCAAAGTAGATACATCTACTGAAAGAGTGTGCTCGAGAGATATGATTTTAGCTTTCTTTGGAGAGTTTATTATCTCTATTAACTCCCTTTGAATCTTTCCAAAATATTTCCTTTTCCTGCTATACTGAATGATTGGCTTTGAGCTTTTTGCAATCTCTTTTGTTGATTCTGTTGAACATTTGATTCAAGATCAGATATCTTTATCTTCAACACATTAATCTCCTCATCTTTTGTTTTCAAAAGTTCAGCTTGTTCAGATATAGTATTCTTTACTTTGTTTATCCACAAGCACCTCTTTTTCAATCTTTTCCCTTTCAACAGACCCTTTAAGTTCAGCCACCAACTAATGCAGTGCATCAATCACTTCATAATCAGCTTGCGCATCTTCTCTTAATCTTTTGATTGAAGCTTCTTGTTTTGTCAGTTGAGCATCCTTTTCTCTTAACATACCCTTCAAATCCCTCAGCCTTTCCAATCTTTTGTTTGTCTTGATGATGAGATTATTTTGCTTAGCCACAAGAAATCTTTTGTTGACATTAATCTCTTCTTCTTTCAAATCATCCTCATGATATGCTATCACATCAACAAACTCATTTTCACCCACAGTTCCTTGTTCAGAATGAGTTATGGTCTGTTCAACCTCATCTTCTTCTTTCTTCTCAACTTCTAAACAAATTTCTTCAGTTTTCCTATCTTGCACATCATCATCATCTTCTTCAACGTTCACTTTGGTAGGTGCAAAGCTTTCAGTACTTGAATTTCATTCAACAACTTGGGAAATTGGATTTTGAAGTGGGTTTTGTTGTGGTGATGGTTGATTGAGATTAGGCGAGAAAGGTTCTGTGGTATTGGTGTTAAGTGATGATTGTGATTGGGAAATTGAGATACACTGGGTATGTTCAATAGCTGGTGAGATTGGTTCAGTAGCAGCAGTGTTTAGTGATGTTTGGGATTGGATAGGAAGATAGGTTTTGTGTGTTCACTTGGTGGTGATTGTACTGGTGGTGGTAAAGGTTGATGATGAATAGGTGATGGTAGTGGAGAGTGTGAAGCTTAATCTGTTGGAGCAAGGAAATCAACATGTTCTTCTTCATGTTGTTGAATATCAAAAATAAGTTCTTGCAGAATCTCTACATTCTCATCAACTACATGTGCAAACATCTGCATCTCTTCCCCTTCATATTTACCACTGATCTTGTTTAGAACTGGTCTCCCCAAATGTGCTTGCATAAAGATGTCTCCTTCTCTTCCTATACTTGGAAGAACATCATTGATGATCAACTGTATGAATCTAGAAAACATAAACATCTTGTCAGCTTTCTGTACTCTGATCTGATCACATAAACATCCAAATATGTACTTTGCATAGTTATATGTTCTCCCTTCAAAAACGCAAATTATCCCGGAGGATATGTCTAGAGAATCTGTCTAATCCAGACTTCATGTTGGATATGCACTTTAGATAAGTATGGCATAGGAATCTATAAGGTTTGCATAATCTTCCCTTCTTGACTTCTCCACGTTCATAATCACCATCATATCCCATCAGATCAAAAATTCTTTCTACACATATTCATGCTCAAAAACGTCAGAGTGTCCTTTTTCTTGTTCACCCAACTCAAGTACCCTCCTTATTGTTCTTTCATCAATCCTCAGTGCTTCATTTACAATAGTTGCTTGGATCACCAAGTTATCTCCCTCCTTTTCTATTCTTGTTGTATTCCAAAAATCTATGATGTGCGATTGATGTGCGATTGATAAATGATTGGATCAGCTGATAATGCGTAGAACAACCTTGACCTTTGTAGATAGTTGATGATGTCTCTACATCCTTCTGCTACTGGATCATCAGGATTCAGGAACACACATACGTTGTGTTTCTTGGCAAATCTGGTTGCCATCTGCACAAAATATATGTTAATGCATGTATGTCCCTAGATCATAATTTGTAATGTAATGAACTTGTCTGTCTGATTATGATGTAAATTGTATTGATTAATGAAATGAAATGAAGTGTTTGCTACTTGTGATGTTTAATATTTCATTAATGAGTTGTGATTGAATTGATTGGGTTTATGAATGTTTGAATGAGTGCACATTATGTTATATTAATTAAAACATTCAAACTTAACTTAATGAAGTTCTCATGCGAATGGCCCATGCGAATGGACCACACGCATGAATAACTTCATACGATTGACTCAATCGCACGACTGAAACAGGAGACTGGATCATTCGTATGATTGACACATAAGATTGACTCAATCGCACGACTGAACACTCAGTCGTGCGGATGAATCAACCGCATGGTTCAATCGCACGACTGAACCATACTTATGGCCCAGTCGCACGATTGAACAATACTAACCTATAAATAGACCCAATTCGTGGGAAAACGTAAGCATTCATCCCATTACGATTCCAGACGTACCCTAGCCGTCCAGAAGCCTCCCAAATCGTTCTCCAAGTTCACAGAACACATCAGATCGGTTCCTAATCGATTTCTGACGTTGATTTCAATTCTTGATTGATTCATCGTGTGTTCTCACTGATTGGATCGCCAATCAAATAGGATTCCGCACTATTTGAGTTGGTTTAACACGCAATCACTCGGTATTTCGTTCAAATACCAGGTCCTATCAAGTGGTATCAGAGCTTTGGCTCTTGATTTCGTGTTGATTCAATCAAGATTGCATAAAAGTTTGTGTTTTTGCACGAAAAACGCAATCTTTAGCATCAAAAGTGATCTTGGACGTTCCCTGCTCATCGAAGTTCAGTTTCTACGGACTTAGGCGATTTGGACTTGCGAAATTTCGAATTTTTACGGCTGAAACCCGTCAAACCTAGAAATTTTCGCAAAACAGCAGCTTCAGTCGCACGAGTGATCCATTCGCACGACTGGACTCCATTCGCAGTGCTCATTCGCACGACTGGACCTAGTCGCACCCTCATTCGGCCGACTGAACCGTTCGTTCGCATAGCTCATACGCACCAGATTCATTCGCACGACTGAACCATTCGCCCTGTTCAGTCGCACGGTTGAACCAATCGCAGAGTTCATACGCACGATAAGACCATTCGCATCCTTCAGTCGCATCAGTTAAAGTTTATTTGATTAGATTCTAAGTTTATTAGCCATGGAAGATCAGATGTCAGCCTTTACTGCTGGGAAGGACTCAAGAATTCAGAACCTGCTGTTGCTTGAGAGTGAGGTGGGTAATCACAATAAACCACCAAAGCTCTTGACTTTAGATGAGTTTCCCCACTGGAAACAACGTTTTGAGATCTACCTCAATGGAGTAGATCCTAATCTGTGGGAAGCTATCGAGGTTGGTTATAGTACCCGGTGGGAGCAGATGGAGTAAAATTAACGTTAAGTGGGATGACTGACGCACAGAAAGTAAAGTACAATGCAGAGAAAAGGGTTTATGCATTGATCACTCAGTCAATCCCCAAAGACATATTCCACCAGTACTCAGAGAACAAGCAGTCCAAGAAACTGTGGGATGAGCTAGAGAAGAGATATGATGGGAATGCATCATTGAAGGCAATCAAGGCAAAGGAGTTAAAGAAGGAATTCGATAACTTCTCATCGATTGGTAACGAGAGTTTAGATGAAGTCATAGACAGATTCTACCACTTGATGAGCGAGTTGCATACACATGGAGTGGAAACGAATATGGAAGAGAAAGTAAGCAACTTCGCAGACGGATTGCCTGATAAGTGGGCTTCATTCGTGTCTAATCTTAGACAGAATGGAATGCTTGTAAAGCTGGATATAAATGACTTCATTCTCAAGTTGCGTGAAGAAGCACTAAGGATGAAGTATAGAGCACAGAAGTCTTCGTATACACAAAACCCAGCTTTATACAACGCCACGCCTCAAGCTAAGACATCTGGAGCACCTCTCCAGACAGCATTTGTGTCTAGCTCGTCAGGTCCTTCACATGCTTCTCCTTCTGGATCAGACACGTCAGGGTCATCTTGTACCCACTATATTGGATCAGAAGCAAGTGCTGCCAAATTGAAGACCGAGAACCTCGGTAATGTGACCGTAGAAGTAGCACGAGAGCATATGGATCTTCTAGCCGCAGTAGTTCATTCATATGATGGACTGTTGCTGGGAAGATTGGAAACTGCCATCTGGCAGATGAAGACTACGAGCAGGTAGATGAAATGGAGCTTGAAAGGATGGATATAATGTGGGCCTTAGCTAGCGCTGTCCGAAGGGCGAAGAAGTTTGTTAAAAGACAGGACAGAATTTGATAGCTACTAAGGACACCACATTTGGCTTTGACAAGAGCAAAGTGACCTGCTTCAACTGTGGAGAGAAGGGGCACTTCAAGAGAGAATGTGTCAAGCCAAAGAAGACGGGTAATGGGAACCCGTTCTCATCCTTTACTCGCCAAGACAAGCAAGCTTCCAGTTCTACTTCATCAAACAAGGACCCAAAAGCCTTGACTGCTCATGATGATGAAGGACAGGATTGGAGTTTTAGATTTGTCTCACCAGAATCTAACATTGCCAGTGTTGAAGATATTGATGATGATTCTGCGAGTGAAGGTGATCTAGCAGTTGAAATAGCGATGTCACACAGTGAAGAAACAACTGCAGCTGAGGTCAGTTACAAGCCAAAGGAGGAGACTTCCACGTCAGAAACAGAAAAGTCAGAATCACCAGAACCAGAGACGTCTGATGCTGCGTTGATGGCTAACTCTTCTGAAACAACACAGGTAAGTACAACTGACCAAATGTTTAATAATCATGCTTGTTCTAACTGTGATATGTTTAGGAATAGCATTGATGAAAATTTGCTAGGTTATTAGATCACAATGATAACTTAGTAAAAGATTTACAACTATGCACTGAGGCCAATAGAGTTCTAAAACAAAATGAGCATAGTTATAAAGAAAAGATAGACCTATTGACTAAACAACTTAGGGAAACCGAAGTAGTTGCCTTTAATCAAGCAAATGACATTAGGTACTATCTAAACTCCCTAGAGGACACTAAGAAGCAAAAGGCAGTTCTAGAAGTAGAAGTTAACTCCTTAAAACAGAAACTGCATAGTTGGACTAGTTCTTCACACATAGTTCAACACTTAGTGAGAGAAAGGAATAATGGGGAGGGATTAGGCTACAAAGTGGTTCCACCACCACCTGAGACCTTGATGAACACCAAGTCTAAACCAGTAAACAACAACCCAATCAAGGATCATGTGGTGACCACTCCTCTTGTTACTGATCCAGACACATCATGTTCATCTACTGAATCTGGACAGAAACAAAAGGAGGCCACTTCAAAGGCAAAGGGTAAATTGCCTTGTGTTAATCTGGAAAATGAATTTGAAAAAGTTAACTTAAAGTCAGGGTCAAACAGAGTCAAATCAGAACCCAAAAAGACTTCAAACGTTAATTTTTCACATGCTACAAGTCAAAAACCAGTTAACCAAAAAGTGGAACAAGTTAAACAGGTTAAAACAGTTAAATTTGTTAAACCAGAGAAAACATCAAACATGCAAGAGTCAAAACCTAAAGTGATTGATGTTCCTAAAGTGTCACGCATTTCTCCACAAAGAAAGTCTACTCATAAAGTTGATAGCAGATTGTGCTACAACTGTGGAGAATGTGGACATATTGCTTCCTATTGTCCTTTCTATCAGACACCTAGGAAGAAGATTGATCTTCAGGACTCTAGACCTAGGTCTTCTAAGAGGAGTTCTCTAACTCCACCTAGAAGATCTAGTGAACCTAAAGTCCAACCTGTAAGCCAGACGACTGTTTATCATAAACAGGCATTGCACAAATCTGGCTTATGGAAAGAGAAGTCATCCTGTGTGTCTGATACTGATGACAAGAAGGAATCTGAGCTACCCTCACCTTCTAAAGGTCAATGGGTAGAGTTTATGATGTGTGATGCCTCTGGGAAACCCAAGACAGTAAAGGCTTGGGTTCCTAACCTAAACTAATACATTTACTTGATATGTGCAGGGTGTTCGGTATAGCGCTGAGACTAACACGTGGATTATAGACAGCGGAGCATCCAGGCACATGACAGGAAATAGAGCCCTTTTATCAAACGTCAAACAAATAAAAGGAGGGCATGTTTCCTTTGCAGGAAACAAGGGAGGATACATCACAGCACAGGGAGAAGTGGGAAATCAGAAAGTTAAGTTTGATAAGGTGAACTACGTTCAACAACTTCAGAATAACTTACTTTCTGTTTCCCAAATCTGCGATAAAGGATTTAAAGTCATCTTCGACAACAAGAAGTGTTACGTGCTGAAGAAAGACTATATGATTCCAGAGGACCAAGTTCTGATGACTGCTTCAAGATATAAGGACCTTTATGTCTTGGATCTGTCAACAGCTGCTCCAACGGATCATGAGGTGCAGTGCTTTCTATCTAAAGCTACTGAGAAGGACTCAATCTCCTGGCATAGGAGAATGGGACACATTAGTCAAAGGAAGATGAATCACTTGATTCAGAAGGATTTAGTGAGAGGAGTAAATGTCAAGAACTTCCAACTTCCTGACTTTTGTGTAGCTTGCAAGAAAGGCAAACAGACAAAGAAGTCTCATAAGGAAAAGAAAGTTCATTCAATAGAACTTCCTCTTGAACTTCTTCACATGGATCTGTTTGGTCCAGTCAGTACAAGGAGCATTGCAGGCGATTTGTACTGTTTTGTGGTCACTGATGACTACTCAAGGTTCACTTGGGTAATGTTTCTGAAATCCAAATCAGAAACATTTGAGTCATTCAAGGAATTAGTCACCACTCTGGAATCTCTCTACAAGCTAAAAGTTAGACAAGTACGCTCAGACAACGGGACAGAATTCAAGAATCAATGGATGGAGGCATACTGCAAGGAAAAGGGAATTGTTCATCAATTCACTTCAGCCTACACGCCTCAGATGAATGGTGTTGCTGAGAGGAAAAATAGAAGCTTGATAGAGACTGCACGGACTATGCTGGCTGACTCGAAACTGCCTATCCAATTCTGGAATGAGGCAGTAGCAAATGCATGTTATACACTGAATCGAGTCCTAATAGTCAAGCGCCACGGAAAGACATGTTATGAGCTACTACAAAGACGCAAACCGAATTTGGAGTATCTTGAACCTTTTGGCGCGCCGTGTACACTTCTGAAGAAGACGCAAGAAGGAAAATTCAGCGAGAAGGCAGATGAAGGAATCTTTCTAGGATACAACATACCGAATAAGCGAGTTTACAATAACTCAACGGGTCTTGTAGAAGTGTGGTGTAATGTCGACGTTCAGAGATATACCACGCCACCTACAGGCAAAGGACCTGCCTACTTCTTCGATTATGATGGATTCTTCAAATCCTTCAACATACCTCTCTCTCCCTCGGATGATGAGTTAGCTACTAGGATGATGTATGATATTCTGAATACACCATCTAGCACACAGGGAGAATCATCTACTCAGTCAGGGGGAGTAGTCGACGACAGTGACTCCTCCTCTGAAGATGAAACTGAAGCAGATGACCAGAACAGTCAGGAGGAACAGGTTCCAGTTCCTGAAAGTCCACAAGCATCTACGAGTGATGCTCTTCGACTTCAGAACCTCAAACTCCAACTACCTCAGATGCAGAACAAAATGTTCATAATCTCGGTTCTGAGGTGGCTGTTCCTACTACTCCAGGATCACGACTAAACGTCTATCATCCCCTTGACAATGTTATTGGGGATGTCAGATCAGGAGTACAAACCCGAAATCAGTTATACTCAGCTGATTACGCCTCGGTTATGGAGAAAGGATACATTCATGATGGTGCTTATCGATGTTTTGTCTCGCAGGTTGAGCCAAAATATGTCAGTGAGGCACTAAATGATGAGGCGTGGGTGAGTGCCATGCAAGAAGAACTTCTGCAGTTTAAGAAGTTAGGTGTATGGACTCTGGTTGATAGACCTAAAGGTGCTAAAGTCATTGGCACTAAATGGGTACTAAAATGCAAGAAGGATGACCAAGGGGTCATTATCAGGAACAAAGCTCGACTGGTGGTTCAAGGTTTTCGCCAAGTCGAGGGAATTGACTACAATGAGGTGTTTGCACCCGTGGCAAGGATGGAAGCTATTCGTATCTTCCTTGCCTATGCATCGTACATGAAGATCAAAGTCTACCAATTAGATGTAAAGAGTGCATTCCTTCATGGGGAAATCAGAGAAACAGTCTATGTAAGTCAACCCGAGGGTTTTGAAGATCCTTACCATCGGGATAGAGTTTACAAGCTCGACAAAGCTTTATATGGGCTTCATCAAGCTCCTCGAGCTTGGTATGAGAAACTCTCAACTCATCTTGTGAAACACGGCTTTCGCAGGGGAGTAATTGACTGTACACTGTTTATTAAGGAAAAGGATGGCGACCTACTGCTTGTACAGATATATGTTGATGACATAATCTTCGGGTCAAAGAACGAAGAGTTATGTAAAGAGTTTGAAGCAGTAATGAAGAAAGAATTTGAGATGAGTGCCATGGGGGAGATGAAGTTCTTTCTCGGGTTACAGGTGGATCAAACACCTAATGGAATCTTTCTACATCAGACCAAGTATGTAGGAGACATTCTCAGTCGCTTTGACATGGAGAATGCTTCTGCTGCTGGGACTCCACTTGCTACGAATCATGATATAGCACCTGATGAGAATGGAGATCTAGTAGATGCCACTATGTACCGAGGAATGATCGGATCCCTCATGTATCTCACTGCCTCAAGACCTGATATTATGTATGCTACATGTCTATGTTCAAGATATCAGGCTAAACCAAAGGTCAACCATCTGATCGGGGTCAAGAGGATTTTTCGTTATCTGAAGGGTACACCCACACTTGGATTGTGGTACCCTCATGATGATGACTTTGAGCTTACCGCGTATAGTGACTCGGATTACGGGGGCTGCAAGATGAACTACAAGTCTACATCAGCGGGGTGTCAATTCTTTGGGAGAAGATTAGTTACCTGGCAGTGTAAGAAGCAGACATCGGTTGCATTGTCAACCTGTGAAGCCGAATATGTTGCTGCTGCAAGTTGCTGTTCACAAATCATCTGGATTCAACAGCAAATGCGGGATTACGGTTTAAAATTCTCATCTACTCCTATTTTTGTTGATAACTCTGCTGCAATTGCAGTAACTAAAAATCCGGTCCAACATCCTAAGACCAAACACATCGGTATTAAATACCATTTCATAAGAGATTGTTTTGAAAAGAACTTAATTGATGTGGTTAAAATTAATACTGATTTTCAACGCGCTGACCTCTATACTAAAGCCTTTGATAAACCACGTTTTCAATATTTATTAGAGGTCAACGGCGTTAAAAAGAAAAGTGAGGTAATTCCTGATGATGAAAATGTGTAGTCCGATGTCGTTTAGTTAAATTTATTTTATTTAATTTGATTTGTCTATTTGATTTTATTTTTATTTAACTCATGTTATTTTGCTGTTAATTAAAATCCTAAAATAATTAAACCAGAAATGATTTTAGTATTTTAGGGGGAGAATATGTCAGCAAGTTAACATTAAAAAAAAAAAAATGAGGGAGAAGGAGTAGCTAGCTGAAATAAGGTAGATTGTGTCTGTGATACCGATTCAATACCTTTGGAAAATGATAGTACACAGGAACAAATCAAGAGGGACTTTAAAATTTAAGTTTTAGAAAGATGCAAAAGTTCAAAGTATAAATCTGTGTAGTCTAAGCAATACTAAAAGGAAAGATGATAGAAAACTGGCAACTCCTAAGGTGACACAAAGAAAGTAGACTTAGAGGCTGCTAGACCATATATGATATGTTGGTAGATTCAACACAATAGACAAATAGACCGGATTGGTGATTTCAAGATAAAACTAAGTTGTTCAACTGACTGTGGGCTTCCATCTTATCACTGGTTAACACAATCAACAATATTCCAATAAGGTGTAATGAGCAAGTAAACGCCACAAATGTGTGCGGATGACCATAACTAGAGCAAAGCAAGAAAAAATGAAAGACAAATGCAATAAAGCTAATGACTTATGTTGTTGGTGCATTTTGTGCAAAATAAAATAATCTGCTCTAACAAGGAGATAGGTTGTGTGCCTCTCTGCTGTGCGATGGCACTGACCTGAGGATAAGCATAACCTAGATATTCTAGAATTCATTGTTGTTTGCCGCCTCTCTGCTGTGCGATGGCACTGACCTGAGGACAGGCTTCTCTTTGAAAGCTCTAAGAATAGTCTCTTCTTGTAATAATACCCGTAGACCGCTCAAAAGCTCCTGAGGAATGTTGATTACCATATAAGTGTGGGATCCACAAATGTTAGTTGAAATAATTAAACCTAAATTAGTCACCAGTCTGTGTCAAAAGTCTGTGTATGGATTTAAGTGGACAAACATACTGACAATCATTGTGGCTACATTCTCAAAGGTTCAAATCAATGTGAAAATCTAAGAGTTTCAGTATGATTTCCTTTGTTGCTAACGACTCTGGATGAACACCGAGAACTTGAGCATCAAAAGGTTTAATAACTAGTCCCACATGATTTGAATTGCCTGTATGATTCCAAAAATTGAATTGGTCCAGATATGATAAATCTAAGTTGAAGCTATCTATTCCCGAACCAAATCCCGCAGATATCAATCTCTGGATTTATCTCTCACAAAAAGCCAAAAATATGTCTGTTTATGTAATTAGTTAAAGTCTTAAATTAGTTAGTCGTTTTAAGTTTTAATTTGAGTCAAGTGTCGGGCTACATCAGGAAAATCAGAAGGAATCAACTCACTAAAAGGGTCATGTCTGAGATGACCATATGTGCTTTGAAAGGTTAAATTAGTCACGTCTGAGGTGACAAAGTGTTTAAAAGGTCACGTCTGAGGTGATCAAAGTGTTTTCAAGATAAAAGGATCATGTCTGAGATGATCAAAGGCTCATAATGTTAATTAAACTAATCAAAAAGAGTTTAAATGTAAATTGGAAAAAATGGCAGAAAATTAACTAAGTATGACCCATTCGCACGAATGGACCATACGTATGGGCTAACCATACGAATGAAGTCCATTCGCACGAATGAACTATGAGTATGGACCATCCAACCGAATGGACCATACGATTAGTCCAATCGGAGGATTAAGTGCGAACGAGTGAGTCAGTCGCACGACTGAACTTCAGTCGGACGACTGGAGAAGGGCGACTGACCCAATCGCACGACTGAGTCCCACTCGCACGACTGAAAGGTGCGTATGAACTCAGTCGCACGATTGGATCTAGGGTTAGTATAAATAGAAGAGGAGTCGGTCGCAGACACTCATCACCCTCAAAGAAACCCTAATTCGCACGACTAAAGTCACTCTGCCAAAATTTGTTTGATCTCCTTAAAACCTTCGTTTCTTGCATACTGATCATTGACTTCGATTCTACAGGTAATTTGCGACAAAGAAACATCAAAACATCGTTCAAATTCGACTCTGAATCAGGGATAATCAGACCCGATAGAAAACTAAGACCTGTGTGACAACTTGACCTAACTAAATAACTCAAGTAAATGAAATTAAAGATGTTAGGTGTTACACTAATGAGTTGCGAGTCGAATAAACCAAAACACGAAGTCTGAAACTCAAAGTTGGTGAAAAAGCAAATTTGAATTGAACGAACAGGAGGTCATACGACTGGACAAGCGGATGAACTTCAGTCGCACGACTGAAGGAAGCGATTCACTTAACCGCACGACTGAACCATGCGAATGAGACTCAGTCGCACGACTGGTGTAACCGCTTAAGAGTACATGCGCATGAGTCCAGTCGCACACTCAGTCGTGCGCATGAGGTCATTCGCACGTCTGAACCTCAATCGCATGATCAGTCGCACGACTGTCTTCAGTCGTACAACCTCAATCGCATGACAGATAGTTTTATTCAAAGTCTAAGTGTTTCATTATACTCTTAGCCAACGGAACTAACGTTTATATTGTTATGTGTTACAGATGGCGAGTCGATGGAACATGAGCACCAAGCACAACATATGTGCTCACCTGGATTTGACATCCAGGAATGCAGCTGACTTCACAGGCATTATTACATTTCTACAGAGATCCAGGATCGCTCATGCTATATCCACTCCATGCACACCATACAGATCAGTGCAGCAGGCCTTCTGGGAAGGCGCGTCTGTAGATAGATCCACTGAGCCTCATTGCATCAGGAGCTCGATTTTTGGTGAGGCGATCACTATATCAGAGGAGGATCTGAGGATTGTACTACAGTTTGGGGATGATGCGGATTGTCCTACTCGTCTACACCCCCTCACTGTTAGAGGATGTTTCATGAGAGCCAAGTACTCTGGGGACATCAATGCTGGGGTACTCAACAAGAGTAACCTCTGTCCCCAGTTTAAGTACCTTGCGCACGTGCTGCTGAAGTGTATAGCATCCAGGAAGGGAGGTTTTGATGAGCTTTCCGACCAGATCCAGAACGCATATGCTGCGTTGGTGCTGAACCACCCGTTCAGCTTCTCCAAGATGATATTCACCTACCTGGTGGAGAACCTCGAGGGGAAAGGGAAGGAAGGCTTCTGTATGTACCCCAGATTTCTACAGATGATCATTGACCAGAAGCTTCCCTCCCTGCCGAAGGAGAAGGAGGACGCTGTTGTTCTTGAGGTTATGGACGACACTACACTTGGCCGGATGAAGGTATACAGGGGGAAGCAGGTGAAGCCCCCTGTCAGGAGGTTGTTTGGGCATCTGGCCCGTGCTGATTATGTGGCGCCAGCCAAGAGAAAGTGGCGCCACGAGGACAGTGACTCGGATGTTGAGCATATTGCCATACCAGATACCGACTCTGATGATGATGATAGCGGCGACGCCGGGGATGATATGCCTGCCCCATCTAGAGGCACTGATTCAGACGTTATTCCCCCGGGGTCAGCCACTGCCGGAGAGGTCGCTGAGATGGCCGGTTTCCATCAAGAGTTTGTGACTGGTGATATAGAGGAGGAGGAGTCAGATGAGGAGCCCCTCACCAGGACTGTGGGAAGTAAAGTTGTTCCCACAGACCACGGGCTTAGGGTGGTTGGTGAACACCCTAGGGACTCCTCAGAGAGAGACACTGACCCGAACTATGTTCCGGGTTCAGTAAGCAGAGCTGCAGGGGGAGCATCCACTTCCACCGGAACTAGGAGGAAGCGGATGGCTCAACCCCATGGATTGAAGAAGAAGAAGCGTCGCTTGACCTTCGTTACTACTACTTCCAGCACCACAGCCACCACTACCACCACTACTGACATACCACCCATCACCACAGCCACCACAGCCACTACTCCCACTACCACATCCACCACCTTACCTACCACCACCGTATCCTTCCCATCCACCACCAGACCATTCACCCTACTTCACCAGCATCAGCCCACCGACCCATATTCACCACTGCCACTGCCACCACCACCACACATCATGCTGGACCTTCAGCCCAGCCTTCACATGCTTATGGATTCACTCTACCTCACATCGGGGTAGAGGAGCAGCTCTCAGCGCTAAACCGTATGGTGATGCGTCTGCTTGCTGCGGATGAGGAGAAGGCGGCGCAGATCCGCCAGCTGACCGACCTGACTGCTGCCCAGTCTCAGCAACTGGCAGAGCAGGCTCGGGTGATCGACCAGCAGAGAGTCGAGGTGTCCCAACTCCAGGACATGCAGGCTCAGTCCGTCAAACGTATAGAGGAGTTGGAGACGACCAACAAGACTATTATGTTGAGGTTGAAGGGGTCGAAAGATGAGCCCCTGAAGCTAAAGGAAGGAGACGGGGATGATGGAGATGATGATGATGAAGATGAGGATGATGATGAGGAAGATGATGATGATGAGGAGACTGAAGAAGACAGGACAGAAGGACGTGATGATGATGACGAGGCAGAAGGAGGGGATGCGGCTGCATCGGCCTCTGCTTCAGGTCAAGAGCGGAGATCTAAGCATCGACAAGACCAGTCATCCACTACTTCTGCTCCTCCGAGCGACACGCCCCAGATTCAAGACAAAAATCCAAACTTTCAAAGGGATGAGTTTGACTTTGCTCCCCTTCAAATGGTCAAGACTCAATTAACCATGATTCTTGACCTACAAGGGATAGTGAGACGGTCTGTGAGTTATACCCCTGAAGAAGGGGAGATAATTCATGACCTGTCTGATGAGCAACTGGCAGAGATGTTCAGACTCAATCCCGATGAAATAGTCAAGGACGCTCCAACAGTTGATTCAACCAGTGATGAGGAACTGAATGACATTGATGAAGTTGAGGTTGAAGACATTACTGCAGAAGAGTACCCTCAGTATGCTGACGCCGAGGGAAATGTGGTCCCCAATCTGGGTGAATCCCTAGTCAGTGATACTTTTGAGGTACTAGACAAGATGGAGCAGGAAACGGAAAAGACTGAAGGAACAGCCCAAGCCTCCAATGCAGACGTAGATATTCGCAAGGCTGAGTGGGCTGCCTGTTTTGAAGAAGTAAGAGCCCAGCGTGCTGCACCAAAGAGAGATGCCTACACCAAGCTCTACAGAGTCAAAAAACACCATAAGGTGTCAGGCAGGATTATCTCATGGGCTTATTTTGAAGACCTTAACGCTTATGCAGTTAAGAGGGAGCAGGGCATAGAGTACTTCAGGTTCCCACATGATCTGAAGACTCTACCTGGTTTTGAGCTCAACCAGCTGGCTAAGCTAAAGCTGCTGTATGCTGACCCGAGAAAGATGTCAGGCTGGTTTGAGGCTGCCCTGAAGAAGGAGTACCACACCCGATGGGTTAACTTCAGACCACAACAGCCTACGAGGTATATAAGAAGGTCTGAGGTTGATGCCATTACGGGCAAACCAAAGATTGTGCTGAAGTGGAGTCCTCCGCGCACTATGTCAAGAATCCCTCTCAGGGAAATGCCACAGGACTTCACTCCCCACTTCAAATGGTGGTACTATGATTGGATAACCGCTGAAGCTGTCATAGTGTTGAATAAAGAGGGCCAAATGGATACTATCAGGGTATTCGACCCAATGTGGCTAACCAACTTGTCTGCTAATGATGTCTACACATTATACAAGTGGCCACTGTTCTATGACACACAAGATATTGTACAAGCACTCCAGTTCCAAAATGTTATACGACTCTGCTTTGCGTTCGAGATACACGCAGGAGTCACTAAAGAGGAGAAGTACAAAAAGTATAAGGAGGTGATGCAGAAGACAAGAGAATAGATAGATCTAGGTCCAAGGGGGAGTTTGTTGATGCATGTATGTCCCTAGATCATAATTTGTAATGTAATGAACTTGTCTGTCTGATTATGATGTAAATTGTATTGATTAATGAAATGAAATGAATTGTTTGTTACTTGTGATGTTTAATATTTCATTAATGAGTTGTGATTGAATTGATTGGGTTTATGAATGTTTGAATGAGTGCACATTATGTTATATTAATTAAAACATTCAAACTTAACTTAATGAAGCTCTCATGCGAATGGCCCATGCGAATGGACCACACGCATGAATAACTTCATACGATTGACTCAATCGCACGACTGAAACAGGAGACTGGATCAGTCGTATGATTGACACATAAGATTGACTCAATCGCACGACTGAACACTCAGTCGTGCGGATGAATCAACCGCATGGTTCAATCGCACGACTGAACCATACTTATGGCCCAGTCGCACGACTGAACAATACTAACATATAAATAGACCCAATTCGTGGGAAAACGTAAGCATTCATCCCATTACGATTCCAGACGTACCCTAGCCGTCCAGAAGCCTCCCAAATCGTTCTCCAAGTTCACAGAACACATCAGATCGGTTCCTAATCGATTTCTGACGTTGATTTCAGTTCTTGATTGATTCATCGTGTGTTCTCACTGATTGGATCGCCAATCAAATAGGATTCCGCACTATTTGAGTTGGTTTGACACGCAATCACTCGGTATTTCGTTCAAATACCAGGTCCTATCAATATAAGAAAATTAGGTCACATTGGAAATTCAGACATAAGAATTTGAAGAGTTTCGTTGATACTCAAGGATCAAACAGTTGACTTTTGATGTTTATAATATTATTTAACTTGAGAATGTTGTTCGTATGATGAACAAAGGTCAAGTTTTATGTATGATTTGTTGTTTGGAGAAGGTAATCTGAATGTTGGCGGAAAGAGGGTTTAAGGATTTTATGAGCGTTTTTCTAGGTTTGAAAAAGTGTTCGGAAAAAGTGAATGAAAATGACAAGTCAAAATTGTCATTTATAAGTTCTCAATATATTTAAAACCTTTTTAATTTTGTGGGACCCTCAACCCTTATTACCCTTCCGTGGTAATTTATTGTTTCCGCACATATTAATTCTTCCGTAGGAAGTTAATTCTTCTGTAGAACATCTACGGATGACTAACATTATTTTTTTCTGAACTAAATCTATGGAAGTATAATTTGTTTTTCTAAAGGTTACCTATCTACGGAAGTATAATGTACTAAGATATCAACACATCCGCAGGTTACCAATCTATGGAATGTCAAATTTTAACATTTAAATTTCACACTGTAGCTTCTCCTAAAGTGCAGATTTTACACTGTAACTTATGCTAAAAGACAAAGTTTGAAACTTATTTGTTTGTATGATATTAACAAATTGGTAGAATCATTTGTTTTTATTGGACCTTGTTGACTTTGTTTAAATGGAAAATGTGCAAGAAATTGATTTAATAAAACTCTCAGATATCCTGTAGCCAAGTTAGTGCTCAAGTTCCAAATTTTCTTCATTTAAATTATAATAGACTCAATTTTCATGCTAATTACTACTCCCCCTAAATTTGTGATTAATGATGAATGTATGCATTTATCATAAATTTATTAAGAGAATAGCATGAAAAGCAATTGATATGTCCTTTTTATTTGATGAATCAGAATTGAAACATAACTTAAATATGAATACAAGCATTTAAAACATAACATGGGATCATACTATGACACTAAGCAACCTCCTCATGCATGTTATCTAATGTTTGTAGACACAAATCTAGTGATGATTGCAAGTATGTTGGTCCACTTAAATTCAGACAAGAGTATATGGTCAACATGTCATGCTGATTATCATGTTGTGATGTTGAGTAAAGATGGACAAAAATGGACTCCATATTCAAGTCACATTAAATTTTGTCCTCCGATTATGAGTCAACTTATCACTTTTTCGCACTTGAAAACTATGTTACTTATATCATAAGCTCTATCTTAAGATTTCTATAAAATCTTATAAATGTTGATTGATGTGTAAGCTCTTTAATATAATATAAAGTTGATCAGTTTGGATTCTTTTAGAGCTTAGATATGATCATCATCAGGTCACAAGGTCTTTACTCACGTAAAACAGGATCGGTCTTTAATTTAAGTGGACTCCATATGATCTTCAAAATGGACTACCCATAGTTACTCACCTTGTCATTATGTTATGCATGATGTTTGTTTAATTTCTACTCAAGCTGAACCTAATCACATATCAAATAACATCTAATCGGTCTTTAATTTAAGTTAAATTCAAGAAAGTGAGCAAAGGCATAATGTACTATCATTTCCCATGATATGAAATGCTATAAATTGAAAAACATATGAACAAGACAATCTTTTTGTATTTTATATGTTTTTTGATTGTTTTTTTTCATATTAAATAAATGGACATACAGATCATGCTTTTCTTTGGTAGAAAGATTGTTAATCTAAGTTAATCATGCCTAATGATTCAATTAAGAAATTAAATCTCACTGAATCAAAGGCTTTAGTGAATAAATTGTTGATACATATGTACCTAGATCCTGATATGAATGTAATATGTCTTGTTTGTCTTACACTTATGTAATGGTTGGGTTATTAATGAAATGAGAATGTTTGATTGTGATTTATAATGTTTAATATTTTCATTTAGTTGATATTGAATTGGTTATATAGGTTTGTGATTGTTTGAATTGATACACATAATGTTATATTAATGAATACATTCAAACTTAGCAATATGATGTTCTCATGCGAATGGCCCATGCGAATGGACCATAAGCATGAACAACTGAACCAGGAGACTGGATCAGTCGTATGATTGTGACATGAGATTGGCTCAGTCGCACGACTGAACACTCAGTCGTGCGAATGGATCAACCGCATGGCTCAATCGCACGACTGAACCATACTAATAGTTCAGTCGCCCGAATGAGCAACCATAACCTATAAATACCACCTAATTCGTGGAAAAACGTAAGCATTCATTCCAATTCGACTCCAGACGTACCCTAGCCGTCCAGAAGCCTCCAAGTTCATACTCCAAGTTCATAGAACGCTGTAGATCGATTCCTAATCGATTCTTGACGTTAGATTCAATACGTTATTGTTTCTACGTGCGTTCTCACTGATTGGATCGCCAATCAAAAAGGATTCTGCACTATTTGGGTTGGTTAACATGTTAATCATTTGGTGTTTCGTTCAAATACCAGATCCTAACACAACCCGAGGAGGTGCTCATGGCGGGCGTACTACTGAGCCACGTGTCACCTGGAGCAAAGCTAATGCTCCCGAGACTGTTCACGAGGAGTCGGACCTCCATAGTCACCCGGAGGGGAAAGGATCAGCCACCCTCAAATCTACTATGAAGGAGGCTATCGCTGATGAAGTCTACAATGTTATGCAGAATGTGTTACCCTCAGTGGTGACTGAGGTGATTAAAGTAGTTAAGGATGGAGAGAAAGCTGAGAAAAAGGGGAAGGAAAGTGACAAAAATTCAAGAAAGTCTACTGGGGGAATGAGGAATCCGAAGAGGAACCATGAAACCCTAAGGTGGTAGTTCATGATGATGACAGTGGTGAGGAGTCTGAAAAAGAGACCACTAAGGGGTGCAACTATGGGGCATTTCAATGGTGCAAGCCCCCGACCTTTGACGGTAACAGCAATGCTACTGCCGCTCATCGTTGGGTCAGAGAGATGGTACTGGAAATTAGTGAGTGCCGGGAAGATCAGAAAGTTAAGTTTGCCACTCATTCTTTCGTCGACTCAGCGTTGTGCTGGTGGGACAATATTGTCCAGGTTGAAGGAAAGCGATTGATAGCCAGAATGAAGTGGTCTGAGTTGAAAGAGTTGGTGCTCGAGGAGTATTGTCCCCATCGGGAATTAGAAAAGATTGAGAAGGAGTTCTTGTATTTGGAGGCTGGGAACATGACTCATCAAGAGTATACCTCCAAGTTCAATGAACTTGCAAGACTTGTGCTAGACATGGTGACACCTGCATCCAAGAAGATCAAGAGATACATGCAGGGTTTGCCCGTGGACATCAGGAGGCACATGATTACAGCCAGACCGGGTACGTTTAGGTCTGTGGTGGATTTAGCTGGGAGACTGTACGATGAAAGAGATCCGGTGCCTGTACAAAAGAAGGTGGATAGATGGAGTGGGAGTAAGAATGGTAATGGGAAGAGGTTAGGAGGTGACAACTTCAGGATTGGGGAGAAGAGGATGAGAGTTGAGGATCAATCAGGGAGGAGAGGACATTCAGGTGAAGGAGGTGCTTGTGGAAAATGTGGAAAAGGTCATTCGGGGGAGTGTAGAGTTGGGATTGGAAAATGTTTTAAATGTGGGGGTGAGGGCTACTATGCTAGGGATTGCAAGGCGGTGAAGTGTTACCAGTGTGGCGAGATGGGACATGTGGGAAGAGACTGTAAGAAACGAAAATCAGAAGGATCAGGAACGGTTAAAGCTGGAGATAAGGGAAGGGGTGACTGTTTAAAGGCGAATGCGAGGGCATTCAACATAACTCGTGAGGAGGCCAGGGCAGATCCAAAAGTAGTTTCAGGTATGTTTCTGGTGGACCATAAATATGCTTCTGTGCTCTTTGATTCTTGTGCTAGTAGGAGTTTTGTGTCTGCTGTCTTTTCTCGTTCGTTGCATGATAAGGATAGGAAGTTAGACGAACCTTTCTATGTAGAAACAGACACTGGTAATTCAACTAAGGTAACTGAGGTGGTTGAGGATTGCCTGATTGAGTTAGAAGATTGTAAGTTCCCTGCTAGGTTGCATGTTATGGCCTTAGGAGGTTTCGATGTGGTGTTAGGCATGGATTGGTTAGCTAGCTATGAAGCCAATATAGTATGTAGTAAGAAGACAATTCGTCTAACAGCGCCCGACGGTAGTTCTGTTACGATTCATGGAGATAAGGTCTGCTGTGTATCGAAGGTCATGTCGATGATCACAGCTGAGAAGTACTTGAGACGTGGGTGTAGCGCTTACTTGGCCTATGTAAAAGATGTAAATGCACCAGAGCCACAATTATCAGACGTTCTGGTAGTGCGGGAGTTTCCTGACGTCTTTCCTGAAGACTTGACTGGTGTGCCGCCTGACCGCGAAATCGAATTCAAGATTGATTTGCTACCGGGAGCACAACCCGTCGCTAAAGCACCGTATCGATTAGCTCCTTCGGAGATGGTAGAACTGAGGGACCAGTCGCAAGATTTATTGGATAAAGGCTTCATCCGACCGAGTATCTCTCGATGGGGTCCTCCGGTTTTATTCGTCAAGAAGAAAGATGGTAGCATGCGGATGTGCATTGACTATCGCGAGCTCAATAAGCTGACCGTAAAGAATCGGTATCCGTTACCCAGGATCGACAACCTGTTCGATCAACTTCAGGGTGCCAGCTGGTTTTCGAGGATAGACCTGCGGTCTGGTTACCACCAACTGAAGGTGAAAGAACAAGACATTCCAAAGACAACATTCCATACGCGTTATGGACACTACGAATTTCTCGTCATGTCCTTTGGTTTAACCAACGCACCAGCTGCTTTTATGGATCTCATGAATCGGGTATGTCAACCGATGTTGGATAAATCGGTGATAGTGTTCATCGACGGCATCTTGATTTATTCAAAAAGTGAAGAGGAACATGCCGATCATATTCAAGAAGTATTGGAAACGCTCAGAAGTGAGAAGTTATATGCTAAGTTCTCTATATGCGCATTTTGGCTTCGAGAAGTTGAATTTCTGGGTCATGTGGTTAATCCCGAGGGGATCAGGGTGGACCCTGCGAAGGTTGAAGCGGTGATGCAATGGGAACCTCCAAAGACGCCATCCGATATTCGCAATTTCTTAGGCATGGCAGGCTACTATAGGAGGTTTATCCAGGATTTCTCCAAGATAGCTTCTCCTTTGACTAAGCTGACCCGGAAGGACGTGAAGTATGAATGGGGTACGGATCAGGAGAACGCCTTCCTAGAACTGAAGATGAGGTTAACTCAAGCCTCTGTCTTGACGTTACCTGAAGGGAACGAGGACCTGGTAGTCTACTCGGATGCCTCGTATGCAGGATTGGGTTGCGTGTTGATGCAACGAGGGAAGGTGATAGCCTATGCTTCTAGACAATTAAAGGTCCATGAGGCTAATTATCCTACCCATGATTTGGCGTTGGCTGCGGTGGTGTTTGCATTGAAGATTTGGAGGCACTACCTGTATGGGGTGAAGTGCACCATCTTCACTGATCATAAAAATCTGAAGTATTTCTTCGAACAAAAGGAACTCAACATGAGGCAGAGGAGGTGGTTGGAACTGATCAAGGATTATGACTGCGTAATTCATTATCATCTAGGCAAAGCCAATGTGGTTGCTGACGCCCTTAGCCGGAAGGGACAACCCGAACCAATTCGGGTGAGGGCTTACAGGATAATCATGACGCGTGATGTTATGAAATAAGTGAGGGAGCTTCAAGATGAGGCATTGAGAGATGACAAAGTCAACTATGAAAGGATGAAAGGACAAGTTTCATATTTGGGGGAAAACACCCTGGGTGTTAGAACCCGATCAGGGCGAATGTACATCCCTCTCTATGGGGATCTGAGGGGGAAGATCATGGATGAGGCTCACAAAACTCGATATTGCATTCATCCTGGTGCCAAGAAAATGTATCAAGATCTGAAGAAAGATTACTGGTGGCCGGGAATGAAGCGTGACGTGACTAAGTACGTGACCAAGTGCCTGACTTGTCTGCAAGTGAAGGCAGAGCACCAAAAGCCATATGGGAAGATCCAGCCTTTGGATATTCTTGAATGGAAATGGAAACATATCACAATGGACTTCATCA
Source organism: Flaveria ramosissima (assembly GCA_025215565.1). NCBI lineage: Eukaryota > Viridiplantae > Streptophyta > Magnoliopsida > Asterales > Asteraceae > Flaveria > Flaveria ramosissima. The sequence goes on from CM046030.1 coordinate 52,200,711, forward strand.
CAAAGCTACCTTGCACAGCGAGAGGAAGCGACGCGATCTGGGTGATTGTTGACCGTTTAACAAAGAGCGCCCATTTCCTACCAATTCGTGAAACGTTTTCCTCTGAGAGGTTAGCAGAGCTATTTATCAAGGAGATCGTGGCTCATCACGGCATGCCAGTGTCTATCGTTTTGGATAGGGACACACGGTTTACGTCCAAGTTCGAGAATAGGTTTCACGACTCAATGGGGACTAGACTGCATATTAGTACGGCTTACCACCCCCAAACGGATTGTCAGTCGGAAAGAACGATTCAGACGTTAGAAGACATGCTACGAGAGTGTGTAATCGAATTTGGAAGTTGGGATGAGCACTTACCGTTGGCGGAATTCTCATATAATAATAGTTACCATGCCAGCATTGGTATGCCACCTTATGAGATGTTGTACGGTAAGAAGTGCAGGACGCCCGTTTGTTGGGGTGACATTGGACAAAAGGAATTGGGAAGTCTTGAAGTGATTGAGGTCACAACCAAGAAGTTGGATAAGATTAAGGCATTCATGAAAGCCGCGAAGGATCGCCAGAAGTCTTATGCTGATAAGAGGCGTAGACCAATAGAGTTGTAGGTTGGTGACAAGGTTATGCTCAAGGTATCTCCCTGGAAAGGGATCATCAGGTTTCGAAAACGAGGAAAGTTAAGTCCAAGGTTCATAGGGCCATTTCGTATTGTCGCGAGGGTAGGGGAAGTGGCCTACAAATTAGAACTACCGGATGAGTTGAGTGGAATTCACCTACGTTCCATGTATCTCATCTTAGGAAATGTCTGGCAGACAATGATGCAGTTGTACCATTAGAAGACATCGAAATCGATGAACGGTTGAACTATGTAGAGCAGCCGGTGGCCATCCTTGATTGGAGAGAGAAGCACTTACGGAATAAAGTGGTTCCACTAGTACGAGTACAGTGGAGACATAGAAAAGGATCAGAATCTACGTGGGAGACCGAGGAGGAGATGAGAAAATTTTATCCCCAATTGTTTGATGACTGACAGGTTTCGAGGACGAAACCTAAATAAGTGGGGGAGACTTGTAACACCCTGAAAAGTCAAAACGAGTCGTCTTCCATCATCTCCTAAACAGCTGCATGTTTTGATGACAGCTTCAAGATATAAAGACCTTTATGTTTTGGATCTCTCAACGGCTTCTACAACGGATCATGAAGTTCAGTGCTTCCTATCAAAAGCTACTGAGAAGGACTCCATTTCCTGGCATAGGAGAATGGGACACATTAATCAACGGAAGATGAATCACTTGATCCAGAAGGATCTCGTGAGAGGAGTTAACGTCAAAAAATTCCAACTTCCGGATTTCTGTGTAGCATGCAAGAAAGGCAAACAGACGAAGAAGTCTCATAAGGAAAAGAAAGTTCATTCTATCGAGCTTCCTCTTGAACTTCTTCACATGGATCTGTTTGGTCCAGTCAGTACAAAAAGCATTGCAAGTGACTTGTACTGTTATGTGGTTACTGATGACTACTCAAGATTCTCTTGGGTAATGTTTCTGAAGTCCAAATCAGAAACATTTGAGTCATTCAAGGAATTAGTAACCACACTGGAATCTCTTTACAAGCTGAAGGTAAGACAGGTACGCTCAGACAACAGGACCGAGTTCAAGAATCATTGGATGGAGGCATACTGCAAGGAAAAAGGAATTGTGCACCAGTTTACTTCTGCTTACACGCCTCAGATGAATGGCATTGCTGAGAGAAAGAATCGAAGCTTGATAGAGACAGCACGGACAATGCTAGCAGACTCGAAACTGCCTATCCAATTCTGGAATGAGGCAGTGGCAAATGCATGTTACACATTAAATCGAGTTCTGGTAGTCAAGCGCCATGGCAAGACATGTTACGAGTTACTACAACGACGTAAACCTAATCTGGAGTATCTCGAACCATTTGGCGCGCCGTGCACACTTCTGAAGAAGATTCAAGAAGGAAAATTCAGCGAGAAGGCTGATGAAGGTATCTTCCTAGGATACAACATACCGAACAAGAGAGTTTACAACAACTCAACGGGTTTAGTAGAAGCGTGGTGCAATGTTGATGTTCAGAGATACACCACACCACCTACTGGAAAAGGACCCGCTTACTTTTTCGACTATGATGGATTCTTCAAGTCCTTCAACATACCTATCTCCACTTCTGACGAAGAGTTAGCTACAAGGATGATGTATGATATCTTGAACTCACCGTCACTAGATTCAACATCATCGGGTTCACAGAGAGAATCATCTCACCACTCAGGGGGAGCACTCGAAGAAAGTGACTCCTCCTCAGAAGATGAAGTTGAAGAAAATGACCAGAACAATCAGGAGGGACAGGTTCCAATCCCTGCAAGTCCACAAGCATCTAACAGTGATGCCTCCTCGATTTCGGAACCTCAAACTCCTACTACCTCAGATGCAGAACCTAATGTTCACAACCTTGACTCTGAGGTAGTTGTTCCTACCACTCCAGGATCACGTCTAAATGTCTATCATCCCCTAGACAATGTCATTGGGGATGTCAGATCAGGAGTGCAGACTAGAAATCAGCTGTACTCAGCTGATTATGCCTCGGTAATGGAAAAAGGATACATTCACGACGGTGCTTATCGTTGTTTTGTCTCGCAATTTGAGCCAAAATACGTCAGTGAAGCACTGAATGATGAGGCATGGGTGAGTGCCATGCAAGAAGAACTTCTTTAGTTCAAGAAGTTAGGTGTATGGACTCTGGTAGATAGACCTAAAGGTGCTAAGGTCATTGGCACCAAATGCGTCTTGAAATGCAAGAAGGATGACCAAGGCGTCATTATCAGGAACAAGGCTCGACTGGTAGTTCAGGGATTTCGACAAGTCGAGGGCATTGATTACAATGAAGTGTTTGCACCCGTGGCAAGGGCGGAAGCCATCCGCATCTTCCTTGCCTATGCATCATATATGAAGATCAAATTCTATCAATTAGATGTGAAGAGTGCATTCCTTCATGGTGAAATCCGAGAGACAGTTTATGTCAGTCAACCCGAGGGATTTAAAGATCATTATCATCAGGACAGAGTTTACAAACTCGACAAGGCTTTATACGGGCTTCATCAAGCTCCAAGGGCCTGGTATGAGAAACTCTCGACTCATCTTGTGAAACACGGCTTTCGCAGGGGAGTCATTGACTGCACACTGTTTATCAAAGAAAAAGACGGAGACTTACTGCTCGTACAGATCTATGTAGATGACATAATTTTCGGTTCAAAGAACGAAGAATTATGCAAAGAATCTGAAGTAGTAATGAAGGCGGAGTTTGAGATGAGTGCTATGGGGGAGATGAAATTCTTTCTCGGGTTACAGGTGGATCAGACACCCAAAGGAATTTTCCTACATCAGACCAAGTATGTGGGAGACATTCTCAGTCGGTTTGACATGGAGAATGCTTCTGCAGCTGGGACTCCACTTGCTACAAACCATGATATAGCACCCGATGAAAATGGAGATCTGGTCGATGCAACCATGTACCGAGGAATGATTGGATCCCTCATGTACCTCACTGCCTCAAGACCTGACATCATGTATGCTACATGTCTATGTTCTAGATATCAGGCTAAGCCAAAGGTGAACCATCTGATTGGGGTCAAAAGAATATTTCATTATCTGAAGGGCACACCCACACTTGGGTTGTGGTATCCTCATGATGATGACTTTGAGCTCACGGCGTATAGTGACTCGGATTACGGGGGCTGGAAGATGAATTACAAGTCTACATCAGCAGGGTGTCAATTCTTTGGGAGGAGATTAGTGACCTGACAGTGTAAGAAGCAGACCTCGGTTGCATTGTCAACCTGTGAAGCCGAATACGTTGCTGCTGCAAGTTGCTGTTCACAAATCATTTGGATTCAACAGCAAATGTGGGAGTACGGTTTAAATTTCTCTTCTACTCCTATTTTTGTTGATAACTCTACTGCAATTGCAGTAACTAAAAATCCAGTACAACATCCTAAGACCAAACACACGGTATAAAATATCATTTTATACGGGACTGTTTTGAAAAGAATTTAATCGATGTGGTAAAGATAAATACTGATTTTCAACGCGCTGACCTCTATACAAAGGCTTTTGACAAACCGCGTTTTCTATATCTGTTAGAGGTCAACGGCGTTAAAAAGAAAAGTGATGTCATTCCTGATGATGACCATGTGTAGTCCGATGCAGTTTAGTCTATTTTTTAATTTTTTTTCCTTTTATTTCCTTTATTTATTCTATTTCTGTTTAAATTACTTACATGTTATTTAGCTGTTTATTAAAATCCTAAAATATGTAAATTGGTTACGATTTTAGAATTTTAGGGGGAGAATAGGTCAGCCAGTAACATTAAAAAAACAAGGGAGAAGGAGAGGCTAGCTGATAGAAGGTAGATCGTATCTGTGATATCGATTAAAATACTTTGGAAAATGATAGTACACAGGAACAAATCAAGTGGGATTTTAAAAAATTTAATTTAGACAAGATGCAAAATTCAAAGTATAAGTATGTGTAGTCTGAGCAATATAAAAAGAAATATGATAGAAAAACTGGTAACTACTAAGGTAACACAATGAAAGTAGACCTAGAGGTTGCTAGACCACAGATGATATGTCGGTAGATTCAACACAATAGATGATCAGACCTGATTGGTGATCTCAAGATCAAATTAAGTTGTTCAACTGACTGTGGGCTCCCATCTTATCACTGGTTAACACAATCAACAATATTCCAATAAGGGGTAACGAGCAAATAAACGCCACAAATGTGAGCGAATGACCATAAATAGAGCAAAGCACGAAAAAAATGAAAAGCAAATGCTATCTTATGTTGTTGGTGCATTATGTGCAAAAGAAAATTAAAGATGCTCTAACAAGAAGATAGGTTGTGTGCCTCTCTGTTGTGCGATGGCACTGACCTGAGGATAAGCATAACCTAGATATTCTAGAATTCATTGTTGTTTGCCGCCTCTCTGTTGTGCGATGGCACTGACCTGAGGATTGGCTTCTCTTTGAAAGCTCTAAGAATAGTCTCTTCTTGTCAAAATACCCGTAGACCGCTCAAAAGCTCCTGAGGAATGTTGATTACCATATAAGTGTGGGATCCCCAAATGTTGGTTGAAATAATTAAACCTTAAACTATCACCAATCTGTGTCAAAAGTCTGTGTATGGATTTAAGAGGACAAATATACTGACAATCATCGTGGCAACAATTCTTGAAAGTCCAAATCAATGTGGGAATCTAATAGTACCAGTATGATTTCCTAAATTTGCTAACGACTCTGGATGAACACCAAGAAGTGAGCATCAAAGGGTTTTAATAACGTATCCCAAATGATTTGACTTGCCTGTATGATTCCAAAATTGAATTGGTCCAGTTATAGTCAAACTAAATTAAAGCTGCCTATTCCGGAACCGAATCCAGTAGATTTCTATCTTAGGATTTACACCTCACAAAAAGTCAAAACAAGTTAAATTTTTGTATTTAAGTTTAATTTTCTATTTATTTAGTCGATTCAGTTGTTTGATATCGGACTACATCATGGAATTCAGTAAGGGAGTAAATCACCTAAAAGGGTCATGTCTGAGGTGACCACATGTGTTTTCAAAAGATAAATGGGGTCACGTTTGAGGTGACAAAGTGTGTAAAAGGATCACGTCTGAGGTGATCAACAGTTTTTCAAGTTAAAATGATCATGTCTGAGATGATCAAATGCTTATAATGTTAATTCTATAGTTTAAAAGGGTTTAAATGTCAAATGGTAAGAAATGCAGAAAAATTCATAAGTATGACCTAGTCGCACAACTGGAGCATGAGTTTGGGCCAATCGTGAGAATGGACCACACTCATGCCGTCTATAGCCGAATGGACATGAGTATGGACCATTCAACCGAATGGCCTATACGAATGACCCAGTCGGATGTAAGAGCGAGCGAATGAGTAAGTCGCACGACTGAACTCCAATCGGACGACTGAAGGGGGGCGACTGAACCAATCGCACGACTGAGGCCCATTCGCCCGAATGAAATGAGCGTATGAGCCCAGTCGTACGATTGAATTCAGGTTTAGTATAAATAGAGGGGAGTCAGTCGCAGAGACTCATCACTCACTTATTTGCCCTAATTCGCACGACTAGTGTTACTCTGCCCAATTTTCGTTTGATCACCATAAACCCTTGATTTTCGTGTACTGACTCTCTGCACTGATTCTACATGTACTTTGCGGTGCAAATCCATCGTTATTTCATTCAATTTGAGACCTAATCTGGAAAATCGGACTCATTTGAAGAACCAAAACATGTGTGGACAAATAACCTAACGAAACTAAGTAAACTAATGAAATCAAAGTTGTTAGGTGATAAACTAATGGATTGCGAGTCTAATGAACCAGAACACGACGTCTAAACTTCAAAATTGGTGAAAAATTGAATTTGAATTGAACAGTCAGAAAATCATGCGAATGGACAGGTTGATAAACTTCAGTCGCACGACTGAGGTGTGCGAATAGCTAAACCGCACGACTGAACCATGCGTATGAGTTCAGTCGCACGACTGGTGTAAACGCATGAGTTTACATACGTATGAGTTTAGTCGCACACTCAGTCGTACGGATGAGGTCATTCGCACGACTGGGTCTCAGTCGCACTGCTCATTCGCACGACTTGATCTCAGTCGCACAACCTCATTCGCATGACAGAAAAGAATATTTTCAAGTCCAAGTGATTCAAGACATTTTAGCCAACGGATACTAATGTTTATATTCATTGTGTAACAGATGGCGAGTCGCTGGACCATGAGTACTAAGCACAACATTTGTGCTCATCTAGATCTTACATCCAGAAATGCTTCAGACTTTTCTGGCATTATCACATTTCTGAGGAGATCGAGGATTGCTCATGCTATATCTGCTCCATGTACACCGTATCGCTCCATTCAGCAGGCCTTCTGGGAAGGTGCAGTCGTTGACAGATCTTCTGAGCCTCATTGTATTAGGAGTACTATCTTTGGAGAGGCTATTGAGATCACGGAGGAGGATCTCAGGATTGTGCTGCAGTTTGGGGACGATGCTGACTGTCCCACTAGACTACACCCCCTTACTGTCAGAGGATGTTTCCTACGAGCTAAGTACTCTGGGGACATCAACGCAGGGGTGCTCAACAAGAGCAACCTGTGTCCCTAGCTCAAGTACCTTGCTCATGTGCTGCTGAAGTGCATAGCGTCTAGGAAGGGAGGATTTGATGAGCTGTCGGATCAGATCCAGAACGCATATGTAGCGTTGGTGCTGAACCATCCGTTCAGCTTCTCCAGGATGATCTTCACCTACTTGGTGGAGAACATTGAGGGGAAAGGGAAGGAGGGCTTCTGCATGTACCCTCTATTCATGCAGATGATTCTTGACCAGAAGCTCCCTTCCTTGGCGAAGGAGAAGGAAGATGCCATGGTGCTTGAGGTGATGGATGATACCACCTTAGGCAGGATGAAGGTGTACAGGGGGAAGCAGGTGAAACCCCCTATCAGGCGACTGTTTGGGCATCTTGCCTGTGAGGATTATGTGGCGCCAGCTCGAAGGAAGTGGCGCCACGATGACAGTGACTCGGACGTTGAGCAGATTGCTCTACCCTCCGATGACTCCGACGACGATGATCTTGATGCTGATCAGGGAGGGGATGTTCAGGGTGGACCCGAATCAGCTCCTATTCACCCTGACTTCCAAATGGAAGAGGAGGAGGAGTCAGATGAAGAACCTCTGGTGCGTACAGTGGGCAGCAAGGTGGTTGCCACTGAGAGAGGTATTAGGGCGGTTGGTGGACGCCATGGGGAGTCCGGGGATTCTGCAGTTGCTGATACAGATCCATCATATACCCCGGACCCACCCAGCAGCCAAGGGGGAGCATCCTCCTCAAAGGGAACTAGGAAAAAGAGGATGGCTCGGCCTCATGGCATGAAGAGCAAGAGAAGAAGGTTTACCTTGATCACCACCACAGCCACCACCACAGCCACCACCACAGCTACCACCACCACTACCACACCCTCTACCACTGTCACCACACCACCCACCACTACATATATCCCATCCACCACCATATCTACCACACCCAATCCACCACCACTATCATCTAGACCTAACCCAATCTTCACCACTGCCACCACCACCACCACTAGCCACCAAGCCGGGCCATCATCACATCCCACCCATCTATCTGGATCACCTTTACCTCCCAGCGGGGTAGAGGAACAGCTCTCAGCACTGAACCGTATGGTGCTGAGGCTGCTGGCAGCCGATGACGAGAAGACAGCTCAGATTCGTCAGTTGGCAGATCTTACAGCTGCGCAATCCCAACAGATTTCTCAGCAGGCTCAGCTGATTGAGCAGCAGGCACAGCAAATGGCTGCTCAGAGCCAAGAGATTGCCCAACTCCAGGAGCATAAAGTTATATCAGCGAAGAAGATTGAGGAGTTGGAGGATGCCAAAAGGACTATCATGCTCAAGCTCAAAGGAACTAAAGATGAGCCTCTGAAGATAAAGGAAAGAGATGGTGATGATGATGATGAGGATGAGGATGAGGATGAAGATGAAGATAGTGATGATGATGAAGCAAATGATGAAGAAAAGACAGAGGAAAGGCAGGATGATGATGATGATGATGAAGGAGGAGATGCAGCTGCATCTGCCTCAGCTCAGGGTCAAGAAAGACGTTCGAAGAGAAATCAAGACCAACGAGCTTCTTCTTCTTCTGCCTCACCTACTGATGAGCCAGCTATTCAGGACAAAAGTAATGATTAGACGTTTATGTATTTGATAGCTTTTGTACTTGAATCATGTATTAAACTTATGTACTTAATGTTTATAAAATATTAATGTGTTACTGTTTTGATTATTAACTAATGTTTGATGTGTTACATGTTTAAATCAAGCAGATCCAAACTTTCAAAGGGACGAATATGATGTTGCTCCCCTTCAGCAGGTCAAGACTCAACTGAATATGATTCTTGATCTGCAAGGGATCGTCAGGAGATCAGTGAGTTATACCCCTGAAGAGGGGGAAATAATTCATGATCTTACAAATGAGCAACTGGCTGAGATGTTCAAGCTGAATCCAGATGAGATCATTAAGGATGCTCCAACTTTTGAGTCTACCAGTGAAGAGCTGAACGACATTGATGAGATAGAAATCAAAGACGTCACAGCAGAGCATTATCCTGAGTACGCTGACAACGAGGGAAATGTGGTTCCCAATCTGGGTGAATCCCTAGTCAGTGATACATTTGAGGTATTAGATCAGATGGAGCAAGAGTCTGAGAAGATTGAAGGACAAGCCCAAGCCTCAAACGCCGATGTTGATATCAGAAAGGCAGAATGGGCTGCATGTTTTGAGGAAATCCGAGCCCAACGCACCGCTCCTAAACAGACTGTCTACACCAAACTCTACAAAGTGAAGAAACATCACAAGGTGTCAGGCAAGATTATTGCGTGGGCACATTTTGAGGATCTTAATGTTTATGCCATAAAGAGGTAGAAGGGCATTGAGTACTTTAGATTCCCACATGATCTAAAGACTCTACCTGGTTTTGAGCTCAACCAGCTGGCTAAATTGAAGCTACTATATGCTGACCCGAGGAAAATGTCAGGCTAGTTTGAGGCTACCCTGAAGAAAGAGTACAAAACCAGGTGGGTCAACTTCAAACCTCAACAACCTACGAGGTATATCAGACGTTCTAAAGTTGATCCCATAACTGGTAAGCCCAAGATAGTGCTAAAGTGGAGTCCCCCAAGAACAATGTCAAGAATCCCTCTCAGGGAAATGCCACAGGACTTCACTCCACACTTTAAATGGTGGTACTATGATTGGAGAACAGGGGAGGCGGTCATAGTTCTAAATAAAGAGGGAAAAATGGATACCATTAGGGTGTTTGACCCGATGTGGCTCACTAACTTGTTTGCTAATGATGTATACACACTATACAAGTGGCCACTATTCTATGACACGCAAGATATTGTACAAGCCCTCTAATTCCAAAATGTCATACGACTCTGCTTTGCGTTTGAGATACACGCAGGAGTCACAAGAGAGGAGAAGTACAAGAAGTATGAAGAGGTGATGCAGAAGGTAAGACATTAGATAGATCTAGGTCCAAGGGGGAGTTTGTTGATACATATGTACCTAGATCCTGATATGAATGTAATATGTCTTGTTTGTCTTACACTTATGTAATGGTTGGGTTATTAATGAAATGAGAATGTTTGATTGTGATTTATAATGTTTAATATTTCATTAATGAGTTGATATTGAATTGGTTATATAGGTTTGTGATTGTTTGAATTGATACATATAATGTTATATTAATGAATACATTTAAACTTAGTAATATGAAGTTCTCATGCGAATGGCCCATGCGAATGGACCATACGCATGAACAACTTCAGGCGAATGACTCAGTCGCACGACTAGACCAGGAGACTGGATCAGTCGTATGATTGTAATATGAGATTGGCTCAGTCGCACAACTGAACACTCAGTCGTGCGAATGGATCAACCGCATGGCTCAATCGCACGACTGAACCATACTAATGGTTCAGTCGCCCGAATGAGCAACCCTAACCTATAAATACCACCTAATTCGTGGAAAAACGTAAGCATTCATTCCAATTCGACTCCAGACGTACCCTAGCCATCCAGAAGCCTCCAAGTTCATACTCCAAGTTCATAGAACGTTGTAGATCGATTCCTAATCGATTCATGACGTTAGATTCAATACGTTATTGTTTCTACGTGCGTTCTCACTGATTGGATCGCCAATCAAATAGGATTTCGCTCTATTTGGGTTGGTTAACACGTTAATCATTTAGTGTTTCGTTCAAATACCAGATCCTAACATAAATCAGCAGGCTGATCTTTTGTTTCCATTTTGATCAACTTAATCAAACCTTTTTTGAGCAGTCTCTCAGAAAATGGTATCTGATTTCTATGTGTTTTGTTTTACTATGTTGCACTGGATTAGTAGTGATGAACATAGCAGCTGAGTTATCTATATGAATTTGTGTTTGAAGAAAATTATAACCATAGTCAAGTAATTGGTTTTGCAACCATAATACTTGAGAGCAACCAGCTAAAGCAGCTATGTACTCAGCCTTAGCTATGGATAATGATACATTTGTTTGCTTTTTGCACTGCCAAGAAACAAGTCTTGGTCATATGAATCCACCAGTTGTGGATTTAATGTTGTTGCTACACCCTCCAAAATCACTATCAGAATATGAGTAGAGGTTAAAGTCTCCTTCTTTAGGATACCAAAGTCCAAGTTCTAGCTTCCCTTTAAGATATCTAAAAATCCTCTTGACTGCATTCAAGTATGACTCTTTGGGGTTTGATTGGTACCTAGCACAAACACACACAACAAACATTATATCAGGTTTGCTGGCAGTTAAATACATTAAAGATCCTATCATTGATCTATACAATCTTTGATCAACGGGTTTCCCTTTAGGATCAGGTACCATCTTATCAATTGTTGATGTTGGTGTTTTGCATGAAGAAGTGTCAGCAAGGTTGTACTTTTTCAAGATTTGATGAACATACTTCTCCTAATTAATGAATATACCATCTGGTTTCTGATGAACTTGTAAACCAATAAAGAAAGTTAATTCTCCCATGGAACTTATCTGAAATTCATATTTCATCAAAATTTTTAAAGTTTTCACACAATCTATTGTTTGTTGAACCAAATATAATATCATCTACATAGATTTGGACAACCAAGAGGTCTTGATGATCATGCTTGAGGAAGAGAGTCTGATCAATTGTTCCTTCTTTGTATCCATGCTTGATCAAGAAGGATGATATTGTTTCATATCACTTTCTTGGTGCCTAATGAAGACTATACAAAGCTTTGTCAAGCTTGTATACCCTGTGTGCGTAATTAGGATCCTCAAAGCGTGGAGGTTGAGCAACATAGACTTCTTCATCAATTTTACCATATAAGAAGGCACATTTTACATCCATTTGGTAAACTTTATACTTCTTATATGAAGCATAGGCTAGGTGTAAGGCCCCGTCCCCGGGACGCTTACAGTTGGATCCTCATCGCACATAAAACATATATTTTCATCATCTTACATAAAAACGTTGCAGCGGAAACATTTAAACAAAACATTCCATTTCATAATAAAGGCTTTTGCAAAATAATACATCGTTATCAAGTTACAAAATACATGTTGCATTACATCACAAAAGCATTATAAAAATGGATGCCATCCAAAAGAGCTGAGTAGTCGCCCCATGCCATTCCTCAGCAACTTTACATGCCAACTGGAAACACATAAAAGTCAGCGTTGCTGAGTGAGTTCTAGTTTTAAATAAAACTTACTTTACTTCCTTTATAAAACCATTCGTTAATTTCGTATGCGATCACACAACATACATACGTACAGATAATATAATTATTATCTTCCATTACGTTCGTTACATTCTTCCACTCTTTAATCATCGCACGGTACTTTATCATTCGCTTCATTCATTCATAACTTCTTTTCTTACGTCCGTTCATATCACACATATCGCACGCTCGCACATTTCGCACTTTCGTATCTTCGTACCCATTGTACATATCGCACAAATCGCACCAATGGAGTGGTCACTAAGACAGACTCCCCCTGTGTGTGTGAACTCTTAGGGGTTTAGCCAAAATCGCACGCTATCTCATGGGTTAGCCAAAATCGCACGCTACATAACACACAGTGAATACCACATCGCACGTATCGGGGCAATTACCAAAACTGAACCCCCTACTGTGTGTATGAACCCACATGAGTTAGCCAAAATCGTACGCTACATAGCACACAGTGAATACCACATCGCACGTATCGGAGCAGTCACCAAGACTGAACTCTTTAGGTGTCTATAGTCCCTTATAAGTTAGCCAAGATCGCACGCTGAAAATACACACACAGTTGAGCTAACAACTCTCAATGAGTTGTGAACCTCCTTTCTTTTACTCCCAAGCCAATCTTACTCTCATTCATTCATTCATGCATGCATTCATTCATCATGTTCCTCTTTTCGTTATCTTCCACTTTACGTTACATAATACTTTCATTTCATTCATTAACATACATCGCACAACCACGGGATGATAAGCATACATAAACAGAAACATCAACGAGATCATGCAAATCATCATACATATCAGCATGCATACATAATCACACATCGCACATGCCCATCATATCATCTATGACCTCCAAAGTCAACTTACATAAACCCTCGGGAATCCCCCAAGTCAAAACCCACATCTGCACTTTCCCTCGAAAGTCATAAAACAAACCATCGTTCCTTCGGGCGTAAGAGCCCTACTTGGGCGTATGGACACCCTCCAGTCGCATGGCCTTCCAGGCGACTGAACACTTAGGCGAATGGACATCAGGCGAATGGACCCTATGCGAATGGACCTATGGGCGAATGGACATCTATGCGTATGGACTCTCAGTCGCATAACTTTCATGTGTAAGGCCTTCAATCGCATGACTTCAGGCGCATGGGCTTCAGTCGCATACCCTTCGTGCGAATGAACCTCAGTCGCATGGCCTCCAGGAGCATGGACCTCAGTCGCACGCCATTCGTGCGTATGAACCTCAGTCGCATACCCTTCAATCGCATGCCTTACAGGCACATGAACTTCAGTCGCATGACTTTCATGCGTATGGACCTCAGTCGCATGGCAATCGTGCGCATGGACCTCAGTCGCATGCCAATCGGCCGTATGGCCTCCAATCGTACTCCAGTCGGTCGCCTAGCCCTAGCTGATGCAGAATGCAGTTCAGCCGAACGCAAACTGCCCTTTTCGGCCTCCAAGCTCTTCCAAACTCGATTTTAGCCCAAATTAACCATCCTAAACCTTAGAAACACCTACCACAACATCATTCAAGCATACACAAGCCCGAAATCCAACCCCATACGCATCAAACACATACACATATGCATAAAAACGGGTCAACACCCAACTTTTTCAAAAACGGGTTTTAGATGTGTTCCAGCCCCAAAATCGCTTGAAAACATGTAAAAGAGGGGTCCTAGAACTCACACAAACGATCCTGACAAGAAGAGCTTCGTTTCAGCCCGCTACAACTCGACTTTCACGCTCGAATCCACCCAAACCAAGCTTTTCTCCCTTTTCTCCTATTTCTCCTTCTCTTTGGCTGAAAATGGTGAGTGTGGGGTGCCTTCCCCCTTTTATACCCCCACTCATCCTACCTTCTCTTGTTTTGGCAAGTTTGGTCCCCCGACCTTGGACTTTATTTCTTTTTCTTCTTTCGTCGGCTTCAAAGAAAATTTCCGGGTGTTACAAGTCCACCCCCCTTATTTAGGTTTCGTCCCCGAAACCTGTTATTCCTCGAACAAACGTGGGTAATACTGTCTCATCTCTTCTTCCGTCTCCCACGTAGACTCAGATCCCCTTTCTGTGCTTCTACTGTATGCGCACCAGTGGAACCACTTTATTCCTCAGCCCCTTCTCTTTTCGATCGATGATTGCCACTGGTTGCTCCACATAATTGAGCCGTTCGTCTACCTCGATGTCCTCCACGTAGGCCAAGTAGGCACTACATCCACGCTTCATACACTTTCCCGCCATCGCCATTGAGATCACTTTCAGAATCGAGGCGACCCATCAACCGTCATCGAACTTCCGTCAGGCGTTGTCAATCGGATCATCTTCTTGCGACACACAATATTCTCCTCGTAGTCCGCCAATTAATCCATTCCTAGGACTACCTCGAAACCGCCTAAGGTCATCACGGACAGCCTAACAGGAAACTACTTATGACCTTCTAATTCAATATCGCAGCCTTCTATCGCCTCAGAATCTGGGTAGACTTACCTATGGCAGTTTCTACACCAAAGGGCGCACCAACACGCCTACTACCAACAGGCAGCTTAGCACTGAAAACAGTAGAAATAAAACTTTTGCTAGCACCAGAATTAAATAACACAGAGACTAAAGTTTGGTTTACTTGAAACGTACCTGACACAACATCGGGGTCCGTCCCAGCCTCCCTCTGCGTCATCATGAACGCTCTGGCACTTGCTCTCTGCCCTTCCCTCTAGCCTCCTTCACTACCGAACCTTCAGCCCTCGGCTTCTTGCAATCCCTGCTCATGTGGCGTATTTCTCCACAACTGTAACACCTCACAACCCCACATTCTCTAGCCATATGACCAGGCTTCCCACACTTGAAGTAGGGATTTGGTCCCCTTTTGCATTCTCCCGAATGCTCCATCTCGCATTTACCACATCTATTCGACCCCGCACCAGGTGCGACCACACTGCGGTCACCCCCCCGTGCGTGCTTATTATTCGCCGGGACACCACCCCGTCCAGTCCTCTTCCCACTCCAGTTCCGGTCTCCATCATCCTTCCTACTCACCTCCGCCATCACAGTCCTTTCATCGTACAACCTCCCCGCCAAGTCCACTGCCGACCTAAACGTGCTTGGTCGGGCAGCGATCATATGCCTGCGGATGTCCGCTGGCAAGCCTTGGATATACCTCTTGATCTTTCGTGATAGAGGCGTCACCTGATCCGGCACCAGACGTGCCATCTCGTTGAACTTCGTGGTGTATTGCTGATGTGTCATGGTTCCCGCCTCCAGCTGCAGGAACTCCCTCTCGACTTTATCCATCTCACGGTGAGGACAAAACTCCTCAATCACCAGCCTCTTCAACTCTGATCATCTCATCCTTCCGATAGCCCGACTACCCTCAGCTTGGACTATATTGTCCCACCAGCACAGAGCCGAGTGCACAAAAGAATGGGCAGCAAACTTCACCTTTTGATCTTCCCGGTACTCGCTGATATTTAAAACAGCTTCCATTTCTCTCACCCATCGGTGAGCAGCAGTAGCAGTGCCATTTCCATCGAAGTAGGGGGCTTGCATCGTTGAAACGCCCCATAGTTGCAGCCTCGTGCCGCCTCCGGCGCAGGCTCTTCTTCCTCTTCTTCATCATCGGAGAGAACCGTTTCGGTCTCCGGCCCCTCCTGTCCTCCCGAGGACCTGTTTCTCTCTTTTCTTTCTCCTTCTTTTACAGCCTTAATTACATCAGTTACCACAGACGGTAAGATCGTCTGCATGACCTGATGAACCTCCTCTACAACTGCCTCTTTCACTGAGGCCCTCAAATTCGCACTCTCATCACCCGCCTCTGGATGAGGGGTCTCGGGCTCTTCATGAGCCACCTCTTCAGCTCTGGGTCTTCCTCTCGTGACCCGTGGTCCAGCACCACGTCCACCACGATCTCCACGCGAAGCTTTAGACGATCTACCACCGGCCATCGTCACACACACTGAAAGATTCAAACACCAACACGGTCATTCAAGGGAACAGCTCAGTTTATGTCAAGTATAGTAAGTCCCTAATTACAGTGGCCAGTTGTGATTAGCCACTTACTTTACTCTTCATACCCCAAGCATTACCTATCCTGACTACATCAGTATCTAAATCTACATACAGCACATAAACCACATAACATGCGCACGTAATACCGATTAACATTAAGAAAAATACCTGATGGCACGCAGCTACTCAGATTGGCATCCCTCCCCTTTCCGTCCCATTTTCAGCTTAAGTTAAGGTTTATTTTGAAAATTTACCCGTTTCACTTAAACTTTGGCTCTGATACCAACTTGTAAGGCCCCGTTCACGGGACGCTTACAGTTGGATCCTCATCGCACATAAAACATATATTTTCATAATCTTACATAAAAACGTTGCAGCGGAAACATTTAAACAAAACATTCCATTTAATAATAAAGGCTTTTGCAAAATAATACATCGTTATCAAGTTACAAAATACATGTTGCATTACATCACAAAAGCATTATAAAAATGGATGCCATCCAAAAGAGCTGAGTAGCCGCCCCGTGCCATTCCTCAGCAACTTTACCTGCCAACTGGAAACACATAAAAGTCAGCGTTGCTGAGTGAGTTCTAGTTTTAAATAAAACATACTTTACTTCCTCTATAAAACCATTCGTTAATTTCGTACGCGAGCACACAACATACATACGTACAGATAATATAATTATTATCTTCCATTACGTTCGTTACATTCTTCCATTCTTTAATCATCGGACGTTACTTTATCTTTCGCTTCATTCGTTCATAACTTCTTTTCTTACGTCCGTTCATATCACACATATCGCACACTCGCACATTTCGCACTTTCGTATCTTCGTACCCATCGTACGTATCGCACAAATCGCACCAATGGAGTGGTCACTAAGACAGACTCCCCCTGTGTGTGTGAACTCTTAGGGGTTTAGCCAAAATCGCACGCTATCTCATGGGTTAGCCAAAATCGCACGCTACATAACACACAGTGAATACCACATCGCACGTATCGGGGCAATTACCAAAACTGAACCCCCTACTGTGTGTATGAACCCACATGAGTTAGCCAAAATCGTACGCTACATAGCACACAGTGAATACCACATCGCACGTATCGGAGCAGTCACCAAGACTGAACTCTTTAGGTGTCTATAGTCCCTTATGAGTTAGCCAAGATCGCACGCTGAAAATACACACACAGTTGAGCTAACAACTCTCAATGAGTTGTGAACCTCCTTTCTTTTACTCCCAAGCCAATCTAACTCTCATTCATTCATTCATGCATGCATTCATTCATCATGTTCCTCTTTTCGTTATCTTCCACTTTACGTTACATAATACTTTCATTTCATTCATTAACATACATCGCACAACCACGGGATGATAAGCATGCATAAACAGAAACATCAACGAGATCATGCAAATCATCATACATATCAGCATGCATACATAATCACACTTCGCACATACCCATCATATCATCTATGACCTCCAAAGTCAACTTACATAAACCCTCGGGAATCCCCCAAGTCAAAACCCACATCTGCACTTTCCCTCGAAAGTCATAAAACAAACCATCGTTCCTTCGGGCGTATGAGCCCTACTTGGGCGTATGGACACCGTCCAGTCGCATGGCCTTCCAGGCGACTGAACACTTAGGCGAATGGACATCAGGCGAATGGACCCTATGCGAATGGACCTATGGGCGAATGGACATCTATGCGTATGGACTCTCAGTCGCATAACTTTCATGCGTATGGCCTTCTGTCGCATGACTTCAAGCGCATGGGCTTCAGTCGCATACCCTTCGTGCGAATGAACCTCAGTCGCTTGGCCTCCAGGCGCATGAACCTCAGTCGCACGCCATTCGTGCGTATGAACCTCAGTCGCATACCCTTCAATCGCATGCCTTACAGGCACATGAACTTCAGTCGCATGAATTTTATGCGTATGGACCTCAGTCGCATGGCAATCGTGCGCATGGACCTCAGTCGGCCAATCAGCCGTATGGCCTCCAATCGCACTCCAGTCGGTCACCTAGCCCTAGCTGATGTAGAATGCAGTTCAGCCGAACGCAAACTGCCCTTTTCGGCCTCCAAGCTCTTCCAAACTCGATTTTAGCCCAAATCAACCATCCTAAACCTTCGAAACACCTACCACAACATCATTCAAGCATACACAAGCCCGAAATCCAACCCCATACGCAT
Organism: Flaveria ramosissima; assembly: GCA_025215565.1. NCBI lineage: Eukaryota > Viridiplantae > Streptophyta > Magnoliopsida > Asterales > Asteraceae > Flaveria > Flaveria ramosissima. The sequence goes on from CM046030.1 coordinate 52,219,327, forward strand.
CAAACACATACACATATGCATAAAAACGGGTCAACACCCAACTTTTTCAAAAACGGGTTTTAGATGTGTTCCAGCCCTAAAATCGTTTGAAAACATGTAAAAGCAGGGTCCTAGAACTCACACAAACGATCCCGACAAGAAGAGCTTCGATTCAACCCGCTACACTTCGACTTTCACGCTCGAATCCACCCGAACCAAGCTTTTCTCCCTTTTCTCCTTTTTCTCTTTCTCTTTGGCTGAAAATGGTGAGTGTGGGGTGCCTTCCCCCTTTTATACCCCCACTCATCCTACCTTCTCTCGTTTTGGCAAGTTTGGTCCCCCGACCATGGACTTTATTTCTTTTTCTTCTTTCGTCGGCTTCAAAGAAAATTTCCGGGTGTTACACTAGGAAGAATCTGATGGCCTCTATCCTTGCAACTGGAGCAAAGACTTTATCATAGTCTATCCCTTCTTCTTGTGTATAGCCTTGTGTTATCAGTCTTGTTTTTGTTTCTAACTATGATACCTCTGTCATCTTGTTTGTTACCTTGTGCCAATTGGATATTGGCCTTCAGGAAGATCAACAAGATTCCAAACTTTTTGCTTTCTGAATTGTTGAAGTTCTTCTTGCATAGCTTCAATCCAACTGTTGTCTTTTAATGCAGCAGTGATGTTAGGAGGAACAACATGTGAAAGAAAACAAGAGAAAAGGAAAATGTTGGTAGATCCCCCTTGGCTTCATGTGGTTCTTTCATTAAGATCACCAACGATGTTGTCTATTAGATGATTCTTATGAATTCCTGATGTTGGAATAGATGCAACTTGAATTGATGATTCCAAGTTGGTCATATTTGTTGATGGAGATAGATCCAACTGATATGAGGAATCAACAAAGTAGTCAAATTCTTCATCATGTTGATCTTCTGAAGCTGTATGAAAACAATCTTCATGAGATTGTGCCACAACAGATGTATGAATAACTTTCGCAGGAGGTACAGGAACATCTACGGATGTTTTTGTTGATCGGTTGATGTATTGTATTCCTTTGAAAGTAATGGAGTATCTAGATCTACTGATGTAGAAGGAACATCTGTTGATGCAGTGTTCTTTTCTCCGGATGCATTAGATACTTCTGCGAATGTAGAGTCAATTATTGTTGATACTTTGTTTACTTCCATCAGTGTTGTCATGGCTTGTATGAGATGAAGGACCAGGATCAGCAGCACTTGAAAAGTGTGAATTTGATACTCTTGGAGGATCTGTTGTTAATGGTTCTTCATTCATACTTGGAGGTACAAATGGATAGCATGTATCCATAGAACCTGCAACATTCAAATAGTCAATGTTAAATGAATTTGTTAGAGAATCTATATCAAACAGCCATGATGATCCTTTATAGTTTTGGAAATAAGGATTCACCAAAGGATACATTAGGTGTTTCCTCCATAATATTTTGATATGGTATGTAAACTCAATATGATTTGGATGTTGACAAGTAACTAACAAAAAAACCATCATAGGCTTTTTCAAAAAACTTTCCTAATTGATCTTTTGTGTTTAAGATAGACACATGACACCCAAAAGCTCTAAGATATCCTATAAAAGGTTTTCTTTTCAATAAGAGTTCATATGATGTTTTGTTGTGTTCTTTGACAATTAATGTCCTGTTTTGAACATTGCATGTTGTGTTTACTGCTTCAGCCCAAAAGGTTATTAGCAAATGTAAATCAGCTATCATTGTTCTTGCTGATTCAATAAGAGTTTTGTTTCTTCTTTCAACAACTCTATTTTGTTATGGAGTTCTTGGTGCACTGAATTGTCTTGTTATGCCTTTGTCCCTGCAAAAGGAATTTAAAACATGATTAACAAATTCAGATCCATTATCACTTCTTAAGATTTTGACTTTTAAATCAAGTTGATTTTCAATCTTAGTGATAAACTCCATTAATATTTATGATGTTTCACTTTTCTATTTTAAGAAAAAGACCTATGTGAATCTGGTGAAATCATCAACAATCACCAAACAATATTGCATCTTACCAATGCTCATCATATTGGTTGGACCAAAAAGATCCAGTTGAAACATTTTGAGTGGTGTTGTGTTTGTGTTGATTGTTTTGGATTTATGAGACACCATATGTTGTTTTCCTTTATAACATGATGAACAATGGTTAGAACAATAAAATTATTTCTTTGGTAGACCAATGACTAAGTCATTTTTCACCTGCTTGTTCATGTTCTTTATGTTTGAATGAACCAGCCTTCTATACCACAGTTGAGATTCATCTTCTGAAGACTTAGAAATCAGGCAGGTTTCATTGCTTGTGATAGAGGTGTTATTCATATCCAAAACATATGTGTTTTCTTTTCTTGATGCTTTAAGAAGGATCCAATCTTCTGGATTATGAAAACATGGCTTAAGAATGTAACAGTAAGAGTTATCAAATAAAGTGGTATAGTTTTGATCACAAATTTGAGAAACACTCAGTAAATTGTATTGTAAATTTTCATAATAATTTACTTTCTCAAACTTGAGTACACCATTTATTACCATTCCTTCACCAGCAATTTTACCTCCCTTCTTATACCCACTAAATGCCATATATGAAGCATTTCTATGTTTGAAATCATGGAGTAGAGAACAGTTTCCTGTCATATGCCTAGAACAACCACTGTCAACATACCATTTGTTGTTCGTCCTCTATGTTTGTTCCTGCATACATAATGAAATCAATTAGAATATGGAACCCAAGCGTTAATGATCTTGGGCTTACCACTTGTGTCTAAAATTTTTACTTACTCATGAATGAGTCTTGATGTTTTAGGTTTGATTTTAGACTCAATTGTTTCATTATGTTTTGTTTGTGGTGAGGATGATTCTGTTGAAGATTGGCTTGAAACACTCTATTCTTATTTCACAATCACTTCTTCTTTCACCTTCTCTTTGTTTCTCTTTTACTTAGAATTTGATGATGAACCTTGATTGAGGAAAGTTTCATCATCCTTTGATTTTGATTGTGGTATTTGAGTACCCTTTTCAGAATGATCAAAGAATATTTCATCAGCACTGGTTGTCTTCTCATTCAACTCTAGCTTCTTGTGAGGTGTTTTGAGTTGAGTATGTTGTTTCACCTTCTTCTTCACTAGTTTATCATCAGCAGATGGTTTTTTCTTTGTTTTGGGCATCTTTTGTTTTTGCTGCTGCTTTTTGGACTTTGAATCTTTTTTACTGTCACTTGATTGTGAGTCTGATTCAACCTTCTCATATTGTTCCTTCTTTATGCTCTTTCTTTTGTTATTTTTGTTGTAATAACATTCCTGAGTAGAACGGTTATTCTTGTTACAAATAGCATAGTGTTTGTTAAAATAACAATCTGAAGTCATATGATTGTTCATATTGCAGATGGAGCAATAACTGCTGAAGTAGCATTCATCAGTGTTGTGATTATGCATATCAGACCACTTGCAATATTTCTTCTCTACTTCACTTGCAGACTCAATCACTTTCTTTTTCTTTAACTAAGTTTGAGCAAACTCATTTTCAAATTTGTAGCTGAGGAATCCTTGTCATTCCACGACATGATGTCAAAGGGTTCTTGTTTAGCAGCAGATGATTTCAGTTGCTTAGGATTCACAGCTTTCTGCTGCTTGACTTTCTTCTTGATGTTAATTGATGCAGCTGATTTTTGCTTCCGTTGATCTTCTACGGATGTTGTAGATAGATCAACATGTTTCTTCTTCCGTAGAAGTTCTACTAATGGAGATTTCTTTGTCTTTTCTGCGGAAGAGATTTTTACTTCTTCCGTAGATTTCGCCTTGACATCAATTTTAGCTGTTGTTGATATTTTTGTTGTTTGTTGAGTTCATGAAGTCCGTCATTTAGCTGGGCTGTCCTCTTATAAATTATCTTTAGCATTATTCTTTGATTTGGAGGATAAGGAAGCTTGATATCTTCAAGAACTTTGGGCTTGATGGGTTCAAATGGAACATTCTTTCCCTTACCCAAACCATCAACATTTTGCTCATCATGTTCATCAGAATCACCCAAGTCATCACACTCATCAAAGTCAAATTCTGAGTCATTATGTTTTAAAACGTCTTATTTAGAATGCTCAGTTTCACTCACCTCGGTATCACAATCATTTACCAATTGATTAGTTTCAGTTTTTGACTCAATTTTGGTGCTTGGCACAAAATGATTTCATAAACTGTTAGTCATAGACTCAAGTAAAGGTGTATAGTTATCATTCAATGGGGGTGCAACAGCATTAAATCCCAATGTAAGGATTCCTGAAGTCTGATGCAACCCAAAACATCCTAAGTGTCTCAGCAACATGCACTAAGTACTGAAGTGAAGAATGCTTCGGAAGTTTTACACAATGCATTAGATAATACTCTAAGTGTAAAATCTTCCGAAGCCAAGACCAATATCTTCCGAAGCCAAACATGAAGTCTTCCGAAGCTTCAGAGACAAAGTCTTCCGAAGCTTCAACCTATGAAGACAGATTTCTTCCGAAGACTTTTAGTACACATGCTTTATCTGATGTACTGTTCCATAAAGCACCTTTTCCGCTGCATCTCTGTAAAGTCACCAACTTACATGAGTTGGTGAAAAGGGACTTGCTTTTGGTAACTGTACATTAGGTCTTGAGTCTGTAACTTTCCACTTTATGTACTTTATCCTTTTTGTAATGTATAAGGATGTGAGCTATGGCATGTCATAGTCACAAGGTCAAAAGGCAGATATGCCTTTTGATCCTACAATTGATTTTGTTAGTGTCTAGTCAATTGTATCCAGCTGGCTTTCAAAGTATAGCCGGCTGTAGGTTGTAGTATAAGTATTCCAAGTTCTTGTATCTTTCTTTATGCTTTGTAACACTTGTAAGAGAACTTGAGAAAGCAATATACTGCCTCCTTGAAACCCATACTCTCTTGTTCTGTCTCTTGCTTTACTTGTGTTCTTTGTATCACTTTGGTTAACCCAGTTCACTGTTTGATTAAAGTTTAGTTAATCTCCTCATTGTGTTGTTGTGTAGTAATTGTGTTTAAGCCCTTAAACGGTCCTGCAATTGGTATCAGAGCATTCCAGGCTCTTGATATAAGATCTAACCATCTTAAAATCCCTCACACACACAAAAACTAAACTCTTCAAATGGCTTCCATCTCAAAGACTGATATGGAGACTGGAACCATGAACAAATCCCCACTGATCACTCTTGATGATTTTGACACCTGGTGCATGAGGATGGAAGGCTTCATCAGGTCTCTTGATTCAAGAATGTGGGAATCTGTTGAGAATGGACCTTTCATACCCAGCACCCCTTCTGCTACTGGTGCTGGAATGATTCCTAAAGATGTGGCCAACTACTCAGATGAAGATAGAAAAAGAGTAGAGATTGACAGGAAGGCCATGACTGCTCTTCAGACTGCTCTCCCAAACGCTGTATACAGAGGTTTTAAGAAGTGCAAGACAGCCAAACAGCTGTGGGATGCACTGAAGCTGATGTATGAAGGCTCCTCTGAAGCCAAGGAGAACAAGAAAGATCTTCTGAAGCAGCAGTTCGAAAATTTCACCTTCAAAGCAGGTGAAACCATGACCCAACAATACTTCAGGTATGTTGAGATTGTGGATACCCTAGTGGATGGAGGAGTTCCTCTTGAGAACAGGGACATTGTAAGGAAGTTCATGTCCTCACTTCCTAGGCAATGGACACACTATTGTGTGGTGATCAAGAGGACTGAGAACCTTAAAACTCTTACTCTGACAGAGTTGTATGGGATTCTCAGTGGATACCAGATGGAGATGAACATGCAAGGTTCATCTGGCAACTCCAACAATCAAATGGGTTCAGCCCTTCGTGTGGTTAAAAGGGACAGCATAGAACCCCAACATCATCTCATATGCTACCCTGACAACTCACAAAAGGGTCCTTTCATCACCTTCCCGGAGACACCAAGGGAGAACTTTACTCAAGGAAGCCCATCCCAAGAGACAAGTTCTTCTCAAGCCTTTGTGTCTACTGATGAAAGCTGTGGGAATTATCTCTTCACTCTTGAAGACCTGGACTGTATCCATCCAGATGACCTGGAATACATGGAGATAGTTCAGCAGATGGCTCTCCTCACTCACAGAGCCAAGAAGTTCTACAAGAGGACAGGAAGAAGATTTCCAAGCAATGCTACCAGTGGTAAGTTTGGGCTGGATAAAAGCAAAGTTAAGTGTTACAACTGTAACCTTATGGGTCACTTTGCTAGGGAGTGTAAGGCACCTAAAGCAAATGGGGGCCAAACACAACCCAGACCAAATTACACTGACAAAGCCCCTCAGGCTGAGAAGACAAAGCAACATGCTGCTGTTGCTGTTGAAGAGGGAGGCTTTGACTGGAGCTTTCAGGTGGAAGATGCTTCTCCAAACCAAGCACTGATGGCTGACCATGATGAAGCCAAGGTATTGGAACATCTCTGCTCTCCTGAATGCATTGCTAAAGTAAATAGATACAGGTCCTACAACTTAGAGATGAGATCTGATCTTGAGTCATTAACATATTAAAATCTGATTTTAGAAAGTCTGAAAATGATTACAAGTTAAAGATAGAGGACTTGGAGAAAACCATTTCAGTACTAAAACATGAACATACAGATTTTAGAACTCAGATCCAAGATCTCATCACTAAGTTGACTGAGTGCCAGGCTGAGCTTGTGATCAGCAAAGCCAAGGCAGAGAAGAGTGTTCTTGAAGAAGAGACCTTCAAGAACATGATATCCTCATCCCTGCACAACAAAGTTGCTATCAAAATAGACAGGGACTGGGATCAAATGAGATAGCTCCTCCACACACAATCTTGTCTGTAAGATCTCCTAGGTGTGGAACTTGTGAAGATGAGCTTCCTCTCATAGATCCTATAAGTGAGGATGATGAAGAAGTGATAGTGAAGAATTCCTCTGAGAAGAGTGAAGAAGAGGATTCTTCCAAGGGCCACTATCCTTCTGAGGAGAAGAAATCAACTGTGATGACCAAGTCCAAGAGAAAGAACTTGATCAGGAAGAGCAAAAGGAAAGCAAAGAAGGCTCAAGAAATCAAGGCTACTTTTGATGCTAAGCAGAAACAAGTTTTTATCTCTGCAGGTTTCAAAGTAGTAAGGACTGAAGACATCAACCAAGACTCCTCAGCTAAGAGTCATGGTTCTTGTTCAAATCATCTCAGTGCAAAGAAGAAGACTGAGCTGCTGTGTACCACTGCTGCACAGCCTGGACCATCAAACTCCAAGAACAGTTCACAGCCCAAAAGAACTGTCTCAGCATCTACCAAGATGAAGGTGGAGAAGGGATGTGACCAAAGCCAGTCTTGCTCTCAAAAGGAGACTTCTTTGAAGAAGAAAATGTTGTGTGTCATGTGTGAAAGTACTTCTCACATTGCTAAGGATTGCCCATACAATCCTAAAAGTACTGTCCACATGACCAATACAAAGACTTCAAAGAGTCTCAAGAAGTCTCAAGCTTCGGAAGGAAAGTCTGTTTCCTTCGGAAGCTCCAAATCAAAGAAGAAGGTAAATGGAAAATTACCTTCGGAAGCAAAGTGAGTTCTTCCGAAGCACTGAAGTCTGCTGCAGTGACTGTAGATTCTTCCGAAGGTTCAGTCATCAAAACTTGTGAAGTTCCAAAAGCTTCTAAGGTTTTGAAGGTCAAGTCCAAGACTCCAAAGGTGGTGTGGAAGTCTAAGAAAGACCAAATGACTGAGGTTTCTCCATCAACAACAGCTGAAGATCCCCATAGTACAACCATAGGATCTATTACTGTTGCATTACCTTCTATTACACTTAATGAGCCCAAGACAAGTAAGGCTTGGGTTTCCAAATGTAACTAATCATTTTCTTTGTGCAGGAACAGCTCAAGACAAACAGGAATGTCTGGATAATTGACAGTGGCTGTTCCAGGCACATGACAGGCAATAGGTCTCTACTCCATAATTTTGAGAGAATTGATGGAGGACCAGTTGCTTTTGGAGGAGATGAAGGTGGTTACATTTCTGGAAGGGGCAAGGTCACAAATGGTAAGCTCAGCATTGAGAAGGTAAACTTTGTTAAGGAGCTTGGGTACAATCTTCTGAGTGTATCCCAATTTTGTGATCAGAGTCATAACATGCTCTTTACTGAGCATGAGTGCATTGTTCTCAAGCCTGGTGTGGTCATTCCTCATGAGCATATCCTGCTCAGAGCCCCCAGGAAAGGGAACATGTACAAGATGGATTTGCAAGAAACATCTCCCTCTGGAGAAGTTTCATGCTTTCTATCTAAAGCAAATAGTGATGAGTCTTTCCTATGGCATAAAAGAATGTGCCATGTAAACTTTAAGAACATGAATAAATTAATTAAACATGATCTGGTAACTGGAATGCCAAAGAAAGAGTTTACAAGTGATGATCATTGTGTTGCATGCCTGAAAGGGAAGCAACACAAGGTATCTCACAAGCCTAAGGAAAAGAACTCCATCACTACTCCCCTACACTTGTTACATATGGATCTCTTTGGCCCCACCAGTGTAATGAGTTTAGGAAGGACCTCTTACTGTTTGGTGATCACAGATGATTTTACAAGATTCACTTGGGTCTTTTTCCTTAGAACTAAGGATGAAACCCCTGAGATTCTGAAGAATTTCATCTTAAAAGTTGAGAATCAATGTGATCACAAGGTCAAAACCATAAGATGTGATCAAGGAACTGAATTCAAGAACCAAATCCTTGATACATTTTGTGATGAAAAAGGTATTACAAGACAATATAGTGCTCCCAGGACTCCTCAGCAAAACGGAGTTGCTGAGAGGAGAAACAGGACACTTATTGAAGCTGCAAGAACTATGTTGTCTGACTCTAAACTGCCTATCACCTTCTGGGCAGAGGCAGTTAATACTGCTTGCTATGTGCAAAACAGAGTTTTAGTAGTTAAGACACATGGTAAGACTCCTTATGAACTTTGGCACAAGAGGAAACCTTTCATTGGTTTTCTCAGGTCATTTGGATGTCCCTGCACCATCTTGAATACCAAAGATCAAATTGCCAAGTTTGCTGAGAAATCAGATGATGGACATTTCATTGGATACTCTTCCAAGCTAAAGCTTATAGAGTATACAATCTCAGAACTAGAATTGTTGAGGAGTCAGCCAATGTGACTTTCAATGAGCACACACCCTGTGTGGCTGGTTCTGGTCCGGATTGGCTGTTTGATCTTGATTTAGTTACCAACTGTTTTAACAAATCTTGTGAGCATGTTTCAGGATCTGCAGAAAATCTAAATACAGGTGATCCTGATCCAAGATTTGAGCTAGGAAGACCTCAACTCATACATCTTCAGCTCCAGTTGGAACTACTTCAGCAAATGAGGTTTCTATCAGCACAACAATGACAAATTCAGCTGATACATCTGGCATGCCTTCAAATTCCAGCTCAGAGGCCTCTCAACCAGATAAAGACACCTCACTTGTAGAAGACAACAATGGTGATGGTGATAGTGATCAGGAATTTCTTGATGCTAATAACCATACCATAGATGACAACATCAATGATGTCACACACTCATTGGATCAAGTTAATCTTGATAAGTGTGATAATGTGGAGGGTGAATCTTCCAGACCAGATCTAAATTTCTCAAATTTGGATCTTTCTCAGCAACTTGCTGTGATCCCTCAGCTAAGGATCCACAAGTCTCACCCCACCACAAACATCATTGGAGATGTTGTCACAGGGGTAAGAACAAGAGGACAAACCCATGAAGCAAATGTTTGTCTTCACTCTTGTTTCTTATCTCAGATAGAGCCCAAGAAAGTTGATGAAGCTCTAAAGGATGGAAGTTGGGTTGAAGCTATGCAACAAGAGCTGCTTCAATTCAAAAGGCAGAAAGTTTGGAACCTTTGTCCTCTTCCTCATGGGAAGACTACCATTGGAACCAAATGGGTTTTTAGGAATAAGAAGGATGATAGAGGAATCATCATCAAGAACAAGGCAAGACTAGTTGTTCAAGGATACACACAAGAAGAAGGGATTGACTACACTGATGTCTTTGCTCCTGTAGCAAGACTAGAAGCTGTTAGGATATTCCTGGCATTTGCTGCATCCAAGAACTTCAAGGTCTACCAACTTGATGTAAAGTGTGCTTTCTTATATGGAGTGATTGATGAGGAGGTTTATGTCAAACAGCCACCTGGTTTTGTAGACCCTGATCATCCTGATTATGTCTGCAAGCTTGACAAAGCTCTTTATGGGCTGCATCAGGCACCCAGGAAGTGGTATGAGACACTATCTGAGTATCTTGTAAACATGGATACAGGAGAGGTACTATAGATGGAACTCTCTTCATCAAAGGACAGGGAAATGACTTATTGCTGGTTCAAGTATATGTAGATGACATCATCTTTGGTTCAACTAATCCAAAGCTCTGCAAAGACTTTGAGAAGCTGATGAAAGACAGATTTGAGATGAGTTCAATGGGAGAACTCAACTTCTTTCTGGGAATTCAAGTGAAGCAGGTTGAAGATGGCATCTTCATAAGTCAGTCAAAGTATGTTCAAGACATACTCAAGAGGTTCAACATGACTGATTGTAAGATTGCTAAGACACCCATAGCCAGAAACCACTCCCTTGGTCCAGATCTTGAGGGGGAGTGTGTAGATGAACACTTATACAGGGCTATGATTGGGTCTCTTATGTATCTTACAGCTAGCAGGCCTGATATCATGTTTGCTACATGTATTTGTGCAAGATATCAAGCCAACCCTAAGATGTCTCACTTAATCACTGTGAAAAGGATTTTAAGATACCTCAAAGGTGCTTCAACACTTGGTCTATGGTATCCAAAGAATCCTAATTTCAATCTGTATGCCTATACAGATAGTGATTATGGTGGTTGCAATATGACTGCAAAGTCTACATCTGGGGGATGTCAATTCCTTGGTGGAAGGGTGGTCTCATGGCAATGCAAGAAACAATCCTGTGTGTCTGCATCAACTGCTGAGGCTGAATACATTGCTGCTGCAAGCTGCTGTGCTCAAGTGCTTTGGATTCAAAATCAGATGCTGGACTATGGATTTAACTTCAAAGAGACTCCTATCCACATAGACAACAATAGTGCTATCTCTATCACTGAGAACCCTGTGCAGCACTCAAGGACCAAACACATCAACATCAGGTATCATTTAATAAGAGATAACTATGAAAAGGGATTAATTAAACTAGTCAAAGTTCATACAGATGAACAATATGCTGATCTGTTCACAAAAGCTTTTGATGAACAGAGATTTAAGTATCTGATATCAGCTATTGGGATGATTAACTTTGAGTAGACTTTTTCTTAAAACTAATTCTAATTATTTCTTCTTAAAATATGTGTGTCCTAAGTTGTCTAGTTCATCACTTTCATAAGCTCATGTTTTCTTTGGATGTAAAATTCTTTTTGAAGACTTTCCTTAGATTCTTGAAAATTTTTGATACTTCGGAAGATAAAATTTTATCTTCGGAAGAAAAACATGTCTTCAAAATAAATAACTGTCTAAGAGATTTTACCTTCGGAAGAAGTCAAATTCATCTTCCGAAGCTTAAAATTCTTATCTCAGACACTTATTCATTTTTAAGGACTTTTTCCTTCCGAAGCAAAATTAACCTTCGGAAGCTTTGTTTATTTTATACAAAGCATCAAGGGTTTATTTCTCTTCCGAAGCATAAATCTTCAAGACTCTCAGGAAAATCTTCCGAAGCCATTTTAGCTTCGGAAGCTTTTTCAATCAAAACTTCCGAAGACAAATTACCTTCGGAAGCTTTTCGAATTCCAAGAAAACTACTTTTTGAGCAAAAGTAAACTACCTTTTCAGAGGTGGGACCGACTTCCGGATTTCAAAGTTTATCCTCTTTCATTAACTTTGGTTCAAATCCCTTTTCACATAAATACCCAACGGTTCCCCCTCTTTCCCACTATCTTCCTCAATTCTACTATTTCTCTAACCTAATTCTCTAAACCGCCTTTGCTTTCTACCTTTCTTCACCCTTAAGCTTCTGAAATGGCCAACCTTAACCGCAGAAACAACCCAGATTTCTCCATGCAACTTCACAGGCAACATAATCAAGTTGCTCTGTTAAGCTCTGAGAAAGATGCAAGTTTCTCAGAGATTTGCCAATTCTTGACTCTGTCAAACTATTTCACCTCCCTGACCATTGATCCTACTCTATATGAGGATCACTTGCTTGAATTCTGGAAGACCTGCCAAGAGGTCATTATGGATGGGGAGAAGGCACTGTCTGCCACAGTGCAAGGGAGGACAATCTTCATCACTCCGGCCATCATTAACCAACATTTGCAGCTGGATGATGAAGAAGGTGAGGTGTCCTTCCCAAAGAAGCTGTTAATCATTCTTTTGAGCAGATGGGCTATGAGGGAGATTTCTCTGTAAAGACCTTCAGGAAAGGGAAGGTCTCATCCCAATGGAAATTCCTGCTCCATGTGGTTATCCACAGCTTATCAAACAAGCATGGTGGATGGGACCAGATTCCTGAGGATCTCTCCTTTATAGTTCATGGAATGGTTCAGGGGGTCAAGTTCAGGTATTCACAATTTGTTTATACTAATTTACTTGCAAACTTAGACTCCTTAGAGTATTACATGTTTCCTAGATATGTTCAACACATTCTCAACTGTGAACTGGGCTCACAGTTGAGGGAAACAAGTAATATTCTTAAATTGGGACAGATGAAGCCCGGCATCTTTAAAATAATGAAGAAGCCAACTGTAGGCTTCTCAGGGGTAGAAACAGCCCTAGTCCCCAAAATGTTAGAGCTCATTGCTCAAGGTGACAACCTAGCAACACAAGCTAGTGTTGAACCCACACCTCTTTTATCCTTACCCCTAAAAAGACCAGAAATCACCCTCACCTACCAAAGAAAATCCAAACGAACCCCTGCTCAGGCTATTGAGTCTGTGCAGGCCCCCATATACTCAACCTTACAGGAAGAAGTGGACACTAGAGCTCCCACTTCTCCTGAGGAGCAAACCACTCCCATTACTTCACCTATCAGGGCTGAGGTTCCTCAAGCTCACCCTGATGAGCTCACTAGCCCAACAGCCTTAAGCCTTCACTCTGAGTCTCAACACTCAAGTGAACAACCTTCAGGGGACAGCTACCATCCCCAGCCTTTGGATCTCAACCAACCAATTCCCAACCTATCCTTTTATACTGATGAAGACTTAGGATTCAGTGAGTACCATGAGTCTCTCTTCTCCTCCCCTACTCAAAGAGAGATGAGTACCTCTGACTCTCCTCAGTCTATCCCACATCAGTCACCTATTACTGAGGTGGACACTTCTGAACCTGTTCAGGATGTCCATATGGAAGAGGCTCTCACTTTTGAAAGTGATTACATCATTAAGACCTCAACCATGGCAACTCAGCCCACTGGCATCTCAACTGAGGCTGCCAGTGAGCAGAGGAAAACCAGCAGCCAAGAAACTCAAGCTGGTGGTGAGAGAGAGGACTTTGGTCCAATCATCTCATCCCCCAATGATCTTCTGATGAAGATGAGGGGAATTTGAGACTAAAGGTGCAGAAATTGTCAAAAACATGCACCTATTTAGTCTCTAAGGTTAGTCACTTGGAATCTCAGGTGACTACCCTGCAAAACAGGGTCAATGATCAGCAACTCCAGATTTCATATCTGAAGGAAAAACTAGCTGGGAGACCTTTAAGGAGAGCTCAACCAGGAACACAAGAACCTGTGGAAGTGATTGACTTATCCTCCAGCTCACCTATGCAAGTGGGTGATGCTACCAAAAAGGGGGAGAAAGTTATTACAACCACAGAACCTGGGAGTTCTTCAGAGAGAATGGACATAGAGGACTCACCATCCTCACTTGCTGTTGTGCATTCTCAGCAACTTCCTCAAGTTCACATTAATGTGGACTCTATAGACTCACTCATCAGGAGTCTCTTTGAGGAAGGTATACCAAGGGTTGTCTCATCTCCACCACAAGGAACTGGCAATTACATCATAAGGTGGAGGTATGATGATGACAAAGAGCCCTTATACTTCACAGAGTTCAAGGCCAACAAGAAGTTTTTCAATTCCAAAGCCTGAGCTTCTATGAAAGACTGGATTTAGTCAACTTGCCACTTGTCAATCCAAGCAATTCAAGACAAGCTGACAGGCTGGCTCAAAGAATCCAGGACAGGATCCTTGCAGAGTTCACTCTAAGAAGGAGACTTAGGCAATCAGGCAATGTCATCGGTCAACTGGATGTTGAGGTGGACCCTAAGATTAGTTTCATAGGGGAAACCTTGACTGAAGGCCCAGTGGCAGAACCTGAGACCCCTGTCTCATCATCAACAACTGCTGCAGAGGTCCAAACTCCATCTGAGACACCTGCTGGTGAAGGTGTTTCTCAGCCTCTCTCTGGCCAGAGCATGGAAGCTACACCAAGCAATGAAGGCCAAGCCTCAATCCACCCTGAGTCACAAAGGTCTGTTGGTGACAAAGGGAAAAGGATAATGACTCCTGAGGAAATTGAGGAGGAAGAGAGAGAGAAGAAAAGAGGCTAAGGGGAGAAAGTTCTATGGGTCATCTAGCTTCATGCAAGCTGCAATCAGGGCTGCTCCCAGACCAAATACTCAAGATGATGAGTTAAGGGCAGTCAGGATTACCTATTTACAGACCAGGAACTATGACATTGATGAAATCATCTCCCTCCCCTTAGAAGAGTTAAATGAACTGGCTGACATGGAAGTGTCAAGAGAGATGAAGGAGAAAGAGGATGCAAGGCTACTTCTCCAATTCAAAGAGGAGAAGAGACAGAAAAGACTTTACAAGCATGCTCCCACTCTCTCACCAGTTCAAGAAAGTCCTGCACAGGAAGATGTGGCTCCACAAGAACCTCAGGTAGATAAAGAAGAAGATAGGATCAAGATGATCAACTACCTGAGTGCCACAGGCTTCTATCAGGCAGATGCACTTCTTCCCCTGTCCTATGACTTCATTGAGTTCGAGTACCTAAAGCAACTTGAGCTTGAGCTAGTCAAAGAAAGAAAAACAACCAAAAGGAAGCTAAGGGAAGAAGCTGCAAAGTCAAGAGCCATCATTCAAAAGAATGCAAAGAAGTCTGCTGACAGACAAAGAATGGTGAGCTTCTTGAAGCGATATGGATTCTCCGGAAGGAGACTTGGCCCCATGTCTCTATCCACTATGGATGAGCATATAAGGGTGATCAAGCAGAAGATTAAAAGTGGAGAACTCATTGACTTGCACTCTCTTCCAAGTCAAGTCCCACCTGAAGTGGAGGTCAAGTTTGAACAACCAGAGACACCTCAACCAGCACCTCCAGCTGAGCCTCAGCAAGCTTCATCTTCTGATCCTAGGCAGGGTCAAACTCCCTCTCCTTCTGAACCTGTGAGGGAGGAACACCCAACTGAGAAAGACACTGATGATCAACATGGTGCTGCAGACCAGTCTTCTCAGTTAAAGACATCCAAGAGGAAGTAGAGGATGGCTTCTAAACCAAAGACTAAAAAGAAGAAGCCAAAGTCATCTACCTCTGCACCTCAGGCTGAATCAGATCAACCTGAGGAAGTGCATGAGGAGGCAGCCCAATCAACTCCTATTCAAGTGGCTCCTCTAACTACTGAGACACCCATCTTGTCCTGGACTTACTCTACCAATCCAGAAAGATGGAATGTTATCAGAGATCAAGGTGTTGAGAATGTCTACTCATGGCAAGACATAATCAACTTACCTCTGCATGATCTCTTTGAGATGAGAAGATACTATGAGAGTCTTGATGATCTTGACCATTTAATGAAGAAAGGAATGGTCCTGATTGTACTGAAGACTACCAACATTTGAAGATCTTCTAAGTGTTTTGGTAGCATCAGCCTAGGGGGAGTTTGTAAGGATTCCTGAAGTCTGATGCAACCCAAAACATCCTAAGTGTCTCAGCAACATGCACTAAGTACTGAAGTGAAGAATGCTTCGGAAGTTTTACACAATGCATTAGATAATACTCTAAGTGTAAAATCTTCCGAAGCCAAGACCAATATCTTCCGAAGCCAAACATGAAGTCTTCCGAAGCTTCAGAGACAAAGTCTTCCGAAGCTTCAACCTATGAAGACAGATTTCTTCCGAAGACTTATAGTACACATGCTTTATCTGATGTACTGTTCCATAAAGCACCTTTTCCGCTGCATCTCTGTAAAGTCACCAACTTACATGAGTTGGTGAAAAGGGCCTTGCTTTTGGTAACTGTACATTGAGGTCTTGAGTCTGTAACTTTCCACTTTATGTACTTTATCCTTTTTGTAATGTATAAGGATGTGAGCTATGGCATGTCATAGTCACAAGGTCAAAAGGCAGATATGCCTTTTGATCCTACAATTGATTTTGTTAGTGTCTAGTCAATTGTATCCAGCTGGCTTTCAAAGTATAGCCGGCTGTAGGTTGTAGTATAAGTATTCCAAGTTCTTGTATCTTTCTTTATGCTTTGTAACACTTGTAAGAGAACTTGAGAAAGCAATATACTGCCTCCTTGAAACCCATACTCTCTTGTTCTGTCTCTTGCTTTACTTGTGTTCTTTGTATCACTTTGGTTAACCCAGTTCACTGTTTGATTAAAGTTTAGTTAATCTCCTCATTGTGTTGTTGTGTTGTAATTGTGTTTAAGCCCTTAAACGGTCCTGCACCCAACCCGTACATGTTCTTTGATTCAATATGAGAGTTTAACAATTTCTCATATTGCTAAGATGATAATTGAAACTTCTGAAGTTTCACTTCAGTTGATGCATGATCAGACATGGATTTTGTTAAAGAGGTGGTCAAATGCTCAACTTTTTCTTTTAAATTGTAATTTTTAGAAACAAATTTATCTAAATCCTTTTGTAAAGAGGTGATTTAATCTGATATAATTTATGTTGTCTAACATGAGATTCATTCAAAACCAATGTTTCTTTTACTTTGTTAGCCAATTGTTGAGCATGGACTCTATATCTCTCTACCTCCTCAACACAAATTTATGAACACAATTTGTCCCTTACCTCTCTAGCCATAGGTAGACTTTGTTCTCTATGTTGGCCATTAAATCTTGATTTTCTTCCAACACCTCATTCTTATATATACTCCAATCATAGGTTCCATCTTGCAGAATGATCAACCCAATTTCCTTGGTTTTACTTGCTCCTGCTAATGAATTTGTGGCAGGTGGGGAAGAGTTTGTAAGTTGAGGTTGTTTGAAAGTTGTTAGACGTGCTAATTGTTGGTAAGATTGATGTTGTTGAGACTAATGTTGTTGATTTTGTCTCATATCAGTTGTTGATTGCTTATTACATTCCCCTGATAAGTGCCCATACAAATTTGCATTTTTAGCATCTCACTTTGGACTTATCAACACCAATTTTTGTTGTTCTACCTACAGCTACCAATCTGTTGTTTCTTCTCAGATACATTTTGGCTCTGTAAACAATCATGGCTATTTGCCATTGCAGATCCATCTTTTCATCTTCATCTGGATATAGTTCCTCATGATCCTGCTGGCAAATATGTGTAGGTGTCAATGTGCTACCCAGATAAGCTTGAAAGCTTGAACTGAATGTTGCAAAAGCTGCCTTCTGTTCTTTTGAGTCTAGAACTATAGTAATTGGTTCTGTTTGATTGTTGTTTTTGTTGGATGAGGATGCCTTTGTTGATGCAGCAGAAGAGTTTTTTCCCCCATCATGTCTTCCTCTCTCTTTCCTTTGAATTGCTTTGAGAGTTTGATCTGGATGGCCTTGAAGCATAAAAACAAACTTCTTCTTCATCGTCACTCAAAGCACAAGAGCTTCTATCATCATAATTGGAAGTAAAAGCACTTCCAACACCTTTAGTTTCTTCTAACTGGTATGGAGCAATGGGTGCTTTTACACTCTTGTTTCTTGTTTTCTCATCTGGTTCAAGTGCTTCTACTTTAGCTACCAAGGTATCTAGCCTGATGGCTTTAAGATCAAGGGTATTCTTGAACATGGATACTGTTTGAGTCCAAATTTCAGGTAAAGTATGGAGCATCTTCTTGTTTAACTCCTTATTGGTGTATTTCAACTCCAAGATATTCATCTCAGTCACTAACTACATGAATCTATGAAGTTGTTAAGGAATAGATTCACCCTCAATATGATGGAAAGTTTCATATTGTGAGCAAAGTGTATCCTTTCTTATTCTTCTGGTCTCATCACTCCCTTCACAAAGAGTGTGCAAAGTCTTCTATAAGGAGTTTGTTGTTTTGTAATTTTCATACCTGAATAAGAGGTGTTCAGGTAGAGACATAGTAAGCATACTGTATGCTCTAATATCAACTTTGACATTCTTTGCATCCTCAGGTGAAAGATCGTTTAGACATATGGGTTAATTGTTGTCCTTGTAATCAGGTCCAAGTGTTAGTGGAATATAAGGACCTTCAGTGATGGACACCCATAAATCAGAATCAGTGTAATTCACATAATTCCTAACCCCGATTTTCCATATTTTGAAATCAACTTAGTTTCCAACTTTGGAGGTTGGTAAGCTGATCCAACAAGTGAATTACTCATCTTAGTTAATGTGATAATTGTCAAATAAAAATTTTATTTGTAAATGAACTAATTAATGACAAACTCTTGATTATCGGTTAATTAAGTCGTTAAAATCAAAATTAGTCAATCAACTTAACAAATTCTCAACCGATATGGAATTGAGGATGTTCGATAATAAGTTCTGTTCAAATTTGTTTGAACAACCGTCGATTATCGATCAATGACACAAATTCTACGAATCAAAGCGACTTTGATGTAGAATGATGTGAATCGAGCAATGGAACAATACTCGTCGAACGATAAATCATGGTTTGATGATTTTAAATTGATTACACAAAATTGTTGAGTAGAATTCCTTTGTTAGCTATCGATTAGCTTAACTCAACTTGTGTGTTGATTAATTCATTCAATAACACCCTTGAATCTGAGTTATGAACTCTTAAGTTGTTATGAACACCATAACGCAATTTTACTCAAAATCAGTAGATCTAATCAGAAATCTGAAAGATCTAATGATATAAACAATCAATTAAATAAATCTAACACTGATAGATCAATTGATATAGATCAATGAGCATGAGGCTCTAATACCACCTATGAATCGAATGATTGAAACAGGAATTATCAGGTTAGATAGCACAAATTGTGATCGTGAAATTACCACTACTTGTTTTTTAAATGATTGATGATGAAATAACAATTGTAATATGAATCAATGAAGAACAATTAAGATAAATGTAAAAATAGATGAACATAATGAATAAGCAAACACGTTTGATTCAAAAGTTTTTCATTAATACTGATTAACGATTACAATTGAACAAATAATGATTGAATGATTGATATTGTTGATTTACTAGTAATCCAAGTACACGTTATTAGTAAGTTGTGAATAGATTGTGTAAATGCCTGAAAAGTAGCATGAACTATGGCTTGTATTATTTACATTTTCCTTCTGTCATAGAAGGATATTTTAAAGAATTTTGGGTAGCTAGATGGATGTGTATTCTCTCTAGGAAACTTGACATTAGAATGTGAATTTGCATTGTTAAATCTAGTTGTAGCTGGTGAGGAAGCTGAATAGCTAAGGAAAATTTTGAGATTCCATTGTCACTAGAACTGATATCATATATTTTTATCAAATGTAATGGTGCTGACGAAAGATTATAGTCAGGTGTATAATGAAAAGTCTGGGCGGTTATGTGTTATAAATAGCATGATTTATGAGCTCATCATGCATGGTGTGATGTCTGTTAAATTATTAAGATCTAAGTATATTTTGACTGAGTATCTAATTAAAGAGTTAGGAAGAGATCTCGTGAATAAATCAGTCATAAGGATGGGTTTTGTTAGTGCTCTTAAAAAGATTAACATGTTGTCTTTAGTTGTCTTTTAACATTTTGTAATAGTATAGGGACTATTTGTGTAATTAGTTAGTTCCTTTACTTTTTGTTTTCAGTATAAATAGTTTAGACTTACAATTAGTAGGTAACTAAGAATTGTATTCGAATCTGCTTTCATACTTGTAATTGTCTGAACTTGATATTAATGAAAACTTGAATTTTGTTGATATCTTGTTTTGATTTGATTACTTTGTGTGAATTTCATTGAATTGTTATCACAGATTGGTACATTTGATCCTATCAAATGGTATCAGAGCTGTTGGAAAGCTGTTAGTGATTGATTTTTTGAAGTTTTTGTCGAACTCTAAAAAAACTCAAAAATCTCACTGAATCTGTGATTGAGATACAATTCAATTGAAAATTTGTGAATTTCAATTGTGTTTCATCATCAGAAACATAATCTGAATCACAATTTGCAGTTCAATTCATCAAATTCAAGTCAATTTGTTGAATTTGTGTTCGAAAAAGGGTTTGAAGTTTTCGGATTGAAAATATCAAACTTGAGTGATTTGTTGTTGAAATTGAATGAATTTGATGTTAGAAGATTGTTAATCGGCATTAAACTCACTTAATTGGAAAGTTTCGATTGAATTCATCAACATTTGCAGAATTTAGAAGATTTGAGTTTGTTACATTCATATGAAGATGATGAATGTGGCGCATGAGCTGAAATTGACTGAAAAAATGTCTAAGTGTTAGGCGCATTACTACTGTGTAGGCGTTTTAACACTGTTTGGACGCTTTTTAGTCAGTCGTTTGAATACTGTTGAAGAGAAGAATCTCAGAAAAAGTACAAGTGTTTAGGCGCATGACCACTATTTAGGCGCTTGACAACTGTTCAGGCGTTTTAGAACTATTCAGGCGCATAAACCTTGGACGTTTTGGAAAATTTTCTAAGGCATTCCCTTAGACGCTTCTCAATTTAGGCACATCAACTGTTTGGACGTATAACCACTGTTCAGGCGTATTACCTGACACTTAGAATTTTTTTTGAAAAAGGAAAATTTCTCAAAAACTTTTGCATTTATTTTCTTAATTCAAAAATCTAAAACAAACAAAAATATAAGAATGGTGAAATCAGAAGATTCTGAAAACAGAGTTCCAAAACTTAAAAACAGAGCTGATTTCAAAAACTGGTCACTTAGGCTAAAACAGCATTTTAATTCCATTGACACTGATCTTTGGAAATCCATAGAAAAAGGACCATACATTCCTATTATTACTGATGGGCCTGACAGAGGATTTGTGTACACAAAAGATTCTCCAGAACCATATCCAGAAGATGATCTTTAAGGAGATGATCTGAAAAGAGTTAAGAATGATATTAAAGCCTACTCATTGATGTGTAAAGGATTACCTTTGGAAGTTCTTACAAGATGCATACCAAACTGGATATACTCTATACAAAGCCTTAAAGATTATTTGTGAAGGAGGCAAAGAGATTCAAAATTTAAAGAAACAAAAGCTAAAAAGACAATTAGAATTGTTTCAACATGTGTCTGGAGAGACAATAAATCAGATGATGAACAGATTTGTTCAACTCAAAACAGAGATGTCAACAGCTGGTATCAAACCTGATCTTGAAGATTTAAATCTCAGACTACTCAATGCTTTACCATCATCATGGAAACAAACTGTAACCCTACTAAAGCATACTGAGAAGTTTTCAATGGATCTAGATCTTCTTATTGCAAAAATAGAATCAGTGGAGATTGATGAAAGCTCAATAAACAATGATAGAGCAGCATCAATGTCACAATATCAGTTTGTTGCTTCTCCTGCAACCACAATAGAGAATGCATTCATGGCAAAGAGTGAGAAAAGTTTTGAAGAAGAGGGAGATCTGTTTGTTGGAGCAGGATTTTTTACTGATTCATCTTTTACCAGTACACTTGCTTATACAACTCAGTCTCATTCTCAACCTCCTCCTAAACCACAGACTCAATCATCAAATGTTCAAACAGAGACTTCTTTATCATCTAACTCTGCTAAATCTAGCAAAGTTAAAGATGTAATTAACATCCTATTAGAGGATGAAGAGTCCAAAACTGCATTCACTGCGTTTATGGCCAGTTTTCAAGCATACCAAGATAGCCATTTAACTCAACTAGATTTTGTTTTGCAGGATTTATTTGAGATGGATCCTGAAGATGTTAAGGAGATGGACTTAAACTGGCAGATGGTGATGATTGCCTACAGAACTCAAAAACATTCTTATGTCAACAAGAAATACAAACCAAGTGCAAGCAAGACAGTTGGAATTGACAAATCAAAATCTAGATGTTTTAACTGTAACAGCTATGGACACTTCTCAAGAGAATGCAAAGCTCCAAGGAACAATGGAGGAAATGGTCAATCAAGCTCAAGTAATCAAAGATTTCAACAAGCTCAAAAGACTTTTCAAAAGCCTTATCAAAGTCTTCCTATGCCTGAGCTCAAAGAAGAAACCAAATCATCTGATGAAACAAAGAAAGCTCTAGTAGTCAGCATAAAAGATGGTTATGATTGGAGTGCATATGCAGAACAATTTACAAATGAATTAACATAAGTTTATCTCTTATTGCAGAAATCCAAGGAGAAGATTGGTCAGAAAACAGTGACCCAAAAGTGGACAGTGATGAAGATGAAGATGACTATGACTGGAGTAACAAGTCTGATCCTAAGGAGGATTCAGATGAAGTAGCCCTAATGGCACAGTCTGATCAACCAAAGGTTGACTCTTCAACTTCAAAAACTGAAACCACGGCTTCAAAATTTCCTGAAATCCCTTCAGAAGTGAGAGAAAAACTTTGCACCAAATCATGTTATGAACATGTTGAACACTACAGAAATTACTCATTCAAAATCTGTGAAAGTTAAAACAAGAAGAATCTGTGCATAGCAAACTTAAATCTGATCATAAAACTGTAGATCAAAAGATTATCTCTCTCCAAAATTCATGGAACAAAACAATAAAAGATTTAGAAATTGTGTCTAAACAATTAGAACAGATGACAAAGAATCTTGAACAGGAGAAAATAGCACATGCTGCTACTCAAATGGATCTGGCAAAAGTAAAAAGTTCAAAAATGATAGTAGAGAAACTGATAAGTGAAAGAAAAGAGAAACAAAAAGCAGGATTAGGTTTTACTCATGAACCTATGCCTGAATCAATCACAAACACACTACCAGAGAACTTCAATACTCATGATCATTCTCCTGAAAATAAAGCTAACTTAAAGCATTCCAGATCAAAACCAAGAATGAAGAAGAAGAAAAAGAAAATGTTCAAGTATTTGTTGAAAAAGATCAAGAAAAGATCAAAAATGGCCATCCAATAAAGATAAAATCATATGAACCAAAACAACCAAAACAAAACACTTCTGATCAAACTCATGATGTAATAGAATAAGTGAAAGTACAAAGGAAAGATAAACAACAATTAGGAACATCAGAAGACTCAAACACCCTTAATCTGAAACAAGTTCAATCAGAAAAGGAATCTTCCTCTGATGATGTTCAATCTGAAAACAAACCAAGTTCTTCAAAATCAAAGAATCAAAGAAGAAGAAAGAAATCATCAAAAGCAACATCTGAACAAATCAAAAGTTCAGAAAATTTGATTAAAACAACAAATCAAACAACAAAACTTAAACCAATAAAATTTGTGTCAGCTGGTCTGTTGAATATGAATTCTCCTCAAAATAACAAAGCAAATATTTTGAACAAATCACACTCTGATCTGAAATCTAGTTCAGATTCAAAGACTTCCGCTGTAGCTAAAAGATTTGTTCCGAATACATTCAAGAAGGAAATTCATGTCAAACAAGTGTATAATAAAATGACACAAAATCAAACAGTGAAAAATGAAAGACAAATGAATAACTATTTGACACCAAAATCAAACATTGTGTCAATGTCAAAAGTAAACAAAAAGTTGTTTGTGACACCACAAAAGTACTGTGAAATCTGTGATATGAAAAATCACAATACTGCTGAATGCTACTTCAACAAGTACTGTCACATATGTGACATGAGAAATCATTCAACAGCAGATTGTTATTTCAACAAATATTGTACTTATTGTGATGAAAAGACTCACAACACTGCAGATTGTTACTTTAGAAATAGATCTCATGATAGAAACTTTGCACAATCAAACATGAGCAAAGGATTTGTTAATCCACAATACTTGAGAAATCAAAATAATGGATTTCAAAAAGTCATTAAACAACCTACTCTAGGTTTGAGATCGTTTCCAAAGAACAATTATGTGAGATCAAACAGATCATGCAAGAACATTTCATACCTAGCTCTGTAAGTATGACTAATAAAAATATTAGTCATAAATACATTTCAAAAGTTGATCAATCAAACGATATGAATGTTCTCAAAAATAATTCAAAAAGTTTCCAAAATAAAATTGGTAAATTTATTAAAAATAAACCTGATTTGAATAATCTCCATTATAAACAATTTACAATTGTTGATAAATTTAGAAAACCCAAGACCATCTCGGCTTGGGTAGATATCTCAACTTAAATTTCTTGTTGTGTAGGCACGCCCAAAAAGACACTCAATACATGGTATGTGGATAGTGGGTATAGCCAGCACATGACAGGCAATCCTGTCTTGTTACAAGACTTTAAGTTAAAAGATGGAACTCACGTCGCCTTTGGTGGTGATGCTGGAGGAAAAATAACCGGAGAAGGAACAGTATCAAATGGGATAATAAGCTTTGATAAAGTCAACTTCTGTTCACAGTTGAACTTTAATCTTTTAAGCGTGTCTCAAATATGTGACAAATCATATTCAGTTCTATTTGATGATTCATTTTGTTATGTTTTGAAGCCAGGTTTCAAGATAAGCAAAGATTGGGTGATTGTTACAGCTGAGAGAGATAGAGATGTATACAAGTTGGATATGTCTCAAGTTGATCCTTCAACTGAAACAACATGCTTAATTGCTAAGGCATCAAATGATGAAAGTTAGCTTTGGCATAGACGTCTCGGTCATTCAAATTTCAAGAATATGAACAAGCTTGTAGCAGGGAATCATGTCATTGGACTTCCATCAAAGAAGTTTGCAACAAATGATCACTGCTCAGCATGTTTGAAGGGAAAGCAACACAGAGCGTCTTATAAGTCCAAGCCTATAAACTCAACATCCAAACCTCTTCAGATGTTACATATGGACCTTTTTGGACCAACAAACGTCAAGAGTATTGGACGAAAATCATATTGTTTAGTTATCATTGATGACTACACAATATTTTCATGGGTTTTCTTTATATATGCCAAATCTGAAACGGCTGATTTACTAAAAGAATTTATCATTAAAGTAGAAAATCAATTAGAAAATAAAGTGAAAATAATACGAAGTGATAATGGAATAGAATTTAAAAATGCTAACATTGAAATGTTTTGTGCACAGAAAGGGATAGCTCATTAGTTAAGTGCTCCTAGAACTCCTCAACAAAATGGAGTTGCTGAAAGGAAAAATAGAACACTGATTGAAGCTGCTCGTTCGATGTTAGCTGATGCAAAAATACCTATCACTTTTTGGGATGAAGCAATATCAACTTCGTGTTTCGTCCAGAATCGAATCTTAATCGTGAAAGATAAACTGAAAACTCCATATGAGTTAATGTTTGGCAGGAAACCGAACATAATTTTTTTAAAATCATTTGGTTGTCCTGTTATGATTCTTAATTCAAGTGATCAATTAGGAAAATTTGAAGCAAAATCTAATAATGGATTTTTTGTTGGATATTCATCTGTTTCAAAAGCCTATTGAGTTTACAACTCTAGGACAAATATAATTCTTGAAACATTCAACGTTAAATTTTTGGAAAATTCTTTTCCATCAGTTTCAAATGGTCCTACTTGGTTATTTGACTTAGATTCATTATCAAACTCTCTTCAATCTAACTTGTTTAATCAACCAAATTGTCTTGATTCTACAGGTAAGAGGAACTCAAGAGGAGATCTTAAATCTTTCAGTAAGGATTCAGATTCTGATGACCCATATGATTCTAGTTCAGACTACCTATTTTATCATTCGTCAAGGATTCAACAATACAAAATCATGATAATATAGTTTCAGGTCATCCAACTTCAAATGATCAGGAAAGATCAGAAAATATTCCTAGTGATGGTAATGAGTTTGTGATACCTGAGTCTCGAACATCATCCATCTCTGGTGATGTAACTGATACTGGTAACTTTGATTACTTTATCAACTCACCGACTCAAGTTCCAAACTTCAATGCACATTCTACTAATTTGATACACGAGCTTTCCAACTTGAACCAAACAAATCTGGATGTTAATGTTCAATGTGATGAGATTTCAACATCTCGTGTTCACAAGAATCATCCAATTTTCAGATTATTGGTCCATTGAATGAGAGATAAACAAGGAGTAAATCAGAACAAGCAAACGTGTGCTTATACTCTTGTTCTCTTTCTCAAATTATTCCTAAAAATGTTACTGAAGCATTAAAGGACAATGGTTGGATAGAAGCTATGCAAGAAGAATTACTTCAATTCCGCAAACAAGAAGTGTGGAATTTGGTGGATTTACCTGAAGGAGAAAATGCAATAGGCACGAAATGGCTATTCAGAAATAAGACTGATGACCGTGGTGTTGTAATAAGGAACAAAGTGAGACTTGTTGCACAAGGATACAACAGGAAGAAGGAATAGACTATGATGAGGTGTTTGCACCAGTTGCAAGACTTGAATCAATTCGAGTTTTCCTGGCCTATGCTTCATTCATGAAATTCAAGGTGTATCAAATGGACGTAAAGGGTGCATTTCTATATGGTCCTATCACTGACGATGTGTTTGTGAAACAACCTCAAGGCTTTGAGGATGCTCAATTTCCACATCGAGTATATAAGCTGAGTAAAGCTTTATATGGACTTCATCAAGCCCCTAGAATTTGGTATGAGACGTTATCACAACACTTAATCCAACATGGATACACAAGAGGGAAAATTGATCCAACTTCATTCATAAAGAATGATAATAATGATCTTTTATATGTACAAGTGTATGTTGATGACATCATATTTGGTTCTACAAGTCCCAAATTGTGCAATGAATTTGAAGAAATCATGAAATCTCGGTTCCAAATGAGTTCTATGGGAGAGATTAACTTCTTTCTTGAACTTCAAGTCAAGCAAACTGAAGATGGGATCTTTATCAATCAAGAAAAGTTTGTTGACAAGCTCTTGAAGAAATTCAAGTTGCAAGACTATCAGTCCATACGAACTCCAGCAGATGTTAACACCAAGATTGAACCTGATCCAAAAGGAAAATCATTGACCAAACTTTATACAGATCAATGATTGGCTCTTTGATGTACCTTACTGCATCTAGACCAGACATTATGTATGTTGTTTGTGTATGTGCCAGGTATCAATCAGACCCGAAGAATCTCACTTAATTGCTGTCAAAAGGATATTCAGGTATCTCAAAGGTAAACCAACCTTAGGGCTTTGGTATCCTTATGAAGGTAACTTTGAATTATATGGATATACAGATAGTGATTATGGTGGATGCTGTCAAGATAGAAAATCTACTTCGGGTGGGTGTCAATTTCTTGGTCCTCGATTAGTCTCGTGGCAATGTAAGAAACAAACAAATGTATTTGTTTCAACTGCAGAAGCTGAGTACATTGCTGCATCAGCAGGATGTTCTCAAATCCTTTGGTTGCAAATCAACTACTGGATTATGGGTTCAATTTTCTTAAAACACCAATTTACATAGATAACACAGCTGCTATGTTCATAACAGCTAATCCTGTTCAACACTCAAAAACAAAACATATCGAAATTCGATATCATTTTCTTAGAGATAACTCTGAAAAAGGATTAATCATATTGATTCAAATTGCAACAGAAAAACAATTGGCAGATCTATTTACTAAAGCCTTCCTACTAGGACGGTTTGAGTATTTAGTAGAATCAATTGGTCTTATAAATCATATGTGAACTCCCTAAATCAAAAGATCATAATAAGTGATCCTCTCATTGTTAAATTGCCTGTTTTATATTTTGTGTGTGTGTGATTCTTGTTTTCCTTAGAAAAACTCAAATACAAAAATATATATTAAAACCTCAAAAATAGAATCTTTTAAAAAGGATTATGTTATGCAACATGTGAGAAATGATAGTACCTTTGTGAGATCAGTTGCATACTTCACTCATAATAAAGTCTAGACATGATCAGATATGATGTGTAGACAATATATGACTATTATGCTGAAAAAGTAAATTCTTGGGATCAAACTAAATATTAATGCTTGTGTGTATTCATCTGAGTACTCTTGAGTTGTTTCAGCTTATCAGATTAAATGCTTGTTAAGTTACACCACTCACACCTGTTGATACTGTGTTCATTCATGAGATCTGTTACAAAACATCATTTCACTTCTCTGTTATGAGTTATCATAGACCTGATGTGCTAAGATATCCTTTGTTGTAAGTGATTACAGACTTGGATTCTCTTTTTGATGCAAAAGATGCCAATGTGCACAAACTATTCAAATGAATAGTCAGAACTGATCAAATGGTTATCCATGATCATTCTCTATTAATTTAAGTAACATGAACTCTGATGATACATTCGTTTCAGGTAATAAGTTCAGTATGTGTTCTTTCTTGCATATCATGATGATGGTTGAGCTCTCTTAGTCTCTGTATGTTTTACATCATGTCATATCTAAATACACCATAATCAATCCAAGAATTGAAAATGTAAGTGAGTTGATAATTTGTCAAAAACACTCATTGTCTGTCCTTAGATCTTGTGTCTCCTTTGATGTGATATCACTGACCTGGAACACACTTGATCAGGATTTATTCATTTTCTATGACTATCCACATTTATTTTATTTTAATGTGCTGATCTTCATTGATATGATCTCATTGCAGACATTAATTCTTTTGGTTATATTAGATTTTGATTCTGATTTTATTTTGCTTTTATGCATGTTTTTGTGTGTGAAGGCAATGTCACAATGTGATGTGTGATCTTATTATATTTCCTAAGAAACTTATAAGTTTTTCAAACTTAAAAGTTTAGGGGGAGTAATAAATGAAAGTGTTGTTCTCAGAAAATAATCACAATCTCAAATCAAAATCAAAATGTTGAATTGAAAGGATGATGCTATATGTTCAAAGTATATGTGTAAAATGAAAATGTAAGTGTTGAAAAATATAATATGGACCTACATAAATTTTCAAATGGAAATGCTTCTTTCATAAGTTGAAGTTAGATGAAAATTATTGAGACTAAAATGAAGGGACAAAACAAATTTAAACATCAAAAGAAAATAAAATTTTGTGAATTGAAAGTGCAAAATACAAAAGGTTCAAAATTGAGGGACTAAAAAGAAAAAGTTTGGAAAATTTGAAATTATGCTTTAAATGTTTTAAAAAATTAGTATGAAATATTACTAATATTTTTAATCAAGTGTGCAGGTGAAGAAATTGAAAATTACAAGTGTTAAATCATGAAGATCAACTCAAAGTCAAAGTCAACTGAAAGTCAACACAAAGTCAACTCATATACCTAAACAGTGCACATACTTCTTAATAGGAGCATGTTGAAATTTTAGAAATTATACAAGTGTTTGGACGTTTGAATCATTCCCATGCGTCTAAACAGTTGTAATAAATCCATGAAATTTTACAAGTGTTGGGCGTTTGACTCATGCCATGCGCCTAAACAGTTGTTACAAGTCCATGATTTTAATTAAGTGTTGGACGTTTGTAATGATCCCATGCGCCTAAACAGTGAGTTTGATTTTGACTAAGTGTTAGACGTTTGACATGTCTCATGCGTCTACACAGTTGAAAAGTTTGAAAATTATAAAGTGTTAGACGTTTGACATGTCTCATGCGTCTACACAGTTGAAAAGTTTGAAAATTACAAGTGTTAGACGTATCAAAAGGTCCATGCGACTGAACAGTGCAAAAGCGCCTAAACAGGGCTTATGCGTCTGAACAGTTCCCATGCGTCTAAGGAAAAACACACAAACAGTGTTCATGCGTCTAAAAAGTTAGTGAATTTTAGGGTTTCTGACGCCCAAACAGGGCTCATGCGCCTAAAATTTCACTTAATATAAATTGAACACTTATGCTCATTTCTTCATTCACATTCAAAAACACTCAGACAAAACCCCTGATACTGCGACTATCTCGTATATTCATACTCTCATTTCATCTGAGATTACATCAAATCCTGTTGATTATAGATAGTATTTGGATTCATAAACGTAAGTTTGTTTTTCAAATCTGTAAATGTTTGGTTAAATCAGAGTATTGGCATAGGCGTTTGACTGCTATTTGTGCGTTCGAACCCTATACAATTCAAGTTTAACTAATCAAATGTGAATAATATCTAAAATTGACACTGGATTATTGATAAGAATCAGTTTGCGAGTATGTTGATGTAATGAGATTAGTCTGAAATTGAAAATGAATTGATGAGTGTTCAAGCAGTGTCTTGAAGAAGATGAACAGACAGTCAAAATTTGAATAAAAATAAAAATAAAATAAAATAAATTTTTTAAAAATTGTAAATCAAAATTGAAATGTTAGATAATGAATTCAAAAAGAATAAAGATTTATGTTACATCTTGAAATCTCAATTCAAAAGTAAAAATAAAAAGTAAATTTCAAAAGTCAAAATAAAAAGTCAAAATAAAGTCAAAATAATAAGTCAAATTGAAATATAAATTAAGACTGCTAAGTCATATTTAGGAATAATTGTCAAAAATCAATATTCAATTTTCTTATAATCATTTCTTTGTGTTTTGCAGATGGCAGAATTAAAGTTTGAGCCAAAGCATAATGTGGCTGCATACTTAAATGATGAAACAAGAGAAGCATTGGATATGAAGAAATTATTAGATTTCTGCTCAGTACAAAATATGTCTTTGCTATGTGTGCAAGACCAATGATCAATGGAAGAATGATTAAGAGATTCTGGAGAACTGCACAAGTTGAAAGAGATGATGAAGGAAACAAAGTGCTAAGAGCCTTTATCACTACAGAAAGAATGCTTGAAGTATCTGAAGAAGCTATCAGAATAGCTTTAAGACTTGGTGATAATGACCCTGAAGACTTATCAGAATACACTTTTAATGAATGTAGAGAGGTTTTTCTACAAATGGGTCATCCAGATCACTTCCCCAAAAAGCAATTTTTTAGAGCTCGAGTATTTAAGCATTGGAAGCTGTTATGCTATATCTTTCAACACTGCATGTCTAAAAGAAATGTTGGTTGGGATTCATTTCCTGTAGACATTGCATCTCCAATTATTGCCTTAGCCACAAATAGAAGATTCAACATGGCTAAATGGATAATGAATGGTTTCATTTTCAACCTTGAAAGAGGAGTGAGGAATAAGTATTTGATGTATCCTAGATTCCTCCAATTGCTTATTAATGAAGCAAATCCTGACTTGTATGCTGAAGGAGTTACTGGTGAAAAGCTACAGTTAGAGCATATGTAGATGTTGTGTACAAAAGACTGGCTATGATAACTGGTGCTCAAAACATTCCAGTTTTTGATTATATCAGAAATGTAGCAATGAATGAAGTAGACATTAATCAGCAACATTTTCATTTGTCTGAAGAAGAACCAATAGATCCAAATGATCTGATTGAGGATGTAGAAGTTGAGGAAGAAAGTGAAGATGATGTTACTGAAAGTTCATCAGAAGAAGATGATGATGAAGACAATGAAAATGATGATACTAATGATGGTGATGAAGGAAATGAAGATGAATCTTCTGAAAGCTCATCAAGTGAAGGAAGTGATGACAATGATGATGATGATGGAAATGATGGTGCCACTGAAGCACATCAAGAAGAAACTGAAGAAAGAAATGATGAAGATACTGGAGATGAACCTCAAAATGTGATTGATGAAACTAATATTGGTGATATTCATGATGATATTGTTGATGAAACACAAACTATGGATGAA
Organism: Flaveria ramosissima; assembly: GCA_025215565.1. Classification (NCBI taxonomy): domain Eukaryota; kingdom Viridiplantae; phylum Streptophyta; class Magnoliopsida; order Asterales; family Asteraceae; genus Flaveria; species Flaveria ramosissima. The sequence goes on from CM046030.1 coordinate 52,251,249, forward strand.
AGAAATGTTGATGAGATTCATGAGGAAGCTGTACAGGAAACTAATTCACAAAATCAAACCTTTGATTTTGATTTTATGAATGATATATTATACAATCCAGTATTTGAAGTTGATTTTAATGAAGGAGTAGAAGAAATTCCTGTGAATACAACACACAATGTGTCTGTACAAACAGAGGAGATAGTGAATATTGATGAGTTGGAAAGATTGAAAGATGAAAATCTGAGTAAAGAGAAAGAGATTGAAGAGTTGAGATTGGAGAATGAAAAGATAAAAGAGATAAACATATCTCTTGAAAAAAAAATTCAAAAGCTTAAAGATGAAAATGCAAAGTTGACTGAAGAGAATGCCTCAAAAGATGAAAAGATTATGAGGTTTGCTAAAGATAAAGAAGATGTGATCAAGAACTTTGAAGTTATGATCAAAGATTATGATATTCTTGAGGAGAAATTTAAGAAACTAACTGAAGAACATGAAAAGCTCAAAGAAGATTTGCTAAAAGAAAAGGAAGCTCAGAAGCCTATCTCACCAGTACAAGAAATAAGTACTGAGATAAATGTTGAGGAAAATCTTGAGAAGATTAAAGGAAAAAGGAAAATGGATGAAGTAGAAGATATAAGTATAACTGAATCATCTTCTAAAATGCCAAGAACTGAAGAAACTGTTGAAGAACAGAATGTTCAAGAACAGATTGAGGCATTAGAAGATATTGAGGAAGTATACAATGACGATTGGTATGATGAAGTGCTAGATAATGAAGACATTGATGAAGCACAATTTGTATCACATTTCTCTTCACAAGAGCATACTCATGAACAAGATGAAGTACCTCAAGACTTTGAAGAAAGATATAATTATCTTGTGAAGATGAAATACAATCGTGTATATTTGGATGGACTGACTGTTTCTCAGATCAACGATGAATATGAGAAATGTATTACAGCAGAGTCAGTAGCACCTGTAGATCCAAATGAGATAGTGGTTGAGCATGGTGAATGGACAAGAGCAAAAGAAGTGATCAATGTAGAAGAACTGTCCAGTTCTGAATTGCACCATCCTGATCCTGAAGATATGAGTATTCCTGCTCTTAGATCATGGTTGCAATCTAGAAACTACCCTTGGAGAAAACTTAAAAGGCTACAATCTGTATCACTGAGAAACCTTGTTAGAAGTTTTCAAGAGACTGAGAAACAATTGAAGAAAATGATAGTTCTTGATACAGATAATCCTCAGTATCTTGAAATAACAAAGAGAACAAGAATGCTTAAGCCACAGGAGATTAAACAGATGTCAAGATTTGCTGATGCTCATGTTCACAGGAAAGAGTTGATTGAAATGTTTCCTGATCCAGAAAGACAAGCTTATAAAGCTTCTACTGAACAAAGGCATATCTTTGACAATTCAAGATCAACAGGAGATTTGGTAAGGAATGTATTGCAAAGAGGACAATCAGTTGCTGAATTGCTGAATGCTATGATTGCTCCTGACTTTACCAATCAAGTAAAGATCATTGCATGGAAGTATGATGAAGTATTTGATGCGTTCTTGATAAAAAGAGTAAATGTTGTATGTGATGTATATCACTTTTACTCTAGCATAATAAAACTTCCAATGCAAGACTTGAAAGAGCTGAATAGGTTACCTCTGATCAATCCGTCTGATTCAAAACGTGGCAAGATGTTTGTTGAATTATTAAGAAGAGGATTGGATCGATCAAGTAATTTTCTGAATACAAGATGTGAGCAAGAGGATAAGGAGTATTTTGTTATTATGAGGAATAATAAAAAGCTCAAGGGATTACAATCTGAGGAGGAACATTATATGATTGAATTTCATGACAAGTATTTTAAGAAAGTTACAACTCATGGCCTTAAAGTAATAGATGGAAATCAAAACTCCAAGCCAATTCTCAGATGGTTTTATAATACTGAGACTTTGAGCTTAAGTTGGTCTGAAATCTAGAAAGATGGGATGAGGACATGATTACATTGTTTGGAGTTTTTGAGCTAAAACTGTTACATCCGAGTTATATCTCGTTTTTGTCGATACAGAAATTTGAGAAAGTATCTCCAGAAGTAGCAGAGCAAGACAAGAAGTATTTCATTTTCATTATTAATGTGATGAATGCAGCTATGGAAAGAATATCTCTGAGAAAGGCTCTTGCTTATGCCAACATTGTCAAGAAGGATATTAAAGATATTGCATTCATGAGAATATCAAGAAAAGGAGTGTTGGAAGTATACTCAAAGGAAAGTTCAAAGCCTATTGAGTTGTATGCTAATATTGATATCTCATGTTTGTCAAAAGATACTTTGGAGAGAATGAACCAGATGGAAATTAAGATGAATGAATCTAAACCTGAACAAGGCATTCTTGCAAGTAAATTCAAGTCTGCAGTTTCGAATGCTTTAAAAGAGTTAGAGATGTATAAACAGAAGCCTATGTTTAAAGTCAAAGAAGAGCCTGAAGATTTCTTTGAAGGATGAAGACAAAGAGTTAAAGATGACGGATGAAGATAAAGATGAAGATAAAGTTGAAGATGAAAGAGAAGACAAAGAAGACAAAGATTGAAGATCTTGAAGATAGAAGACCATAAAATCTTAGGGGGAGTATTGTTAGTTCTCTTAAAAAGATTGACATGTTGTCTTTAGTTGTCTTTTAACATTTTGTAATAGTATAGGGACTATTTGTGTAATTAGTTAGTTCCTTTACTTTTTGTTTTCAGTATAAATAGTTTAGACTTACAGTTAGTAGGTAACTAAGAATTGTATTCGAACCTGCTTTCATACTTGTAATTGTCTGAACTTGATATTAATGAAAACTTGAATTTTGTTGATATCTTGTTTTGATTTGATTACTTTGTGTGAATTTCATTGAATTGTTATCACAAATTGGTACATTTGATCCTATCAGGTTTAAAGTCCAATTTTAATATATTATGTCAAGACGCCCAATTCCCATCTAATACAACATTAGATGTTGAATTCAATGTGGTAAGCTTGTCATAAAGATATTGGAACACATGAGTAAAATCATACCAAAGTATGTGTTTAGACTGCAATATATAAGAGGTTGAATTTAATTTCTTAATAGTTCTTTGATAAAATACAAAAGTAGGTGCAAGACTAATGAACTACCTATAAGAATATGAAGTTTAGCCACTTCAAGAAGCTTTGGACTTGAGCTTGATATATTCTTTGAAGGATTAGGACACAGGCTAGTAAAACATTATGTCAAGTGGAGTTTGGATTTATAAATGTATATGTATTTTACCTACAAGTATTTAAATGGATAATTTGGGTTAAATCCATTGTGATACCTAGTTATTCTAATATTTGTATCGTGTAATATATTGATGTGAATATTAAATTCACAGGACATTTTCACTTATGCATACGTTTGTGTTTCTGTGATAATGCTTAAGTTAATCATGGATATCACTAAATTGGGGGAGGATTGTTGGTATATTTAGTGTTATCAACACATATTTTAGTGTATTGGAATAACTTGTTGATCGAAAAAAAAATGTTAGAAATTAAAAGAGTTAGATGTTGTGGGAGTGCGGGCTCGCTTTAATTCTAAATGATTATTTGGATATAATTATATACTTGAGTTTAATTATATTAGTGGGCTCATTTGATTAGTTGTTAGTTTAATAGAAATATATTGGATTCACATACGTGAATTAGTTTGGACCACACAAGTAGAGCCTATTTATCAAATGGTGGGTGGACTTGTGATTATAAAAGAAAAGAAATGGATGTAGAACCATATGATCTTCGTTTCTTTTCACTCGATCACATACGGAGGATAAAAGGGGATATATGGTTACTATATCTTCAATGAAATTTCATCACAAAACATCAAAAATTTCTTCTCCATCTTACAAGATCTCTGTCTAATCCGATAAACCAATCGCGTGTAACCCGCGAAATAGGTTTATCTGATAGTAACTCACTATTCAAAGATTAATCTAGGTTTAAATATTTGAAGATTACAATCAAGTTCCACAATTCATCAAGTTTCAGGTTTGTTTATTTTGTTTGATTTCATATTCTAGACTTTAATTTTCAACATTGATCGCACCGAAATTGAAGCTTAGGGGTCGGTGAAGTTATTTATAACAAATGGCAGCCATGATGAGAAGAAAAAGGGAGAAATTGGTGCTCTCATTGACAAAATTAACTAAATTGATGGCACCAGAAGTAAAGTTTGGAGCCGAGAAAAAAAGTTAAAGATAATTGGCAACCATGATCTAATAGGCAGAGAAGAAATTGGGGCTTTTATTGGGAGGTTGGTGTTTAGATAGATAAAATATTTGAGTCTAGGTGTTATGTTCGAGTTGAATTAAATTATGTAGATTTAAACATATTAAAATCAATGAAGAAGTCAAAGCCCCTTCGAACAATTATGACTTATTGAAGAACTTGTTTCCTTATCTTTGACTTGAGGTCAAACCGTTTCTTCGGGTGTGTAACATTGATACGATTCCAATGGGTCAGATCAACCGAGTTGGACACTCTGGTCAAGTTGACCCATTCAACCACAGTTAAGGTAGTTAGCTATTGAGGGGGCTAGTTTGTAAATGAGTAGCTAATGTTTAGCGGTTACTACTACTTAGGTTTATTTAAGTCTTGTGCTCTAGACATAGGTTTTTTTGTTTTTGTTTATCAAAAGTAAAGTTTGTATAGCTTGTAATCGAAGATCACCCTTCTGGAATAGGCCTATATCTGTACTTTTTATTTAAAGTTAATTAAGCTGATTTTTGGGTTCTAACACCAATAGATCCCTTCTATGCACATTGACATTATTAGTTCCTTCAAATCTCTCTCCTATTCACCCCAAAATGATTTAGCCTTCTTACACTATTTAAATCCATGATAGAAATCCATGATAGATTTCATATGGTAACACCATTATTAACACATTATAGGCTCAATGATCTCTATTAGCTTGTTATTTACGTCTAAGTACACACTTCTATAGCTCTTTAGTGACAAACTTTATAGTTGAATATGTGGTATCTCGAATTGACTTCTATAGGCTAAATCCTAATAATAGATGAAGATCTTTTTTGGGAGCTTCCATATATCAACCTCAAGGGTTTGCTTATAGATCCAACTTAACTATCATAAATAGATAATGAAGAAATGTTTCTTAAATGGATTGTTTGTTAGTTTACTTTGCTTATGGTTAATTGAAGAACCAATAGCGAATCAATTAATCGAATATAAACACGTATGTTTTGTACCACTAGTTAATTAGGATCAAGATCTTATATTCATATTTACACAAGATGGTACCACGATATATTTAGATTATTGAAACCAATCTAGAAACACTTACACTAAATTAAAAGGCAATCAAACAATAAAATAATTAAGAATAGATGAAGAATAGCTTGAAGAATTGCTAAATTCACTCTCAAACCCGAATGTATATTGCTCCAATCTCAATAGCAACTTCAAAAGTTACAAAGTTCTCAGTGAGTAATACAATGTATATTAGTAGGTAACCATCCAATTCACTCTCTAAACAATTATGCATGAGATTTCTACATCCCGAAAATCTTGATCTTGCTATTTAATTACCTTAATCTCATAAATAAAACTACATCAAATTAGAACATTATATAATTACCTAATTTAGCATTAAAATTAATTTTCAATAGCATTTCAGCCTTAGTAGCAAATCCGGTAGAAGGAACTTTATTTTGGTAGCAAGTATATATCTCGGTAGGAGAATATTTCATCGGTTTACTTTTTAGTATATTATATTTAGAATATAAATGGACTTAGAATAATTCCAACAATCATGAAAAAGAAATAAACTTAGTACACTTAGACCACCCGTAATGAGACGTCAAAACTGAAAATTATTGTCGGATAACACCACCACCACCGCCCCTGTCGGCGTTTTTCGGGCGTGAAGGGGCCGCGGCGCATAATGCAAAAATGGTTATCTTTTTTCAAAGTAGGTTGTTGCTTTAAATGCTTAACAACCACATCTCAATGTTTACCTTTTGTAAATTTAAAATACTTTTGATAATTTAAAATATTACTTTTTTAAATTAAATATTACCAACTACTTAAATGAAATAGTAGTATTATAATTGAATGGGGCATTAACCATTACACCATTTTTACCTATAATATCTTATGTTAAAGTGCCGTACACATGGTAGAAAATACCCATTAGGAGTTTTAACCATTACACATGGTCTTATAGTAATATTAATACATTAAACAAATAAATAATGCATATTAAAGGGCACATGAATCATAGAGTTGCAAATGAACCGAACGAACACGAACAAGGCCTTGTTTGTGTTCGTACATTAAGAAATAAACTTGTTCATTAACTGTTCAAGAACACTTATCGAACGGGTTTCCTTGTTCGTGTTCGTTCATTAAGAAAATGAACATGTTCATGAACTGTTCATGAACACTTACCGAACATAAATGAACACAAACAATATCAAACGAAACAAACAAATGTTTATGAACATGATGAACACAAAAAAGTCTATGAACACAAACGAATACAAATAATCACATATCTATTTTAGAATAAAATCAACATTTTCATCACAAAATTTACCAAAAATAAATAAACACGTAATATAAATATCCAATTGACATAAATGTGATAAAAATAACTACAAAAATTAAGAACATAATCGAAAACATTAATGAACATAAACGAACACATTCTCAAATGTTCACGAACAGACATTAACGAACATAAACGAACACATTATTGAACGTTCACGAATATAAAGTGAAAGAACATGGCTTGTGTTCATGTTCGTTCATTGAATGGACGAATAAAATTTTTTTGTTCGTGTTCATTCTTTTACTAAATGAACGAACATAAACGAACTTACCGCCGAACGGTTCAAGAACTGTGCGCTGAACATTATGTTCGTTTTCAGCCCTACATGAATGCATTGTCATCGACGCAGCAAGACATGCTAAACTAAATGTTCTATTTTATTATGAATAACTACTACAAATTTAAATCCTTACAACTGAATATTCAAACATACATTAAATAATTACATTTTAAAAGCACAATCTTAATGTTGAATTCTATTTAGTTATTTTAAGTGTTTACATAAAGTCACAAGTTACATTAATTTTCTCTAGTCAATTTAAGTTTTTACATAAAATAACAAGTTTCTTTTAAGTTCTGATATAAAACGTAGTTTAATTCAAGAAATAAGCATAAAATTAAACAGGCAAAGCATAAAATAAATGTACTGGTCGATTCAGCCAGAAACTAACTAACGTGAACTGTAAAAAACACATGAACACAACAGAATAGATGGATTTTTACTGCTTGTAAATCTACTTTTCATTTAACACTCTGGTTGTTTAAATAGCCCATATACTGCACATGAACACAACAGAAAAAGTAAGAAACTATACCTAAAACCAGCAACTACATAGGAGGACTTTGACTCAACAAACTTTAAAGAAACACGTCTATTTGACTTAATCTAATGACCCAATGCAGACCCGACTTCACCCGTTTAACTCGAATATGAAACTCCAACTTTATGACCCATCAAGATTAACTCCTACAGGTGCCACTGTTGTATTAACTACTGGATTGGGAATAAGTAGTTAATGTAGTAATTTCGTTCCGTATTACGTGTTAAGCCATACAAAGTATCTTAGATTCGTTCAATGTTAAGTTTTTGCTATTGTTGATTAACTTGGTCACTGATATTCAACTATACATTGATTTTTGTTATCTGAAGGAGAAAAGTAAGAATATTATATCTTTTATATATCACATCCAGAATACAATTTTCAACGAGAGTGAAAGATGTCATCAACAACTTGATGTAAGTGGGTCTGCAAATACTTATAAAAATGAAATGTGTGCAGTGGGTCAATTAGATGGAAAACGATTATAAAGCGTGTGAGACAATCAAAAGGGACATAATCATTTTTTATGTGTTGGCAAGTAGACTGAGTTTCACCCAAGTGTAGAGGAAAAAGACCATTTCACATGTACCAGCTTGTTATGTCCATAAAATTCAGCAAACGCGCGTAAGCTTGCAAATCTTGCAGTAGGCTTACATAGTTATAATGGCCATCTCAATATACTTTCTTCTTTTCTTGATCCCTCAAGCATTTTCAATCAGTTTTGATTTGAAAAATATCAGTTCACAAGACCATAACGATATAGTAACTGCTGGTGTTGCCTCTATCTCTACTGCTGGAATCCAACTGACTCCAGATGAAACCCGTAATACAGCAGGGCGGGCCACATACTCCCAATCACTTCATCTTTGGGATAAAAACTCAACTGAGTTAGCCAGCTTTTCTACCCAATTCTCATTTGTGATTGAGTCAAGCGTGTTTGCTGATTTTTATGGAGATGGCTTTACATTCTTCCTTGCAGCAGATAATTCAGTACTAACAGACGGTGCAGCCCTGGGACTTCCAATAGATAACATTACCTATGCCATTCAATATCCATTTGTCGCTGTCGAATTTGATACTTTCTGGAATGGTTATGTGGACCCAGCCAATATCTCCGAAACTGGTTATCATGTTGGCATCAACGTTAACTCCATATGGTCTTCGAGGTTTAAGAAATGGTCAATCAATATAACAGAAGGAGCAAACTGTGAGGCACATATAAGGTATGATCATATGTTGAAAAACCTTACTGTTTCTGTCACTGATATTGAGTATGGTGTTACTGAACTTGATTACGTCGTGGATCTAAGGCGCTTGTTGCCTGAACGGGTGATATTCGGGTTTACTGCTGCAACTGGAGGTCGGTTTGAAAAAATCACCGTAAAATCTTGGACTTTTAATAGTTCAAGTTTAAGAGTTGATGACACGAAGGTGCTACCACCAACCACTAGGCAGAATTCAGAGAAGGGGAGTAACAAGACTAGATTTATGGTGGGATTAATAGTTGGGTCCTTTCTTGTAGTTACTTGTTTGTCTTTCTGTGCATATTGTTTATGCAAGAACAAACACAAAAGAGATGAGAACATGAACAAAGATTTTGAATTGGGTACTGGTCCTAAAAGGTTCTCTTATCACAAAGTAGTTCAGGCAACTGGTGGTTTTGTAGAGAAAAACAAGCTTGGGGAGGGTGGTTTTGGAGGGGTTTACAAAGGTTTTCTGAAAGATTTAGGTGTGTATGTTGCAGTCAAAAGGATGTCCAAGACATCTAAACAAGGCATTAAGGAGTATGTGTCCGAAGTAAAAACCATAAGCCGATTGAGGCACAAGAATCTCGTGGAACTCAAGGGTTGGTGCCACGAGAAAGGAGAACTCTTACTTGTTTATGACTTCATGGAAAATGGAAGTTTAGATTTACATCTCGTGAAGGGAAAGAGTTTGTTGACATGGAGCACACGTTATAAAATTGCCAGTGGTCTGGCTTCTGCTTTGCAATATCTACATCATGAATGGGAAAAATGTGTTTTGCATCGAGATATCAAATCAAGTAATGTGATGTTGGATTCAAATTTCAATGCGAAGCTTGGAGATTTTGGGTTAGCTAAGTTAGTTGATCATGAGAAAGGCTCTCAAACAACGATTTTAGCTGGAACCTTGGGTTACCTGGCTCCTGAATGCGAAGTGAGTGGTAAGGCAAGCAGAGAATCGGATGTGTATAGCTTTGGGGTTGTTGCATTGGAAATTGCATGTGGGAGGAAACCCATTGATCACACAGCTACAGAAAAACAAAAACAATTAATAAAATGGGTTTGGGAGTTGTATGAGACTAATAGTCTCTTAGAAGCGATTGATCCACGCCTAGGGATAGATTTTGAGGAAGAAGAATTCAGACGTCTAATTATAGTTGGGTTATGGTGTGTGCACCCTAACGCAGTACTTCGCCCTTCAATGACACAAGTGTGTTATGTACTAAACACCAAAGCTTCCTTGCCTGTACTCCCATCAAGGATGCTAGTGCCATCTTACATGAGTTCCCCAATGACGACATTAGTTGGTCTCAATTCCTCAAATCAAGCGATAGTTTAAACATCTTTATCTAGTCGTTAAATATGTGTTTTGTTGGTAACCTTTTCTTTTTATAAAGTAGGAGTTTCAATCATATAAGTTTGTATAAAAAGGGAGCACGATTCAAAAGAGCATGATTCAAAATGCATTCCCAATATGTTACTTTCTTTATTATGAATTTGTAGTTGTTTACCATATGAAATTTGTCTTATTTGATAGCATACCTAAAAAGTGTTAAATAAATAATATCTTGTGTAAATATTTGAATTTGTCAATATCAATAAACTTTCCCCGCACGATACAGCGTGAAACACATATATTACAAAATAAAAATGTTTATTTAAATGGAATTTGATTTAAATAATAAAATATGAACCATCAAACAAAATACAAAGCCTTAAAGTTCTACAAAAAATATATATTGCCACCATTTGACATAAATAGTAGCAACTCAGTTAAACGCAATAAGAGATTTTGTTATTAAGGTGTATTTATCGTCCATTTGACTCCATCATCGGCACAACCTTAACACGGACACGATCACCACCCAGCACCACCACAACACCGACACCACCACCACAAAACTGACCGATAAAAACATGCACTTGCATCATAACGCCTTGTACTTGCATCAAGACAAAGGAATTAGAAATGTTGGGTCTAGTGGTAACTTAGAAGAAACTAAGGAACTGGTGAACCTCAAAGAGAGAAAGAAGATGCTAATTAGAAAAAATCTCAAAGAGAGAAAGAAGGTACTACTCATAAAAAAAGGTTGACCAACCAGTACTGAGAACTACCCAACTGATGAGATTGATTTCAAATTTGAAAAGAATATTAGAGAGGGCTTTCGTGATATAGTTGAGTCTCAGCCAAATAAATCAAATACTGATCCAAAAGCTCATGATCCAGTCTTTGAGCAACCAGTGACACACATAAAGACAAAGTATATCTACCTGAGAATGCTCTAACAACAGTTGAGGCACAATAGGGCTCATCCTCTACTCCAATAACTAAGCAAACTGACCCGAATGCCATCATTAGTCGTGTACCATGGTTGGGTTTACTATGGCCACCGGTACAACACCATTATGTTAGAATCCAAGAGGATTTTTTTGATAAACGTGGAGATAGATCGGGGATCAACCGTTGGCAGTTTGATCAAGAAAAGGATATGTTGGTTGTGAAGAGATAAAATGGAAAAATCGATCAAGAGAATGATATGTGGGTTGTGAAGACAAAAAGTGGATGAATCGAGTATTACAAATTTCCAAATGATTTCAGCTTGTGAACAAAAGTAGAGTTATATGAGTTAGATGATGCATTATGGTTCAATCGAGCAAATATGGCCAAAGCTGAAGCATTCAAATATTTCTTACATAAACACATTATATTTATAATAATATCTAAGACAAAATTATATAAGGCCAAAGGAGTGAAAGATCCTTGCACCCTAAAGAATATTACTAATGTGATGTGGCCTTCGACAAAGACGCAGAAAATGATCCCTGTACACAAGATGTTCCCTGCCATTTCACTTAGAGACTTTGATCGTTGGTGGTAGGTGAGGTAGTTATTGAGTGTGGAAAGAAGACTTATACCATCATGGATCCAACTGAATTGGATAAATTCGATGAAGTAGATATCAAGAAGCTAGGTCGAAATCAAATACGGTATGAATTCTTATTTGAAGAACAAACCAAGAGGCTTACGAGTGCGGATTAAGAGATTTTGGCAAAAAGGTTGTATGCTGGGAGTGGTTCATTTTCTACAATGATATTTTTTTTTTCTAAGTTTGATACCATCAACCTAGGGGTGATGTTTTTACCTTTATTTACTTAAATATCCATTCTGATCTTCAACTACAATCAATCCACCCACAATCACGTTGAATATACGGAATCTAAATAATGTGTAGTTTGAGAATGCAAATAAGAACAAGATGATACTTGAATAACTTCGTATATTGAAAAAGAAAGATGATCATATTGTGTTACTTTGATTCTCACTTACGAAGAATACTAAAATTGACTTAACCAAGAAGTTAAATTCTATTCTATGCAAATAATATTTATATATACACACACACACAAATACAAGACTAAACCCAAAATTAAACCCTATATGAATACACAGGAACCACCGAATACCAACCACCACAACCGTTAATCAGAGCTCAGTCTAAGTACTTGACACTGGTATCGTATACACTCAAATGCTTTAAGTTTGGTTGATATGTCAGCCTATCAGTTGGGGTCTCTAAGCGAGAAATAGTACCTATAGTTCAAAGGGTGAATTTGGAACATTACTTAAATCGCTAATGAAAAGCGTTGAGGGATTCATGCTTACAGGTCAAAGCAGTCAATATAATGTTGATTGTGATCCCCTCTATCCGGAGAAGAAGCGAGTTTATTTATCCAAACTATAGAGATCCATAACTTGCGTTTGAAAAAAAAATTCTAACATGGCTTTAAGGTTATCCATTAATTCAAGCAGTAGGGTTTCATCAGCCATCAGTGCTAACAAATCAATGAAAACACCAATAAAGTGAACCAATTTAGAGCAATAGAACATAAGAATCAATAACTAGTCAACACGGATTTTATGGTTCAACTGAAGAAGAAGATGAGATTACAAAAAGAATGAGATGGAAGAATTAGAAGATTCATATACAAATTCATTCATACCCTAGCTTTCTCTACCATACTACCTATATCATGCTTGGCATTAGGCCATTGCCTAATATTAAATTGGGCTGGTGTGATGCTTGCATAATAGTTTTGTTGGTAGTAATTGGATTTAAAGGAGTATTGTTTATAACATTTTGTTTCACTTGGTGTTCTTGGTGAGGTTTTAATTAGGGAATATAACTGATCATGTAGTGTTATACAACAATCATATAATTAAAAAACTGAAATATAACCAATATTATCTAGTAGTATAATATTTTTCACTAACGTCTCTAGTAGTATTACGTTGATAGTGTATAATTATCAATAATATGTTTACAAAGTGTTAAAAAACATATAGTAAATACAATTATTTCCCATTCGAAGATTGATATAATAGTTATTATACTTTTGATTTTTTAATTATGTGATTGTTGTATTTGATATAAAATTATCTGTTTCTCCCCAATTTCTCATTCTTTTATGTTACTTCCATATAAAAAGATTTTTCATAATGATCTTTTTGAAGTCAACTAGTTTTTTGTTTGTTGCAAGTTACGGCGGCATCATAATCAACCCAGTTCGTTTTCAAACTAAATTTACATTGACAAGTAGAGTAATTCGAATTTATACCGTTAACTGAAAACGTATTATATTTTATCCAACTCTTATTCAAATAAAATTTATGTCAAAACGTAGATAACTCAAAACGTATATAATACAAAAAACATGTGCAGTGCCGCCCTTATGTGGTGTAATAAAGTATTGATTACAATCGTCACGACTCGTTTCCAAACTAAATTTACGACAAAACATAGAGTTACTCAGATCTATAATGTCGAATGAAAACGTGTTACTATTTCATCTGATGCATTTCCAAACAAAATTATGTGACAACGTAGATGTTCGGTTTATTAAAAATGACGCTTGCTAGAAACTATTTATGAAAAGTTAAAGTCAACTTGCGGTCAAAGTGTCAATGTTAACTCTGCGGTCAAATTCTGACCTCTCATTTTGATTTATGTTCAATGCGTTTGCTATTTGCTCGATAATGCTCATCATTTTGCAATGCGGCTGTTATAGTGGAAATGCAAATACTCGTGTTGCAATGCGGATGACTTATAAAAAACAATGCGGAGCTGCAATGCAATGCGAAGGGAAGACTGTTCAATGCTAATGTCATGCCATTGGTCCGTATTAATCGCATGAGGATAGTGAATTAACATGGATGATATAGGAGCAACATACATGAATTTATATATGTTTAAGACTTGAATTAATATATGCTTCAAAAAATTTCAAAATAAACACACATATTTGATGTATTTGATCACATTAAACAAATATTTATGCAATACACATACCATACTGAGAGTTGTATATTCTATGATATCATTCAAGATTAATTAATAAGTTCAACCTCCGATAAGAAAATTAGATGTGACCACTTAAGTGAATTTTCTATTGATGGATTGTATTAATTTTTAGTATTACGATCAAGAACTTCATCCGAATGAATAAGGACCTGATGCGAATGAACATCTGTATCTTATGCGGATGAACAATATGTCCTGATTCAAGTGAATTAGTATTTCACATTTAGTTGTAAAATATTAAGTATTTCAAGTACGTTCGAAGCCAAGTCTCGTTCGAGTAATCAATAAATATTACGAACGAGCAAACAACTAAGTGTGAATGAACGAAGATGAGTCACGAGTACAAGTCAAGCAAGTGCACCTGAAGAAGTTTTTTATTATTCTTGAATTAAAGAATTATCATGTAATCATACGGGCATTATTGTTAATATTTTTATATTTTAGTCATACCTATAAATAGGTATAATGTGTTTGTATTAGGGTAACTGTAAGGATTCCTATAAGTCTGATGCAGTCAAAACATCCAAAGTCTCTCTGCAAGCATGCACTAAAGAACAGAAGTAGAAATGCTTCGGAAGTTTTACACCATGCACTAGAAATATTTTAAGTGTAAAATCTTCCGAAGCCAAGACCAATATCTTCCGAAGCCAAAAGTGAAGTCTTCCGAAGCTTCAAAGACAAAGTCTTCCGAAGCCAAAGAGTGAAGACAGATTTATTCCGAAGACTTTTAGAGATATGCTTTTATCTGATGTACTTTACCATAAAGCCAAAGAGTGAAAGGTCCATGCTTTTGGTAACTGTACATTGAGGTCGTGAGTCCATGCTTTCTACTTTATGTACTTTTATCCTTTTTGTAATATATTAGGATGTGAACTATGGCATGTCATAGTCACAAGTCAAAAGGCAGATATGCATTTTTACTCTATAATTGATTTTGTTTGTGTCTAGTCAATTGTATCCAGCTGACTTTCAAAGTATAGCCGGCTGTAGGTTGTAGTATAAGTATTCTTTGTTCTTGTATCTTTCCATTATGCTTTGTAACACTTGTAATAGAACTTGAGAAAGCAATATACTGCATCTTTGAAACCCAATCTCTTGTGTTCTCTTGTTCTGTCTCTTACTTATTACTTGTGTTCTTAGTATCATTCTTGTGGTTAATCCAGTTTACTGTTTGATTAAGTTTGATTAATCTCCTCTTTGTGTTGTTGTGTTGTAACTGACCACCCTTCATCGGTCCTGCAATTGGTATCAGAGCTTTCTAGGCTCTTGATATAAGATCTCACCATCTTAAGATCCCTCACACACACAAATACTAAACTTTTCAAATGGCAGCCATTTCAAAGAATGATATGGAAACTGGAACCATGAACAAGTCCCCACTGATCACTCTTGATGACTTTGATACCATGAGAATGAAAGGTTTCATCAGGTCTCTAGACTCAAGAATGTGGAAGTCTGTTGAAAATGGACCTTTCATACCAAGCACTCCTTCTGCTACTGGTGCTGGTATGATCCCCAAAGATGTGCCTAACTACTCTGATGAAGATAGGAAGAGAGTAGAGATTGACAGAAAAGCCATGACAGCCCTTCAAACAGCCCTTCCAAACTCTGTGTACAAAGGTTTCAAGAAGTGCAAAATGGCTAAACAGCTGTGGATACCCTGAAGCAGCAGTTTGAAAACTTCACCTTCAAAACAGGTGAAACCATGACTCAGCAATACTTCAGGTATGTTGAGATAGTGGATACCCTTGTGGATGGAGGAGTTCCTCTTGAGAATAGAGACATTGTAAGGAAGTTTATGTCCTCACTTCCTAGGCAATGGACATACTACCGTGTGGTGATCAAGAGAACTGAAAATCCCAAAACTCTTACTCTGACAGAGTTATATGGGATTCTCAGTGGCTACCAGATGGAGATGAACATGCAAGGTTCATCTGGCAACTCCAACAATCAATTGGGTTCAGCCCTGCACGTGGTTGAAAGGGAAAGTATGAAACCCCAACATCATCTCATATGCTACCCTGACAATTCACCAAAGGGTCCTTTCATCACCTTCCCAGAGACACCCAGGGAGAACTACACTCAAGGAAGCCCATTCCAAGAGACAAGCTCTTCTCAAGCTTTTGTGTCTTCTGATGAGAGCTGTGGCAACTCTCTTTTCACTCTTGAAGACCTAGACTGTATCCATCCAGATGATCTGGAATACATGGAAATAGTCCAGCAGATGGCTCTTCTCACTCACAGAGCCAAGAAGTTCTACAAGAGAACTGGAAGGAAGTTTCCAAGCAATGCAACCAGTGGAAAGTTTGGCCTAGACAAAGGCAAAGTCAAGTGTTACAACTGTAACCTGATGAGCCACTTTTCCAGAGAGTGTAAGGCACCTAGAACAAATGGTGGCCAAACACAGTCCAGACCCAACTACACTGACAAAGCTCCTCAGAATGAGAAGCCAAAGCAACAAGCTGCTGTTGTTGTTGAAGAAGGAGGCTTTAACTGGAGCTTTCAAGTGGAAGATGCTTCTCCAAACCAAGCACTAATGGCAGATCATGATGAAGCCAAGGTATTGGAACATCTCTGTACTCCTGAATGCATTGCTAAAGTTAATAGATACAGGTCTTATAACTTGGAGATGAGATTTGATCTTGAGTCCTTAAACATTTTAAAATCTGATTTAGAAAGTCTGAAAATGATTATAAACTAAAGATAGAGGACTTAGAGAAAACCATTTCAGTTCTAAAACATAAGCATACAGATTTTAGGACTAAAATCAAAGATCTCATAACCAAGCTGACTGAGTGCCAGGCTGAGCTTGTGATCAGCAAAGCCAGGGCAGAAAAGAGTGTTCTTGAAGAAGAGACCTTCAAGAACATGATATCCTCATCCCTACATAACAAGGTGTGTTATCAAAATAGGCAGGGACTGGGATCTAATAAGATAGCTCCTCCACACACAATCTTGTCTGTAAGATCTCCTATGTGTGGAACTTGTGAAGACAAGCTTCCTCTCATAGATCCTATGAGTGAAGAGGATGAAGAAGAGATAGTGAAGAATTCCTCTGAGAAGAGTGAAGAGAAGGATTCTAAGAAGGGCCACTATCCTTCTGAGGAGAAGAAAATTACTGTGATGACCAAGTCAATGAGAAAGAACTTGATTCGGAAGAGCAAAAGAAAAGTAAGGACGGCTTAAGAGATCAAGGCTACTTTTGACTCTAAGCAGAAATAAGTTCTTATCTCTGCAGGGTTTGAAGTAGTAAAGACTGAAGACAACAACCAAAACTCTTCAGCTAAGAGTTCGGGTTCTTGTTCAAATCATCTTAGTACCAAGAAGAAGACTGATCTGCTGTGTACCACTGCTGCACAGCCTGGACCATCAAACTCCAAGAACAATTCACAGCCCAAAAGGACTGTCTCAGCATCTGTAAAGATGAAGGAGGAGAAGGGATGTGACCAAAGACAGTCTTGTAAATATTAAGAAGACTCTTGTGAAGAAGAAAATGGTGTATGTCATGTGTGAAAATACCTCTCACATTGCTAAGAATTGTCCATACAATCCTAAAAGTACTGTCCATATGACCAAAACAAAGACTTCAAAGAGTTCCAAGAAGATTCAAGCTTCGGAAGGAAAATCTGTTTCCTTCGGAAGCTCCAAATCTAAGAAGAAGGCAAATGGAAAATTACCTTCGGAAGAGAAGTTGGTCTCGGAAGAAAGGAATTCTTCCGAAGCACTGAAGTCTGCTGTAGTGACTGCAGAATCTTCCGAAGGTTCAGTCATCAAAACTTCCGAAGTCCCAAAAGCTTCCGAAGTTTTAAAGGTCAAGACCAAGACTCCAAAGGTGGTGTGGAAGTCTAAGAAAGACCAAGTGACTGAAAATTCTCCATCAACAACAGCTCAAGATCCTCCTAGCATAACCATAGGATCTATTACTGTTGCATTACCTTCTATTATACTTAGTGAGCCCAAGACGAATAAGGCTTGGGTTTCCAAATGTAACTAATCATTTTCTTTGTGCAGGAACAACTCAAGACAAACAAGAATATCTGGATCATTGATAGTGGTTGTTCCAGGCACATGACAGGCAATAGGTCACTACTCCATAACTTTGAAAGGATTGATGGAGAACCAGTTGCTTTTGGAGGAGATGAAGGTGGTTACATTTCTGGAAGGGGAAAGGCCACAAATGGTAAGCTCAGCATTAAAAAGGTAAACTTTGTCAAGGAGCTTGGGTAAAATCTTCTGAGTGTATCCTAATTTTGTGATCAGAGTCATAACATGCTCTTTACTGAGCATGAGTGCATTGTTCTCAAGTCTAGAGTAGTCATTCCTCATGAGCACATCCTGCTTAGAGCCCCCAGAAAAGGGAACATGTACAAGATGGACTTGCAAGAAACATCTCCCTCTGGAGAAGTTTCATGCTTTCTGTCTAAAGCCAATAGTGATAAGTCTTTTCTATGGCATAAAATAATATGCCATGTAAGCTTTAAGAATACGAATAAACTAATTAAACATGATTTGATAACTGGAATGCCAAAGAAAGAGTTTACAAGTGATGATCATTGTGTTGCATGCCTGAAAGGGAAGCAGCATAAGGTATCTCACAAGCCTAAGGAAAAGAACTCTATCACTACTCCCCTACACTTATTACATATGAATCTCTTTGGCCCTACCAGTGTAATGAGTCTAGGAAGGACCTCTTACTGTTTGGTGATCACAGATGATTTTACAAGATTCACATGGGTTTTCTTTCTTAGAACTAAGTATGAGACCCTTGAGACTCTGAAGAATTTCATCTTAAAGATTGAGAATCAATGTGATCACAAGGTCAAAACCATAAGATGTGATCAAGGGACTGAATTCAAGAATCAAACCCTTGATACATTTTGTGATGAAAAAGGTATTACAAGATAATATAGTGCTCGCAGGACTCCTCAGCAAAATGGTGTTGCTGAAAGGAGAAACAGGACACTAATTGAAGCTGCAAGAACTATGTTTTCTGACTCTAAACTGCCCACCACCTTATGGGCAGAGGCAGTAAACACTGCTTGCTATATGCAAAACAGAGTTTTAGTAGTTAAGACATATGGTAAGACTCCTTATGAACTTTGACACAAGAGAAAACCTTTCATTGGCTTTCTCAGGTCATTTGGATGTCCTTGAACCATCATGAATACCAAAGATCAAATTTCCAAATTTGCTGAGAAATCAGATGATGGACATTGCATTGGATACTCTTCCAAGTCTAAGGCTTATAGAGTATACAATCTCAGAACTAGAATTGTTGAGGAGTCAGCCAATGTGACTTTCAATGAACACACACCTTGTGTGGCTGGTTCTGGTCCTGATTGGCTATTTGATCTTGATTTAGTTACCAACTGTTTTAACAAATCTTGTGAGAATATTTCAGGATCTACAGAAAATTTAAAAACAGGTGATCCTGACCCAAGATTTGAGCTAAGAAGACCTTCGACTCATACATCTTCAGCTCCAGTTGGAACTACTTCTGCAAATGAGGTTTCTATCAGTACTTCAATGACAAACTCAGCTGATACATCTGGGGTGCCTTCAAATTCCAGCTCAGAGGCTCCACAACCAGATAAGGATACCTCAATTGTGGAAGACAACAATGGTGGTGGTAACAGTGATCAAGAATTCCTTGATGCTAATAACCACACCATAGATGACAACATCAATGATGTCACACACTCATTGGATCAAGTCAATCTTGATAAGTGTGATGATGTGGTGGGTGAAACATCTATGCCAGATCTAAATTTCTCAAATTTAGATCTTTCTCAGCAACTTGCTGTGATCCCTCAGCTTAGGATTGTGACATCCGTCACCTTAAGGTCCGTCAATTAACGTGGTTTTCCATTAACTATTCCTTGATCGATCATTCCTCATCTTTATTAACTCCTTATGTGGATATCATGCTTGCTTTATCATCGTTGTGCTTGTGCTTTCATTGTAATCTTATGCTATCCTTAAAAACTTTAAAAACTTTCATCTTCGTAACCGCCAAATATATCATTTTTATATAAAATTAACGTCACTAATAAAACCATTTTTAAATTATAAATATCATTAAATACATTTTTATAACTAATATAATTACCCTAACAAAGTCGTTTTTCAACCGAAACAAATTTGGGAAACTCGGGGGTTAAGTGCAGGGACTAAACTTGACATTTTGCAAACTTGAAATGGGTATAAATAGCCCCATTTTTCCAGCCCTAGAACCATTACTCCTTCTTCATCTTCTTCATCCTCTCCTTCACCATTTCTTTCATTCTAGCACCAAATCCGACCCGCTTGGTCTCGTTTTCGCCGTCTAGACTTCATCTACAACCTAGTCTACTCCATTCTAGCAGGTAGACGACTTTGGTTGTCCCTTCTCTTGCTATTTCTTGGCTGTCCATTCTAGGGTTTCGGGTGTTCGGGTTCAACCCGAACACATGAGGTCGTGTGGGTGCGTGTGAGGTCTTTCTGCGTGTGCTTCTTGTTTGTGCATGTGTGTAGAGTGTTTCTGGAAGTCCTTGTTGTGTAAAACTCGTGTTTGAAGCAGCCGAAGGCTGCTCAGCCCGTCAACAGTCGCGATTCTGCTATCCAGGCGACTGGGCTTGTCATGCGATTGAGTCGTGCGACTGAGCCATGCGTCTGAGTCAATCGTGCGACTGAGTTGTTAGACTGGATGTGTCGTGCGACTGAGTCGTGCGACTGTGTGTATGTGTGCGATTGAGTCATGCGAGCGAGTGAATGTGTGCGATTGAGTCAGGTGACCGAATGAATGTATGTGATTGTGCGTGTATCGCACGATTGGAGTCCAATCGCACGAATGAAGGTTCAATCGTACGAATGAAGCTGATTCGCACGATTGAAGGTTGATTCGTGTGTATGGAGGTTGAGTCGTGTGAGTGGGTGTTGTGTGGTACGACTGAATGCAGTCATACGAATGAAGGCTCAATCATACGAATGAAGCTGATTCGCACGATTGAGGGTTGATTCGTGCGAATGGATTGTTGAGTCGTGCGTCTGGTCCTGTCGTGCGACTGAAGTTGATGTGTGTGATTTCCCTTCTTGTGCGTTGTGTGTATATGTCGTTTGATGTTGAGGTAACATTAACACAATTGCCATGGTTCGGCCACAAAGATTAAAGTCAATGCTATAAAGGCCACAAATACTATTCAAAATCAAATCAATCTAACGTTTTACAATTATCAACCGACTTATAACTACTGATATTTATCTAATACTTCTTCAATAACAATGAAACTTATACTCAAATATCATCAGCAATGGCGACAATGTCTAGTACTTGGATCTACATAAGATCTAGTCGTGTGTCTGTTTGTGTGTGTTACACACGACCCAACCGATACCATCCGAACCGACCGAACAATATTATATGCTTCAATCATATCATTAATGCTTAACAATAACTGTCAATAGGTGTTTGACCGTTCATTAGCATTCAACATTTGGATACATTGATCTTATATACTTACCACTTAACAAGTGAGTTTCGTGGCCCCTTTTTACATTTACAATATTTCAATCATTTATAACTTGGGGGAAAATTATGCTCACCCATTTTCAATGTTGTATAACTTACTTACATTTTACATACTTGGAATCAACGTGATACTGTTTTACAAGTACTTATCTGATACATGCTTAAGTCTGCGGTGTGGTTTTTTCTTTGCAACTGTTTAATTCCAGTGTGGGAACCGACGGATAAGTATTGGTAGTACTACTGGGTTGACACCCCCACCCTTGTTCGTTGGTATACTAGTTGGTACCATCAATGGCCAGGAACGGGCCCTTGGGTGAATATATTCCGACAATATCTTTGTGTACGTCGCTAGGTTTGGTTGCAAAGCTCATTGTCATGTGATTTTACTTGTTTATATAACTGTATTCACGGTATTCCACATCGTTTACTATATACAACATCACTTACTATTTATTACTTAAACCTGCGAGCTCACCAACAATTTCGTTGACCATTTTGAGCATATCTTTTCAGGTGATCATGCAAACTGAGGAATCTAGGTGTGCTGCCTTAGTGGAGACCCTAGGATGCATTTTTGAGACTAAACATATTTGATAAACAATTATTTTGAACAATGTTGTAGTCTGATTAAACAATTACAATCTTTTGATACTTGTTCCCGGGTTGTGGGAATTTACATTACAATTTCATCTTTATTTGGTTATGTGAATCATTTATCATGTTTATGCTTATGGCTATGTTGTCGTGAATATTGACTAAACACGACACAAGTCCCTTTGTTGTCGGGTGTCGTCATGACACGCTTGTCATCATTTATTATATTGCATCTCTATCACTTACCATGTGTTATGACGATCCCGATCTCGTTACATCCCCGTGTTTCCGCTTTTAGCGGGGGTGTGATAGATTGGTATCAGAGCCATTGGTTATAGAGAATTAGGCAATACGCTTGACCTAGACTATAACCTAGGAACCTTCATGTAGATTTGCATGCTAGGATCTGTATGCATATTATATCTCGTGTATGTGTTCCTCGTTACTTGATTTGTTTATCTATCTGTTATGTGATCTTTCCACCCTATGAGAGAGCCCTTGTGCTCACTCTTTTATGGGATGCTTCTATTGGATCTTCCGTTCCCTCTGCGCGCCGAGTTGGTTTAACAAATCCAGGTAATTAAACCCGAAGAGATCTTCACAGATCGTGCTATTACGCTTGACCTAGGACATTGAGATTAACCCTGAGGAGGTTATGTCTGAAACCTCGAAAGAGGAAGAGATAGACAACCTCCGCTAGACTAAACGTGATTATATACATGGATTTACAATTGATATGATGGACTATTGTTGAGACATTACCAATTCATGGTGTGAGAACCACACATCTTGCATGCGATATGTGGTGACAATAAGTGTGATATTAACTTGGAATACTGGACTTGATGAGTGTTATGGATAATACACTTTGAAATGATTTAAGCTTACGTATTTACTATTTCTATGATTAGAAAATGCCGCCTCGAAGAGTTACCCGCAGCAATAGTGGCGGGAGTGAAGCCCCAAGGGGCAGAGGCAGAGGTAGAGCACCAAGAACTAATGATGGTCCTGCCAGTAACAATCAGGGAACTGGAGACACTGATATGGCAGCTCTGATTGCTCAACAGTTGGCCGCACTGATTCCTACTATCGTGGCCCAAGTGAGCGATGCACTCCAGCAACACCACCCCCATGGGGATGGTGGCAATGATAATGGAGATAATGGAGAAAGAGCTCAAGGTGGGATCAAAACTGAAGTGGGAAATGGAAACCCAACTGGGAATGAAAGTAATCAGGAGACCGGGAATGGTGGAACAGCCGGTATTGAGACTGGGGTTGTTAATGCTAGACGGGGGTGTTCATACAAAGAGTTTGTGGCTTGCAAACCGAGAGAATTCGATGGGAAATGTGGGGTGATAGCCCTAACCAGGTGGCTAGAAAAGATGGAGGCAGTGATTGACATCAGTGAGTGCCTCGACAGCCAGAGAATCAAATATGCCACATGTTCATTGCAGGGCAAGGCCCTAACCTGGTGGAACACCCAGGTCTAAGCCAGAGGAAGAGAATCTGCGATGCAGATGTCATGGGATGAGTTTAAAGCTTTGATCACCAAGGAATACTGCCCCCTCAACGAGATGCAGAAATTGGAGCATGAGTTCTGGAATCATGCCATGGTGGGGGCCGGGCATGCAGCTTATACTGACCGTTTTCATGAGCTGGCAAGATTGGTTCCGCATCTGGTCACGCCGGAATCAAAGAGAATCGAGAGGTATATTTGGGGACTTGCGCCTTAAATCCGAGCAATGGTTACAGCAGCTGATCCTCCTACTATCCAGAGCGCAATTCTGAAGGCTGGCGCTTTGACTGATGAGATGGTGAGAACAGGGGTGTTAGGAAGAGGGGCAGAGAAGAGAAAAGACGTTGGGGAAACAAACCGGTCGAGTGCCGGGAAGTTTGATAAAAGGGCCAAGACAACCAGAAATTTTGTGGCCGTGACTCAGGGCAAGAGAGAGTATGTGGGGCCGCACCCCAAATGTGACAGTTGCAACTATCATCATCCCCCATGAATGCAGTGCTGGGTGTGCACAAATTGTAGGCGCCCGGGGCATTTGGCGAGAGACTGCAGAACAGCGCCGAATCTTGTAGCACCGGTCAACGCGGTTAACCCCGCCGGGAATGCAAGGACCTGTTATGAGTGTGGAAGCCTTGATCATTACAGGAACATGTGCCCCAGGCTGAATCGGGCACCGGGTTAACAAGAAAACAACCAGCAGCAAGTGATGGCTATAGCTGGAAATCAAGACCCGACCAATCAGGGGAATGCAGCTCGGGGACGTGCATTCGTCATTGGAGCCAACGATGCTCGTCAGGACCCGAATGTTGTCACGGGTACGCACTTACTCAATCATCATTTCGCATCTATATTATTTGATACTGGAGCACACAATAGCTTTATATCTTCTGAGTTTGTGCAATTGCTTGATTTGAGTCCTTGTAGGCTAGAAACTAGCTACTCTGTAGAGATGGCCAATGGTAGGGTTGTTCAGGCCGATGAGATTATTAGGAAGTGCTCGTTAACATTGGAGGACCATGCCTTCGATATAGACTTGATACCCTTTGAGCTAGGAAGTTTTGACGTGATTGTGGGTATGGATTGGTCATCACAAAACGGAGCAGAGATCGTCTGTCGGGACAAAGTAGTACGAATCCCTATGCCAAACGGGGAGGTACTCAAGATTCAAGGAGAACAACCGGAAGGAACTTAAAGCTTATTTTCTGCATGAAAGCATGCCGAAGTTTACGAAAGCAGTGCTACGCTTTTCTGGCTCATGTAGTAGAAAAGAAGGACGAAGAGAGGAAACTAGTAGATATTCCAGTGGTACGGGACTACCCAGATGTATTTCCTGAAGACTTGTCTGGTTTGCCTCCTCCACGACAGGTGGAATTTCGTATAGAGTTGGTTCCTGGAGCTACACCGGTAGCAAAGACGCCATATCGGTTAGCGCCATCCGAAATGCAAGAGTTGTCTAGTCAGTTGCAGGAACTACTGGAGAAGGGTTTTATTCGACCGAGTCATTCACCGTGGGGAGCACCGGTATTATTTGTCAAAAAGAAGGATGGGTCGTTCCGCATGTGTATCGATTACCGTGAGTTGAACAAGTTAACCGTGAAGAAAAACCGATATCCTCTCCCCAGGATCGACGATCTGTTTGACCAGCTGCAAGAAGCTTCGTATTTCTTAAAGATTGACCTTCGTTCTGGATATCATCACCTAAGAGTTTTCTAGGACGACATACCGAAGACAGCGTTTAGAACTCGTTATGGGCACTATGAGTTCTTGGTCATGCCGTTCGGGCTGAGTAACGCACCAGCTGTGTTTATGGATCTAATGAATCGGGTGTGCAAACCTTACTTGGATAAGTTTGTGATCGTGTTCATAGACGATATACTTATCTACTCCCGATCGAAAGAGGATCACGAAGAACACCTTCGGGCAATTCTGGAACTGTTACGGGAAGAGAAACTTTTCTCCAAGTTCTCGAAGTGTGAATTTTGGTTGCGGGAAGTGAAATTTTTGGGTCATGTGGTTAACGAAAGATGGGATTCATGTAGATCCTGGCAAGATCGAAGCGGTGAAGAAATGGGATGCACCCCAGACACCATCAGAGATACGACAATTTTTAGGATTGGCCGGTTACTATCGTCGCTTCATCGCGAATTTTTCGAAGATCGCGCAGCCATTAACCCTGCTTACTCTGAAAGAAAAGAAGTTTGATTGGGGACATGCAAAAGAACAAGTGTTCCAAACGTTGAAAGAGAAGTTGTGTAACACGCCTATACTGTCCCTTCCAGACGAAACTGATGATTTTGTGGTGTACTGCGACGCTTCACATCAAGGATTGGGATGTGTACTAATGCAGAAAGATAAGGTGATTGCCTACGCTTCGCGACAACTTAAGGTGCACGAAAAGAACTATACCACTCATGATCTTGAATTGGGCGCTGTAGTATTTGCACTCAAGATTTGGAGGCATTACATGTATGGAACCAAATGCATCATCTACACAGATCATAAGAGCCTCCAACATATCCTGGATCAGAAGGAACTTAATATGCGTCAGCGACGTTGGGTAGAGCTACTTAGTTTGTGAAATTCGGTATCATCCGGGGAAAGCTAACGTGGTGGCTGATGCTTTAAGCCGCAAAGAACGCGTGAAACCACTACGTGCTCGAGCGTTGGGATTGACCATTCAAACGAATTTGAAAGCCAGATCCAAATTGCACAAAGTGAGGCATTGAAAGAAGAAAACCTTGCGGGAGAAGAATTCCGAGGGTTAGATAAACAGATGATTTGCAAGGATGATGGTATACAGTACTTCATGGATCGCATATGGGTACCCAGATGGGGAGGTGTGCGCACCTTAGTCATGGATGAAGCCCACAGGACGCGATATTCTATTCATCCTGGTGCAGACAAGATGTATCATGATCTCAAAGATCTGTACTGGTGGCCAGGCATGAAGAAAGACATTGCCTTGTACGTCAGCAGATGCTTGACATGCTCGAAAGTTAAAGCTGAACATCAGAAACCATCGGGATTATTACAGCAACCTGAAATTCCCGAGTGGAAATGGGAGAATATAGCTATGGATTTCATTACCAAACTCCCTAGAACAAGCAGTGGGCATGACTCGATATGGGTCATAGTTGATCGAATGACGAAATCAGCACATTTCTTGCCTATCCGAGAAGACTACAAAATGGATAAGTTGGCGAGATTGTACATCAAAGAGGTCGTGACAAGACACGGAGTGCCGGTGTCAATCATATCCGACCGTGACAGCCGATTTACTTCACGATTTTGGCAGACACTACAGAAAGCGATGGGCACTCGATTAGATATGAGTACCGCCTATCACCCTCAGACAAATGGCCAAAGTGAACGAACTATACAGACGTTGGAAGACATGCTAAGGGCGTGTGTAATCGACTTTGGTAGTAGTTGGGATGCTCATCTATCGCTGATTGAGTTCTCTTACAACAACAGCTACCATACAAGCATTGGGTGTGCTCCGTTCGAAGCGTTGTATGGAAGGAAATGCAGATCTCCCGTTTGTTGGGCCGAGATTGGTGAAAGTCAGCTAATAGGCCCAGAGATCATTCAAGAAACAACTGACAAGATCTTTCAAATCAAAGACCGACTAAAAGCTGCTAGAGATCGCCAACAGAGCTATACCGATAACCGTCGGAAGCCTCTAGAATTCAACATTGGGGATCGAGTATTACTTAAAGTCTCCCCTTGGAAAGAAGTCGTTCAATTTGGAAAGAAAGGGAAGTTAGCCCCAAGATACGTTGGACCATTCGAAATCACAGAAAGAATCGGTCCAGTGGCTTACCGATTAAGGTTGCCACAAGAACTTAACGGTATGCATGATACTTTTCACGTGTCAAACCTCAAGAAGTGTTTGGCCGACGAATCCCTTCACGTGCCAATTGAGGAAATCAAGATTGACGAGAAGCTTCATTTTGTTGAGGAACCCATTGAGATCATGGATCGAAAGGTCAAGCAACTGAAGCATAGTAGAATACCAATTGTTCACGTAAGGTGGAATTCAAAACGAGGGCCAGAGTTTACATGGGAACGAGAAGATAAGATGAAACTCAAATATCCACATCTATTCGAGGATGATACTCTTGGACCTAACTCCAGCTTAATTTCGGGACGAAATTCTCTCAACTGGGGGATACTGTGACATCCGTCACCTTAAGGTCCGTCAATTAATGTGGCTTTCCGTTAACTATTCCTTGATCGATCATTCCTCATCTTTATTAACTCCTTATGTGGATATCATGCTTGCTTTATCATCGTTGTGCTTGTGCTTTCATTGTAATCTTATGTTATCCTTAAAAACTTTTAAAACTTTCATCTTCGTAACCGCCAAATATATCATTTTTATATAAAATTAACGTCACTAATAAAACCATTTTTAAATTATAAATATCATTAAATACATTTTTATAACTAATATAATTACCCTAACAAAGTCGTTTTTCAACTGAAACAAATTTGGGAAACTCGGGGGTTAAGTGCAAGGACTAAACTTGACATTTTGCATATTTGAAATGGGTATAAATAGCCCCATTTTTCCATCCCTAGAACCATTACTCCTTCTTCATCTTCTTCATCCTCTCCTTCACCATTTTCTTCATTCTAGCACCAAATCCGACCCGCTTGGTCTCGTTTTCGCCGTCTAGACTTCATCTACAACCTAGTCTACTCCATTCTAGCAGGTAGACGACTTTGGTTGTCCCTTTTCTTGCTATTTCTTGGCTATCCATTCTAGGGTTTCGGGTGTTCGGGTTCAACCCGAACACATGAGGTCGTGTGGGTGCGTTTTAGGTCTTTCTGCGTGTGCTTCTTGTTTGTGCAAGTGTGTAGAGTGTTTCTGGAAGTCCTTGTTGTGTAAAACTCGTGTTTGGAGCAGCCGAAGGCTGCTCAGCCCGTTAACAGCCGCGATTCTGCTGTCCAGGCGACTGGGCCTGTCATGCGATTGAGTCGTGCGACTGAGCCATGCGTCTGAGTCAATCGTGCGACTGAGTTGTGCGACTGGATGTGTCGTGCGACTGAGTTGTGCGACTGTGTGTATGTGTGCGATTGAGTCATGCGAGCGAGTGAATGTGTGCGATTGAGTCAGGTGACCGAATGAATGTATGTGATTGTGCGTGTATCGCACGACTGGAGTCCAATCGCACGAATGAAGGTTCAATCGTACGAATGAAGCTGATTCGCACGATTGAAGGTTGATTCGTGCGTATGGAGGTTGAGTCGTGCGAGTGGGTGTTGTGTGGTACGACTGAATGCCAGTCATACGAATGAAGGCTCAATCGTACAAATGAAGCTGATTCGCACGATTGAGGGTTGATTTGTGCGAATGGATTGTTGAGTGCTGCGTCTGGTCTTGTCGTGCGACTGAAGTTGATGTGTGTGATTTCCCTTCTTGTGCGTGGTGTGTATATGTCGTCTGATGTTGACGTAACATTAACACAGTTGCCATGGTTCGGCCACAAAGATTAAAGTCAACGCTATGAAGGCCACAAATACTATTCAAAATCAAATCAATCTAACGTTTTACAATTATCAACCGACTTATAACTACTGATATTTATCTAATACTTCTTCAATAACAATGAAACTTATACTCAAATATCATCAGCAATGGCGACAATGTCTAGTACTTGGATCTACATAAGATCTAGTACGTGTGTCTGTTTGTGTGTGTTACACGCGACCCAACCAATACAACCCGAACCGACCGAACAATATTATATGCTTCAATCATATCATTAATGCTTAACAATAACTGTCAATAGGTGTTTTACCGTTCATTTGCTTTCAACATTTGGATACATTGATCTTACATACTTACCACTTAACAAGTGAGTTTCGTGGCCCCTTTTTACGTTTACAATATTTCAATCATTTACAACTTGGGGGAAAAGTATGCTCACCCATTTTCAATGCTGTACAACTTACTTACATTTTACATACTTGGAATCAACGTGATACTGTTTTACAAGTACTTATTTGATACATGCTTGGGTCTGCTGTGTGGTTCTTTCTTTGCAACTGTTTAATTCCAGTGTGGGAACCGACGGATAGGTATTGGTAGTACTACTGGGTTGACACCCCCACCCTTGTTCGTTGGTATACTAGTTGGTACCATCAATGGCCAGGAACGGGCCCTTGGGTGAATATATTCCGACAATATCTTTGTGTACGTCGCTAGGTTTGGTTGCAAAGCTCATTGTCATGTGATTTTACTTGTTTATATAACTGTATTCACGGTATTCCACATCGCTTACTATATACAGCATCACTTACTATTTATTGCTTAAACCTGCGAGCTCACCAATAATTTTGTTGACCATTTTGAGCATATCTTTTCAGGTGATCATGCAAACTGAGGAATCTAGGTGTGCTGCCTTAGTGGAGACCCTAGGATGCATTTTTGAGACTAAACATAATTGACAAACAATTATTTTGAACAATGTTGTAGTCTGATTAAACAATTACAATCTTTTGATACTTGTTCCCGGGTTGTGGGAATTTACATTACAATTTCATCTTTATTTGGTTATGTGAATCATTTATCATGTTTATGTTTATGGCTATGTTGTCGTGAATATTGACTAAACACGACACAAGTCCCCTTGTTGTCGGGTGTCGTCATGACACGCTTGTCATCATTTATTATATTGCATCTCTATCGCTTACCATGTGTTATGACGATCCCGATCTCGTTACATCCCCGTGTTTCCGCTTTTAGCGGGGGTGTGACAAGGATCCACAAGTCTCACCCCACCACAAACATCATTGGAGATGTTGTCACAGGGGTAAGAACAAGAGGACAAACCCATGAAGCAAATGTTTGTCTTCACTCTTGTTTCTTATCCCATATAGAGCCAAAGAAAGTTGATGAGGCTCTAAGAGATGGAAGTTGGGTTGAAGCTATGCAACAGGAGTTGCTTCAATTCAAAAGGCAAAAATTTTGGAACCTTTGTCCTCTTCCTCATGGGAAGACTACCATTGGAACCAAATGGGTGTTTAGGAATAAGTAGGATGATAGAGGCATTATCATCAAGAACAAGGCTAGACTAGTTGTTCAAGGATACACACAAGAAGAAGGGATTGACTACACTGATGTTTTTGCTCCAATAGCAAGACTAGAAGCTGTTAGGATATTCCTGGCATTTGCTGCATCCAAAAACTTCCAGGTCTTTCAGCTTGATGTGAAGTGTGCTTTTCTATATGGAGTGATTGATGAACAAGTGTATGTTAAACAACCACCTGGTTTTGTAGACCCTGATCATCCTGATTATGTCTGCAAGCTTGACAAAGCTCTTTATAGGCTGCATCAGGCACCCAGGAAGTGGTATGAGACATTGTCTGAGTATCTTTGCAAACATGGATATAGGAGAGGTACTATAGATGAAACTTTCTTCATCAAAGGACAGGAAAATGACATATTGCTAGTTCAAGTGTATGTGGATGACATCATCTTTGGTTCAGCTAATCCAAAGCTCTGCAAAGACTTTGAGAAGCTGATGAAAGATAGATTTGAAATGAGTGCAATGGGAGAACTCAATTTCTTTCTAGGAATTCAAGTGAAGCAAGTTGAAGATGGTATCTTTATAAGTCAGTCAAAGTATGTTCAGGACATACTCAAGAGGTTCAACATGACTGATTGTAAGATTGCTAAGACACCCATAGCCAGAAACCACTCCCTTGGACCTGATCTTGAAGGAGAGTGTGTAGATGAACACTTATACAGGGCTATGATTGGGTCTCTTATGTATCTTACTGCTAGCAGGCCTGATATCATGTTTGCTACATGTATTTATGCAAGATAGAAGCAAACCCTAAGATGTCTCACCTCATCACTGTCAAAAGGATTATAAGATACCTTAAAGGTGCATCAACACTTGGTTTATGGTACCCAAAGAATCCTGACTTCTATCTGTATGCTTATACAGATAGTGATTATGGTGGTTGCAACATGACTGCAAAGTCTACATCTGGGGGATGTCAGTTCCTTGGTGGAAGGGTTGTCTCATGGCAATGCAAGAAACAATCGTGTATGTCTGCATCAACTACTGAGGCTGAATACATTGCTGCGGCAAGTTGCTGTGCTCAAGTGCTTTGGATTCAAAATCAGATGCTAGACTATGGATTTAACTTCAAGGAGACTTCCATTCATATAGACAACAATAGTGCTATCTCTATCACAGAGAATCCTATGCACCACTCAAGGACCAAACACATCAATATCATGTATCACTTAATAAGAGATAACTATGAAAAAAAGATTAATTAAACTAGTCAAAGTTCACACAAATGAACAATATGCTGATTTGTTTATAAAAGCTTTTGATGAACAGATATTTAAATATCTAATATCAGCTATTGGGATGATTAACTTTGAGTAGATCTTTTTTTATAACTAATTCTAATTATTTGTTAAAATATGTGTGTCCTAAGTTGTCTAGTTCATCACTTTCATAAGCTCATGTTTTCTTTGGATAAAAAAAAATCATTTTTGAAGATTTTCCTTAGATTCTTGAAAATTTTCTGATCCTTCGGAAGATATATTTTTATCTTCGGAAGCAAATCATGTCTTCAAAATAAATAAGTCTAAGAAATTTTACCTTCGGAAGAGGTTTCAATCTATCTTCCGAAGCTTAAATACTTGTCTCAGACACTTATTTGTTTTCAAGGACTTTTTCCTTCCGAAGCAAAATTAACTCTCGGAAGCTTTTTCGTTTTATATACAAAGCATTCAAGTTTTTATTTCTATTCCGAAGCAAAATTTTCAAAACTCTCAGGAAATTCTTCCGAAGTCATTTTAGCTTCGGAAGCTTTTTCATTAAAACTTCCGAAGATAATTTACCTTCGGAAGCTTTTCGAATTCCAAGAAAACTACTTTTTGAGCAAAAGTAAACTACTTTTTTAGAGGTGGGACCAACATTCGGATTTTAAAGTTTATCCTCTTTCATTAACTTTGGTTCAAATCCCTTTTCACATAAATACCCAACGGTTCCCCCTCTCCCTCACTATCTTCTTCAATTCTACTATTCCTAAAACCTAATTTCTCCCAACCCGCCTTTGCTTTGCATCTTTCTTCATCTTTAAGCTTCTAAAATGGCCAACCTTAACCGCAGAAACAACCCAGACTTCTCCATGCAACTTTACAGGCAACACAACCAGGTTGCTCTGTTAAGCTCTAAGAAAGATGATAGTTTCTCAGAGATTTGCCGTTTCTTAGCTTTATCAAACTACTTCACCTCCCTAACCATTGATCCTACTCTCTATGAGGATCATCTGCTTGAATTTTAGAAGACCTGCCAAGAGGTCATCATGGATGGGGAGAAGGCACTGTCTGCCACAATGCAAGGGAGGACAATCTTCATCACTCCGGCCATCATCAACACTCACTTGCAGCTGGATGATGAAGAAGGTGAGTTGTCCTTCCCAAAGGAAGCTGTCAATCATTCCTTTGAGCAGATGGGCTATGAGGGAGATTTCTCTGTAAAGACCTTCGGGAAAGGGAAGTTCTCATCCCAATGGAAATACCTGCTTCATGTGGTTATCCACAGCTTGTCAAACAAGCATGGAGGGTGGGACCAGATTCCTGAGGATCTCTCCTTCATAGTGCATGGAATGGTTCAAGGGGTCAAGTTCAGGTACTCTCAATTTGTCTATAAAAATTTGCTTGCTAACTTGGACTCCTTAGAGTATTGTATGTTTACTAGATATGTTCAACACATTCTCAACTATGAACTGGGCTCACAGTTGAGGGAAACATATAATATTCTTAAATTGGGACAGATGAAGCCCGGCATCTTTAAAATCATGAAGAAGCCAACTGTAGGCTTCTCAGGGCTAGAAACAGCCCTTGTCCCAAGGTGACAACCTAGCAACACAAGCTAGTGTGGAACCCACACCTTCTACCTCTCAACCACCAAAAAGACCACAAGTAACCCTCACCTACCAAAGAAAATCCAAACGAACCCCTGCTCAAGCTATTGAGTTTGTGCAGGTCCCCATATACTCACCAATACAGGAGGAAGTGGACACTAGAGCTTCCACTTCCCCTGAGAAGCAAACCACTCCCATCTCTTCAACAATCAGGGCTGAGGTTCCTCATGCTCACCCTGATGAGCTCACAAGCCCAACTATCTTAAGCCTTCACTCTGAGTCTCAACACTCAAGTGAACAACCTTCAGGGGACAGTTACCATCCCCAGCCTTTGGATCTAAATCAATCCATTCCCAACCTTTCATTCTATACTGATGCAGACTTAGATTTCAGCGAGTAGCATGAGTCTCTCTTCTCTTCCCCTACTCAAAGAGAGATGAGTACTCCTAAGTCTCCTTAGTCTAGCCCACATCAGTCACCTATCACTGAGATGGATACTTCTGAACCTGTTCAGGATATCCATATGGAAGAGGCTTTCACTTCTGCAAGTGATTACATTATTAAGACCTCAACCATGGCAACTCAGCCCATTGACACCTTAACTAAGGATGTCAATGTGCAAATAAAATCCAGCAGCCAAGAACTTGAAGCTGGTGGTGAGAGAGAGGACTTTGATCCAATCATCTCATCCCCTAATGATTCTTCTGATGAAAAAGAGGGGAATTTGAGACTAAAGGTGCAAAAACTGTCAAAAACATGCTCCTATTTAGTCTCTAAGGTTAGTCACCTTGAATCTCAGG
Source organism: Flaveria ramosissima (assembly GCA_025215565.1). Taxonomy (NCBI): domain Eukaryota; kingdom Viridiplantae; phylum Streptophyta; class Magnoliopsida; order Asterales; family Asteraceae; genus Flaveria; species Flaveria ramosissima. The sequence continues at coordinate 52,285,606 of CM046030.1, forward strand.
TGACTACCCTTCAAAATAGCGTCAATGATCAGCAACTTGAGATATCTTATCTCAGGGAAAAACTAGCTAGGATACCTTTAAGAAGAGCTCAACCAGGAACACAAGAACCTGTGAATATGGTTGACCTAACCTCTAGCTCACCTATGCAAGAGGGTGATGCTACCAAAAAGGGGGAGAAAGTCATTACAGTCACAGAACCTGGGAGTTATTCAGAGAGTATGGACATTGAGGACTCACCATCCTCACTTGCAATTGTGCATACTCAGCAACTTCCTCAAGTTCACATTAATGTGGACTCTATAGACTCTATCATCAGGAGTCTCTTTGATGAAGGAATTCCAAGGGCTATGTCATCTCCATCTCAAGGAACTTCAAACTACATTATTGGGTGGAGGTATGATGCTGATAGAAGAGCCCTCCTTCTTCACAGAGTTCAAAGGAAACAAGAAATATTTGATTTTCAGACCTTGAACTACTATGAAGGTCTTGATCTGGTCAACATGCCACTTATCAATCCAAGCAAGTCAAGACAAGCTGACAGGTTAGCACTCAGAATTCAAGACAGAATTACTGAAGAGTTTAGCCTAAGAAAAAGACAAAGGCAATCAGGTAATGTCATTGGTCAACTGGATGCTGAGGCAGACCCTGAGATTAGCTTCAAAGGGAAAACCTTGGCTGAAGGCCCAGTGATAGAGCCTGAGAGCCCTGTCACACCAACAACTGCTTCAGAAATTCATTCCCTTGGTGAAACACCTGCTGGTGAAGGTGTCTCCCAACCTCTCTCTGGCCAGAGCATGGATGCTACACCAATTAATGAAGGCCAAAGCTCTCTCCACCCTGAGTCACAAAGGTCTGTGGGTGACAAAGAGAAAAGGATTTTGACTCCTGAGGAGATTGAGGAGGAGGAGAGAGAGAGGAAGAGGAAGCTAAGGCGAGAAAGTTCCTCTGGGTCTTCAGGTTTTATGCAAGCTGCAATCAGGGCTGCCCCTAGACCAAACACTCAAGATGATGAGTTGTGGGCAGTCATGATTACTTACCTGCAGACCAGGAACTATGACATAGATGAGATTATATCTTTCCCCTTAGAGCAATTAAATGAACTGGCTGACATGGAAGTGTCAAGAGAGATGAAGGAAAAATAAGATGCAAGATTACTTCTCCAATTCAAAGAAGAGAAGAGACAGAAAAGATTATACAAGCATGCTCCAACTCTCTCCCCAGTTCAGAAAAGTCCTGTGCAAGAAGATGTGGCTGCTACACAAGAACCTCAGGTAGACAAGGAAACAGATAGGCAAAACCTTATCAACTACCTGAGTGCCACAGGTCTTTACCAGGCATTTGCACTTCTTCCCTTGTCCTTTGAGTACATTGAGTTTGAGTATCTCAAACAACTTGAACTTCAAGTGCTCAAAGAACAAAAAGCTACAAAGAGAAAGATGAGGGAAGAAGCTGCAAAGTCAAGAGCCATTATCCAAAGGATTATGAAGAAGTCTGTTGACAGATAAAAGATGATGAGCTTCTTGAAGCTATATGGATTATCCGGAAGGAGACTTGGCCCTATGTCTCTATCCACAATGGATGAGCATATCAGGGTAATCAAGCAGAAGATCAAGAGTGGAGAGCTGATTGACTTACACTCTCTTCCAAGTCAAGTCCCACCTGAAGTGGAGGTTAAGGTTGAACAACCTGAGACAACACAACCTGGACCTCCTGTTGAGCCTTAGCAAGCTTCATCTTCTGATCCACAGCAGGGTCAAACTCCCTCTCCTTCTGAACCTGTGAGGGAGGAACACCCAACTGAGAAAGACAAAGATGATCAACAAGGTGTTGCAGACCAGTCTTCTCAGTTAAAGTCCTCTAAGAGGAAGAAGAGGATGGCTTCTAAACCAAAGTCTAAGAAGAAGAAGCCTGAATCATCCACCTCTACACCTCAGGCTGAGTCAGACCAACCTGAGGAAGTGCATGAAGAGGCAGCCCAATCAACTCCAATTCAAGTGGCTCCTCTTGCAGCTGAGACAACCATCTTATCTTGGACCTTCACTACTAATCCAGAGAGATGGCATGTGATCAGAGATCAAGGTGTTGAGAATGTCTATACATGGCAAGACATAATCAACTTACCTCTCCATGATCTCTTTGAGATGAGAAGATATTATGAGAGTTTGAATGATCCTAACCATCTAATGAAGAAGGGTATGGTCATCATTATGCTGAAGACTACAAACATCTGAAGATCTTCTAAATGTTTTGGTAGCATCAACCTAGGGGGAGTTTGTAAGGATTCCTATAAGTCTGATGTAGCCAAAACATCCAAAGTCTCTCTGCAAGCATGCACTAAAGAACTGAAGTAGAAATGCTTCGGAAGTTTTACACCATGCACTAGAAATATTCTAAGTGTAAAATCTTCCGAAGCCAAGACCAATATCTTCCGAAGCCAAAAGTGAAGTCTTCCGAAGCTTTAAAGACAAAGTCTTCCGAAGCCAAAGAGTGAAGACAGATTTCTTCCAAAGACTTTTAGAGATATGCCTTTATCTGATGTACTTTACCATAAAGCTGGACCACCTTTCCGTTGCAACTCTGTAAAGTCACCAACTCACATGAGTTGGCGAAAGGTCCATGCTTTTGGTAACTGTACATTGAGGTCTTGAGTCCATGCTTTCTACTTTATGTACTTTTATTCTTTTTGTAATATATTAGGATGTGAGCTATGGCATGTCATAGTCACAAGTCAAAAGGCAGATATGCCTTTTGACTCTACAATTGATTTTGTTTGTGTCAAGTCAATTGTATCCAGCTGGCTTTCAAAGTACAGCCGGCTGAAGGTTGTAGTATAAGTATTTCTTGTTCTTGTATCTTTCCATTATGCTTTGTAACACTTGTAATAGAACTTGAGAAAGCAATATACTGCATCCTTGAAACCCAACCTCTTGTGTTCTCTTGTTCTGTCTCTTACTTATTACTTGTGGTCTTAGTATCATTCTTGTGGTTAATCCAGTTTACTGTTTGATTAAGTTTGGTTAATCTCCTCTTTGTGTTGTTGTGTTGTAAGTGACCACCCTTCACCGGTCCTGCAGTAACATTGACGATTAAATGAGAATGAAAGAATTTTGAGAAAAATCTTCATCTTGCTCATCATTGTTCTTCACGAAATCATCATCATCAATATCAAATTCGTGAGATTCTGCATCACGAACCCGTTACTACAACAACACACAAACAACATATTCGATCCAGATCTAGATCTCACAATAGAACAACTCAAAATGTACATAAAACTTGATACGATTGACGTCTTTTACACTAAACTTGATAAACTGAACCGTCATTGATAGTGGAATGAAGAAATCGATGTTGAAGAAGAGATGTAAACATGAAACAACATATAATGACACAACCTACTGCAGTAAAATTTAGTTTGATGGAAAAAATCAAAGGAATTGTGTATCCACGCAAAACTAACAAGAAAGCGCCTGTTGTTCAACGGATACTCATGGGCGTCCAACGTTGAAGGTCCAACAACAGAAGCATGACACTCAACAAAGTACATGTGACATGCCAAGACATAACTCGTTTATTACGTCACATGTTACCAGAAAAACAAGTTTAGTCTTTAATCCTCAGAAACCCGACATGCAATGTAGTCATTCAACGTCTTTTAAAGTAAAAGGAACATATAATAGTCTCGGACTATCGCAAAATACTAATGAGTTTTCAACCGTTGTCGGGGATCAACACTTAAACAATATTAACATGTTAAAGAATTGGATTATGTCCATCTTTCATCAGTATATCTCATGAATACAAGATGTCTGACCCAATGAAAATTATGGTTTTTCGGTCTATAGCTTTGGGTTTAGGATTTAATGAAAATTAGTGGGCTTATGTGCGGAAACAACTTTTAGAAGAATTAGACAAAAACGAATTGGAGAACAGAGAAGTTTTCGATAGTTTGTACCGCGAACAGTATAATGACTTACGTCACACCATAAATTGGCAAGGTGTGGAACATGCATCAGAAGAACAATGGATGATAATGCCATATACAGAAGTAGTAATTGCTCAAAAGTTTGGTGTCATTCTTCACTTATTAAGCAATAATGACAGTCAAACATTTTTCCTCTTATGAGCTGATGCGAGAAATATGATGCCTCATCACGTCGTGTCGATTGTTCATGTAAACAATAACCATTTCGTCCACATTAAGTTAGAAGAGATTATTTGATGCCTACATTAAGAAATCATTGGCTTCTTAACCAAAACATACGTGCAGCCGAATGAAAATTTATGTATAGACTTTGTATCTCACAATATAACGTAAAATTAGAGAATAACAAAGAAACCTCAACTTATATAAATTTGTTTAAATTGAAATCTTATAATATTCGAATAATTGTATATATATTTTTGTTTTATTTTTTCAATTTTAATTATTTTATAAAAATTTGGAAACACTTAAAAATTCAATTTTTTTGAAAATGTAAATTTTTAAATAAACAAATTTTTTAAAAAATTTGAAGCTATACGCCACGTATAGGCCAATACGTAGTGTATAGCTCTTAACCAGCGTATATGTTTTTATCTTTTTCTCATTTTCACACAACCACATGCTTATACACACACAAAACTCTCTCATATTGTGCCATACTACTCGTATTGTTAGATGATTTTTTTCATCTAGATATGTATTATTGTTCGTAGATCGTTATTATGCTAAGTGATTATTATTTTAAGCATTACATTAGCATTTTGGGGTGTCTTAATAGAAAATCACATATGTATTAATGAACTATACGCCACTACAGACCCGTGCATAGGGCCATATGTGACGTATAGTTCATAAGTCATTCATTTTTATGAGCTATACACAGAGTATAGCCCCATACGCGTCGTATAACTTTAGTATATGAAGATGAAGAGTGATACTAGGGTTATACGCGGGACAAGCTATACACTATTCATAAGTGAGACACCTATACGCGGCGTATAGGGTTATACATGGTGTATAGGGCAGGGTTGGGTTAATCAGTGTCATACGACACTCATTGTAACATTCGTGAATTTTCAGGTAACTTTATATCCAAACATATTAAGCTCTAAAACTCTAACTCTTGTCAAACCATAATATGTTTGTTTACTTAACTTTGAGTTATTAGCTAATGTGCCTTGGACTTAATTGAGAACTAGATTAAGTACGTAATTACATATCGAGAAGGTTCATGCATAAATGCCATTATGTGATGATTCGTGATGATAGCTAATAAAAACCCCTGACACATCATTTGTGCATGTAATCATGCATGAAACTACTACCTTTGCATGAACGTTTTGTCGTTAAGCAAAATTTTTAGCACGTCAACATACCAAGTTTAATGTGACACGACATCTGTTAGCATTTCATGAACAAAACGATGAACCTTGATGTAATGCTCTTAAATAAAAGAGACGGTTCTAGTAACCCGTAATTTCTCGCTCGTCATTCGGAAATCCTAAATGCATTTACTAAGTTATAAACTTCATACCTAATACAATATGGGACTTACTTTGTGTGCAACAACGCATTTTAATATAACTTGGTTTAGTGATAACAATCACAACAAAATCACCTACAATGGGCTTTGGAAACCGAATGTAACTAATGATCGCATAAGTAAATCATCAAGCATGAATCACCAAATCCATTAACATACATTGGTACATTCAAGAACGTGAATAAAACTATGTTCATGTCCTCATAATACTCGATTTATTGAGGCCAAAAACAACTCCAAAACACTCTTAAAAGTCCTAATAAATAATGTTAGATACCAAGGGAAGTTAAACCTTAAACTAGTGGATAATAGAACATTGAAACATCACGTCATGGTTGGTCAAAAAGGGCTGCAACTGGTCTCTTCCTGCTGCTCGAATGGGGGCTGCTGGATACCATCAAATCACCACCAAACACTCTTTAATTTTCGGTCCAAAGGAGTGGAACAAAGTGGCCAAGAACGAAGGTACAAAAGGTATGTATAAACCTCACATCAACATGGTCAAAGTGAGCAGGAACTTAGTACAAAAGAGGGATGGACCTGTTGCTAATGGGGCTCGAGATATGGCAGCCTTGCTGTCCAGAAAAGTCTTGACCATCACAAGACGTGTGCTCAAAGATGCTTTAGCATCTCATGATGGCATTCCTTCTCAAAGATCCTATATAAGGCACACCTTTGCTACTCAATTTTCACACCCCAAAACACTCTCAAGCCTGCTCAAACACAGCTCCAAGAGGGCTGCATGTTGGTGCTGTTGTGATTGTGAGATGGAAGAAGAGCTCAAGAGTGTAGATACATGATGTGTTCCTAGTTTATGTACTTAAATGTAAAAGTCTTTCATGTCTTACATATGTGTAATATGATGATGAAATGAAATATGTTATATGTCTTGATGTTTAATTGTCTTTGAATATTTCATATTATTAACGTCATATATATTAACATCATATATAGGTTTGAGGATGTTGTACATAGTTCTTAGTCAATAATGATTAAGTAATGTGTTCAACTTATTCGGGTGATTATTCATGCTAATGGACCATACTTATGGACCATACGCATGAATATATCATGCTTATGGACCAGTCGCACGACTGAACCAGGAGACTGATTCAGTCGTATGATTGAGACATAAGATTGACTCAGTCGCACGACTGAACCTTCAGTTGTGCGTATGAATCAACCGCATGATTCAGTCGCACGACTGAACAATGCTAATGGTTCAGTCGTACGAATGAAAACTACAAACCTATAAATACCACTTAATTCGTGGAAAAACAGAGCACTTTGAGAGAGACTTCGAATATTCATAAACCCTAACCGTCCAGAGCGTCCTAAATAGCCAATCCAACTTCATAGTTCGATCTTGATCGATTCCTACTCATTCTTAACGTTTAGTTCATTGTTATATCGATCGGGTTATCGTTCTCACTGATTGGATCGCCAATCAAATAGGATTCCGCACTATTTGATCTGGTTCACGCAGAATCCGTTAGTACTCCGTACGTATACGGTCCTAACAAAGAGCATGGTTTGGACCTCTAACACGTGTTTCTTCTTGCATTGACGCTTACCAACGGGTATAAACTTAAAAACACTTAAACTAAACCTTTTAAATGTTATACTAGTCGTTCTTAAGGTCCCATGACAGATTAGAAGTCGAGTTTCAGGAAGAACTTATAACTGGACATGATAAGGTCTTTAGGATTGCACATACGTTACAGAACTGAAATCACCCTAAGCACACACTTAACCCATGATTTGAAACATGAAATAGATACTTTTCACACTTAGTTTTAGTTCTTTCACATGTGTGATACTCAATCTCTAGTTAAAACTTAGAAAACATTACAACAAGGCTGTGAAACCAACATGGACAACAACCTGACAGATTTATTAACCCGACTTTAAGAGGCTATAACTTGGTTAAAAATAAACTAAATGAAGTGTTTCTTGAGCTTAGAGTTATTTTAAATATGTTAGATTTCAAGTCCAACTGGTCTCGTAATTTTCCATGGAGATTTGGTCTCCCAAAAGTGCAAAAGAAAATGGAGTGTCAAAAGTAACTTTTTCTGACCGAATGTTGACCCGACTTTACAAGGTTATAAACTTGTCAATACTTAACCAACAAACGTGATTTTTGTGTCAAAAGTTATCTTAATGTCTTAGCTTTCCAAGGCATATACACAAGCCTGTTAAAAATTATTTTTGGACCCCCATCCGACCAAGTTACGAACAACTGTCCAGAAATGTGTTGCAGTGAACATAATAAAGGGAAAAAGGATTTTAAATGGGTTATAGAGTGGGACTGGAGCATGATTTTCATACTTACACATGATTAGGAGTTAGAGTTGGTCATTACACAATTCTTGTAATTTATCTTGATGCCTTAATACAAGTTACAAGTAGACACATCATGATTGAAACTATCAGTAATAACCTAGATTTTAGTGAATAGAAACATATAGATATCATAAGTTATAACCTACACACATTACTAATATGAGTCAAAACAATATCTAATGTACCCTATTACTCTACAAAACTTACAAATAAACTTAATGATTTAATCTAAGACGATTTACATGTTGACTTACCAAACTTACCAACGAATCACTACGTACATGTATATATGTAGGGAACACTCCGGTCTAGCATCATCATATTTCGGATTAAGGAATCTCTAACCACTCAACAACAACAGTGAGTTCTTGTAGCCCATTTTTTTCCTTTTAAATGCTTTTGTAGGAGAAACATGCTTGCAACAACAACAACATTTGAATCATTGCTTTATATGTTATGTCTATTACTTGAATATTGCATGAGTTTACCTTATCATTATCACATGCTAAATTGCTCATTCACACAACGCAACCAATTAACTCTTGGATAGAGATGCTGAAACATATTGATAGTAATATCGGGGTAGGCACCCCCATTCTCTAGACTCGTTGAACGCGTCAATCATCGGTCGCACACATTGAATGTTTATTTCTGTAACAACAACAGCTAATACTCATGATAAGTATTGGATGGGTTTTTAGTTTTCTCATAGCTATAGTTTTGGTTGTGGGCTCATGGCTTTACATCTCGTATTTACATTCATATAAAATGGCTTGATTTATATTTACTTACAACTGCTTACTACTATAAGAACTGTATTCGAGTCTCAAACTTTATGAGCTCACCAACTTTTAGTTGACCTATTTTAGCATGTTTTTCAGGTGATAATTAAGTGTGATAGCTTGGAAATCAACCTTTTGCGCATCTAGGCTACAATGGAAGATTGCTTAATATAGATTTATGATTTGAGTCCATATGTGTAATTTTTATTTTGTAACCTAAGACAATGATGTAGAACCAATATCTTTTGAATGCATTACGTTCAGTATTTCTCGTACCATGTGTTCTAAAGATACTTAATTCGTCACTCACTCACGTTTTCGCCTTGGCGAGGGTATGACACCCATACACGGGACATGTTGTACGCGGGTTATACATGAGACACATATACGCGGTGTATAGGTTTATATGCAATGTATAGGGTAGAGTTGGGATAATCAGTGTCATACAACACCCATATGTAGGACATGTTGTACGTTGGTTATACGTGGGACAGCTATACACGATGTACAGGGCTACACGCTATGTATATTGCCTGTTATATATATATATATATATATATATATATATATATATATATATATATATATATATATATATATATATATATATATATATATATGTATGTATATATAAATGTATATATATATATACATACATATATATATATATATATATATATATATGTATAAGTTTCAACTTCGTATATTTGTTTTTTTATGTAGATATGCCATCTGATTCAGAGGTCGAGGCTGACGTTGTTGACACTATTTTCGAGCATCCATGGTTACAGTTTGAGCATGGTAGTATCGAGCACACCAAGTGCTTGAAGTTTGTATGGATGGAGATCAGTCGTCAAAGGCCATTCATTGGGAGGTGATGGGAGAGCTCTGTGAACGTGACAAACTTGTTGCTATCATCGGAAACGATACGTAATAGAGTCGGTTGTTTGAGATGTGTGTTTTTCCATCTTACGGGGTGATGACGGTGGAGTTTTATACACGTTTACTTACATTCGTCCTCAGGAGTTGGAGGAGGATGACGAGCATCCCGAGATCTCATTTAGGTTATGTGGAAATCCACATCAGATGTCAATAGAGTAGTTTGTTATTATCTCGGGACTTTAATACGAGCCAGAGATTGTTACCCCGATATTCAACGAGGGTATTACTGAAAGGGCGGATACCTAATTAAGATTGATGGCCTCAGATTGCTGGCTGTCCGTTTCAGAGGACTAAGGTCAGGGTCACTGATATTAGAGACTCTCTTATTAGGTATTTTCATAGGATGATCGCCACATCTATCACGGGACGTAGCAAGAGTCAGGAGTGGTGCACTATTTCCGACTTGTTCTACTTGTATTGTTGCCTCACCGGGGCCAGGTGCAACCTGATGAGATATTTGGAAGGGTAAATAGCTTCGTATTATCATCAGCAAAAGCGTGGGCGGTGTACGACGACACACATATTACTTTGATTGCTCGAGCATTTAATTATCTTACTCAAAATCTTGCTGACATATCTCCAGTGCTCCAACCCGTGAGACTAGATTGACGTACGTTTTGCCATGTGTATCATACACTAGTTTTCAGGCGACATGCAATTCTCACTTTGAAGTGAGGAGATTTGACCGTCGGCACACGTTCAGCAGGTCAGAATTGATGATCTGAAGCAGCAGCAACAACAACTATATCAGCAGCCGGCATGAGCAGCCACCGCCACATCAGCATGATCGACCGTCGCCGCTGCATTAGCCATAATTTCCTCGACACATTTATAGAGATGTGAGGCTGCCTGCACATATGGAAACATTTATGCAGGAGGTTGTCGTGAGTTCACGGGAGCAGGGTCGTCAGCTCGATTGGCTTGAGGATCGTATAGAGTGGCACATTAAACTTGATTTTGCGCGAGCGCGTGCCGCGAGTATCGATCCTCTGGAGTTGCCACTGCTTTGACATTATTCAGACTCGCCTGAGTTTGATATTATTATTAGAATTGTACCTTTTTATTTTTTTATGTATGCAAACTCTGTTTTATATATATATATATATCATTTTTTTATTGATGTTTGTATTGTTTGTCTCGATTGTTCCTTTAAATTATGAATGTTTGTATTATTTGTTTCGTCGATTAGTTAAAATACAAAAACTAGTAATAGCATAAAACCATTCGACATAAGATTATATATAGTTATAAAAAAAAGTCAAAAAAAATTTTGAACTCAAACCTATACGTGGAGTATAGCATCATACACCACGTAAGTGTGACATGCATATAGATGACTTAGGCTGAAAAGAAAAAGTAAAATAAGCCACACGTCATATGCGGCGTATAGCCTCTGCCGACAACAATTTGACACCTCGTACGACAAAAATTGTCAGGGAATTTTTTTGGCTCTATACGCGACGTATGGACCCATACGCCCGTATAACATCATGGGGGTGTTGATTTAAAATGCTGAGGTATTTTTATATCCAAATCCTTTTTAAATGGTATATTAATATGTCGCCTTTATTTATAATCTTAAATCATTTCAAATGTAAAATATTAATAGTGTTTAATTAATGTTTTCGTTTTAAAATAGTAGTTTATATAATACTAATTATCAACTTTGGTATGTTTATTGGGTTGTTGTAACACTCGGTTATTTTTTTTAAGTTAAGAAAGAAAGAATAAAAGCGAAGGAAAAAGAAAGAAGGCTATACAACCCAAGTTGAAGGGTTAAAAGTGTCAAAAAGGACAAAAGTTTCAAAAGTTGGTGTAAAAGTGGGCATGGCCGCCCATGTTGTCTACACATATCACTTCATTCGGATCTTCTAGAGAGAGAAAAGAAGAGTTGAAGTTTCGGGTTTTAAAGAGAAGAACAAGAAAACATCGAATTCAAGGTAAGAATTCATGGTTTTGTGATGTTCTCAATTGGCCTTAGCCTCGGTTATATGCTTATGTGTGTTGTGTGTGTTGGGTTGTGTGTTTTGGTGGGTTTCTAGGTGGTAGAGCTCAATTTGCATTCGGGTTTTGAAGGAAGTCATACCCAAGAGCTGCTAAGGTGAGTTCTAGAACCCCTTTTTACTTGTTTTAAACTGATTTGGGGCTGGAAATGCATGTATGAACGTTGTTATAAAAATGGGTTTTCTACCCATATACTTTATGTGTGTGTGTTTGCAGGTGGGGTTGATTTTGGGCAATGTATGTGTTATGATGCTGTTATGATTGTGTTTCTAAGGCTTAGGATGTATGATTTAAGCTTAGAACAGGTTATATAATGATTGGGAACTAAATTATGTTGTTTAAGGATGATTTAGACTGCCTATGCGCCTAAATAGTGGCCCATGCGCCCAACGGTATAAACTGTTAAGTGTTCCCATGCGCCCAAAACCTCATGCGCCCAAACAGTATCTATGCGCCTAGAAATAGGCTGAAATGTATTAAGTGTTCATGCGCCCAGGATTCCCCATGCGCCTAGGCACTCATGCGCCTACATAGTGCCCATGCGCCTAGAAACTGCCTAGAATTGACTAAGTGTTTCCCATGCGCCTGAAAGGTCATGCGCCTGCATAGTGCCCATGCGCCTATGCCTTAGAAAGTATTCTGAAATTTTGGGGAAAAATGTAAAGTGTAGGCTTTGACTTGGGATGTTCCCGGGGGTGAAGTAGGTTGACTTTTGATGATGTATGGGGTATGTTATGGCATGTATGATGATTGTTATGACTTGTATGATGGTGCCTTGTATGGTGATGTTTTGTATGGTTATGTTTATGTTCCTTGTTGTGTATGTTTATTTTCCATGGCTTTACGTTGAATGTTGATGAATGAAATGAAAAATATTATGTAACGTAAAGTGGAAGATAATAAAAAGAGGAACGAAATGAAAGAATGCATGCATTAATGAACGAATGAAAGTAAGAAAGTCTTGCAAGCAAAATATGGAGGTTCACACCCAATGAAGGGTGTTAGCTCAACTGTGTGCGGGTTAGCTACCCCGGAAGGATGCACACTGGGGTCTAATCCTTGTGATTGACCATATGTATGGGACCCTTGCCGCTTGCCCTAGGTACTGGAGTCAGCTTCGTGCATAATGTTCGAGGTCTATGATAGACCTCAGGCCCAGTAACCAGCTTCGTGCACAATGTTCGGGGTATAGCATATGGCGTTGGTCCGAAATGAAAGAGAAAAGATAAATGATGGATATACTTGCCCTACGTACTAGAGTTAGCTTCGTGCACAATGTTCGAGGTCTATGAAAGACCTTAGGCCCAGTAACCAGCTTCGTGCACAATGTTCAGGGTACTGTACATGTCATCAGAAGTAATAAACGTACGAAAGATAAGTAAGAAAGATTATGAACGAAAGTGAATGAAAGTGAATGATAATGATGTACGATGAATGAACGGAAGTTAACGAACGAATGATGATGTGATCATGTACGAAAGTAAAGAATGGTTTTAAACGAAAATAAGTATGTTTTATTTTAAAACTAGAACTCACTCAGCAACGCTGACTTTTATGTGTTTCCAGTTGGCAGGTGATTATTGCTGAGGATGGCACGGGGCGGCTACTTGGCTCTTATTGGATGACATTCTTTTGTTTAATGTTTTTGCATTGTAATGTGAACAAATGATATTGCGTAACGGATGATTGTATTATTTTGCAAAATCATTTTTAATGAAATGATACAGTTATTTAAATGTTTCCGCTGCATGGTTTTAGTAAAGTTAATGTAATTATATGTTTTATGTGCGATGATTGACCAGCTGTGAGCGTCCCGGGAACGGGGCCTTACAGTTGTACTATGTGTTTTATTGGTTGTATTTATATTTGTCTTTTTCTTAAACTTAAACTTTATTTAATTTTAACCTACTCGTTTCACATTTTGACAATTTAGCCGTAATATTTTATTTTATTTTCATATTTGATCCCCATACTTCTCATATTTCACAAACTTTTTGTTTTGCGTTTTCGTATAAATTTTGCGAGTAACAGTCACAGCGCATGTGTGTGAATCAACAAACTTACCCTTATATTTTTCTTGTTTAACGACCCTGTCGCAACGCGTTGGTTTTAGATTGACTTATTATTTAACATGTTTTACGTTTTGCGTACGTGATTCAACGTTTTTACGCATACTTTTCATTTGATTTTATTTTTTCATTTTTTATTTCTTTTCTATTACGAGTTTTTTCGGTGTCGGAGGTCACGCGGTGGTGTGCCATTGGTACTAGTTAACACGGTTTTTACGCCCCCCGCTGCAACGCAGAGGGCTTAATACTAGTTACAACCAAACACCATTCAATTTACGTAGAAAAGAAAATAAAATTTGAAGGGGCGTGTACCAACGTTAAGCGGTAAAAACAACATAGAATTGTTTATCTTGTAATGGATGACTCACAATTCACAATCCACTATCCATTTCACTTGTTCTTATTCATATATAGTTAGTTAATTAGTTTTAAGTATCTTTTATATGTTTGAAACAAATCTATTTAAAACTAAAGATAAGACCATCTCCAATAAGGTTGTTTTTTGATGTTTTTAAAGAGAAAGTAGATGATGTGGATAAAAGAGGATGTGATGTGGAGTAAAAATTGTGATTTTTCAAGATTGTAAAAAAAATATAAAAAAAAGATAATACATTAAAAACATGTTTTTTAAAATCGCTCTAATGGCAATTAGCCATCAAATTCCAACATTTCCAACATCTTTCTCAAATGCTCACTCTCCGGTCATTCTATCCATCCACTTCAACCATAAAATCAACATAACATTTCAAGCCTAAGTCATTCTATATAACTACTTCCTCAAACGTTCACTTTCAATCAACCTTCTACTCTTTGAAACCCTAACCCTAAACCCCCAATCGATAACTCAAATGGAGAACTCACTGGAGCTCAGGCCACTCGGAAACACAGGCCTCAGGCTCAGCTCCGTTGGGTTCGGTGCATCCCCTCTCGGCAGCGTCTTCGGCCCCGTTTCCGATGAAGAAGCCATTGCCACTGTTCGTGAAGCCTTCCGACTCGGCATTAACTTCTTCGACACTTCCCCGTAAGTAATTCGTGTTTGAATTGTTACAATTGACCGCTGTTTGAATTGATTTCGTGTGTTGTTGGGGAAGTATTCGGAGATTTGATGGAATTCGAGAACTAGTTGTTCCCCTTTTGATGTTTATTGCATTCATGTTCATAATTATATGTGCTTTAATTTGTTGAATATATCTTAATATCTGTTATAGTTAAGGAATTCCCATTTGGTGTTTGGTTAAGCATACCTTTAAACACCTTTGAAACAATTAAAATCAGAAAATTGCCTAATTTACATCCCAATTGCTGCATTTTCAAACGGGTGCAAGTTTCTATGCCACAAAACCACTTTTTGATTATTATTTTTCTAGCATTTTCAAGGGTTTTACTTAGACTTGAGAATTCAAATTGTGTGTGTATTGTGAGTTTTAGGTATTACGGTGGAACCTTGTCTGAGAAAGTACTTGGAAAAGCTTTGAAAGCTGTTGGCGTGCCGAGAAATGAGTACATTGTGTCAACAAAGTGTGGTAGGTATAAAGAGGGTTTTGATTTCAGTGCCCAAAGGGTGACTAAGAGTATCGACGAGAGTCTAGAACGCCTACAGATGGAATATGTTGATATCTTCCAGTGTCACGATATTGAATTTGGCTCACTTGATCAGGTGCTCATTTTGAGTTATTGATGTTATGTTGGTTTATAGTTGCAATCACTAACCAATCTAATAATTGTCGTTTCTAGATTGTGAACGAGACAATTCCTGCCCTCCAGAAGTTGAAGGAAGTGGGCAAGATTCGGTTCATTGGTATAACCGGACTTCCATTGGGAATTTTTAGCTATGTGCTTGACCGCGTACCACCAGGAACGGTTGATGTAATTCTTTCTTATTGTCATTATGGTATTAACGATACAACACTGGAAGATCTGCTCCCATACCTAAAAAGCAAAGGAGTTGGTGTGATCAGTGCATCCCCATTAGCAATGGGACTTCTCACTGAAAGTGGCCCTCCAGGGTGGCACCCAGCTTCACCCGAGCTTAAGGTTTTCTTCTACTATAATGCTGTTTATAGCAGTTTATTATCACTAGTACCATGGATCCTAAATGGTGAAAGATGTATGGTAATCAGAAATTTTGTACATAAACAGTCGATGTTTTTTATAATTCTTTTCTGTTTGTTCACAGGCTGCGTGCCAGGCTGCGGCTGCTTTCTGTAAAGAGAAGGGAAAGAATATCTCAAAATTAGCTATGCAATATAGTTTGTGTAACAAAGATATTTCTACCATACTGGTGGGAATGAAATCTGTTGAACAGGTTAGATATCGGCTTTTGTTTCATATTATACTTCAAATCTTGTAGTGATGTAAGGTTAATCTAACCCAATTATGCAAGAAGCTCACTTTGATATCAAACTTTAGATAAGCTCTTTTTCATATGTAAATTGCTAAAAACGTTCACTAGATATGGGATTGATTTTGTATATTTGTTCTAGGTGAAGTTTCATCTAGAGGTGGCAATTTTTTAAACCATTAACAGAAAGCATGTTAAGTAAGTATGTATGATGTTGATAACGGGTCGAATAAAAATGTTAGCCAAAGAAGACATACCAAACATGTCTAACCCACCCATTCTGCCTGGTCTAGACTGTCATCCATCATATATTTTGTTTTTTGAAAGTGTCCTCATCTTCTTCCCACAAACAGGTGCGGCTCAATGTTGCAGCTGCTACAGAACTTGCCGAGGGTAATAAAGATGAGCAAACACTAGCCGAAGTTGAAGAAATACTGAAACCGGTGAAGAATCAGACATGGCCTAGCGGCATTCAACAGATTTAAGCACTGTTCAACTGTTGTTTATGAGTTTATTGAGCTGTACACTTGTTTATATCTACTACATTGATCAAAGAATAAACAAAAGTTAAAATAAATAAAGAACAAGGCTACTGCATATAGATGTTGCTGATATATTAGAGATTTGGTTATGCGAAGTATCAAAGCAGAATCTTCTGTTGCATGGGTAAGGTGGAGTTACCATTAAGGATAACTCGAGTTGTGAACGAACCGAACGAAAACGAGCAGATCTTTGTTTGTGTTCGTTCATTAAGGAAATAAAGTTGTTCATGAACTATTCACGAACACTCACTGAACAAGATTTTTTTGTTGTATTCGTTCATTAAAGAAATTAATTGTTCATGAACACTTACCGCATTAACACAAAGAGCGAACACAAATAAACGTTCATGAACATAAACAAAAGTTTGTCAAGGTTTAACATAAACTTAACATAATTATTTGAACATACTTGATATAATTATCGTAAATATAATTAACACAAAAATTAAGTTTGTCAAGATTTAGCATAAATTAAAGTTGAAAGTGGTCAAATGGAAGAAGTTGGCGGGGACATATGGTATAATTAGGGTTGTATATTTTTAAAAATTAAAACTAGTAAAATAAAACGTGTAAAGTATTTAATCTTTAAATGAACAAACATAAATTAACATTCATGAACATAAATGAACGAATGCGACATCTGTTCATGTTCGTTCGTTGAACATAACGAACGCAATATTCTTGTCTGTGTTAGTTTATTTATTAAACGAACAAATATAAAATTGTAAGGCTTATTGAAAGGCTGATGAACTCAAAACAGACCAATTCTTTCCTTCATGCATGCACTCAGTGTAAAGTAGAAGTTGCTTCGGAAGTTTTACACACTGCATCAGAAATACTCTAAGTG
Organism: Flaveria ramosissima; assembly: GCA_025215565.1. Taxonomy (NCBI): domain Eukaryota; kingdom Viridiplantae; phylum Streptophyta; class Magnoliopsida; order Asterales; family Asteraceae; genus Flaveria; species Flaveria ramosissima. The sequence goes on from CM046030.1 coordinate 52,303,004, forward strand.
TAAAATCTTCCGAAGCCAAAAATGAAGTCTTTCGAAGCTTCAAATACAAAGTCTTCCGAAGCCTATTAAGTGAAAACAGATTTCTTCCGAAGACTTTGAAGAACATATTTTCTCTGATGTACTTTTCATAAAAGCTGACCAACTTTCCGCTGCAACTCTGAAGACTCACCAACTTATATAAGTTGGTGAATGGTCCATGCCTTTTGTAACTGTATATTAAGGTCTTGAGTCTATAACTTTCTACTTTATGTACTTTTATCATTTTTGTAATATATTAGGATGTGAGCTATAGCATGTCATAGTCACTAGTCAAAAGGCAGATCTGCATTTTGACTCTACATTGATTTTGTTGTCTAGATCAAATGTATCCAGCTGGCCTTTTAAGTATGATTGGCTGTAGGATGTAGTATGAAGTGTCTCAAGTCCTTGTAACTTATTTCTTATGCTTTGTAACACTTGTAATAGAACTTGAGAAACAATATACTGCAATCTTGAAAACCAAACATCTTTGTTGTTCTTAAGTTTCTGTCTCTTGTATACTTGTGTTCATAGTATCATAACCAAAGTCTTGGTTCCCTATTTGATCTATTAAGTGTTTTAAACACTCTTCTTATTGTGAGACTAAGTGTATTGACCATCCCTTAAACGGTCATGCAATTGGTATCAGAGCATTCCAGGCTCTTGATTGTAAGATCTCACCATCTTAGATCCCTTAGTCTCACAAAACACTTAACAACTCAAATGGAAGCTCTCACAAAGGCTGATATGGAAACCGGAACCATGACAAAGTCCCCACTAATTACTCCTGAAGACTTTGATACTTGGTGTCAAAGAATGAAAGGCTTTAACAAGTCTGGCTTCAGGATGTGGGAATCTGTTGTCTCTGGACCTCACATACCAACCACCTCTTCAGCTGCTGCTGGAGGTGGTATGATTTCAAAGGAGGTGGCTGACTATTCTAAAGAAGATAGAAAGAAAATAGATATAGATCAGAAAGCCATGACTGTCCTTCAAACTGCTCTTCCATACTCCATCTACAAGGGCTTCAAGAAGTGCAAAACTGCTAAGCAACTATGGGATGCACTGAAGCTCATGTATGAGGGGTCCACTGAAGCAAAAGAGAAGAAGAAGGACCTCTTGAAGCAGCAGTTTGAGAACTTCACCTTCAAAGCAGGTGAAACCATGACTCAACAATACTTCAAGTATGTTGAGATTGTGGATACTCTAAAGGATGTTGGAGTAACTCTTGAAAATAGAGACATTATAAGAAAGTTCATGTCTTCTCTTCCTAGACAATGGACACATTATTGTGTTGTTATCAAGAGAACTGAGAATCTTAAGACTCTCACTCTTACAAAGTTGTATGGTATTCTTAGTGGATACCAGATGGAGATGAACATGCGAAATCCATCTGATAACTCCAGCAATCAACTAAGTCAGCCCTTCATATGGTTGAAATGGATTGCAGATAATCATAACATCATCTTATCTGCTACCCTAACAACTCACAAAAGGGTCATTTCATCATCTTCTCGGAGACACCAAGGGAGAGTTACACTCAAGGAGGTCTATTCCAAGAGACAAGCTCTTCACAAGCTTTTGTGTCTGCTGATGAAAGTACTGGAAACTTTCTCTTCACCCTTGAAGATCTTGACTGCATCCATCCAGATGATCTGGAATACATGGAGATAGTTCAACAAATGGCTCTTTTCACTCATAAAGCCAAAAAGTTCTATAAGAGGACAGGGAGAAAGTTTCCAAGCAATGCAGCCAGTGAAAAGTTTAGGCTGGATAAAAGCAAGGTAAAATATTACAATTGTAACCAAATGGGACACTTTGCTAGAGAATGCAAGGCACCAAGGACAAATGGTGGCCAAACACAAACCAGACCAAACTATACTAACAGAGCCAACCAGAATGAGAAGCCAAAGCAGCAAGCTGCAGTTGCTATTGAAGAATGAGGCTTTACAGGTGGAAGATGCACCTCCAAATCAAGCACTGATGGCTGACCATGATGAAGCCAAGGTATTGGAACATCTCTGTACACCTGAATGTATTGCTAAAGTTAACAGATATAGGTTTTATAACTTAGAGATGAGATCTGATCTTGAGTCTTTGAATATATTAAAATCTGATTTAAAAGAGCTGAAAATGCTTACAAACTTAAAATAGAAGACTTAGAGAAAACCATTTCAACTCTTAAACATGAGCACACCAATTATAGGACTCAAATCAAAGATCTCATCACTAAGTTAACTGAGTGACAGGCTGAGCTTGTGATCAGCAAAGCTAGGGCAGAAAAATATGTTCTTGAAAAAGAGACCTTCAAGAACATAATATCCTCATCCCTACATGTAAAAGTTTGTTATCAGAATAAGCAGGAACTGGGATTTACTGAGATAGCTCCTCCACACACAATTTTGTTTGTAATATCTTCTAGGTGTGAAACTTGTGAAGATGAGCTTCCTTTCATAGACCCCATAAGTGAAGAGGATAAAGAGAAGATAGTGAAGGATGTCTCTGAGAAGAGTGAAGAAGAGCATCCTAAGAAGGGTCATTATTCTCTTGAGGAGAGAAAGAAAGTTGGGATGACCAAGTCTAGAAGGAAGAACTTGATCAGGAAGGCCAAAAGAAGGTCCAAGAAGGCTCAAGAGATCAATGCCACTTTTAACTCTATGCAGAAACAAGTTTTTATCTCTATAGGTTTTGAAGTGGTTAAAACTGAAGACTCAAACTTGAACTCTAGTACCAGGACTTCTAGTTTATGTTCAAATCATCTCAACATCATGAAGAAGGCTGATCGGTTGTGTACCACTACTACCCAACCTGAACCATCCAACTCCAAAGGTAGTTCTCACCCTAAAAGAATTGCCACATCATTTGCAAAGATAAAGATGGAGAAGGAAAGTGATCAAGTTCAGCTTTGTTCCAAAAGGAAGACTCTCAGAAAGAAGAAATGGACTATGTCATGTGTGGCAGTATTTCTCATTTTGCAAAGGATTGTCTCTACAATCCTAAAAGTACTATCCAAATGATCAAGAAAGAAACTTCTGAGAATTTGAAGAAAAGCAAGCTTTGGAAGGAAAGTATTTTCCTTTTGGAAGCTCCAAAATGAAGAAGAAGACAAGTGAAAACTTGCATTCCGAAGAAAAGTTGGTCTCAGAAGAAAGGAATACTTCTGAAGTATTGAAGCCTGCTTCGGTGATAGCAAGATCTTCCGAAGGTCCAGTCTCCAAAACTTCCAAAGTTGTCAAAACTTTTGAAGCATTGAAGGTCAAGTCTAAGCTTCCAAAGGTGATGTGGAAGACAAAGAAAGACAATGTGACTGAAAGTTCTTCATCAACAACAACAAATGATCCTCCAAATTTGACTATAGGATCAATTACTGTTGCATTGTCTTTAACTTTTTTTGATAAGCCCAAGACCAACAAGGCTTGGGTTTCCAAATGTAACTAACCATCTCTTTTGTATAGGAATAGCTCAAGACAAACAAAAATGTATGGATCATTGATAGTGGATGTTCCAGCTACATGACATGCAATTGGTCACTACTCCAAAATTTTGAGAAAATTGATGGAGGACCAGTTGCTTTTGAAGGAGATGCCATAGGTTACATTACTGGGAGGGGAAAAGTCACAAATGGTAAGCTCAGCATTGAAAAGGTAAACTTTGTCAAGGAACTTGATACAATCTTATGAGTGTATCTCAATTTTATGATCAGAGTCATAACATGCTTTTCACTAAGCATGAGTGCAATGTTCTCAAGCCCGAGGTGGTTATTCCTCAAGAGCATATCCTGCTCAGAGCCCCCAGGAGAGGGAACATGTACAAGATGAACTTACAAAAAACATCTCCCTCAGGAGAAGTTTCATGCTTTCTATCTAAAGCAAATAGTGATGAGTCTTTCTTATGGCATAAAAGAATGTGCCATGTAAATTTTAAAAACATGAATAAATTAATTAAGAATGTTTGGTATCTGCAATGTCAAAGAAAGAGTTTACTAGTGATGACCATTGTGTTGCATGCCTCGAAGGGAAGCAACACAAGGTATCTCACAAGCCAAAGGAAAGAAACTCTATCACTACTCCCCTACACTTATCACATATGGATCTCTTTGGCCCCACCAGTGTAATGAGTCTAGGAAGGACCTCATATTAATTAGTGAACATAGATGACTTTACAAGGTTCACTTGGGTCTTTTTTCTTAGAATTAAGGATGAGACTTCTGAGATCCTGAAGAGTTTCATCTTAAAGATTGAGAATCAATATGATCACAAGGTCAAGACCATAAGATGTGATCAGGGAACTGAATTTAAGAATCAAATCCTTGATACATTTTGTGATGAAAAAGGTATTACAAGACAATATAGTGCTCCCAGGACTTCTCAGCAAAATGGTGTTGCTGAGAGGAGAAACAAGACACTAATTAAAACTTCAAGAACCATGTTGTCCGATTCAAAACTGCCAATCACCTTCTGGGCAGAAGTAGTAAACACTGCTTGCTATGTGCAAAACAAAGTTTTAGTAGTCAAGACTCATGGTAAGATTCCTTATGAACTTTGGCACAAGAGGAAACCTTTCATTGGTTTTCTCAGGTCATTTGGATGTCCTTGCACCATCTTGAATACCAAAGAACAAATAGCCAAATTTGATGGGAAATCAGATGATGGACACTTTATTGGATACTCTTCTCAAGCCAAGGCTTATAGAGTATACAATCTCAGAACTAGAGTAGTTGAAGAGTCGGCCAATGTGACTTTCAATGAGCACATTTCCAATGTGAAAGGTTCTGGTCCTGATTGGCTATTTGATCTTAATTTAGTTACCAATTGTTTTAACAAATCTTGTGAGAATATTTCAGGGTCCACAAACATCTTATCAGCTGGTGATCCTGATCCAAGGTTCGAGCTGAGAAGACCATCAAATCATATTACTTCAGCTTTAGTGGTAACTAACCCTGCAGATGGAGTTCCTATCAGCACAACCATGTCAAATTCAGCTGATACATCTGAGATGCCACCAAATTCCAGCTCAGAGGCACAACACTCAAATGAAGGATCTTCAAATGTGGAAGGAAATGATGGTGGTGATAGTGATCAAGAGTTTCTTGATGCTGACAACCACTCCCTTGAAGACAACATAAATGATGTCACACACTCATTGGATCAAGTCTCTCTTGATAAGTGTGTTGATGTGGTGGGAGAAACATCAATGCCTGATCTAAATTTCTCTAATCTAGATCTCTCCAAGCAACTTGATGTGATCCCTCAACTAAGGATCTACAAGTCTCACCCCACCACAAACATCATTGGAAATGTTGACATAAGGGTAAGAACAAGAGGACAAACCCATGATGCAAATGTTTGTCTTCACTCTTGTTTCTTGTCCCAGATAGAGCCAAAGAAAGTTGATGAGGCTTTAAAGGATGGAAGTTGGGTTGAAGCTATGCAGGAGGAGCTGCTTCAATTTAAAAGACATAAGGTTGAACCAAGTCAACTCCCTCTCTTTCTAAACCTGTGAGGGAGGAGGGCCTAACTGAGAAGGACAAAACAGAACAACCTGATGCTGAAGGCCAGTCCTCTCAGTTGAAGAGGAAGAAAAGGATGGCCACCAAGTCTGTATCAAAGATGAAATCAAAGGCATCCACTTCCAGACCTCAGGATGAGTCAGAGCATCCTGAGGATGTATAAGAAGAGGCTTCTCAACACACTCCAACTCAAGAAGAGCCTCTTACATCAAGAAGACCCATCTTGCCTTGGACCTTTGCTGCTAATTTAGACAAATGGTATGTCACAAGAGATCAAGGTGGTCAAGATATCTACTCCTGGAAAGACATGCTTAACCTACCTCTACATGATCTCTTTGACAGGAGAAGGTATTTTGAAAGTTTGAGTGATCCTGACCAACTTATGAAGAAAGGAATGGTGCTTATCATGATGAGGACTGTCAATATTTGAAGACACTTATCTCTTTTGATAGCATCAACCTAGGGGGAGTTTGTAAGGCTTATTGAAAGGCTTATGCACTCAAAACAGACCAAGTCTTTCCTGCATGCATGCACTCAGTGAAAAGTAGAAGTTGCTTCGGAAGTTTTACACCCTGCATCAGAAATACTCTAAGTGTAAAATCTTCCGAAGCCAAAAGTGAAGTCTTTCAAAGCTTCAAAGACAAAGTCTTCCGAAGCCTACTAAGTGAAGATAGATTTCTTCTGAAGACTTTGAAAAACATGCTTTCTCTGATGTATTTTTCATAAAGCTGACCAACTTTCCGCTGCAACTCTAAAGACTCACCAACTTATACAAGTTGGTGAATGGTCCTTGCTTTTTGTAACTATACATTGAGGTCTTGAGTCTATAACTTTCTACTTTATTTACTTTTATCCTTTTTGTAATATATTAGGACGCGAGCTATGGCATGTCATAGTCACGAGTCAAAAGGCAGATCTGCCTTTTGACTCTACATTGATTTTGTTGTCTAGATCAAATGTATCCAACTGACCTTCTAAGTATGGCCGGCTGTAGGATGTAGTATAAAGTGTCTTAAATCCTTGTAACTTATTTTTTATGCTTTGTAACACTTGTAATAGAACTTGAGAAGCAATATACTGCAATCTTGAAAACCAAACATCTTTGTTGTTCTTAAGTTTCTATCTCTTGTATACTTGTGTTCATAGTATCAGTACCAAAGTCCCGGTTTCCTATTTGATATGTTAAGTTATCTAAACACTCTCCTCATTGTGAGTTGCAAAAGTTATAAACAATCTTCCTATTAAACAGTTCACCAACTGTTTGCAGAAAGTCCAGTTTATTTACAAATGTTACGGAATGCAATATTATTGATCTTATAAAAAGTTATTTGCATGATAATGGCAATATAGTCATTGATGTTCGGGTCTGCATATTGGTCTGGACCTTTAGCCGCACCTCGTATTAGGTGACCTGATTGTCGGTGTTTAGTGAATCTCAAATGTTGAAGCTACAACATATTTGTGTATACACTAAATGATATGAAACACTAATTTCGATAATTATTATGGGTATCGCTAGCGATGGAGCCCTAATCTTATATATTATCTTGGTCAATTTTTTAATATTTTCAGGGAATCGGTTTCACCAAAATGTTTGATGTGTAAAAATATAAATCGGTATTTGTATCTATGTATAGATATATTTATCTATCCATACTACCTAATAAATAAGTACCTACACTATCACATGTCGTTTTTCTAGCTCTTTTCAAACTACATTTTCTGCTTAAATAAATGCTGTAGGTATTTTAACACGCACATCATTTTATCTCTCTCTCTAGAAAATGCAATACAACTAAAGTTATTAAAAAGAAAGATTAATATGCTTAGAGTTGAATACTCTTTATGTCATTAAATTTGAGAAATTACAAGGTTGGTTTAGGTTTGTGAAAACATAACAAACAAGGTCTCTGACATGGATAAAAGTTAACTTTTCCGTTGAAAATTACTAAATGATCAAATTTTCCCTCATTTAATATTATGTGAATAAACAAAAGAATTTAATAGAGAACATACAGTAGGCACATCGCTACCATTAATCCATCACCACCCAATCATCTTCAAATAACAATCTCGATTCTAGCCCAACCATGCTTTTTCGGCACCATCGCTGGACACTAACGATGGGGACTAAATTTGCAACAAACTTTCAAATGTTTGGACTAAATTTACAATTCTTAAAATTTAGGGACCAAACTTACAATATGATCAAACCACAAGGACTATTTTTGCAATTTTCTCACATTATAATTTCCCAAACCTAAGGACGTAAAAGTGACATCAGATGTAAGAACAAGAACCTTTTGTGTAATCAACTCATGTAATTGATTACCATACAACTCTTCTTTCTTTTCTCTCTTGTATCTCTCTCATTTACGTAAAGTTTTCTAAATTTTATATTTATTTAAAAACAAAATTTCTAAATATATAAAAAGTATGAACTTTCTATTAAACTAATGCACTTATAAAATAAATTTATTAAATACCAAATTTTTATAAAACAATGAACTTTTCTATAAACACAAAATATAATTAAAATAAGGTTGTGTAAATATATAATTTTATATTGATTTTTTTTCTAAATAATAAAAATTTCTAAAAGATGAAAATAATATAAAAGAGAAAATTTTAAACTGATATTTTTAAGAAAACTGACATTTTCCCAAAAAGGTTTCTAAATAAAATGTAAAAATGAAGTTTTTTAAATAAAAGTTAAAAAATTGATATTTTTTTAAACGGGTAAATTTCGTTTTTGGTCACTAAGGTTTGGCCTATTAACCTATTTTAGTTCAAAGATGAATCTTTTGACATTTCAAGTCCTGATGTTTGTATTTTGTAACGGTTTGTTACCTGAGAGTAACTCTGTCAGATTTTTTTGTTAAGTGTAGAGACATTTCAGTCATTTTACATTTGAAGGTTCTTTAAATATGCAAGGGTTGTTTGTGTCATTTGTTTAAAATAATAAAAAGAAGGAAAAAACAAAAAGATGAAATACCAATTTCATCTTCTTCAATATCCTCAGACCACCACAACCTCCACCAACCACCACCCTTCCCTGATAGTGATGGTGGTCAGCACCAGTGGTCGGAGCGGCCGGGGTGTTTCATATTGGAAAGACTAATGGAAACCACTACCACCATTTCCCTGATCCCTCTTAATAAATTAACACCAAAATATTTCAAATCACTAAACTTAATCAAGCCTCAAAACCTAATCTGAGATCTACAAGGAAGACACATAGCAAAAAACCCACTCGATTATAATCGAGAAGATGGAAACCGTTGCCACCATATCCACGATGTCGTTCCAAGTAATATGGTGGAGTAGGTTAGGGTTCGCTACCCTGTCCAAGATTTGCTCGAGATTGATTCCTTTTGGGTGGAGTTATTGACTTACACTAGCGATAGTTGGGATCTCAAGCTTGGAGCGAGTTAGATCTTGTGGTGAAGGTGGTTAGATTGTGGGGATGGTGATCTTGGTGGAGGTTGTGGTGTTGTTGATCTCTTTTGGAAAGAGTCAGATCTCTTGTTGTTGTTGTTGTTGTTAATGGTGATGGTGCTGTTGTTGTTGGTGGTGGTGTTGGTTGGTTTCTAGTGACGGTGAGGTTGGTGTAGGGGAAGATGAGTCATTGTTGAAGACATATTACATCACTTAGCTTTTAGGAATAACTAAGAAGTTAAATTTAAGGTTTCTAGTTTTTTAATATTTTTATTATTTTGAGCAAATGACATAAACAACCCCTGCATATTTAAAGAAGCTTACTAATTTACATAAATAGCCTTTTAGATGTAAAATGATTGAAATGTCCATACACTTAATAGAAAAATCTAACAGAGTTACTCTTAAGGACCAAAACCGTTACAAAATTCAAACATCGGGACTTGATATGTCAAAATATTCATTTTTGAACTGAAATAGTTAAATATGCCAAAACCTCAGGGACCAAAAATGAAATTTACTCTATTTGAAACTATTACTTACTCGTAATTTTAATCATATCTTATTTTAAAAACATCATTTATAATTTATCAATTATTTAATAGTCTTTTATTTAACCTATGTAATACATAGGGTTCTAGCATAGTCGGGTAATATATAAAAAAAGCTAACTAGTGCAATGAATACGTAGGTTCGAGAGGGAGGCAATGCACCGATGTATGCACAAGTTGCACATTTGTTATGGAATTTGAATGTAAAATAAAAATAAAAATTTTAAATTGCCGCTTAAAATTAACAAATAAAAAATGATTTATACTCTAATATCCTTACAAAAATTGTTCTAACTAGTTGGCTGGGTTTGTAGTCAATGACCAAAACGGGTTTAAGATTCACACCGGTTTGGTTGGTTTTGTTGATTGGTTATGAGTGGCTTTAGCCAATATTTGACGAGTTTAGTTCGATATCGAATCAGTTTCAAACCAGCTTCAATGGTTAGGATAATAAACCAGTCTCAAACCTATGGTTTATAATCGTTTCCAAACTAGTTTCTAGTATACCGGTTTCATATCAGTTGGGTTTCTATTTGATTCGTCAATTTCGTTTCACAAACCGGTTTTTGTGCCCCTCTAGCCTAAATTGTGCGTCTGGTATTCTTTAATCTTGTGTTTTATTAAGTTTTAGGTTGTTCTATAATATACTTAATTAGATTCAAAATTTTAATATTTCTTGTATTACTATATCGATTATGATTTTTTAATTCAAAACATTTTTTGTGTGAACTCTTGATTATTGATTGGTTTTCTAATTTCATATTCTAATTTTAATTTTAATTTACCAGATTTGATTCAAAGGTGAGTTGGATCTAAACTCACGGGTGGTGGCAGATGAGACTGTCAGCCAGTTAGGGTGGGAAACAATAGGTAGGTAGTGATGGTGAGCGGCATCGTGGGTAGCCGGGACGTCTACGATGGGTGGTGGCCAGCAACATCAAAGGCGATGGTGTCGATGGTTGTGGCATGTGACGTTGTACTGATGGCAATTGACTATGCGGGAAACAACTTTCGTTAACGCCATGACGAGTGGTAGAGGGCATGGTTATTCATGGTATTAAAAACAATCAAGTGAAATCCTTCAGAATATTGGAGGATTTTAAATTTCATAAATTGTGAGATTTTATTGGAATTAATTGCAATTTTTTTTTTTTTTCAAACCAACCAAACACATAGAAGAATAGAATCTAAATTCCAGATCAACTTTAATGAATTCCAGCCAACCATACGACCCTAAAAAGATGATATGGGAAAGTACAAGAGTGTAAAAGGTCTGAAAAGAAAGATCTTGCACTAGTTAGAATGCATAAAACTTCCACCCCCACCCCTCCCGACTGTTGTGGGAGAATCATGAGTTAATTAGTATATAAAAAAATTGTTATATTACTTAAGCTTTTTAAGAAAAGTATTTCTTTCATTACACAATAACCCATAAAAAGCACGTCATAGTCTTACATGCTCAAAATTGTAAGGTAGCCGAGGCATGTGTTTATATTTTTAGACGTTAATTATTATAATTTTAGAGTACATTTTGGCATTTATTTTGCATTTCTTGCATGCATTTTTCATTTATTTCAAATAATAGTGGTTTTTGTGGGATGGAATCTACTTTCTTGTGTTTTGATTGGTTTTGTAGGTTTATGCAATTGGAAGAGAAGAAAAAAAGCTTAAAGAAAATATTATTAAGAAGATCTTGAATTTTAAAAAAATGCAGAAAATTTCCTATTTTGTAGGAATTCTTGTTTGTGATGGTTATCATTTGACTTTCCTGGATAAAATAAAAGAAACTAAAAATCCTAAAAAAGGGGATCTGGAAATCAATGCATAATTATAAATTTAATAGTTGATGAGGATTAAAGGGGGATCTTGTGGGACATCTTGGAGCATCTTGAAGGAATTCCGTTGAAGAATCAAGTTCATCAAACAAGAATACATGTAGCAAATTGGTTCTTTTTGTTGAATTCTTTTGATTGAAGACACTTAATCATTCGTATTTTTGTTTTGTAAGTTTATTTTTATTTCAGCTTTGATTGATCTAGCTGTCATGTCCGGCTAGAACAATCTTAGATTTCAACATTAAGGTTTAATTTCTATGATTTTGGTTTGAACTTATGTGAAACGTTTATGAAATGTTTTTATTTATTTGTTTGTTTATTTGATTCTTGATCTTAAACCGGATCTAATCCGGTATATATTAGATTGTAATAAAATTGGCCACTTTATAATTTTTTCTAATAAAGTTCTTCAAGTTTTAAAACCCTAATCAACTTTTGATTTTTGATATAAGGAACAATTAACGGTTTGAGTTTGTCTATGAATTCATTCTCGTTATAGAATCGCACAATCTAGTTAAGCATGCCGAACGGCATGTGTTTTTAATTATAATCGATACTTCTATCGTTGCAACCCGCACACTAAGATCCACACGATGTGAGCTTAGAGTAGAGGGTTGGCTCCGATCAACGAACTGCGATTGATTGGGCATTAGATAGAGGGGATATCCGAACGGCATGATGTCTAGTATCAATACAAATCATTAATTGAAAATTGTCATTGCATCGTAATCGTTAATGATCGTAAGCCAAATCAAATCAAGAAATTACCTTAGTGTTGGAATTAGTTTTTATATTTGAATTTACTTCACCATTTAATTAACGTTTTTAGTAATCCCTTTTTTATAAGTAAAAAAATACAAAAAAATGTCAATTTTTGTTTTTCCAGCAGAACCTTAATACGGCCGCGTGGAATTTCCTTTACAGTTTTGACACGGCCGTGTCAGCTCACTGGAATTTTTCTATTCTTTGCAATTTACTTTTAATTTTAGTTTTTAATTAAAACCCCCACCTTCCTTAGTCCATAATCAATCAAAGTAACTGTGCTAAAACGTTTTTGGTATAACAATAATTGACACGTATCCCTGAGAACACGAATTCTACTTCTACTCATACTATTCTTAGTGTGTTCACGGTAGGTTCACATTTTTATTATTTATTTGCTGGATTCGACACCCAACAAATTGGCGAGTTGTTGGGGAACGGCGATTCTATTCGTTTTATGCCAAGATCTTTTCGTACAGGTACACCACTCGAGATTGACTCGGAGATAGAAAAAACCGCAAAGTGGTTAAGGAAACAAGCGAAGCTCCAAAAGAAGTTAGCAAGTTCCTCAACCCCTATTACTTCACCTCCAGTCACCGACATTTGGCAAGATATAAAAGTGAATCTGAATCTGAAACCGAATCACCATAACCCTCTCAAACAACCACCACTCCATCACAATCACCTACCCATCAAGAACCACCCTCACCCAAACCAACCATGACAGCTCCAGCCGAACAAACCCTTAGACAATAAGCAACCCATGATGTTACCCAACAACCCCTCTGCATAAACTACCCTTCTACGGAGAGCTTTGAGCTGAAATCCGACCTCATCCATTTGTTACCACTCTTTCGAGGCCTTGAGAATGAAGACCCTCACAAATTCCTTAAGGAATTTCATGTTGTGTGTTCCGGAATGAAGGCACACAATGTCACTGAAGATCAAATCAAGCTTAGGGCATTCCCCTTTGCTATGCAAGATTCGGCTAAAGAATGGGTATATTACCTACCACCGGGGTCGGTAAACACATGGAATGATCTTGCGAAACTGTTTTTAGACAAGTACTTCCCAGAAGTCAAAGCATCTATTCTACGCAAGGAGATCATCGGGATCAAACGACAAAAAGAGAAGCTTTGCATACTTATTAGGAAAGATGCAAGAAGTTATGTGCTCGATGCCCACAACATGGCATCTCGGAACATTAATTACTTCAATACTTTTGTAAGGCCCCGTTCCCGGGACGCTCACAGTTGGACAATCATCGCACATAAAACATACATTTAAATTTGCTATATACATCACAATGAAATACTTAAAATCATTTCATATATAAATAATTGCTTTTGGAAAATAATACAACATTGTCAACCATTACAAATATATCATTTGTTTGCATTACATCACAAAAACATCATCGTTATATAAAATGGGTGTCATCCCAAAAACTTGCTAAGTAGCTATGCCCGTGCCATCCTCAGCAATCATTACCTGCCAACTGAAAAATACATAAAAGTCAGCATTTTTGAGTGAGTTCTAGTTTTATAAAATAAAATACTTTACATCCGTTTAAAATCGTTCTTTACTTACATTCGCGATCATGCATCATACGTACACATAGATAATCTTATTATTATCTTTCATCATCATTCTTCATCATACGTTACTCGTTATCTTTCATTCGTTCTCATACTTATCATACGTTTCTTACATTTCGTACGTTCGTCATTAACTTCCGATGACATGTAATATACCCCGAACATTGTGCACGAAGCTGGCCATTGGGCCTAGGGCACGTACATTCATCACTATCTTTCACTTTTCATTCCGGACCGATGCCATGTGCTATACCCCGAACATTGTGCACGAAGCTGGTTACTAGGCCTGAGGTCTATCAATAGACCCGAAACATTGTGCACGAAGCTGACTCCAGTACCTAGGGCAGGCAGAAAGTTTCCCATACATATGGTCAATCACAAAGATTGAACCCCAGTGTGCATCCTTCCAGGGTAGCTAACCCGCACACAGTTGAGCTAACACCCTTCATTGGGTGTGAACCTCCATACGTTTGCTTGCAAGACTTTCTTACATTCATTCTTTCATTAATGCATTCATTCATTCATTATTTACGTTCCTCTTTTCATTATCATTAACTTCCGCTTTACGTTACATAATACTTTACATTCATTTTCATAATCATACCACGTAAAGCCATGGGATAATACATAATAGGAGCATAAAGAAACATAACATAACCATACATAACATCATCACAGACATCACATACAGCATCATACATCATCACATAATCATCATACATCATCCCCGGGAACATCCCAAGTCATAGCCTAAAACTTCCCTTTTTCCCAAAATTTCAAAAATAATTCTAAGTCCTTTGGCGCATGGGCACTATGCAGGTGCATAACCTTTCAGGCGAATGGGAACACTTAGGCGCATGGGGAACCTTTGGGCGCATGAGCAGTATATGGGTGCATGGCCAACACTTAGTCATTCTGGGCAACTTTCTAGGCGCATGGACACTATGCACGCGCATGAGCCTGACTTAGGCGCATGGGCAGGTTGGGCGCATGGGGACACTTAGCCAATTTTGGCATGAACCTAGGCGCATGGAACTATTTGGGCACATTGGTTTTCAGGCGCATGGGGACTTAGGCGCATGACAACTAACTTAACTACCAATCATCATTTCAGTCCCCAAATCATCATCCAAACGTGTTCTAAGCTTAGTTCTAACATTCCAAGCATTATAAACAAATATAAAACATAATCATAACATCAAATTCACCCAAAACATACCCCACCCTCATACACATTTGAACATACATACGGGTACAAACACCCACTTTTATAAAAACATACATACATGTATTTCCAGCCCCAAAGAAGTTTAAAACATGTAGAAAGGGGGTCCTAGAACTCACCTCTTGCAATAATCGAGCAGGACTTCTTCAAACCCATATGCTATGAGTTCAACCACCTAAAACCTACCAAAACACACACCCAAACACACAAACACAAACATAAGCATATAACCGAGGCTATAAACCAGCCAAGAACACTTAAATCACTAAAACTCACCTCAAAACCAACTTCCTTCTTCTTCTTCTTCAAAAATCCGAAGCTTTTCTCTGCTTTCTCTCTCTAAAATTGATGAAAAGCAATGTGCAGGGGATTATGGGCGGCCATGCCTACCTTTTGTACAAAATATAATAATATTTCATCCTTTGTACACTTTTAACCCCTCTAATTGGGTTTTGTTGCATTTCCCTCTTTTATTCTTCTTTTTACATCTTTTTAAAATATCCGGGTGTTACAAGTCCACCCCTCTTATATAGGTTTCATCCCCGAAACCTGTTATTCCTCAAACAGTTGTGGGTAATGTTGTCTCATCTCTTCTTTAGTCTCCCACGTAGACTCGGATCCCTTCATGTGCCTCCACTGTACACGCACCAATGGAACCACTTTATTCCGCAACCTCTTTTCCTTTCGATCAATGATCGCCACTGGTTGCTCAACATAATTGAGCCGTTCATCTACTTCAATGTCCTCCAGTGGTACGACCATGTCTTCATCGGCTAAGCACTTCCTTAGATGAGATACATGGAACGTCGTTGGAATTCCACTTAACTCATTGGGTAACTCCAACCTATAGGCCACCTCTCCTACACGAGCAATGATTCGGAAAGGCACTATGTATCTCGGGCTCAACTTGCCCCGCTTTCTGAACCGAATGATACCTTTCCAAGGTGAGACCTTCAACATAACTCTATCACCCACCTTGAACTCAATCGGTCTACGTCTTTTGTCAGCATACGACTTTTGCCTATCTTTGGCTGCCTTCATAAAGGCTTTGATCCTCTCTAGCTTCTCAGTCGTAGCCTCGATCACCTCAATGCTCCCTAACTCCTTCTGACCAATGTCACCCCAACAAACGGGTGTTCTACATCTCCTACCGTATAGCATCTCATAAGGGGTCATACAAATGTTGGCATGATAACTGTTATTATATGAGAACTCGGCTAACGGTAAATGGTCATCCCAACTTCCTCCAAAATCAATGACACATGCCCGAAGCATATCTTCTAGCGTCTTAATAGTCCTCTCCGACTGACCGTCCGTCTGAGGATGATAAGTCGTGCTAATGTGTAACCTCGTCCCCATCGCATCGTGGAATTTTTCCGAAATTTGGATGTAAACCAGGTGTCACGATCAGACATGATAGACACCGGTACAACATGACGAGTTACAATCTCCTTGATGAATAGATCCTCTAATCTTTCAGATGAATACGTCTTTCGAATCGGCAGGTGTAACACCCGGAAATTTTCTTTGAAGCCGACGAAAGAAGAAAAAGAAATAAAGTTCAAAGTCGAGGGACCAAACTCGCCAACGAGAGAAACTTCGATGAATGGGAGTATAAAAGGGGGAAGACACCCCATTCTTGTCATTTTTCAGCCAAGAAGAGAGGAGAGGAGAAGAGAATGAGAAAAAGAGGAGAAAAGCTTGGTTCGGGGAGATTCGAGCATGAAAATCGTCGTGTAGTGGGTCAAATCGAAACTCTACTCGACGGGAACGATTGTGTGAGTTCTAGGACCCCTCTTTTACATGTTTTCAACTGATTTTGGGGCTGGAACACATCTGAAATCCCTTTTTTCGAGTTTTTGGGGGTAAACCCGTTTTTATGCATGTGTGTATGTGTATGATCCGTTTGGGGCTTGATTTCTTGTTTAGTTATGTTTGAATGAGGTCGTGGTATGTTTCCCTAAGGCTTAGAATGGTTGATTTGATCTTAAAAGAGGTTTTGAAGATGTTGCTGGCCGAAAACCGTCGGCTGCAGTCGGGATGAACTGCATTTTGCATCAGCTAGGGCTAGGCGACCGACTGGAGTGCGATTGAAGGCCATACGGCCGATTGGCGTGCGACTGAGGTCCATGCGCACGATTGCCATGCGACTGAGGTCCATACGCATGATGGTCATGCGAGTGAAGTTCATGTGCCTGTAAGGCATGCGATTGAAGGAGTGTGCGACTGAGGTTCATTCGCACGAAGGTTATGCGATTGAAGTCCATACGCCTGGAGGCCATGCGACTGAGTTTCATTCGCACGAGGAGTATGCGACTAAAGCCCATACGCCTGAAGTCATGTGACTGAAGGCCATACGCATGCACGCTATGCGACTGAGAGTCCACACGCATAGAGGTCCATTCGCATAGGGTCCATTCGCATAGATGCCCATTCGCCTAAGTGTTCAGTCGCCCGGAATGCCATGCGACTGAGGGTGTCCATACGCCCAAGTAGGGTTCATACGCCCGAAAGAACAACGGTTTATCTTATGACCTTCGAGGGAAAGTGCAGTTATGGGTTTTGACTCGGGAGGTTCCCGTAGGCTTGTGTAAGTTGACTTTTGAGGTCATAGACGTGATGTCAGGCATGTGTGTGATGTTAGTGATGTGATGTATGATTGATGCGTGTGTATGATTGATGCGTATATATGATGATGCCCTGTATGGTGATATATGTATGTTTATGTTTATATTCCTGTTATGTATATGTATCTTTCTGTGGCTTTGCGTTGAGCATTAATGTATGTAATGAAAGTATTATGTAACGTAAAGTGGAAGATAATAAAGAGAGGAATATGAGGAATGAATGCATCATTAAGGAATGAATGAAACGTGAAAGGCTCGCAAGCGATGTGTACTGAAGTGCACGGCTCTAAATGCCTTAAGCTCAACCGCGTGTGGTTCAGCTAATCCTTAAGTGTGCACGCAGGGGTGTGCATGGTGTAGTATGTGTAGTACCCATATTGATGGGGGTGTAGTACCCATATTGATGGGGGTGTAGTACCCATATTGATGGGGGTGAGGAATATAGTTGAGATCTTTGTCGCTTACCCCGGTGCTGGTGCCAGGCTATGTGCAGTGTGGAAGTCATTTATGAACTTCGGCCCAGTAGCCATATTGTTTGGGGCATAGCTGTTGACACTGATCCAGAACATGATGATGTAACCGATGTAATGATCCTGAACCTTACCTTAGGTACTGTGACCATGAGGTGTTGTGCACCGTTATAGAAGGTCTATGATAGGCCTAGGTCCAGTACCATGAGCATGAAGGGTAAAGTTCATGGTTTTAATGAAAGGAAAAGATGTAATAATTAGCGAATGAATGAAAGTATGAACGTACGAACGAACATAAGTTAAAGTATGAATGAAAGATGAAGATTATAATTATATTTATGTGTATGTACATTGTGTGATCGCTTACGAAAGTAACGAATGGTTTTATAAAGGAAGTAAAGTATGTTTTATTTAAAACTAGAACTCACTCAGCAACACTGACTTTGATGTGTTTACAGTTGGTAGGTATGTTGCTGAGGATGGCAAGGGGCGGCTACTCAGCTTATTTTGGAGGGCATCCAATATTATAATGCTTTTGTAATGAAATTGTGTAATGAACGGTTGTAATATTTTGCAAAAGTATTTTGATGAAATGAAAATATTGTTTTTAATGTTTCCGCTGCAACGTTTTATGAAAGTGAAATGTAATATTATGTTTTATGTGCGATGAGGATCCAACTGTAAGCGTCCCGGGAACGAGGTCTTACAGCAGGAAGTGAGCACTCTTCGTCAAGCGATCAACTATCACCCATAGGCATCATACCCTCACGCGGTATGCGGTAACTTCGTAATTGAATCCATGGTGATATGCTCCCACTTCCACTCGGGTATATCCAAAGGTTGGATTTTTCCCGTATGGCTTCTGATGCTCTGCCTTCACTTGCAAACAAGTAAGGCACTTACTCACATACTTCGCTACGTCACGCTTCATACCCGGCCACCAATAATCTTTCTTCATGTCTTGATACATCTTCGTAGCACCGGGATGAATGGAGTATCGAGTCTTATGAGCCTCATCCATGATCTTTCCGTGTAGATCCCAATAACGAGGAATCCACATTCGCCCAAATCGGGTTCTAACACCATTAGTGTTTTCACCCAATTCTGCGACTAGACCTCTCATCCTTTCAGAGTTAAGACGATCTTCTTTCATCGCCTCGTCTTGAAACTCCTTGACATGTGTCATCACATCAGAGGTCATAATCAACTGATAAGCCTTCACCCGAATTGGTTCAGGCCTCTCCTTTTGGCTAAGGGCAACTATCGGGATGCGTAGGCTATAAACTTCCCTCGCCGCATCAACACGCAACCCAACCCCGAGTAAGAAGCATCTGAATAGATCACCAAATTCTCGCTTCCTTCGGGTAGCGACAAGACAGAAGCTTGAGTCAACCTTATCTCTAACTCTTCAAAAGCCTTCTCTTGCTCTTGACACCATACAAACTTCACATCCTTACGGGTCAACTTAGTCAACGGGGAAGCTATCTTAGAGAAGTCTTGAATGAATCTCCTATAATATCCCGCCAATCCCAAGAAACTAAGAATCTCGGATGGCGTCTTTGGAGACTTCCATTGCATCACCGCCTCCACTTTAGCCGGGTCCACCATGATCCCCTCGGGATTCACCACGTGACCCAAGAACTGAACTTCGCGCAACCAGAATGCGCACTTGGAGAACTTAGCATACAGCTTCTCCTTTCACAGCGTCTATAACAGTTCTCGAATGTGTCCGGCATGCTCCTCCTCGCTCTTTGAATAAATCAAGATATCATCAATGAACACAATCACTAATTTATCCAACATCGGCCGACACACCCGATTCATCAAGTCCATAAAAGCAGCTGCCGCGTTAGTTAAACCAAAAGACATAACGAGGAACTCGTAGTGTCCATAACGCGTGCGAAAAGCTGTTTTGGAATATCTTGCTCCTTTACTTTCAACTGATGGTAGCTAGAACGAAGATCTATCATTAAGAACCAACTGGCACCTGATCTAACAAGTCATCAATCCTCGGCAATGGATACCAATTCTTCACCGTCAACTTATTATATTCGCGGTAGTCTATGCACATCCTCATACTACCATCCTTTTTCTTGACAAATAAGACCAGAGCACCCCAAGGAGAGATACTCGGTCTAAAAACCCCTTATCAAGCAACTCTTGCAGTTGCTCCATCAGTTCCTTCATCTCAGACGGGGCCAACCGATACGGTGCCTTACCAACAGGCTGGGCACCGGGTATCAATTCAATTTGAAACTCGATCTCACGGTCTGGTGGCACACCTGGTAGATCTTCTGGGAACACATCCGGGTAATCACACACAACCGGTACTTCAGACAGTTATGGTGTTGGCGTATCCACATCCTTAACGTAGGCTAGGTAGGCACTACATCCACGCCTCATGCACTTTCCTGCCACCGCCATCGAAATCACCTTCGAGTTAGTCGTAACGCGATCACCACAGATCGTCACCAAACTCCCCTCAGGTGTTGTCATTCGAATCATCTTCTTGCGGCACACAATATTCGCCTCATAGGTCCTAACCAGTCCATTCCTAGGACTACATCAAACCCGCCTAAGGTCATCACGAACGGTCTAACAGGAAACTTATGACCTTCTAGTTCTATGTCACAACCTTCTATCAGATTAGAAATTCTAGTAGACTTACCTATTGTAGTTTCTACATCGAAGGCCTCATCAACCCTTCTACTAATAACAGGCAAATTAGCACCAAAAGCAGCAGAAATAAAACTTCTACTAGCACCTGAATCAGATAAAACAGAAGGAAGAGTTTGAGTTACTAGAAACGCACCTAACAAGACATCGGGGTCCGTCCTAGCCTCCTCTCTGGTCATCGTGAATGCTCCGGCGCTCGCCTTCTTCCCTTCACTCCCTGCCTTCTTCGCTACCCTAGAGCTTTCAGCCCTTGACTTCTTGCAGTCCCTGCTCATATGGCCCTCTCCACCACAGTTATAACACCTTGCGACATTGCACTCTCTCGCCATATGACTAGGCTTCCCACACTTGAAGCATACGTTCAATCCCCACCTACACTCCCCGGTATGCTCCCTTCCGCATTCGCCACACCTTTTCGACCCCGCACCGGGTGTGGCAACACGCCAGTCATCTTATTTCGCAACCTTATTGTTTGGAGCGACCCCGCCACGTCCAAACTGTTTCCCATTCCAGTTCCGGTCACCACCTCCCTTCTTGACCACCTCAACCGCTGCCTCCTCCCTCTCATCATATAACATTCCAGCCAGGTCAACTACCGACCTGAACATACCTGCTTTCTCTCTCTAAAACAAATGAAAAGGAATGTGCAGGGGATTATGGGTAGCCATGCCCACCTTTTGTACAAAATATAATAATATTTCATCCTTTATACACTTTTAACCCCTCTAATTGGGTTTTTTTTGCATTTCCCTCTTTTATTCTTCTTTTTACATCTTTTTAAAATATCCGAGTGTTACAACTTTTGTGAAGGGTTAGCACCACTAGAAAGGTGTTTGATAAATGCCTCTAGTGGAGGAGCTTTACTTGATAAAACACCAACCCAAATAAGAGATTTGATAACTTCCATAGCTAAAGATACCAAACACTCCTCACAAAAAGATGGATGGTAAGATGATGTACCACGGGCGGTTAAAGAAGTGAGCACCCCTCACATTGAAAGTCAACTTGCTGAATTGACTAAAGCTGTAATACAATTGTCAGGACCTGGTATTTGAACGAAATACCTAGTGATTAGCGTGTTAAACCAACTCAAATAGTGCGGAATCCTATTTGATTGGCGATCCAATCAGTGAGAACACACGAAGAATCAATCAAGAATTGAATCCAACGTTAGAAATCGATTAGGAATCGATCTAATGTGTTCTGTGAACTTGGAGAACGATTTGGGAGGTCTCTGGACGGCTAGGGTACGTCTGGAATCGTAATGGGATGAATGCTTTTCGTTTTTTCACGAATTGGGTCTATTTATAGGTTAGTATTGTTCAATCGTGCGACTGGGCCATAAGTATGGTTCAGTCGTGCGATTGAACCATGCGGTTGATTCATTCGCACGACTGAGTGTTCAGTCGTGCGATTGAGCCAATCTTATGTGTCAATCATACGACTGATCCAGTCTCCTGGTTCAGTCGTGCGATTGAGTCAATCGTATGAAGTTATTCATGCGTGTGGTCCATTCGCATGGGCTATTCGCATGAGAACTTCATTAAGTTAAGTTTGAATGTTTTAATTAATATAACATAATGTGTAACCATTCAAACAATTATAAACCCAATCAATTCAATCACGACTCATTAATGAAATATTAAACATCACAAGTAACAAACAATTCATGTCATTGTTGGATCCTTTATGCCCAAGACACATAGTACATTGATGTGGTTAGTACGTTATGATCCAAGTCGGGTCATACCCAATAACAAGCTTAGCAAACACCAATTAATATTTAATTGATGATATGATCATGCAATTAAATAAATACACCAATTTAGAAAATGGGTTTTCTAAATAAGTTGCATATGAGATTGAACAACTTATATGGATATTTTGTTCATGGACATTATTTGTAATGTTGTTTAATTTAGTTAAATAACATCAAATAATAAAAGTGTGTGTATGTTATATAATTAAAAGGTTAATTATATATATGTATCTTTATTAATCTTTAGTTTGACAAAAGATTAATATACAAGGACCATTTTGGAAAAATCACAAAATTAAAAACAACCCTAAAGGGTTTCGGCCGCCCCCCTTAGTGCAGCCCCATCCTTTTGTTTTGTGTTGTTTTCTCTTGGGTTCTTGGCTCTCTTAGAAGATACACACTCCATTTTCAGATCTCTCTCACTCTCTTATATGCAAAAGGGTCACAAGAACATGATCTTTCTTTTGGAAGAAAGATATCATGGCTGGAACAAACTTCTAACATCCTTGTTGATGTTCACGGCTGGAATAGAGTTTCCAGCAGCCTTCTTGATCCGATTTGGTGTTCAAATCCTAGCAAAGATGGTGTTTTCTTAGAGGCTTGTGGGTATGGACACTTGAGGACATCTACTTTGGTGTTTTGGCCATTCAAGAGCAGCCTTTTCTTCACCCAAATCACGTTTTTAGCAGCCCTTATGGAAGGTGTTTCATTCACGTTTTCAGCAGCCTACAAAGGTAGTTTGTTGATGTTTGTTTGGTTGTTTCCTTCTCTTGATAGCTAGTTCAAACACATATGATTGATCCTTATGTTTTGGGTTTGTTGAAACAAAGTTATGAACTTTTAATTTTCAGATTACAACATGTTATTAATCTATTATTCCGCTGCGTTTTTTTTAAGTTTAAATGGTTAAACTAGTTTGTTAAAGGTACAACAAACCCAACATTGGCATCTAGAGCCGGATATGTGGATGAATAGCTTCATTTGTCCTTGTAAAATTGGTTTTATAGGACTTTAACAACCTAATAGGGGCTGTTTTGTGATGATATGATGATACCCCAACCTTTCAAGGTTATATCTTGCATGCTTATGATTAAATCTTGAAAGGATGACATCAAATGGTTGATTGTGTTGTTTGGACATAACCTAAATGTTTTGGTTCATGTTGGCCAGAACTTTAAGGTTATAAAAGGGGTTCATTTTGTTCTTGAAATGATGTATATGGATATATATTTTAGTGCATAACATAGCCTTGACCATGTGTGTTTTGGATTTGGTTGTTTGTGATTTTGTCATGTTGGTTGTATTCATTCAAAGGGTTGTAATATTATTCTTTTGTGTTTGTGTTTGGGTTGTAATTTATTTATTCATTTGGTTATGTAATAAATAGAATAGATGCATTTCTTTTATAAGAAAATTGTATTAGGATATGATTTTGTAAAAGAAGATGCACAAGAAGAAGACCCAAAAGGAAGGACACAAAAGACATGGACACTTGAAGCATTTGGATGTGGAATCAAGTGGGAGTTCATGGACACATATGATGTGTCATTGTTAACCCTTAGGAATGACCTTATGACAACACTTGTGATGGCAAACAAGTGTAGTCAACTTAGTGGCTATGGTTATGCACATATGTTTGTATGATTATGCTTGTTTGGTTGTTTGTTGTATGATTGTTGTTTGATATTTGGATATGCAAAACAAACTCATTAGCAAACTTAACAAGCTAGAAATTTATGGTTTCTAATCATTAAGTGGTTAATAAAAGGTTATTAAAAGGATTAATGATTTAATAAAAGAGGTTTTATTAAAAATAAACCATAGGGTACCATGTATTTGAAAGCACGCGAATACAAGGTACATAGAGTTTTCATAACTAGAATTAATGGAAACTTAAATCCCTTTGGTAACAAGTCTAACACCATCCTTTTACACGACACTCGAATCTCTTGGGAACTATTTGTGGGATAAAGGTCACCTAACCACTTGTAGGGAACTTGTATTTTTGAGGTGAGTCTAACGTACTTGTGGGATAAAGGTCACCTAACTACTTGTATGTGAAAACTCACACGTGTGTGTAAGTAGGACGACTTGAATTGGAAACCATGTGATTAGGGTCACCGAAGCATGGCGTACAATGGTGTTGATGGGATTAAACATGCCGACTAAACATATGATGTTTAACCGATCCCATAAGACTAGAAGTTGCAATAGGTTGCAATTGTCAACTGTTGACTACCTTGTTAATTTAAATAATGGGATAAAGGTCACCTAACCATCATTTAAATGTAACGTTGGTTTCTAGATTTTAATTATTAATTGTCTATGAGACATGTAAAGGGTATTAATAGTTAAAATGCAATTTTTTTCAGAAATACTAAAATGAACTTTGTAATTTTGTAATAATGGCCGCAACCATGATGCTACTACCCCGACCGTCCCTACCCTATCACCGAGAACCATCTTAAAAGGGGATCGTCTTAACCATAATAAACTTATGGACTCAATTTTGAAATTTGAGAATCGTTCTCAAAAAATGAGTAAAAGCCTATGTCCTTGACGATCCCATACCTCACCAACCAACGCTGTTGATGTTAAGGCCTTTTGACGATTGGCTTAGGCACACTAAGGATTCTGTGCAAGTATCCTACCTCATGTTGGGAATATGATTCCCGAACTCCAAAAGGGTTTGGAGCATCATGGGGCATATGACATGATAATCTAGTTGAAGGAAATGTTCCTTCAACAAACTCTAGTAGATTGCTACGAAACGGTTCGAGCATTTTATACATGTCACATGGAAGAAACCCAATCGATATCATCTTATATATTCTTAAGATGAAAAGCCACATTGATAGCCTCAAGATGCTTAACTGTCCTGTCTCAAAGTAGTTGGCCAAGGATTTGATCCTTGATTGCCTAACTAAAGGTTTGAGACATTCATAATAAACTGTAATATGAATGGGTGGGACAAGAGCATTGGTGAAATTCACGCAATGCTCAAAGCAACCGAGGCAGGGATGGATAGAGAGGTTCTACCTATTATCTCGATCAATGAGAAAGGCTATAATAAATGGCCAATCCCGATCCTAAGGCAATTATTGCCAAAGGAAAGGAATACATCAAAGCAAAGGTTAATGCGAAACCTCGAAAAGCCTAAGCTTATGAAGCCTAAGGTAACGAAGAACGTTCCATGCTTTGAGTATGGAGAGATAGGACAATGAAAAGGAATTGTTCCTCCTATCTCAAGGAGTTGAAAGACAAGAGGGATGTTGAGCAAACCTCAAATACAATTTCCATGATTCACACATTGTATTAAATGTCATTTCTTCAAACACATGGGTATTGGATACCGGATGTGAAACTTATTCTTGCAATTGTTGCAAAGGGGTTCAAAAGAAATGTGCGCTTTAAGGAAGGAAACTCTATTTTGAGACTTTCAAATTGTTTGGAAGTTGTTCTCAAAACCTTTTGTATGCATCTAGTTTGACTAGAAACATAATTAACGTTTCCTATTAAAACAATGTGATCATGATTTAAAGTTTGTAAATAATGGTATTAAGTTTTATGGATGATGTATTTCATTTTAAGGACATACCTTTTAATGATATCCATGAATTGGTTCATGATAATTCGTACTACAATGACTTATTATACACATTAAGCACAAAGAAACTTAAAATGGGTTTAAGTTATTATTATCTTTGACATTATCGTATTAGTCACATAAACAATAATTGGATTCAAACACTTCAAAAGAATGGTCTTTTGGAAACAAATGAAAATGTTTCATTTGATAAGTGTGAACCAAAAGACTTACTAGGAATGATACATTTGGATGTATGTAGTCCTTTTAAGACAATGACAAAGATTGGTGAAAGATACTTCATTATTTTACCGACGATTACATTCGCTATTATTGTGTGCACTTGATGACACATAAGTATGAAGCTTTTGATGTTCAAAATCTTCAATAATGAAGTAGAATATCAACTCCAAATAACTATCTGTGTTCTTCATTCTGACAAAGAAGAAACTGAACCTTATTTGGATATGGTTCAATTTATTATGGCAATGAGCTTACCATCTTTATCATTTTGGGTTTTCGCATTGCTCTCTAAGGCTCATATTATGAATATGGCCCGGACAAAGAAAGTGTATATAAGTTGAGAATCCACAGAGACTGTATGGAATACTGTTTCTTTGACTCAACAGAGCAAAAGTATTTATTGCTCGAAAGGCTAAGTTCTTGGAAACCGAGTTCTTTATGGAAGGAATGACGTATAGAACTGTGGAACTTGATAAGAATCAAAATCCACAAGCCGGTACACTTTTGGTTGACACTAGCTACCAACAAGAGGTTGTTGATGATAATCAAGAGGTTGATAAATATACACAAAAACGTTCACAAATCTGGTAGAGTTAGTATTCCATCTAAGTGATATGTATATTCAAAGAATGGATACTATGTGGTTGACCCCTGTAGGCTAACCATATACCAAGATGTTATGTCCAATTTGGATTGGACAAATGGCTAGAAGCCATGAACGTAAGGATGCAATCCATTTATAACAACCAAGTTTGGGAATTGGTTGACCCTCCAATTAACTCCAAATCGGTTGGATACAAGTGAGTTTTCAAGATGAAAACAGATATGCATGGATACTTGAATACTTATAAGTTAAAGACTTATAGCATAAGGTTTCCATCAAACTCAATTGGTTGAATATGATGAAACTCTTGCGCCCGTGGCAATGCTAAAGTCGATTAGGATATCATGTGCCATAACTGCATATTCTGAATATGAGTTTTGGCAAATGGATGTCAAAACCGCTTTTCTTAATGAACATCTCGAAGAGATTGTCCATTCAGTTCAGCATGATGGTTTTGTCGATCCATGACATCCTAATAATGTATATAAGTTAAAGTGATCAATCTATGGATTGAAACAAGCATCGAGAAGGTTGTGTATATATATAAAGGCTAGTGGGAGCATAATTGTATTCTTAGTGTTGTATGTTGATGACACACTACTATTTGAAATAATATTCCAACCTTGGAAGGTGTTAAAACCTAGCTTGGAAGATGTTTTTCATATAAGATCTCGTTTAAGCCACCCATATTTTGGAATAAGGATCTATAAGGATAGATCGAGGTGGTTGATAGGGTTATACCAAAGTGCATATATATTGATAAAATCTTGAAAAGGTTCAAGATGGAAAAACTCTTATAAAGGTATGGTACCTATTCAAGGAGGGACAGTGTTGACTACGTCTCAATGTCCAAGCTCATAGGATGAGCAAAATCAAATGAATGATATCCCATACGCATCTGCTATAGGATCCATCATTTGTGTGATGATATGCACTAGACCGGACGAGTCATGCTTATTAAGTATGACAAAGTAGATACCAATAGAAATAACCATCGGATGGCTCTTAAAAGTATATTGAAATACCTTAGTAGGACTAAGGATTTGTTTCTAATATATGGATCTACTGAAAAGGAAGTCGTTGTAAAGGGTTACACGGATGCAGGCTTTCAAAACTGATCGAGATGATTTTCGATCACAATCGGGGTATACTTCCATTATGAATGGAGGAGAAGTGTCCTTGAAAGGTTCAAAGCAAGACACGGTAGCATTGTTCACTACAAAATCCGAATACATAGCCGCTTCATTGGCAACTTTGGAAGCTGCATGGATAAATTTGTCCATTGCTTACCTAGGGGTGGTCTCTACCATTCAAGACCCCTCGAAATCTTTGGTAATTACGTGGGGGATTGCTCAAATCAAGGAACCCCGTACTCATCAAAAGACTAAGCACCTTGAGCGGAGATTCAACATCATAAGGTACTGAGTTGAAAAGGGTAAAGATATGTATTCGCAAAGTTCATAAAGATCAAAACATTGCTGATCCACTAACGAAGCTCCTTGATGAGGGCAAAGTATGAGGGTCATACTTGTGCCTTAGGACTTCGATTTACTAGTGATTAGAATTGATCTGTTTAGCATATAAAACATGGAACAATTGTAATATTTAACTCTTTTATATATTTGAGTTATGTTCCCTTTTAGCATGTTTACATCCATGAATAATTCTTTTATTCTAAATGTCCGTAGTCGGTCATATTTGTGGGAACAAATATGAATGTAAGACTATTATGAACTTGGATTGGTGGATATTCATAAGGCATGAATATAGAGCAATTGGTTGCTGCCAAGGTTCATAGATATTCGTGGGATACGAATATTGGACTGACCCGCGTCTCAAATCTTACTACATGGAATCTTATTGATTGATCATAAGTAAATTTGAGTAAAGGCGAATATCATTTGGTATCCTCTGACCTGAGATACATATTGGGTTTTGATATTCACCAAGTGTTATACCTTGAGCTAGTTCTTCGCTGATATGAAATAATGGTCAGTACATAAGGCTATGTTCAGATATGACATAAGGTGATTGTGAGAAACGTATGTAGTCAAGATGGGATTTGTTCCTCTTATTCGTTGAGAGTATGATGTCTAAGGCCTGATTAAGTTAAATCAACAAGGAATGATCATTCTGTGTCCTTGGATTTAACATGACATCTGTAACAAAAGGATAAATGATTGATTCACCTAAATCATTTCAAGTTTGGAACTTGAAAGGGGATGATGTTATTGAATGGCTTATAGTCATGCGTATTAAGGGTAGTAAACCGTTGTTAGGCGGTATTTACTGCTTGCATCAATCTTCTATGTATCTTGTGCAAGTGGGAGATTGTTGGATCCTTTATGCCCAAGACACATAGAACATTGATGTGGTTAGTACGTTATGATCCAAGTCGGGTCATACCCAATAACAAGCTTAGCAAACACCAATTAATATTTAATTGATGATATGATCATGCAATTAAATAAATACACCAATTTAGAAAATGGGTTTTCTAAATAAGTTGCATATGAGATTGAACAACTTATATGGATATTTTGTTCATGGACATTATTTGTAATGTTGTTTAATTTAGTTAAATAACATCAAATAATAAAAGTGTGTGTATGTTATATAATTAAAAGGTTAATTATATATATGTATCTTTATTAATCTTTAGTTTGACAAAAGATTAATATACAAGGACCATTTTGGAAAAATCACAAAATTAAAAACAACCCTAAAGGGTTTCGGCCGCCCCCCTTAGTGCAGCCCCATCCTTTTGTTTTGTGTTGTTTTCTCTTGGGTTCTTGGCTCTCTTAGAAGATACACACTCCATTTTCAGATCTCTCTCACTCTCTTATATGCAAAAGGGTCACAAGAACATGATCTTTCTTTTGGAAGAAAGATATCATGGCTGGAACAAACTTCTAACATCCTTGTTGATGTTCACGGCTGGAATAGAGTTTCCAGCAGCCTTCTTGATCCGATTTGGTGTTCAAATCCTAGCAAAGATGGTGTTTTCTTAGAGGCTTGTGGGTATGGACACTTGAGGACATCTACTTTGGTGTTTTGGCCATTCAAGAGCAGCCTTTTCTTCACCCAAATCACGTTTTTAGCAGCCCTTATGGAAGGTGTTTCATTCACGTTTTCAGCAGCCTACAAAGGTAGTTTGTTGATGTTTGTTTTGGTTGTTTCCTTCTCTTGATAGCTAGTTCAAACACATATGATTGATCCTTATGTTTTGGGTTTGTTGAAACAAAGTTATGAACTTTTAATTTTCAGATTACAACATGTTATTAATCTATTATTCCGCTGCGTTTTTCTAAGTTTAAATGGTTAAACTAGTTTGTTAAAGGTACAACAAACCCAACAGTCATTTCATTAATCAATACAAATTACATCATACTCAGACAGACAAGATTCATTACATTTCAAATCATGATCTAGGGACATACATGCATCAACAAACTCCCCCTTGGACCTAGATATATCTAATCTCTTGTCTTCTGCATAACCTCCTTATACTTCTTGTACTTCTCCTCCTTAGTGACTCCTGCGTGAATCTCAAACGCAAAACAAAGTCGTACAACGTTTTTGGAACTGGAGGGCTTGTACAATGTCGTGTGTGTCATAGAACAGTGGCCACTTGTATAATGTATAGACATCATTAGCAGACAAGTTGGTTAGCCACATCGGGTCGAATACCCTGATAGTATCCATTTGGCCCTCTTTATTCAGAACTATGACAGCTTCAGCAGTTCTCCAATCATAGTACCACCATTTGAAGTGTGGAGTGAAGTCCTGTGGCATTTCCCTGAGAGGGATTCTCGACATAGTGCGCAGAGGATTCCACTTCAACACAATCTTGGGCTTGCCAGTAATGGCATCAACCTCAGACCTTCTTATGTACCTCGTAGGCTGTTGTGGTCTGAAGTTAACCCATCTGGTGTGGTACTCCTTCTTCAGGGCAGCCTCGAACCAGCCTGACATCTTTCTTGGGTCAGCATACAGCAGCTTTAGCTTAGCCAGCTGGTTGAGCTCAAAACCAGGTAGAGTCTTCAGATCATGTGGAAACCTGAAGTACTCTATGCCCTGTTCCCTCTTAACTGCATACGCGTTAAGGTCATCAAAATAAGCCCATGCAATAATCCTGCCTGACACCTTGTGGTGTTTCTTGACTCTGTAGAGCTTGGTGTAGGCATCTTTCTTTGGTGTAGCACGTTGGGCTCTCACTTCTTCAAAACAGGCAGCCCACTCAGCCTTTCGAATGTCTACGTCATCATTTGAGGCTTGGGCTGTTCCTTTGGTCTTTCGGTTTCCTGCTCCATCTTGTCTAGTACCTCAAACGTATCGCTGACTAGGGACTCACCCAGATTGGGGACTACATTACCCTCGTTGTCAGCGTACTGAGGGTACTCTTCTGCAGTAATATCTTCAACCTCAACTTCATCAACGTCATTTAGTTCTTCATCACTGGTTGAATCAACTGTTGGAGCATCCTTGACAATTTCATCAGGATTGAGTCTGAACATCTCTGCCAGTTGCTCGTTAGATAGGTCATGAATTATTTCCCCTTCTTCAGGGGTATAACTCACAAACCTTCTTACAATCCCTTGCAGATCAAGAATCATGGTTAGTTGAGTCTTGACCTGTTGAAGGGGAGCAATGTCAAACTCATCCCTTTGAAAGTTTGGATCTGTTTGATTTAAACATTCAACACATAAACCATTAGTAATAATCAAACAGAATTATATCAACTTAATATATAAACATTCAACACACTTGTTTTTCATTACATGATTCAAACACAAAATAAATAAATACATAAGACATCTAATCTGTACTTTTGTCTTGAATCCATGGGCTCGTCGCTCTGAGGAGCAGAAGTGGTAGATGACTGGTCCTGTCGATGCTTAGATCTTTGTTCTTGACCAGAAGCAGAGGCCGATGCAGCCGCATCCCCTCCTTCTGCTTCGTCATCATCATCTTTTCCTTCTGTCCTATCTTCCCTCTGTCTCTTCATCATCCTCATCATCCTCCTCATCTTCATCATCATCGTCATCGTCATCATCACCATCTCCATCATCCCCATCACCCTCCTTTATCTTCAAAGGCTCATCCTTTGACCCCTTTAACCTCAGCATAATCGTCTTGTTGGTAGTCTCCAACTCCTCTATACGTTTGGCTGATTGGGCCTGCTGGTCCTGGAGTTGGGACATCTCGACTCTCTGAGCATCGATTAGCTGGGTCTGCTGATCTATCACCCGAGCCTGCTATGCCATCTGCTGAGACTGGGCAGCAGTCAGGTCGGTCAAAGGCGAATCTGCGTCGCTTTCTCCTCATCTGCAGCTAGCAGGCGCATCACCATACGGTTAAGCGCCGACAGCTGCTCCTCTACCCCGATGTGAGGTAGTAGATCCATATACATGTGATGGCTGGGCTGAAGGTCCGACATGATGTGAGGTGGTGGTGGTAGTAGCAGTGGTGAATATGGGTCGGTAAGCAGGTGCTGGTGATGTAGGTGTGAATGGTATGGTGGTGGATGGGAAGGACACAGTGGTGGTAGGTAATGTGGTGGCTGTGGTAGCAGTAGTGGATTGTGGTGGCTGTGGTGATGGGTGGTATGTCAGTGGAGGTGGTAGTGGTGGCTGTGGTGGTGGAAGTAGTGGCAGCAGTGGTAACGAAGGTCAGGCGACGCTTCTTCTTCTTCAGTCCGTGGGGTTGAGCCATCCTCTTCCTCCTAGTCCCGGTGGAAGTGGATGCTCCCCCTGCAGCTCTGCCCACTGAACCCGGAGCATAGCTCGGTCAGTCTCTCTCTCTGTGGAGTCCCGAGGGTGTTCACCAACCACCCTAAGCCCGTGTTCTGTGGGAACAACTTTGCTTCCCACAGTCCTAGTGAGGGGCTCCTCATCCGACTCCTCCTCCTCCTATCACCAACATGAACTCCTGATTGAAATCGGCCGTCTCAGCAACCTCTCCGGCAGTGGCAGACCCCGGGGGAATAACATCAGAATCAGTGCCTCTATGTGAGCAGGCATATCATCCCCGGCGTCGCCGCTATCATCATCATCAGAATCCATATCTGGTAGAAGCAATCTCTCATCATCATCGGAGTCGCTGTCATCATGACGCCATTTGCGTCTGCCAGGCGCCACATACCTCTCGTTGGCCAGGTGGCCAATCAGTCTCTTCACTTGGGGCTTTATCAGCTTCCCCCTGTAAACTCTCATCCTGCCC
Organism: Flaveria ramosissima; assembly: GCA_025215565.1. NCBI lineage: Eukaryota > Viridiplantae > Streptophyta > Magnoliopsida > Asterales > Asteraceae > Flaveria > Flaveria ramosissima. The sequence goes on from CM046030.1 coordinate 52,336,127, forward strand.
AGAGTTATCATCCATAATCTCTAAGAGACACTGCGTCATGACTCTCTTTGGGCAACTGTGGCAGCTTCTCGTTGAAGACGAGCTGTAAGAATCTGGGGTACATACAAAACCCCTCTTTACCCTTGGCCTTCAAGTTCTCCACCAAGTAGGAGAATATCATGCTGGAAAAACTGAAGGGGTGGTTCAGAACCAGTGCCACGTAGGCATTTTGGATCTGGTCTGAGAGGTCGTCAAACCCACCCCTCCACGATGCAACACACTTGAGGATCACGTGTGCTAAGTACTTGTACTGGGGGCTCAGGTTGCTCTCTTGTTGAGCACCCTGAGTTGATGTCCCCAGCGTACTTTATCCTCAGGAAGCATCCTCTCACTGTCAACGGATGTAGTCTAGTAGGATGATCAGTGTCGTCCCCAACTCTAGGACCCTCTGAATGTCGGCAGCAGAGATCTCAATATCATGCAATGGCCCAATATAGAGCTCCTAATGCAGTACTGCTCACGGGAGCGGTCCACTGAGGCATTCTTGATGGAGTGATCTATATGGCGTGCAAGGCGTGGAGATAGCCTTATGAATCCGGGACCGTCTCAGAAAGGCTATAATGTCAGTAAACTCGGCCCCGTTCCTGGTGGTGTGATCCAAATGAGCATAGATGTTGTGCTTTGGATTTATGGACCACCTTTCTGCCATTTTCCTGAAACACACAAGACATAGAACCATTAGTACATAAGACATAAAAATTCTGTTCTAAGTGTAATGTTGAAAATCATTCTGATTCATTCGTGCGAATGAATCATGCGACTGAAGTCAGTCGTCTGTTTCTTTCATGCGACTGGACTCATTCTGGTCATGTGACATGCGATTGGGTTCAGTCTGCTGACTGAGTCTGCGATGGTTCATCGGCCGACTGAGCTCAATCGTAGGTTCATTCGGCGAATGACCCAATCGCAGATTCAATCGTGCGATTGAATTCATCCGGACGACCAGTCGCCTGTCTCAATGTTCAGTCGCCTGTGGTTCGAGTCTTGATCAATACAAGTGATTTAACATGGATTACCGTTCAATAGACTCGCATTCTTGTTACTATAACCTATTAACCTTAATTTTAACATTTTGCATAGTTTAAGTAGTTATTAGGTCACGTTCGTTCTGTCGTTCGTTTGTTCAATCCTTCTGATTTCAATGAAACAAGACTTCAATCTACCTGTATAATGAATGGCGAACGTCAGTGAATCAAAAGCAATGATAAAACTAGGGCTAATAAAATTTTGGCAGCGTAACGGTAGGGAGTGCGATTTAAGGGCGATTTGGGAGTGATGAGTGAAATGCGATCGACTGTCCCCTTTAAATACTGAAACTGGGTTCAGTCGGCCGACTGGCCTCAGTCGCCCAGTTCATTCGGGCGACTCAGGCTCAATCGTACGATTAGCCCAACCATTCGCATGCAATTGACCGACTGAGATTCAGTCGGTCGACTGGCTCAGTCGTGCCTTTCATTCGTATGTTCAGTTGACCGAATGAGTTTCAATCGGTCGACTGACTCATTCGCCCTCTTCCAATCGGTCGAATGGGCTATTCTGATGAGCCATTCGTGCGAGTGGAATCCATTCGCATGGTTGGTCCATTCTCATGGTCCAATCGTGCGAATGGGTCACACTTAGTTAATTTTCTGCCATTTTTACCAATTTACTTTTAAACCCTTTTAATTAATTGAAATTAACGTTATGAGCTTTTGACCATCTCAGACATGATCATTTTTATCTTGAAAACATTATGATCACCTCAGACGTGATCCTTTTAAACACTTTAGTCACCTCAGACGTGACCCTTTTTTCAACACTTTGTCACCTCAGACGTGACTATTTTAAACTTTCAAAGTACATATGGTCATCTCAGACATGACCCTTTTAGTGAGTTGATTCCTTTCTGATTTTCCTGATGTAGTCCGACAAACTAATAAAATTAAAATTTAAACACAACTAACTACTTTAAAAATTTTAAACTAATTACATAAACAAACTTGGTTTTGGCTTTTTGTGAGAGATAAATCCAGAGATTGATATCTACAGGATTTGGTTCGGGAGTAGACAGCTTCAACTTGGATTGATCATATCTGGACCAATTCAATTTTGGAATCATACAGGTAAGTCAAATCATTTGGGACTTGTTATTAAGACTTTTGATGCTTAAATTCTCGGTGTTCATCCAGAGTCGTTAGCAACTTAAGGAAATCATACTGAAACTCTTAGATTTTCACATTGATTTGAACTTTTGAGAATGTAGCCACTATGATTGTCAGTATGTTTGTCCACTTAAATCCATACACAGACTTTTGACGCAGACTGGTGACTGATTTAGGTTTAATTATTTCAACTAACATTTGTGGATCCCACACTTATATGGTAATCAACATTCCTCGGGAGCTTTTGAGCGGTCTACGGGTATTATTACAAGAAGAGACTATTCTTAGAGCTTTCAAAGAGAAGCCTGTCCTCAGGTCAGTGCCATCGCACAGCAGAGAGGCGGCAAACAACAATGAATTCTAGAATATCTAGGTTATGCTTATCCTCAGGTCAGTGCCATCGCACAGCAGAGAGGCACACAACCTATCTCCTTGTTAGAGCAGCTTATTTTATTTTACACAAAATGCACCAACAACATAAGTCATTAGCTTTATTGCATTTGTCTTTCATTTTTTTTTCTTGCTTTGCTCTAATTATGGTCATCCGCACACATTTGTGGCGTTTAAATGCTCATTACCCCTTATTGGAATATGTTTGATTGTGTTAACCAGTGATAAGATGGAAGTCCACAGTCAGTTGAACAACTTAGTTTGATCTTGAGATCACCAATCAGGTCTAATTATCTATTGTGTTGAATCTACCAACATATCATTTGTGGTCTAGCAGCCTCTAAGTCTACTTTCTTTGTGTCACCTTAGGAGTTGCCAGTTTTCTATCATCTTCCCCTTTTATATTGCTTAGACTACACAGACTTATACTTTGAACTTTTGCATCTTTTCAAAACTTAATTTTTAAAGTCCCTCTTGATTTGTTCCTGTGTATTATCATTTTCCAAAGTTATTGAATCGGTATCACAGACACAATCTACCTTATTTCAGCTAGTTACCCTTCCCTCATTTTTTTTTTTTTTTTTTTTTTTTTTTTTTTAATGTTAACTTGCTGACATATTCTCCCCCTAAAATACTAAAATCATTTCTGGTTTAATTATTTTAGGATTTTAAGAAACAGCAAAATAACATGAGTTTAAATAAAACAGACGAAAGTAGAACAAATAAAATAAAATAAAATAAAATAAACTTTAACTAAACTACATCGGACTACACATTATCATCATCAGGAATCACCTCACTTTTCTTTTTAACTCCGTTGACCTCTAGCAAATATTGAAAACGTGGTTTATCAAAGGCTTTAGTATAGAGGTCAGCGCGTTGAAAATCAGTATTAATTTTAACCACATCAATTAAGTTCTTTTCAAAACAGTCTCTTATGAAATGGTATTTAATACCGATGTGTTTGGTCTTAGGATGTTGAACCGGATTTTTAGTTACTGCAATTGCAGCAGAGTTATCAACAAAAATAGGAGTAGATGAGAATTTTAAACCGTAATCCCGCATTTGCTGTTGAAACCAGATGATTTGTGAACAGCAACTTGCAGCAGCAACATATTCGGCTTCACAGGTTGACAATGCAACCGATGTCTGCTTCTTACACTGCCAGGTAACTAATCTTCTCCCAAAGAATTGACACCCCGCTGATGTAGACTTGTAGTTCATCTTGCAGCCCCCGTAATCCGAGTCACTATACGCGGTAAGCTCAAAGTTATCATCATGAGGATACCACAATCCAAGTGTGGGTGTACCCTTCAGATAACGAAAAATCCTCTTGACCCCTATCAGATGGTTGACCTTAGGTTTAGCCTGATATCTAGAACATAGACATGTAGCATACATAATATCAGGTCTTGAGGCAGTGAGATACATGAGGGATCCAATCATTCCTCGGTACATAGTGGCATCTACAAGATCTCCATTCTCATCAGGTGCTATATCATGATTCGTAGCAAGTGGAGTCCCAGCAGCAGAAGCATTCTCCATGTCAAAGCGACTGAGAATGTCACCTACATACTTGGTCTGATGTAGAAAGATCCCATTAGATGTCTGATCCACCTGTAACCCGAGAAAGAACTTCATCTCCCCCATAGCACTCATCTCAAACTCTTTCTTCATCACTGCTTCAAACTCTTTGCATAACTCTTCGTTCTTTGACCCGAAGATTATGTCATCAACATATATCTGTACAAGCAGTAGGTCGCCATCCTTTTCTTTAATAAACAGTGTGCAGTCAATGACTCCCCTGCGAAAGCCGTGTTTCACAAGATGAGTCGAGAGTTTCTCATACCAAGCTCGAGGAGCTTGATGAAGCCCGTATAAAGCTTTGTCGAGCTTGTAAACTCGATCCCGATGATAAGGATCTTCAAATCCCTCGGGTTGACTTACATAGACTGTTTCCCTGATTTCCCCATGAAGGAATGCACTCTTCACATCTAATTGGTAGACTTTAATCTTCATGTACGATGCATAGGCAAGGAAGATACGAATAGCTTCCATCCTTGCCACGGGTGCAAACACCTCATTATAGTCAATCCCCTCGACTTGGCGAAAACCTTGAACCACCAGTCGAGCTTTGTTCCTGATAATGACTCCTTGGTCATCCTTCTTGCATTTTAGTACCCATTTGGTGCCAATGACTTTAGCACCTTTAGGTCTATCAACCAGAGTCCATACACCTAACTTCTTAAACTGCAGAAGTTCTTCTTGCATGGCACTCACCCACGCCTCATCATTTAGTGCTTCACTGACATATTTTGGCTCAACCTGCGAAACAAAAATCGATAAGCACCATCATGAATGTAACCCTTCTCCATAACTGAGGCGTAATCAGCTGAGTATAGCTGATTTCGGGTTTGTACTCCTGATCTGACATCCCCAATAACATTGTCAAGGGGATGATAGACGTTTAGTCGTGATCCTGGAGTAGTAGGAACAGCCACCTCAGAACCGAGATTATGAACATTTGGTTCTGCATCTGAGGTAGTTGGAGTTTGAGGTTCCGAAGTTGAAGGTGCATCATTGGTAGATGCTTGTGGACTTTCAGGAACTGGAACCTGTTCCTCCTGACTGTTCTGGTCATCTGCTTCAGTTTCATCTTCAGAGGAGGAGTCACTGTCATCGACTACTCCCCCTGACTGAGTAGATGATTCTCCCTGTGTGTTGGATGGTGTATTCAGAATATCATACATCATCCTAGTAGCTAACTCATCATCCGAGGGAGAGAGAGGAATGTTGAAGGACTTGAAGAATCCATCATAATCGAAGAAGTATGCAGGTCCTTTGCCTGTAGGTGGTGTGGTATATCTCTGAACGTCGACATTACACCACACTTCTACAAGACCCGTTGAGTTATTGTAAACTCGCTTGTTCGGTATGTTGTATCCTAGAAAAATTCCTTCATTGCCTTCTCGCTGAATTTGCCTTCTTGTGTCTTCTTCAGAAGTGTACACGGCGCGCCAAAAGTTTCAAGATACTCCAAATTCGGTTTGCGTCTTTGTAGTAGCTCATAACATGTCTTTCCGTGGCGCTTGACTATTAGGACTCGATTCAGTGTATAACATGCATTTGCCACTGCCTCATTCCAGAATTGGATAGGCAGTTTCGAGTCCGCCAGCATAGTCCGTGCAGTCTCTATCAAGCTTCTGTTCTTCCTCTCAGCAACACCATTCATCTGAGGCGTGTAGGCAGAAGTGAATTGATGCACAATTCCCTTTTCCTTGTAGTATGCCTCCATCCATTGATTCTTGAATTCTGTCCCGTTGTCTGAGCGTACTTGTCTAACTTTTAGCTTGTAGAGAGATTCCAGTGTGGTTACTAATTCCTTGAATGACTCAAATGTTTCTGATTTGGATTTCAGAAACATTACCCAAGTGAACCTTGAGTAGTCATCAGTGACCACAAAACAGTACAAGTCGCCTGCAATGCTTCTTGTACTGACTGGACCAAACAGATCCATGTGAAGAAGTTCAAGAGGAAGTTCTATTGAATGAACTTTCTTTTCCTTATGAGACTTCTTTGTCTGTTTGCCTTTCTTGCAAGCTACACAAAAGTCAGGAAGTTGGAAGTTCTTGACATTTACTCCTCTCACTAAATCCTTCTGAATCAAATGATTCATCTTCCTTTGACTAATGTGTCCCATTCTCCTATGCCATGAGATTGAATCCTTCTCAGTAGCTTTAGATAGGAAGCACTGAACCTCATGATCCGTTGTAGCAGCTGTTGACAGATCCAAGACATAAAGGTCTTTATATCTTGAAGCAGTCATCAGAACTTGGTCCTCTAGGATCATGTATTCTTTCTTCAGCACGTAACACTTCTTGTTGTCGAAGATGACTTTAAATCCTTTATCACAGATCTGGGAAACAGAAAGTAAGTTATTCTGAAGCTGTTGAACGTAGTTCACCTTATCAAACTTAACTTTCTGATTTCCCACTTCTCCCTGAGCTGTGATATAGCCTCCTTTGTTTCCTGCAAAGGAAACATGCCCTCCTTTTATTTGTTTGACGTTTGACAAAAGGGCTCTATTTCCTGTCATGTGCCTGGATGCTCCGCTGTCTATAATCCACGTGTTAGTCTCAGCACTGTATCGAACACCCTGCACATACAAAGTAAATGAATTAGTTTAGGTTAGGAACCCAAGCTTTTACTTTCTTGGGTTTCCCAGAGGCATCACACATCATAAACTCCACCCATTGACCCTTAGAGGGTGAGGGTAGCTCAGGTTCCTTCTTGTCATCAGTATCAGACACGTAGGATGACTTTTCTTTCCATAAGCCAGATTTGTGCAATGCCTGTTTATGATAAACAGACGTCTGGCTTACAGGTTGGACTTTAGGTTCACTAAATCTTCTAGGTGGAGTCAAAGAACTCCTCTTAGAAGATCTAGGTCTAGAGTCCTGAAGATCAATCTTCTTCCTAGGTGTTTGATAGAAAGGACAATAGGAAGCAATGTGTCCACATTCTCCACAGTTGTAGCATGACCGGCTATCAACTTTATGAGTAGACTTTCTTTGTGGAGAAGTGCGTGACACTCTAGTAACATCAATCACTTTAGGTTTTGACTCTTGTGCGTTTGATGTTTTCTCTGATTTAACAAAATTAACCGGTTTAACCTGTTTAGCATCTTTTTCTTTTTGGTTAACTGGTTTTTGACTTGACGCATGTGAAAAAGTAACATTTGAAGTCCTTTTAGGTTCTGATTTGACTCTGTTTGACCCTGACTTTAAGTTAACTTTTTCAAATTCATTTTCCAGATTAACACAAGGCAATTTACCCTTTGCCTTTGAAGTGGCCTCCTTTTGTTTCTTTCCAGATTCAGTAGATGAACATGATGTGTCTGGATCAGTAACAAGAGGGGTAGTCACCACATGATCCTTGATGGGGTTGTTATTTACTGGTCTAGACTTAGTGTTCATCAAGGTCTCAGGTGGTGGTGGAACCACTTTGTAGCCTAATCCCTCCCCGTTATTCCTTTCTCTCACTAAGTGTTGAACTATGTGTGAAGAACTAGTCCAACTATGCAGTTTCTGTTTTAATGAATTAACTTCTACTTCTAGAACTGCCTTTTGCTTCTTAGTGTCCTCTAGGGAGTTTAGATAGTACCTAATGTCATTTGCTTGGTTAAAGGCAACTACTTCGGTTTCCCTAAGCTGTTTAGTCAATAGGTCTATCTTTTCTTTATAACTATGCTCATTTTGTTTTAGTACTCTATTAGCCTCAGTGCACAGTTGTAAATCTTTTACTAAGTTATCATTATGATCTAATAACCTAGCAAATTTGTCATCTATGCTATTCCTAAAAGTATCACAATCAGAACAAGCATGATTATTAAACATTTGGTCAGTTGTACTTACCTGTGTTGGTTCAGAAGAGTTAGCCATCAACGCAGCATCAGATGTCTCTGGTTCTGGTGATTCTGACTTTTCTGTCTCTGACGTGGAAGTCTCCTCCTTTGGCTTGTAACTGACCTCGGCTACAGTTGTTTCTTCACTATGTGACATTGCTATCTCAACTGCTAGATCACCTTCACTTGCAGAATCATCATCAATATCCTCAACACTGGCAATGTTAGATTCTCCTGGTGAGACAAACCGAAAACTCCAATCCTGTCCTTCATCATCATGAGCAGTCAAGGCTTTTGGATCCTTGTTTGATGAAGTAGAACTGGAAGCTTGCTTGTCTTGGCGAGTAAAGGACGAGAACGGGTTCCCATTACCCGTCTTCTTTGGCTTGACACATTCTCTTTTGAAGTGCCCCTTCTCTCCACAGTTGAAGCAGGTCACTTTGCTCTTGTCAAAGCCAAATGTGGTATCCTTAGTAGCTACCAAATTCTGTCCAGTCTTCTTAACAAACTTCTTCGCCCTTCGGACAGCGCTAGCTAAGGCCCACATTATATCCATCCTTTCAAGCTCCATTTCGTCCACCTGCTCGTAGTCCTCATCTGCCAGATGGCAGTTTCCAATCTTCCCGGCAACAAGTCCATCATAAGAATGAACCACTGCAGCTAAAAGATCCATATGCTCTCGTGCTACTTCTACGGTCACATTACCGAGGTTCTCGGTCTTCAATTTGGTAGCACTTGCTTCTGCTCCAATATAGTGGGTACATGACGACCCTGACGAGTCTGATCCAGAAGGAGAAGCATGTGAAGGACCTGACGAGCTAGACACAAAAGCAGTCTGGAGAGGTGCTCCAGATGTCTTAGCTTGAGGCGTGGCGTTGTATAAAGCTGGATTTTGTGTGTACGAAGACTTCTGAGCTCTATACTTCATCATTAGCGCTTCTTCTCGCAACTTAAGAATGAAGTCATTTATATCCAGCTTTATAAGCATTTCATTCGGTCTAAGGTTAGACACGAATGAAGCCCACTTATCAGGCAATCCGTCTGCGAAGTTGCTCACTTTCTCTTCCATGGTCGTTTCTACTCCATGTGTATGCAGTTCGCTCATCAAGTGGTAGAATCTGTCTATGACTTCGTCTAAACTCTCGTTACCAATAGATGAGAAGTTATCGAATTCCTTCTTTAACTCCTTTGCCTTGATTGCCTTCAATGACGCATTCCCATCATATCTCTTCTCTAGCTCATCCCACACTTTCTTGGACTGCTTATTCTCTGAATACTGGTGGAATATGTCTTTGGTGATAGACTGAGTGATCAATGCATAAACCCTTTTCTCTGCATTGTACTTGACTTTCTGTGCGTCTGTCATCCCGCTTAACGTTAGCTTAACTCCATCAGCTCCCACCGGTGTACTATAACCGATCTCAATGGCTTCCCACAGATTAGGATCTACTCCATTAAGGTAGATCTCAAAACGTTGTTTCCAGTGGGGAAACTCATCTAAAGTCAAAAGCTTTGGTGGTTTATTGTGATTACCCACCTCACTCTCAAGCAACAGCAGGTTCTGTATCCTTGAGTCCTTCCCAGCAGTAAAGGCTGACATCTGATCTTCCATGGCTAATAAACTTAGAATCTAATCAAACAAACTTTCACTGATGCGACTGAAGAATGCGAATGGTCTAATCGTGCGTATGAACTCTGCGACTGGTTCAATCGTGCGGCTGAACTGGGCGATTGGTTCAGTCGTGCGAATGAATCTGGTGCGTATGAGCTATGTGAACGAACGGTTAGTCGGCCGAATGAGGGTGCGACTAGGTCCAATCGTGCGAATGAGCAATGCGAATGGAGTCCAGTCGTGCGAATGGGTCACTCGTGCGACTGAAGCTGCTGTTTTGCGAAAATTTCTAGGTTTGACGGGTTTCAACCGTAAAAATTCGAAATTTCACAAGTCCTAATCGCCTAAGTCCGTAGAAACCAAACTTCGATGAGCAGGGAATGTCCAAGATCACTTTTGATGCCAAAGATTGCGTTTTTAGTGCAAAACACAAACTTTTATGCAATCTTGATTGAATCAACACGTAATCAAGAGCCAAAGCTCTGATACCACTTGTCAGGACCTAGTATTTGAACGAAATACCTAGTGATTAGCGTGTTAAACCAACTCAAATAGTGCGGAATCCTATTTGATTGGCGATCCAATCAGTGAGAACACACGAAGAATCAATCAAGAATTGAATCCAACGTTAGAAATCGATTAGGAATCGATCTAATGTGTTCTGTGAACTTGGAGAACGATTTGGGAGGTCTCTGGACGGCTAGGGTACGTCTGGAATCGTAATGGGATGAATGCTTTTTGTTTTTCCACGAATTGGGTCTATTTATAGGTTAGTATTGTTCAATCGTGCGACTGGGCCATAAGTATGGTTCAGTCGTGCGATTGAACCATGCGGTTGATTCATTCGCACGACTGAGTGTTCAGTCGTGCGATTGAGCCAATCTTATGTGTCAATCATACGACTGATCTAGTCTCCTGGTTCAGTCGTGCGATTGAGTCAATCGTATGAAGTTATTCATGCGTGTGGTCCATTCGCATGGGCCATTCGCATGAGAACTTCATTAAGTTAAGTTTGAATGTTTTAATTAATATAACATAATGTGTAACCATTCAAACAATCATAAACCCAATCAATTCAATCACGACTCATTAATGAAATATTAAACATCACAAGTATCAAACAATTCATGTCATTTCATTAATCAATACAAATTACATCATACTCAGACAGACAAGATTCATTACATTTCAAATCATGATCTAGGGACATACATGCATCAACAACAATTCACAAAAAGCAAGGAAGTTGAGCAAAAACCTCGAGCGTGTGGAATATGCTTACAATTTGGACACCCACTGACATGTGTCCCACACTTCAAGAAGATGTTGAAGAGGCACAAGCGATAGGAGGTTATCCGGGGCAGAATTCAAGACCTTATGAACAACCCAGAAATAATCAAAATTGGGGACAAGAACCAAACACTGGTTATCCACAAAGACCCCCACAATTCCATCAAAGACCTCCATTTCAGATACAAAACAATTAACAAAACTTTCAGCCTCGCCAACAACAACAAGCAGGAACAGGGATGTCCTTGGAAGACATTGTCAAGAATTTAGCAACTAGCACTCACACATTCCAACAAGAGACAAAGGCTAGCATCAAGAACTTGGAGCAACAAATAACTCAATTGGCCCGCCCAAACTGAAACAAATCTTAAGCATAATGTTTGTTCGATTACCTTAAGGAGTGGGAAGAGCTATGATGGTCCGGAAATACAAGAGGAGGAAGAAAAAATTATGGTTGTGAAGAATGACGTGGAAAATAAGGAAAAACCAAAACCTGATGAAGCTAAGGCAAAGTACACTCCTCCACCTCCATTCCCTTCAAGACTAAAAGGTACACAAAAACAAAGGGAAGAACAAGAAATTATGGAAACATTCCGTAAGGTAGAGGTAAACATACCATTACTTGATGCTATAAAACAAGTTCCTAGATATGCTAAGTTTTTAAATGAACTTTGCACATCTAAGAAAAAGCTTAAAGGTAATGAAACAGTCAAGGTAGGTGAAAATATTTCAGCAGCTTTACAAAAAATATTACCACCAAATTGTAAGGATCCGGGTGTCTTTACGGTTCCTTGCAAATTGGGGAATCTTAGCATAGCTCGAGCCATGCTCGACATTGGAGCCTCCATTAACGTCCTACCATACTCTATTTTCAAAACACTTAATGTGAGAGCGTTAAAGAGGACCGAGGTAGTCAATCACTTGGCTGATCGTTCCATAGTATACCCAAAAGGTGTATTAGTTTAAGTGAATGACTAGTGTTCCCAGTTGATTTTTATGTGTTAGACATGAATGATGATGACTCCACAAATTCAAGTTCTATCCTGTTTGGAAGACCATTTTCAAAAACTGCTAGAACTAAGATTGATGTTTACAATGGTACAGTATCTATGGAGTTTGATGGGGATATAATCAATTTCAACATAGATGATGTGTTGGATCTAGAAAGGCTGGTGCACCAAAATCAAAACACTTAGACAATTTTGGTACAACTTATAAAGGTCTTCCGAAGCTAAGTACAGAACTTTCGAAGGCAAATGGAGTTCTTCTGAAGCCAAAGAACAAGAACTTCTTCCGAAGGAAGACTCCAACTTCCAAAGACAAAGTCTCAGCTCTTCCAAAGTTTAAGACTTAGAAGAAATCAAGACATCAACTTCCGAAGTATAAAGATATGAAGAAGTCCTCAAGCCTTGGAAGAAGTAGCCTCTTATGAAGTATAAGTGGCTTCGAAAGAACAAGTTCTTCCGAAGCCAATTAACCTTCGGAAGACACTGCTATGAACCAGTGGACATAAGTATGGTCCTTCTGACACTCCGCTGCAAGTCTCTGAGATACTGCATGGCGCTTTCCCACGCCCATGTAGTTGACCATACTTTATTCCACTGTTTACCTTTTATCTGTTAGTACGGTTACCAACTTTAGTTGGTGACAAAAGGTAAGTCATGGACATATCATGACTACCTTATCTTAGATAATACTTTATCTAAGATACCTTAACTTTAGTATTGTAGTATATGCTTTAGTCATAGGTTTCCAGCTGGTATCAAAGTATATCCAGTTGTAGGATCTACTATATATAGTTTCACATTATAACTCATGTAATATGCGTGTAAGAGTCTTGTAATACTTTGAGTTGAGAAGTAATATATACAAGTACCTTGAAAATTATTTCCTTGTGTTCTTTGTTACTTAGTATATTATAATAAACTCTTAGAAGGGATTCTGCATCATCATCTGAACCGAGTGTGTTTCAAGTGAGTTTGAGAGAAAAACTAAGTGTTAAGTGACAAAAACCGATCCTGCACTTGGTATCAGAGCTTCCAGGCTCTTGATTGTGAGATCTTACCATCTAAATCAACCTGTTTTTCACTCCTCCTTACATCACATTCAAAAATGGCCCTCAATCAAAAGTCTGAAGTAGAGATGGGGACGATGACTAAAGCACCTATCATCACCCCTAAAAACTTTAGATCATGGAGCAGACGTATGGAAGGCTTCATCAGATATCAAGATAGGAAAATGTGGCAATCTATTGTCAATGGCCCTTACAAACCAAAGGCGGAAGCACCAGGTGGAAACGATGCCATGATAGAGAAAGCTGTAGAAGACTACTCTGATGAAGACCGGAAGAAGCTGGACATTGATAGTAATGCCATGACTATTCTGATGACTGCTATACCCAACTCCATCATGGTGGGGTTTGAGCATTGCAAGTCAGCTAAAGAACTGTTTGATGCACTATCTCATATGTACTCCAGCTCCAATGACTCCAAGTAGGATTTCCTGAAGCAACAGTTCGAGAACTTCACTTATATTGCTGGAGAGACCCTCAGCCAACAATACTTCAGGTATATGGATCTTATTTCCTCCCTTCACTTTGTGGGAATTGCCCTTGAACTGAGAGATCTCACAAGAAAGTTCATGAGTGCACTCCCAAATGAGTAGACTACTGTGTCTCTATCAAGAGGACAGAAAATCTGAACACTTTTACCATGACTAAACTTTATGGCATCCTTGATGGATACCGTTTAGAGATGGAGAACAAGATAGGCCATTAGACAAGCAGACCCTTAAGCCTTCCTGCTAGAAACACTTTAATGGTTGCTGAAGGCTCAGGACCCCCCAACCTCAACAGTACCTGACATACACCCAGCAGCTATCCTGTTCTTCTGGGCCATACATTACATTCCCTGAGACTCCAATGTCTCAACAGGCTCAGCAAAGTTCTTTTCAGGACAGTAAATGTTATTACTGTAACCAACTTGGTCACTTTGCCAGGGAATGCAAGGCTCCCAAGTCAAATCCGGGAACCCCACAGGCCTCTGCATATCCCTCTACACCAAAAGCTACTGGAAAGTCAACTGAGACAGCTGCTATGGCTCAAGAAGTTGATTGGAGCTTCACGGTACAGGATGTGACTCCTACTCAAGCACTCATGGCTGGAACAGATGACAACAAGGTATATGAACATCTCTGTACTCCAGCTTGTATTGCTAAGGTTAAGTTATATCAGGACTACAATATGGAAATTAAATCCATTATTGAGTCTTTAAACATTTTAAAATATGATTTTAAAAGGGCTGAATCTGAGTATTAACACAAAATTGAAGAGTTAGAGAAAATTATGTCCTTATTAAAACATGAACATACAAATTACAAGACTCAAATCAAGGATTTAATATCCAAATTGTCTGAGGCTCAAGCCCAGCTTGTCACAGCTGAGGCTCAGGCCAGGAAGCATGCTATTTCTAAGCAAAACTTCCAAGTCATTCTTGTATCATCCTCTCACTCAAAACTTTGTTATCAAAACAAAGGTGGGTCAAGAACCAATGAAATTGCTCCACCATATTCTTATGAGTCTATTAGATAACCAAGGTGTAGTACTAAAGAGCAAGAGGTTCCATCAGCTGACCCACCTTCCCATGAGTCAAAGAGTGATGAAACTATGGAGACCATCACAGGGAAGAAGCAGGTAATTTTACCCACTCCTACTAGTGATGATCAACCCCTGACCACCAAAGTCAGAAGAAGCCGAGCTAAGGCAGCCAGAAAAACTGCCAAGAAAGTGGCTGAGTCCAAGCTGAAAATAGACCCAAAGCAAAAGGGTGTGTTCATCTCAGCTGGATTCCAGGTCGTAGGAAACTCTGATTCAAAAAAGGGGTGTAGTACCAGCACTCCTGTCCTACCAAAGGATCAGAAGTTAAAGAGAAAGATTACTGATAAAGAAAAGAAGAACAAGAAATATCAATCCTCAAGTTCCCAGAAGATTAACATTGCCTATATAATGTGTGGTCTGCAAAACCACATGGCCAAAGATTGTTACTACAATCCTGCTAGCACACATTATGCAAATTATCTTGAAAGAGAAGGAGTCAAGGAAGGTTTCACATTTGGACCCTATCATATGGTTCAAGTGTTGAAGAAATGAAAACTTGTCTCGGAAGCAAAGTTGCTTTCGGAAGAAACTCATTCTTCCGAAGGGAAAATTGCTTCGGAAGACAAGGTCAAGAAAACTCAAAAGAACAAAAGAGTTCCTTTGAGACCTTTCGAGAAAAAGACTGCTTCGGAAGAAAAGGTGGTAAAGGTTTCTTCCTAAAAGAAAGAAGCTTCGGAAGAATGCCAAGCTGCACAAGCTTCAACAAGCTCATCTTCTATGATCAACCAAGGGATGGAATGGAAGATCAAGGAAGATGCTGCAGCCCAAACCTCTTCTTCAAAGACATCCATTGAACCCCCCATGCATAAACTTTGGTTCAATTATGTCATTATCATTGGAAGAACCCAAGACCAACAAGGCTTGGGTTTCCAATCAAAACTAATCATCTTATCTTATGTGTAGGGACATCCATATGACAAGAATAACAATGTATGGATTGTGGATAGTGGATGCTCAAGGCACATGAAAGGGAACTAATCTCTCCTTCAACAATTTCAGCATTTTGATGGAGGTCGTGTCCAGTTTGAAGGTGAGGCCGGAGGATATATTTCTGGCAGAGGGAGTATATCCAATGGTAATTTAAAAGTTGACAAAGTAAACTTTGTCAAATAGCTTGAACACAACCTGTTAAGTGTATCTCAGTTTTGTGATCAAAAGCATCAAATGCTCTTCATAGAACATGAGTGCATTATCCTCAAACCCAGGATGAAAATTCCTTAGGAATTAGTGCTTCTTAGATCTTCCAGGAAAGGGGATATGTACAAGCTTGATATGAAAAATGCTTCGCCACTGGTGAAGTATCATGCTTTCTTTTCCAAAGCTGATGGTGATGAATCAGCACTATGGCATAAACGAATGTGTCATGTAAATTTTAGAACAATGAATAAATTGGCTAAAAATAACTTGGTACATGGTTTGCCTAAAAAGGAATTTTTTTGCAAAGATAACTATGTTGCATGCCTGAAAGGGAAGCAACACAAGGCATCTCATAAATCTAAAGTTGTTAACTCTATCACCACTCCATTACACTTATTGCACATGGATCTATTTGGTCCCACAAGTATAATGAGCATTGGAAGGAAATCATATTGCCTTGTGATTGTTGATGATTTTACAAGATTTACATGGGTATTCTTTTTAAGAACTAAAGATGAAACTTCTGAAACTTTAAAATCTTTTATTCTTAAAATAAAAAATCAAATTGATCACAAGGTTAAGATAATTAGAAGTGATCAAAGGACTGAGTTTAAGAATCAAGTTCTTGACTCATTTTGTAACTCAAAAGGGATTGCCAAACAATATAGTGCTCCCAGAACTCCTCAACAAAATGGTGTTGCTGAGAGGAGGAACATGACACTTATTGAGGCTGCTTGGACCATGTTAGCTGATTCAAAGCTGCCTCTAACATTCAGGGCAGAGGCAATCAGCACTTCATGCTATGTGCAGAACAGGGTCTTGTAGTTAAGCCACATGGAAAAATCCCTTATGAGCTATGGAACAAGAGGCCACCGTTCATTGGCTTTCTAAGGTCCTTTGGCAACAGGTGTACCATACTTAACACAAAGGACAATTTTGCAAAATTTGCTGAAAAGTCGGATGATGCTATCTTTTTTGGATATTCCTCTAACTCTAAAGCTTATAGAGTTTATAACATTAAAAATCAACAATTTGAGGAATCTTCCAACATTGTTGTTAATGAGCACACTCCTTGTGTTAGGGGGAATGGCCCTGATCATATCTTTGATTTAGGATTGTTTCCAAACTATTCTAAACCCTCTTGTGAGAATGTTTCAGCTGGAACAGGTACTCAAAGTGATTTTGATGAAGATCAACTGTTTGAGTTACCCAGTCCTATTCCAAGTTCTCCAAGAGTTGCTGCAAACCAAGCTCCCACTATTGGCAGATCTGATAGCATAACTATCTCAAGAGATAGTGGAGCTTCAACCAGTAATCCACCTAATGAGCCTCAAAACTCATCTAATGACACTGTACAACACCAAGCTGATGGAAGTA
Organism: Flaveria ramosissima; assembly: GCA_025215565.1. Lineage (NCBI taxonomy): Eukaryota > Viridiplantae > Streptophyta > Magnoliopsida > Asterales > Asteraceae > Flaveria > Flaveria ramosissima. The sequence goes on from CM046030.1 coordinate 52,353,172, forward strand.
GCATCTTGAAGGAACAGGCAACTGTTAATGCTGCTTCACAGCCAACAAATGATGATGATATTTCTCATTCATTCAATCAGTCCTCATTGAATGAGTTTGAAACAATAGCCGGTCCCAATGTTCAAGCTCCTGAGGAAAATATGTCTAATCTGGATCTATCATTTGCAATTGGAGGTGATCCCTAGACTTAGGATTCACAACACTCATCCAGCTGAGAACATCACAGGGGAAGTCTCTAAAGGCGTGAGAACAAGAGGACAAACTCACAATGGGAATGTCTGTTTGTACTCATGCTTTTTATCCCAGATGGAACCCAAGAAGGTAGAAGATGCCTTGAAAGATAGTAGCTGGGTAGAGTCAAAGCAAGAGGAGTTGCTTCAATTCAAGAGACAAAAGGTTTGGAACCTATGTCCGCTACCATCCGGTCAAGTACCAATAGGCACCAAATGGGTTTTTAGAAACAAGAGAGATGATGACGGCTTGATTATAAAGAATAAGGTAAAACTGGTAGTTCAAGGATACACTCAAGAGGAGGAAATCGATTATACTGATGTCTTTGCACCTGTTGCAATACTTGAGGCAGTTAGGATCTTCCTTGCTTATGTTGCATCCATGAATTTTACTATCTACCAGCTTGATGTCAAGTGTGCCTTTCTATATGGGGATATAGATAGGGAAGTATATGTGTGCCAGCCTCCAGGATTTAAAGACCCACAACACCCAAACTATGTATGCAAACTAGATAAAGCTCTATATGGGATGCGCTAGGCACCTAATCTGTGGTATGAGACATTGTCTCAGTTTCTCCTAAAGAATGATTACACTAGAGGTACCATTGATAAGACTCTTTTCATAAGGAAGTCTAGAAAGGACATTTTGCTCGTTCAAGTCTATGTTGAAGATATCATATTTGGTTCCTCAAATGACCAAATGTGTAAAGGTTTAAGAGCATCATGAAGAAGAAGTTTGAGATGAGTTCCATGGGAAAAATGGACTTTTTCCATGGAATTCAGGTGAAGCAGATGAAGGAAGGGTTCTTTATCAATCAATCTAAATATGTCAATGACATTTTAGAAAGATTTGATATGAAGGATCGTAAGCCAGCCAAAACACCTATACCCAGAAACCATAATCTTTGTCCTGACTCTGAGGGGGAGGATATTGATCAACATCAGTATAGGGCAATTATTGGTTCTCTGATGTATCTCACAGCAAGTAGGCCTGATATCATGTTTGCAACTTGCATCTGTGCAAGATATCAGGCTGCTCCAAAGGTGTCTCACCTAGTTGCTGCCAAGAGAATCCTCATATACCTCATAGGAGCACCTCAACTAGGTCTCTGGTATCCAAGGAACAACAATTTCAATCTCTATGGCTATTCAGATAGTGACTATGGTGGCTGCAATATCAACAAGAAATCAACATCAGGTGGATGTCAAATTCTTGGTGGAAGGATCATCTCATGGCAATGCAAGAAGCAATCCTGCGTTTCAACATATACTGCTGAAGCTGAATACATTGCTGCTGCTAGTTGTTGTGCTTAGCTGCTGTGGATTTAGAACCAAATGATAGACTACGGATTCAACTTCATGAGTACTCCTATCCACATTGACAACAATAGTGCTATCTCTATTACTGAAAATCCGGTGAAGCACTCCAAGACAAAGCACATTGATATCAGGTATCATTTCATTAGAGATATTCATGAGAAAAATCTGATTAAGCTAATCAAAGTTGACTCAAATGAACAATATGCTGATTTGTTCACTAAAGCCTTTGATGAACAAAGATTTAAGTATCTCATTATAGCTATTGGGATGATAAACATTGTTAGTGTATCTCATTTGAAAACCTTTTTAAATGTGTAATGTCTTGTGTCAAAACAATCTAAGCCCTGTTACAAAAGATCTTTCTCTAAAATTTCACTAAGTATAGATTCTTCCGAAGAGGAAATAACCCTCCGAAGATGTTTTATATATCTTCCGAAGCAAAATTCCTCCAAGGAAAATCTTCCTCTCGGAAGAGTTTTTAGTCTCGGAAGAAGCGATTGATTACATATCAGATCTACTTCCGAAGCTCATAAAATTCTCCATTCGGAAAGCACTCTTTACTCTCGGAAGTAAGAAATTTACCTTCGGAAGTAAAATTGCTTTCGGAAGAATATTACCTTCGGAAATGCTTTATACTCGGAAGAAAGATTTTACTGTGTAACGCAATCTTTTGGGCCCCACTCTGTAAAAAGCAAAGATTTTGTTAATGATGTTGGATTATTTAAATGGAGCTAACATTAGCGCTCTTGTCACATCATACACCAAACATCTTTTCACCTTATCCAAACCCCAAAACCGCCATTTCACCTATTTAAATAACCTCGACTTATCACTTTCATCTTTTTACCAAATTTACTGCCCAAAAGCTTCCTTCGTCTCCAATTTACCCAAGTTCAAACTCTCTTCTTTGCAACCTTTCCCACAATGGCGCTTAACCCTCAGCACAATCAGGTCGCACTCCTTGACTCATCCAAGGATGCTGACTTCTCAGATATCATTTCCTTTCTCACCCAATCTACCTATTACACCGCTCTGACTGTTAACCCCACCATCTACTCAAACCATATGGCTGAATTCTAGGGCAACGGTCAGATTCAAACCCTAAATGGAGTTAGGGTAATAAGGTCGAGCATTTGTAGCCAGGAGTTGATCATTTCTGAACAACTCATCAGGGAGCATTTGAAGCTTCACGATGAAGGCGCTCCTACTGAATTCCCCAAGTCAGACCTAGACGACACATATACCCAAATGGGATATGGTGGAGATGTGAGTAGGTCTACTGTTTACAAGTTCAATTTCTCATACAACTAGAAGTTCATGCTTCATGTTGTTCTCCACTGTTTGTCTAATAAGTCTGGGGGATGGGATCGAATCCCATATGAACTAGGATGCCTAGTTCATGGGTTGGTGAAGAGCCTTCGCTTCAATTACTCAAGATTTGTGCTGCTTAACCTTATGGGGAACCTCTAGAGGGACGCATTCTATATGTATCCCAGGTTCATTCAGCATATTATCAACTGTGAGCTGGACCAGAGTCAGCTTGTCTGTGCAGCTATTCTACGAGTTCCTCAAATGAGGTCGACCATCTTCAAAGTCTTGAAGAGAGTGTCCACCAACTACACTGGAAGACACACTGAGCTTCTTCCAGGTATGATTGAGCCAATGGCTCGAGGTCTGTTAGGCATGCACCTATTCAGGTCTCATTGACCTCTTCCTCTAGCTCATCAAGCTCTCAGGATGATGCTACCAAAAAGGGGGAGAGTGTTCAGGGACAAAGACATGAGGAACCACAGAGTCAAGCTCTTTCTACTTTAACTTCAAGATACCCTATTCAACAAGGTTCAGTTTTTCCTGAGCCTTCTCCAGTTGTCATTCAAGTGGATCAAAGGATGCTCCAAGATCTCAACAGGTTTTTCAACAAGTTCCTGATGGAATCTTTCATTGAACAGCCAAGTCCTGATATGTCTGTGATATACTTTGGAGCTCAAGAGCTTCAGAGGTTGAATGCACCCTCTACCACTATCCAAGAAGTTGGTCAACCTAAGGTCCAAGTGGAACCTGAGATTGATTTCGAAGGGCAAACAAGGACTGATGGCCCAGCAACTGAAATAGTTGGGACAGAGAGTGCATTCCCACAAACTTCCGAAGCAGAAATCAAAGCCTCGAAAGAACCATTTCAAACTTCCGAAGCTGAGATTGAAGCTGCGGAAGGACTATTTTCTCTATCTGATGATCTAGTTGTCACAGATGCAATCCTAGAACTAGCATCTGAGGTCAACACGAAGGATTTTCTCACCTAACCCTTCGCTCAAACATCATCACTAACTCAAGCTCCCATCACCACCACTCAACCTGAAACCTCTACTCAAGAACCTCCAAAGTCTAGCACTTCCAAAGACACCAAAGGGAAGAGGAAGATGACTGAGGAAGAACTAATGGAGGAAGCAAGGTTGGAGAAGCTTAAAAGGAAAGGTAGACTCCCAACTAGGAAGTAGCTAGCTGCAAGTAGCAAAGTAGCTGCAGCCAACCAGGAGGCTATCAACAATAAGAAAAGGGTGGAGATCATTGACAGGCTTGTCAAGATGGGAGCTGTTAATGAAGATGTGCTCCTGCTACCATTAGAGGAGTTAATTAAGTTAGAAAAGGCAACTTTGCTGCAGATTCAGCAAAAGGAAGAAGCAGTAAGGTTGACTTTGGAGGAAGAGAGGGAGAGAAAGAAAAGAGAGGCTGATCAGCAGCTAAGGAGTGAAAGGATAACTTTCCTACACTCTAGAGGTTTCTCTATAGAGGAATTGACTCCTCATAACAATGATACGATCTTGTGGCTTTTCAAGAAAGAGCAAGATCAAATGGAGAAAGAGAGAAAGAAAGCTGCAAAGAAGAAACTAAGGGAAAAAAAGAAGAAGGAGGAAGAAGCAGGACTCGCTGCTACCAGGAAGATAGGTGATAAAGCCTGGATGAAGGACTATCTTCGGGCTCATGGCTTCTCTGGTAGGCAGGTGGGTCCAATGTCTGAGAAGACCCTACAGCAACATGTTAGTGACATCAAGGCTGATATTCGCTCAGGGAAAAGGAAGGAGATGTATAGAAGGGGACAGGTAATGATCCTCAAACCAACACCTCAAACACAACCTCAACCCCAACCTATACCTGAACCAATCCCTTTTCCATTGCCCATTAAAACTGAACCAACCTCTGAGCCTTACACCCCTGAACCCACACCATTATCCATACCTGCCTCCACACCACAACCACCTAAACTACCCATCCTCAAACCCAAAACACTTCCCAGAACCCAAACACCACTACCTACCCAACAACCACCCAAACCATCCCCTCAGCCTTCCAAACATCTCTCCTTAGAGGAATTAAAGGAGATCAAGATGAAGCTCATCAACTGTACAACCTTGAGCGACATCTCTTGTGAGGAGGAGTCTGTCAAGCTAACTTATCTTGATGGCTCCTCATGTTCCCTCATTAGAGATCAATTCCTTGATCTGCCTAGAGGAACACTGGACCAAGCCGCTAAACTCTTTGGCCTCAACTCGGATTCACTAAATGAAGAAGAGAAGAAGCTAAGAAGAAGGCTGGTGACTCTGTTGGATACAAAGAAAGGGGACAAAGTGCCAAGTCAAACCCTTGTGCCTAGAAAGAAGATTATCTAGTGGAGGTTCGAAGACTCTTCTCACAACTTTGTTGCTGAGAGAGAGAATGGAGAGCTAAACATGCTCAATGCCTTATCTCTGCTACACTTAAGCAGATTTGATATTGCTAAGTTAGCAGAGAAGCCATTCTCCAACCCCTCCAACTCTGAGATAGCTGCTCACATCAGAAATCATCTAAGCAGTCTTCATCTGGCCGAGCTAACTACTAGGACCAAGATTGAAGAAGAGTTGAAACTGAGAGAGGAGGAGGAAAGTAAGGGATCAGCAACCAAAGGCAAAGCCTTTCTTCAAATAGTTGAAGGTCCTGAACTTGAATCCATAGTTAGATGGGAGTATAACTACAACTCCGTCAACTAACTCTCTTCAGGGGGGCACAACAAAGGGTGCATGTCGTTCAGAGTGATAGACTGGATCTCCTATCCATGAATGACTTGTACAAACTTCTCAGCACCACTTCAGGGAAGAACAAAGAAACAGATAAGCATCTTCTGTCCCTGGTGCTAAAGGTTTTGAGAAGCAGGAATAAGTGAGGTTTTGGTAGCATCAGCCTAGGGGGAGTTTGTTGGATCTAGAAAGGCTGGTGCAACCAAAACCAAAACACTTAGACAATTTTGGTAAAACTTATAAAGGTCTTCCGAAGCTAAGTACAGAACTTTCGAAGGTAAATGGAGTTCTTCCGAAGCCAAAGAACAAGAACTTCTTCTGAAGGAAGACTCCAGCTTCCGAAGACAAAGTCTTGGCTCTTCCAAAGTTTAAGACTTAGAAGAAATCAAGACATCAACTTCCAAAGTATAAAGATATGAAGAAGTCCTCAAGCCTCAAAAGAAGTAGCATCTTCCAAAGTATAAGTGGCTTTGGAAAAACAAGTTCTTCCGAAGCCAATTAACCTTCAGAAGACACTACTATGAACTAGGGGACATAAGTATGGTCCTTCTAACACTCCGTTGCAAGTCTTTGAGATACTACATGGCTCTTTCCCACGCCCATGTAGTTGACCATACTTTATTCCATTGTTTACCTTTTATCAGTTAGTATAGTTACCAACTTTAGTTGGTGACAAAAGGTAAGTCATGGACATGTCATGACTACCTTATCTTAGATAATACTTTATCTAAGATACCTTAACTTTAGTATTGTAGTATATGCTTTAGTCATAGGTTTCCAGCTGGTATCAAAGTATATCCGACTGTAGGATCTAGTATATATAGTTTCTTATTGTAACTCATGTAATATGCTTGTAAGAGTCTTGTAATACTTTGAGTTGAGAAGTAATATATACAAGTACCTTGAAAATTATTTCCTTGTGTTCTTTGTTACTTAGTATATTATAATCAACTCTTAGAAGGGATTCTGCATCATCATCTGAACCGAGTGTGTTTCAAGTGAGTTGAGAGAAAAACTAAGTGTTAAGTGACAAAAACCGATCCTGCATGATGCAATGCGATATCCCAGTGATATTTCTTCTTTGAATTGGTTAGATATTATTGAACCTTTAACTGATGATTGTTTTGAGTTATCTAACCATGATGTTCTAGCATTGGTGTTAAATAGAAGCGTTGATGAATTAATAACAAAGGTGCTTACTGAAAAGTTTAAGCTTGGGGAGGTGTTGATGGAAGTCTTGATATTCATGAGTACACAAAAAAAAGGTAAGAAGAATAAAAAATAGAATTACCAATTATTAATGCAAAAGTTTTTCATTTATTCCACAGGCACCAGACTGAATGAGACTTCCAAAAATCTAGCCAAAGACGTTAAAGAGAGACGCTACGCGGGAGGCAACCCGTATTTTGTTTGTTTTTCTATTTCTATCTTGTTTTAAATTTTTTTTAGTTATTTATCTTCATATTTTTCAAAAAAAAGTGTCAAACAGAAGGTTGAACGGCCGCGTAACGATTGCTTTATAAGACAGACACGGCCGCGTAAACCTTCTGAGTTAAAAAAAATGCTCAAACCTGTCTCTAACTACAATTGCTACTTGGCTTCTTTCTGACCTTGACTTCACAACCACATCTATCCTTCGTTCTTTCCACCGCCACTTGCCAACATCAGCCACCTCAGTAAATTCCATCCCACTCTCTACTCCAAGCCTCGAGGACGACGCTGAATTCAAAGTTTGGGGAGAGGTAATTTTAATTTCTTTTCGTCTTATTTATCATTCAATTACATATTGTATTTAGGGTTGCATCATGGTCATGGTACTATTAGGTATGCATTGCATTTGAAAAAAAAGGTAACACCTCCGTAGCCTCGGGAAAGATTTTGAGAATAACATGAAAAATGATATTACCCTTTATTATGCTAATCGTAGGTTGCGTGTACAAATAGGTTGATAGTAATAAAAAGACAGATATGCTCAGTTATGCTAGTGCCCTTTGTTCTTGGGTTTACAAATATAAAACACCTAATAGCCATGTGTGCCTAATGCCGATCTGATCACATAAGGAGACTGAGACCTAGAAAAAATAGGTTGAGAGCCGAGTCCAAATGAAAAAAAAAGATAAAAAAAATTAGAAAAAAAGGCAGAAAGCAGAAAAAAAAGAGAAAAAGAGTTAGTTATATGATAAGTAAGCCGCAATAATGGCAAAATCATTTGTGATCTCGTGTGGTGAAAAATTGACCACTTGCTCTCTATAGTCCTTGAGGTTAGGAAGGTTTTCATTGTGTGAAGAAAGGTGATGGCACACTTAAATGACTAACTTAACATGGTTTAATTGATATGAAATGATAAATCCGGAACTTAAGGGTTAGAGGATCATAACTAGCAAATTGGGCACATTTGTTAATAAAAATCTTGAAAGCCCCATTTGTGCACGACAATTGAAAATAGCATAATAAGATGATTTCATGCTCATACTTCTTACACGGGGATATGATAGGTGTTGCCAATATCCTAATCATGTTACTATTTGTTTTGTTTTCACTTCCTGGTTCATTCCTATTCTTGACTTCCTTGAGTACAAGGAAAGGTTTAAGCTTGGGTAGATTTGTTAGTTATATTTTTAAACGTTAATTATTATAATTTTAGAGTACATTTCGTAATTTATTTTGTATTTCTTGCATGCATTTTTCATTTATTTTAAATAATAGTGGTTTTTGTGGGATGGAATCTACTTTTGTAACACCCCAACCCGACAAGGCTGACGTATCACTATCACGGTAATCAAAATCCAAAACACAATTCCATAATTAATAACGATCAAAAGTCTAAAATTGATAAAATAAAACATTAATCTAAAACCTAAACAGGTCTATTACATCAAAATAAATATATGTCTTCTTATCCAGATTTCCACTCTTCACTCCCCTCCCGGATGACCCTGCTGACCTGACGTGCATGAAAACAAAAGCACGCCTGAGCATAACGCTCAGTGAACGGAATAACAGATAACAAAAATAAACAGATATGATGATAACAGAGAATAATATCAAATAGAACGTAAATCGAGCTAATAATGATATATAATAACTGAACAGAGGGAACACAGGTAGCTAGCCCGTGAACCAATGTGAAATGGAGTATGGGCAGACATACAAACCATTCACCAGAGTCCTGAATGGAGTGGCGTACAACCATCCATCAGGAAATACAGAACTAACCTAGGATCGATCCATACGCCTCTGAGGAAATAATAACATAACAGAATAGCCAATATAAACTCAGAGTCCTCTTTAGAGACGCCGTGATCTCCGCTCACCGCCACGGTTGGTGCCACGTTATTGATGCCGCAATAACGCGTCTTGGTCACCCCCAAGATAGGGAGAGCTCGGGTAACAATTAATAGAAATATAAAATAGTCTAGCTAGTTATAATAGAATCAAAAACAAACTAGCTACGAACAAAAGAAATCAAAACTAGAGATGAACGGGAATCAAATATGAGACAAGAATCAGGAATCCGTACCTTAGTCAAAAACACAAGCAAACAAAACTAATTTGTCCTCAAGTTGTACTAGCACCTACATTTTATATATTCATATTACTTTACATGGCTCCGTTTAAATTGTATTGTATGTTGATCGACTAACGCCCCGGCGATGGAGTCTCTTTTAAGCAACATTGTTACTATTATTATTATTCTAGGTTCTTATGTCATACGTTTATTATATTTCATGCATTAAAAGTCTAACCAACGGAATTTATGAATATGTCTATTATAAAATAACCTATTTTGTCATGGGTATAGATTTTTATACTTAATATAATTATTATTATTTCTGCCGCACCAAAATTATGTAAAACCGAATTCCACCAACTTAAGTTTCCATAACATGCATCATTTTTTATTTGTAAAATAGTGGACTAACCTCATGTAGTTAGAATTATTATACTTATTGAACTACTACTCCATTTACCTATTCATATATATTAACCTTATGAAACATATTAGTTCATAAATCTTCTGTACTAATTTGTAACCTAAATAAATTACTAGGATACACGTGTATATTACAGTAGCTTGCAAGGTCAATTAATTAGAAACCATATCATGATAATTAAGGTTCAATGTCGATTGTTTGATTGAAAGTAGAAAATCATACATACATATATATATTAACAGGGCTAACATGGTAAGATTAACAACGAAGAGCATAACAGAATAAACGGACCAAGATGTTCTGAATTTCATATTATACTTAATCGCCGGAACGGGTCGATCAACGAAACAACCATATTCGGTCAGTTACGTGCATGGTAGGACAAAAATGGAGTGTTGGTTACCTAAAAAAAGATGTTAGTCCAGTACCCAACGCGGAGTAGTGATTCGGTATCCAGATGTTGAGTGCGGCGACGCCGGGGCTGATTTAATCATGGAACGATTTCAATACTCGAATTGACGCCTCACATCAACATGATCTAGTAGAGGCTAATCATATTTAAAGCAGAAACAAAGTGTTAGGCTCATTACCTGGATTGATAACCAAAATGGTTCAGATACGGGGGCTTGAACAACTTGGTCGGTGATCAAACGAAAACGAATCAGGAAGAAAACACGATAACGGTTCACGGTGTACGACGGGGCTGAAACGTTGCCTAGAGGAGTTCGAATCTCTCAAGTCAAAATTTCACAACCAGAAAGATTTAGAAAGAGAATATATGGCCCGGTACCTGAATCGTTAATCAAAACTGCTGGCGAGTCGGCAAAATTTCGGAAGCCTCACGAATGCTTCGTTGCTCCGACGGTTTCGAACCGCAACCTAACAATGGATGAATGTGTTGTTGCAGATTACGACCCTCGCAGCTGCTCGACCTAGAACGTAGAGAAGACGAGAGTGCAATGGCTAGATGAAAGCGAAACAATGTTGGCTTTGGTGAGGTGTGATTGGAATTAGATGGGTATAAATTGGTTAATTTAGGGACGAATTAGATGGAATTTCCCGATTTTCCGTCCACTCTGTTCAAGGATTTGTTGCTACAGATAAGCACCACCATGGAACCAACTGAGTGATTTATTTGTTTTTATTTATTTTGTTTTCTATTGATTATTGTTTATTAATTATTAAATATGTAGATACATGTGTTCCTAGTTTATGTGCTTAAATTTAAAAGTCTTTCATGTCTTACATTTGTGTAACTTGACGAAGTAATGCAATATGATATATGATTTTATGTTTATTTATCTTTGATTCATATGTATGAACTTCTTATATAGGTTTGAGGTTGTTGTACACAATTCTAAGTCAATAATGATTGAGTATTATGTTCAACCTAGTCGGGTGATTATTCATGTTAATGGACCATACTTATGAACCATACGCATGAATACATCATGCTTATGGACCAGTCGCACGACTGAACCAGGAGACTGGATCAGTCGTATGATTGAGACATAAGATTGACTCAGTCGCACGACTGAACCTTCAGTCGTGCGTATGACTCAATCGCATGATTCAGTCGCACGTACGAATGAAAACAACTAACCTGTAAATACCACCTAATTCGTGGAAAAACAGAACATTCAAAGAGATATTTCGAATACACATAAACCCTAGCCATCTAGAGTGTCTCAAACAGACTGTCCAAGTTCATAGTTCATTCCTGATCGATTCCTACTCGTTCTTAACGTTGAGTTCAATCTTATATCGATCCGGTTATCGTTCTCACTGATTGGATCGCCAATCAAATAGGATTCCGCACTATTTGATCCGGTTTAAACGCAGAATCAGTTAGTACTCCGTACGTACACGGTCCTAACAAGTGGTATTAGAGCTTTGGCTCTTGATTTTGCGTTTGATTCAATTAGTTTTGGTGTCAAAAACCTACGTTTTAATCAAAAGAGTCACCACTTTGCTTCTAAAGGTGTTTTCGACGTTTTCTGGCATTAAAGTTTCGATTTTTCAATATACGCCGGATTAGGGTTCCTAGAAAAATCGTATTTTATGTCAAAGTGTCAAAATCTTTGATTTTGCAAAATACAGCAGCCTTCAGTCGCACAATTAGCTCGTTCGTACAATTGAACTAATTCGTATACTCCATTCGCACGACTGAACTCAGTCGCATTCCTCATTCGCACGACTGAACAACTCCAGTCGTTTGATTCCAATCGTCCTGTTCATACGCACGACTGAATCCAATCGCAAGATTGAATTCATTCGCACCCTTCATTCGCACGAGTGATCCATACTCATTGTCCATTCGCACGATTGAAACTGTTCTATTCCCCAAGTACCAAGTTTATAGAACTAGAAGATCAATTTGCTGCGTTTTCTGCCGGAAAGGACTCACAGATCCAGAACCTACTACTTCTGGAGAATGAGATTGGTAATCATAATAAACTGCCAAAGTTGTTAACGTTAGATGAATATCCTCAGTGGAAACAACGGTTTGAGTTTACTTAAATGGAGTTTATCCCAATCTTTGGACATCCATTGAGACCGGTTACACAATACCAGTCAGTGCTAATGGAATCAAGTTAACCTTGGGACATCCTTGCCGAAGGACATTTTTCATCAGTTCTATGAGAACAAGTAGGCTAAAAAGCAATGGGAGGCATTGGAGAAGAGATATGATGGAAATGCAACTTTAAAGGCACTGAAGGCTAAAGCTCTCAAGAAGGAGTTTGATAATTTCTCTTCGATAGGAATGAGAGCTTAGATGATATTATTGACAGATTCTATCATCTAATGAGTGAGCTGCACACTCATGGCGTAACCACATCAATGGAAGATAAAGTTTCAAGCTTTGCTGATGTTTTGCCTGAGAAATGGGATTCATTTGTGTCTAATCTGAGACAGAACGACATTCTTGCGACATTAGACATAAATGACTTCATCTTGAAGTTAAGAGAGGAAGAACTGAGAATGAAATACAAGTCGAAGAAAGGATCCTATGTTCAGAATCCTTCACTTTACAACTCAGTTCCGACTCCAGCTGTTTCAGAAGCACCGTTACAAACAGAATTCGTGTCTAGTTCTTCTTCTCCTTCCCAAACCACTGCATCAAGAACCGAAACATCAGGGTCATCCGGCACCCAATACACAGTTCCTGAGGCCAATACTACAAAGTTGAAGACCGAGAATCTGGTAATATCACAGTGGAAGTGGCTAAGGGGCATATGAATCTTCTAGCAGCAGTGGTACCATCTTATGATGGTCTAGTTGCCGGTAAGATTGAAAATTGTCATCTTGCTGATGAGGATTACGAGCAAGTTGATGAGAATGAGCTGGAAAGAATGGACATCATGTGGGCACTAGCAAGTGCAGTAAGAAGAGCTAAGAAGTTTATCAAGAAGACGGGGCAAAATTTAGTCGCCACTAAAGATATGACTTTTGGTTTTGACAAAACCAAAGTCACATGTTTCAACTGTGGTGAAAAGGGGCATTTTAAACGTGAATGTGTAAAGCCCAAGAAAACTGGAAATGGTAACCCATTTCCTACTTTCAACCGTCAAGACAAAGACATGATTGGAATTGCTTCTTCAAGTAAAGAGACAAAGGCTCTGACTGCTCAAGGTGATGAAGGTCAAGATTGGTCCTTCCGATTTGTCTCTTCAGGGGAATTAAATATTGCCTTTGTCGAAGCACCGGATGATGGATCTGCTAGTGAAGGTGATATTACAGCTGAGCAAGCGATGTCAGATACCGAAAAAGCTGTAAATGTGGTAAATCACCTGGAAGAGGAAGAACTTAGAGCCATGATTTCAGAATCTCCAGTCACCGAAGGGTCTGATTCTGCTTTGATAGCTGATTCAACTGATTCATCACAGGTAAGTTCTTTAGATCAATTATTTGCAAAACATGCTTGTTCTGAATGTAAAAAATTCAAGGAAAGCATTGAACTGAAATTTGCTAGGTTATTAGAACACAATGATAACTTAGTAAATAATTTACAACTCTACACTGAAGCTAATTGTATATTAAAACAAAATGAGTGCAGTTTCAAAGAAAAAATAGAACTTTTTGGGAAAACAACTAAGGGAAACCGAGGTTGTTGCCTTAAATCAAGCTAATGATATAAAGTTTTATTTAAATTCTTTGGAAGAAACCAAGAAGGAAAAAACAATTTTGGAAGTCGAGGTTAATTTTTTAAAACAAAAACTGCATAGTTGGGCTAGTTCTTCTCACATAGTTCAAAACTTAGTGAAAGAACAAAATAATGGGGAAGGTCTGGGGTACAAAGTAGTTCCGCCACCACATACAGTCCTTTTGAACACAAAATGTAGACCTATCAATAACAACCTAGTAAAGGATCATGTGGTGTCCACTCCTCTGGTTAGTGATCCTGATTCCATGGGTAAACAGGTGAAATCTGGCACTAAAAAAAAGGATTCTATTTTGAAACTAAAAGGAAAACTGCCAGTTGAGAATTTGGATGATGAAATTAAAAGGGTTAATGTAAGGTCAGGTTCACAAACGTCGATTTCAGAACCCAAAATGACTAAACTAGTTAACCATAAACGTGTTATTCATCAAAGTCCAAGTAAACTAAAAGTTAAAGATGTTCAAAATGTCAAAACAATTAATTTTGTTAAAGAAGCTGAAACATCTAAAAGAGAAGTGACAAAACCCAACCAGACACATCTCACACCTTTACCAAACTCAACACCACATAAAAGTTTTCTTCCATCTGTAGAAGTAAGATCTTGCTATAGTTGTGGAAAACGAGGATATATCTCTCCTAATTGTCCTTATTATCAGACGCCCAGAAAGAAAATTAAACTTTTTGATGAAAAAGAAAGTTTTTCTAAAATGATATCTAATACTCCACCTAAGAGATTTAGTGAACCAAAAGTTCAAACCATAAGCCAATCATCTGTTTACCACAAACAGGCCTTACATAAAACTGGTTTATGGAAAGAAAAATCAAGTAATGTGTCTGATAGTGAGGACAAGAAGAAGAAGGATGTGCCCTCATCCTCTAAAGGACAATGGGTTGAATTTATGATGTGTGATTCTTCTGGGTCACCCAAGCCAGTTAAGGCTTGGGTCCCAAATATGAACTAATAAGTTTCTTTGAACGTGTAGGGTGTCCGCTACAGCGCTATCACTAATACCTGGATTATTGATAGTGGGGCGTCCAGGCACATGACAGGGAATTCGTATCTACTTTTCAACGTCAAACAAATTAAAGGGGGACATGTTTCATTTGCTGAAAACAAAGGAGGTTACATCACCGCTCAAGACGAAGTAGGAAACGAGAAAGTAAAGTTTGACAAGGTCAACTACGTTCAACAACTACAGAACAACTTACTTTCAGTCTCCCAGATTTGTGATAAAGGATTCAAAGTTGTATTTGACAACAAGAAGTGCTACATGTTGAAGAAGGATTATGTGATTGAGGAGGATAAGGTTCTTATGTCAGCTTCAAGATATAACGACTTGTATGTCTTGGATCTATCAAAAGCCTCCACAACTGATCACACTGTTCAATGTTTCTTGTCAAAGGCAACTGAGAGGGATTCAGTCTCATGGCATAAGAGAATGGGACACATTAATCCAAGGAAGATGAATCATTTGGTTCAGAATGATTTAGTAAATGGAGTAACTATCAAGAATTTCCAGCTTCTGGATTTTTGTGTAGCATGTAAGAAAGGAAAACAGACCAAGAAGTCTCACAAGGCAAAGAAAGTGAATTCTATTGATATTCCTCTTGAGCTTCTACACATGGATCTGTTTGGCCCTGTAAGCATAAAGAGCATTGCTAGAGATCTATACTGCTTTGTAGTAACGGATGATTACTCAAGATTCTCTTGGGTGATGTTTCTGAAAGCCAAATCAGAAACTTTTGAATCATTCAAACATCTAGTAACTACATTGGAATCACTCTACAAGCTAAAAGTAAGGCAGATTCGATCAGACAACGGCACAGAATTCAAGAATCAGTGGATGGAGGCATATTGTAGAGAAAAAGGAATTGTACATCAATTTACCTCTGCCTACACTCCACAGATGAACGGCGTTGCTGAAAGGAAAAATCAAAGCTTGATAGAGACTGCCAGGACAATGCTAGCCGACTCAAAACTGCCTATTCAATTCTGGAATGAGGCAGTGGCTAATGCGTGTTACACGCTCAATCGAGTCTTAGTGGTCAAACGACATGGGAAAACATGTTATGAGCTGCTCCAGCGACGTAAACCCAACTTGGAGTATCTAGAACCGTTTGGCGCACCGTGCATGTTGTTGAAGAAAACTCAGACTGGGAAGTTAGTGAGAAGGCAGAAGAAGGTATCTTTCTCGGATACAGCATACCAGACAAGAGAGTTTATAACAACTCAACGGGTCAGGTAGAAGTGTGGTGCAATGTTGATGTTCAAAGATATACCACCCCCCTGCTGGAAAAGGACCCTCCTTTTCTTTGACTATGATGGATTCTTTAAGTCCTTCAATCTACCGCCTTCTCATACTGATGATGAGCTTTCTGCTAGGATGATGTACGATGTTCTGAACACTCCACTACCAGACTCAACATCAACGGCTCCATTAGATGATACTTCTAGCCCTTCAGGGGGAGAGCTTGAAGTAAGTGATTCTTCCTCTGATGATGAAGCAGTTGAGACTGAAAATATGGACCAGGAGGAATAGGTTCCCACCAATGAAAGTACACAAGCATCAAATCCTGATGCCTCTGACACTTCTAAACCTCATACTCCAACAGCTACAGATACTGAACATGGGTTTCACAATCTAGATACTGAGGTAGTTGTTCCCACCACTCCCGAATCTCGGATTAATGTTTATCATCCCTTGGACAACGTCATTGGAGATGTTCGATCAGGAGTACAAACACGAAATCAACTATACTCAGCTGATTATGCCTCAGTCATGGAAAAGGGATATCTTCATGATGGTGCATATCGATGTTTTGTGTCTCAATTTGAGCCAAAATATGTGAGTGAAGCCTTAAACGATGAGGCATGGGTTAGTGCAATGCAAGAAGAACTCCTACAGTTCAAGAAGTTAGGAGTATGGACCCTTGTGGATAAACTAAAAGGTGCTAAGGTGATAGGCACTAAATGGGTGCTGAAGTGCAAGAAAGATGACCAAGGGGTCATAATTAGGAATAAGGCTTGGCTTGTGGTTCAAGGATTTCGACAAGTCGAAGGCATAGATTACAATGAAGTGTTTGCACCGGTGGCAAGGATGGAAGCAATACGTATATTTCTAGTCTATGCATCCTACATGAAGATTAAAGTTTATCAACTAGATGTAAAAAGTGCATTCCTTCATGGTGAAATCCATGAAATAGTCTATGTCAGTCAACCCGAAGGATTTAAGGATCCCTATCATTGGGATAGAGTTTACAAACTGGACAAAGCTCTTTACGGGCTCTATCAAGCCCCTAGAGACTGGTATGAGAAACTCTCAACTCATCTTATGAAACACGGTTTATGCAGAGGAGTTATTGATTGTACATTATTCATCAAAGAAAAGGATGGTGATTTGCTGCTGGTACAGATATATGTGGATGACATAATCTTCGGTTCCAAAAATGAAGAATTATGTAAAGAATTCGAATCTGTAATGAAAGCAAGTTTGAGATGAGTGCCATGGGGGAGATGAAGTTCTTGCATGGCTTACAGGTGGATCAGACACCCAAAGGAATCTTCTTGCATCAGACCAAATATGTAGGAGATATCCTCAGTCGATTCGACATGGAGAATGCTTCAGCAGCTGGAACTCCACTTGCCACGAACCATGACGTGGCACCCGATGAAAATGGTGATCTGGTTGATGCCACCATGTACAGAGGAATGATCAGATCTCTCATGTACCTCACAGCCTCGCGTCCTGATATTATGTATGCCACATGTCTATGTTCCAGATATCAGGCAAAACCAAAAGTAAATCATTTGATTGGAGTTAAAAGGATCTTTCGTTATCTGAAGGGTACTCCAACACTCGGGTTGTGGTATCCTCATGACGATGACTTTGAGCTTACAGCATATAGTGACTCGGACTATGGTGGTTGCAAAATGAATTACAAGTCAACATCAGCGGGATGTCAGTTCTTTGGTAGACGGTTAGTCATCTGGCAGTGTAAGAAGCAGACATCAGTTGCTCTGTCAACATGTGAAGCTGAATACATTGTTGCTGCAAGTTGTTGTTCACAAATCATTTGGATTCAACAACAAATGCGCGACTACGGTTTGCAATTTTCTAACACCCCTATTTTTGTTGATAATTCTGCTGCAATTGCTGTAACCAAAAATCCGGTCCAACACCCTAAAACAAAACACATCAGTATTAAATATCACTTTATACGTGACTGTTTTGAAAAGCAGCTAATCGATGTGGTTAAAATTAATACTTATTTTCAACGCGCCGACCTCTACACAAAAGCATTTGACAAACCACGGTTTTTATATCTTTTAGAGGTTAATGGCGTGAAAAAGAAAAGTGATGTGATTCAAGAAGACGACAGTTCTAAGTCCGACAAGTAGGTTCTTAGTTTATTAGTTATTTTCTTTTATTTTATTTTATTTTCCTGTCTTTAAAAATCCAAAAACACAAAAAGATATTCGGTTTTAGAATTTTAGGGGGAGAATAGTTTTACTTTAGTATTTCTTTACTTAAAAAAAGGAGGGAGGGCAGGTTAGCTGAAAGAAATGAAATCAAATCTGTGATTATGATTCACAGTTTATGGAAAATGATAGTACACAGGGAACAAATTGGTTGGGACTTCAAAACTAATTTGCTCAAAATGTGAAATTCAAATTATAAGTATGAGAAGTCTAAGCACAACTAAAGAAAAATTATAGTTAAACTAGTCTGCTACTGAGGTAACATAGAGAAAGTAGACCTAGAGGTTGCTAGTTCATTATATGATGTGTCGATAGATTCAACACAATAGATGAGTAGACTTCATTGGTAATTAAAATTTAAACTAATTGTTCAACTTGTTGTGGGTTCTTATCTTATCCCTGGTTAACACAATCAACGCAGTTCCAATAAGGGGTGACGAGCAAAATAAACGCCACAAATGTGTGCGGATGACCATAAAGATGAGCAAGCACATGGAAAAACTGCTAAAATCAATTAAGCTAATGACTAATGTCGTTGGTGTGTTATGTGCAAAAGAAACAAATGCTCTAATAAGAAGATAGGTTGTGTGCCTCTCTGCTGTGTGGTGGCACTGACCTGAGGATAAGCATAACCTAAGATTCTAGAATTCATTGTTGTTTGCGCCTCTCTGTTGTGCAATGGCACTGACCTGAGGCTTGGCATCTCTTTGAAAGCTCTTAGAATAGTTTCTTCTTGTCAAATACCCGTAGACCGCTCAAAAATCTCCTGAGGAGTGTTGATTACCTTATAAGTGTGAGATCCACAAATGCTTGTTAAAATAATTAAACCTAACTTATCACCAATGTGAGTCAAAAATCTGTGTATGGATTTAAGTGGAAAAATATACTGACAATCATCGTGTCTGCAACTCTTGACAGTCAAAATCATTGTGTGCATCTTATAGCTCTAGTATGATTTTTCGAAAGTGCTATTGACTCTCAGACAAAACAAGAATCTAGCATCAAAGTGCATATTAAAAAGGTCCCAAATGATTATGATATACCTGTATGATTCCATAATAAATCTTTCAGAAATGATTAAATTAACTTGAAGCTGTTCTGCTCAAACCCAAAACCACAAAAATAGGTCTTGTTTTTCCTTTAAATTTCAAAGTTGTTTTCTATTTTCTAGTCTTTTGTAGTGTAGACGTCGGACTATACAACTAGATGAATTCTGTGAATCACTCACTAAAAGGGGTCACGTCTGAGGTGACCAATCAGTTTTAAAGTAAAAGGGTCATGTCTGAGATGATCAAAGGGAAGAATGTTTTTATATCATAAGTTAATAATTTTAAGTGTTTGAAAGTGTATGAGTTCAAGCTTATAAATACGAGCCAATCGTACGATTGAATCATAAGGATGAGCCAATCGCACGTTTGAACCATACGATTGAGCCAGTCACACGATTGGACCATGAGTATGGGACAACCATGCGATTGGACCACAAGACTGAACCAATCGTACGAATGGATGAAGGAGTATGAGCCAGCCGCACGACTGAAACCCAGTCGCATGAATGAAGCATGCGTATGGGTCCAATCGCCCTTCTGAAATTTAAAATAGTATAAATAAGGGGGTCAGTCGGTCGTAACCCTTACCACCCTTCAAAGTTCTCTGAAATCGCCCATACACACACACCCTTGCCAAATTTCTACTGTTGTGATTACTGCCTGACTTGTGATACTAACGTGTGTTCTACTCATCTACAGGTACTAGGCGACTGAAATCGATCCAAATGAACATCTTAATTGCATCTTTAAGGATCGATTATGCTAAAACCTAGAACCGAGACTAAACCCTAAAAATAGACCACTTAAATGGACATTAAAGTTGATTTAAAGGACATTAAGTGCTATTTAGAGTCTCTGTGGTCCAAATGAGTCTAAACACGAAGTCTAATATAAAGTTTTGACAAAGATTCAAATCTAGGGTGTTCAACAGTGTAGGATGCGAATGGAAATGCTAATGAACTTCAGTCGCACGATTGAGCCAGACGCACGATTCAATCGCACATATGAATCATGCGTATGGGATCAGTCGCATGACTGATTCAACCGCATGACATAGCATACGACTAAGTTCAGTGTGCAGGCTCAATAGCACGATGAACTTAGTCGCAGGCTCAATAGCACAACTGAACTCAACCGCAGGCTCAATCGTACGACTGAACTCAATCGTACGACTAAAACTCAGTCGTATGGTTCAGTCGCACGACTGAGCCAGTTTGATCAAAACAGTTTAAGTTCCTACTGTCTTCTGTTATGCACAAATCTAACGTATGTGTTTCTTGTGTTGTAGCAACATGGCTGATAGATGGACGATGAGCACCAAGCATAATATCTGTGCTCACTTAGATGCTACTACTCGGAATGCTTCCAAGTTTGTTGGGATCATAGCCTTTCTGAGGAGATCAAGGATCTTCAAGGCCATATCTACACCCTGCACGCCATATAGATCGTTACAGCAGACCTTCTGGGAAGGTGCTACAGTTGACAGGTCCGCTGAGCCCCACAGTATTCGGAGCTCAATCTTCGGACAGGAGATTAGGATCACTGTAGAAGATCTAAGGCGAGTCTTGGATCTGGGTGAGGATGGTGCCCACCCAACCAAGCTACATCCTCTGACCGTTCGAGGATGCTTTCTGAGGATGAAGTACACTGGGGACATCAATGCAGGTGTGCTCAACAAGAGCAACTTGTGCCCCCAGTTCAAGTACTTAGCTCATGTCATTCTCAAGTGCATAGCGTCAAGGAGAGAAGGATTCAACGAGATGTCAGATCAAATCCAGAACGGGATATGTTGCTCTGGTGCTGAACCACCCGTTCAGTTTTTCCCACATGTTATTCTCTTACATGATCGAAAACCTCGAGGCCAAGAGCAAGGAAGGCTTCTGCATGTACCCAAGGTTTCTACAGATGATTATTGACGAGAAGCTTCTCCGGCTACCAAAGAGGGAGATGATGCTGTGATTCTAGAGGTGATGGATGACACGACTTTAGGTCAGATGAAGGTGTACTGGGGGAAGCAGGTGAAGCCCCCGGTCAAGAGATTGTTCGGGCATTTGGCCAGTGAAGATTATGTGGCGCCCTCTCGTAAGAAGTGGCGTCACGATGATAGCGACTCTGATGTTGAGCCAATTGAGCTACCCACCGATGAAGAAGACGACGATGATGACGACCATGATGATGGTCAAGGTGGTAATGCACCTGGTGGAACAGAGAAGGCTGCCTTCCATCAAGACTTCTTGCTCGATGAAGAGGAAGAGTCTGATGATGAGCCACTGGTTAGGATAGTTGGTAGTCGGGTTGTGGCCACCGAAAAAGGGAAAGAGGCGGTTGGCGGACGCCAGGCTGGGTCAAAGGGTGATGATACTGATGTCATTGATCCTACTTATATACCTAACCAGCACATCAGCCCAGGGGAGCTTCTACTGCCAAGAGCTCCAGGAAGAAGAGGATGGCCCACCCTTATGGCAAAAAGGGTAAGAGGCCAAGATTTACTTTGATCACATCTTCTACTACCACTGTCACTACCACACCCACTACCACCACTGCCACAGCCACCCCCACTACCACAGCCACCACCACTACCACACCCACTACCACAGCCACCGCTCCATCCACCACTCATACACCTACTCCTCCACAATCCATTCCCATCCCTCCTCCCATCTTCACCACATCCACCACTACCACAACCACTCACTAAGCTAGTCCCTCCACCCAATCCACATTCACACCCAGACCTACACTACCCATGGTCGGGTTAGAGGAGCAGCTGGCTAGCCTGAATCGAATGATGTTAAAGCTTATTGCTACTGATGATCTGAGAGCTACTCAGATAAACCAGCTGATGGCGGTAAATGCAGCCCAAGCCAAGCAAATAACTCAGCTCAGTGAGAAGAATGCACTTTATGAGAGAGCTTTAGGCCGAGCTCACCATGCACTAAAGAGTCAAAACGAGTTGATGATGGCATCGGTGAAAAGGATTGAAGGACTGGAGAAAAAGAACAAGAACATTATGCTAAGGCTAAAGGGATCTAAGGGTGAGCCCTTAAAGATCAAAGGTGATGGTGATGATGGTGGAGATGATGAAGATGATGATGACGATTCGTCTAATGATGAATCAGAAGAAGATGAGGATGAGGAGGAAGCTGGAGGAAGTGGAAAGGGAAAAGAAGGTGATGATAATGATGAGGATGATCAAGAAGGTGATGCATCTGCGTCAGCCTCAAATCCATCAGCGAAAGAGAGGCGTACCAAGAGAAATCAAGATCAAGAAGCCTCGTCCTCAGCTCCTCAAGCTGAAGAGACTACAGATCAAGACAAAAGTAATGATTAGATGTTTATGTATTTGAACCTTTTGTACTTGAAATGTGTATTACATTAATATAATTAATGATTAATTATGTTTAAATGTCTTATCTAAAGATTTATGAGTGTTGTGTTGAATGTTTAATCAAACAGATGAAGCTCAACAGACAGATGAATATGATGTCGCCCCCCTTCAGCAAGTTAAGACTCAACTTACTATGATTCTTGACTTGCAAGGGATCGTCAGAAGATCTGTGAGCTATACTCCGGAGGAAGGAGAGATCATCCATGATCTAACAGACGAGCAGCTCGCTGAAATGTTCAGACTGAATCCTGACGAGCTTGTCAAAGATGCTCCAGAAGTTGATGTTGTGAGTGATGATGAGCTGAAAGATGTGGATGAGATAGAGATAGAGGATGTCACTGCAGATTATTATCCAGAGTACACTGACCCGGAAGGACATGTTATCCCCAACTTGGGTGAAACGTTTGGCAGTGGTACTTTTGATAAGTTAGAGGAGATGGATAAAGAGAAAGAGAAAGATGAAAGTACAGCCCAAGCTTCGGATGCTAATGTTGATATTAAGAAAGCAGAATGGGCAGCTTGTTTTGCTGAGATGAAAGCCCAACGCGCAACCCCAAAGCAAAATGCCTACACCAAGCTTTATAGAGTCAAAAGACATCAGAAAGTGTCAGGCAAGATTATAGCGTGGGCATATTTTGAAGACTTGGAAGTCTATGCTGTTAAAAGGGAGAAAGGGATTGAGTACTTCAGATATCCACATGATCTGAAGACTCTTCCTGGTTTTGAGCTCAACCGACTGGCATGCTTAGATCTGTTATATGCTAACCCAAGAAAGATGTCAGGATGGTTTGAGGCTGCATTAAAGAAAGAATACCATACCAGGTGGGTAAACTTCAGACCTCAACAACCTAAGAGGTTCGTTTATAAGTCTGAAGTTGATCCTATATCTGGAAAGCCTAAAGTTGTGTTAAAGTGGAGTCCCCCACGTACAATGTCCAAGATTCTCTTACGGGAAATGCCTTAGGACTTCACTCCACACTTCAAATGGTGGTATTATGACTGGAGGACAGGGACACGATCATAGTTTTGAACAGAGATGGGAAGATAGAGACTATCAGGGTATTTGACCCAATGTGGCTCACTAACTTGTCTGCTGAAGATGTCCATACTTTATACAAGTGGCCACTGTTCTATGACACGCAAGACATTGTACAAGCTCTTCAATTCCAACACGTTATACGACTCTATTTTGCATTTGAGATACATGGAGGATTCATAAGAGAAGAGAAGTACAAGAAGTTCCAAGAACATGTGAAGAATGTTAGACAATATGGTAAACTAGGTCCAAGGGGGAGTTTGTAGATACATGTGTTCCTAGTTTATGTGCTTAAATATAAAAGTCTTTCATGTCTTACATATGTGTAATTTGACAAAGTAATGCAATATGATATATGATTTGATGTTTATTTATCTTTGATTCATATGTATGAACTTCTTATATAGGTTTGAGGTTGTTGTATACAATTCTAAGTTAATAATGATTGAGTATTATGTTCAACCTAGTCAGGTGATTATTCATGCTAATGGACCATACTTATGGACCATACACATGAATACATCATGCTTATGGGCCAGTCGCACGACTGAACCAGGAGACTGGATCAGTCGTATGATTGAGACATAAGATTGACTCAGTCGCACGACTGAACCTTCAGTCGTGCGTATGACTCAATCGCATGATTCAGTCGCACGACTGAACCATGCTAATGGTTCAGTCGTAAGAATGAACCATGCTAATGGTTTAGTCGTACGAATGAAAACCACTAACCTATAAATACCACCTAATTCGTGGAAAAACAGAACACTTGAAGAGATATTTCAAATACACATAAACCCTAGCCGTCCAGAGCGTCCCAAACAGCCTGTCCAAGTTCATAGTTCGTTCTTGATCGATTCCTACTCGTTCTTAACGTTGAGTTCAATCTTATATCGATCGGGTTATCGTTCTCACTGATTGGATCGCCAATCAAATAGGATTCCGCACTATTTGATCCGGTTTAAACGCAGAATCAGTTAGTACTCCATACGTACACGGTCCTAACAAAATAAAAGAAAGTCCCATGGCCGCAACGTGGTGACGTGTGAGGTACGAATGTAAGGGTTGGATTTTGATTCCAACTCTACAATTCTTTCTTTCTATTAGTGTGTTTATTATAATAACTTTTAGTATTATATATATATATATATATATATATATATATATCGGGTTTTATAACTTTGGTGTGTTCTGATTAGTTTTGTAGGTATAGGCAATTGGAAGAAAGAAAAGCTTAAAGAAAATATTATTAAGAAGAATCTTGAATTTAAAAAATGTAGAAAATTTCCTATTTTGTAGGAATTATTTGTGATGATTATCATTTGACTTTCCTGGATAAAATAAAAAAACTAAAAATCCTAAAAAAAGGGATCTGGAAATCAATGCATAATTATAAATATAATAGTTGATGAGGATTAAAGGGAGATCTTCGGGGACATCTTGGAGCATCTTGAAGGAATTCCATTAAAGAATCAAGTTCATCAAATAAGAAGACCTGTAGCAAATTAGTTCTTTTTGTTGAATTCTTTTGATTGAAGACACTTAATCATTCGTATTTTTGTTTCGTAAGTTTATTTTTATTTCAGCTTTGATTGATCTAGCTGTCATGTCCGGCTAGAACAATCTTAGATTTCAACATTAAGGTTCAATTTTTATGATTTTGGTTTGAATTATGTGAAACGTCTATAAGATGTTTTTATTTTAATTGTTTGTTTGTTTGATTCTTTATCTTAAACTCGGATCTAATCCGGTATATATTAGATTGTTAATAAAATTGACCACTTTATTAATTTTTCTAATAAAGTTCTTCAAGTTTTAAAACTCTAATCAAGTTTTGATTTTTGATATAAGGAACAATTAACGGTTTGAGTTTGTCTATGAATTCATTCTCGTTATATAATCGATATTTCTATCGTTGCAATCCGCACGCTAAGATCCGAATGGCGTGGGCTTAGAGTAGCGGGTTGGCTCCAATCAACGAACTGCGATTGATTGGACATTAAATAGAGGGGATATCCGAACGGCGTGATGTCTAGTATCGATACAAATCATTAATTGAAAATTGTCATTGCACCGTAATCGTTAATGATCGTAAGCCAAATCAAATCAAGAAATTACCTTAGTGTTGGAATTAGTTTTATATTTGAATTTACTTCACCATTTAATTAACGTTTTTAGTAATCTCTTTTTCATAATTAAAAAATACAAAAAATATCAATTTTTTGTTTTTCCAGCAGAACCCTAACACGGACGCGTGGGATTTCCTTTACAGTTTTGACACGGCCGTGTCAGCTCACTGAAATTTTTCTACTTTTTGCAATTTACTTTTAATTTTAGTTTTTAATTAAAACCCCCACCTTCCTTAGTCTATAATCAATCAAAGTAACTGTGCTAAAACGTTTTTGGTATAACAATAATTGACACGTATCCCTGAGGACACGAACCCTACTTCTACTCATACTATTTTTAGTGTGTTCACGGTAGGTTCACATTTTTATTAATTATTTGCTAGATTCGACACCCAACAGCGTGTCATGCTAAAACAATGAATCTGACCATTTTCTTTTCATCCTCGCAGCCTATCAAAAGTTGTCCCACTTAATCGTGCTCAAATGAGATTCAAATTTATTATTATAACATAAACAACATTTAATTAATTATTAAACTGTA
Organism: Flaveria ramosissima; assembly: GCA_025215565.1. Taxonomy (NCBI): domain Eukaryota; kingdom Viridiplantae; phylum Streptophyta; class Magnoliopsida; order Asterales; family Asteraceae; genus Flaveria; species Flaveria ramosissima. The sequence goes on from CM046030.1 coordinate 52,379,491, forward strand.
TACGAATAAGCAATGATACATAATACTTTAGTTTGAATTCTTGTCAATCAAAATGAAAGCTTTTAATCAAGGTTCATTCAATCTATCATGTTTATACAAACAATATCATATTTCAAATGAAATCTCTCTGGTTAGGCAAAAAGTAGAAGATTTCAAATGAAATTGGGGCTTAGATAAGTGAAGACTCTTCATAATAGCCCTCAACGCCTCAAAACAATAAGGTTTAGCATGAACATCTAAAAACAGAACGTAACTCAATCAATATTTTTAGATTTCAACTGAAAATCAAGACTCAGATGAAAACATACTCATCATCACAGCTATCAACACCTAAAACTATTAGAGGTTCATAATCAATATCCAACAACAAAAAAAATTAATCCAAACCTTCAAGCTAATGTGCAACCAGTGCATAATCATAACCAAAATAAATATAAAGTTATCAAAACCCTCAACAACAAAAATTTGTAGTGTTCACAAACATCGAACAACAAAACAAATTCATTCAAACCTTCAAGCTTATGTGTAGTTGGTTCATAATCATAGCCAAAATAAAATCTAAGCAGTATTGGAATCTAGCAACAACACTGATTAATGGATTTCTCGGATAAGCCGATGCTCATCATTATCGAGTTAAACATAAAAACAATACTATTTCTCATCGTTTCTTACTCATAAAACAAATTGGGGTTACAAAGTGTCAAAAACATTAAAGAATGGAGGCTATATATTCTCATTCTCTCGGTTTCTTACTCATCGTTATCGAGTTAAACATAAAAACAATAATATTTCTCATCGTTTCTTACTTATTAAGTGACCACACAAAAAACCCTAAAAAAATGTAAACAAAACTATTGAGAACAATGGAGGCTATATATTCTCATTCTCTCGGTTTCTTTTTGGAACGGTAATACCTGAGTGAATCTTTCTTAGAAGACATGTCCACCGTCCATGCTATCTTTTGACACCCTAAAATTGACTCACTTAAGAACAAAATTAAAAAGAAAACCCATCATGATTATTAAACCATCTTTAAATTAGGTCGAAATTAAGATTTTAAAGCACAAACCATCACATGTTATATCTCTAATAAGACAACAAAATTTCCCGCCTTTTTAAAATCGTGTTCATATATATGAACCATCTAGTCGTAACAATAAACATTTGATATTTCTCTCTGAAATTCAAGAAAATGGCATGGCTTCATGAACGTGATAAACGAAAGGGGAAGACCAAAGTTCATGAAAAAGATCACCCATCTCTACCTCTGCAAACCAATGTCACCACCACCTATGCTGATGATGAATGCGTCTATCTTAAACGTAGGGGTAAGAAGATATTCATTCACACTTGTTGATGAAACCTGCTGATCGATTCTCATTGTATTCAATTTCTAAGTAAAGATAGTGATTGATCGGAGTCTCGTTCCGATTCATATGGTTCCTGTGATCGATTTGGTTATTTTGAAAGTTTCATCTGATTCATACGATTTTAGGCTTCTACTGATGATTTATTGAAAACTTCATCGATTACTTTGCTGTTCATCTGATTCGTGTAATCTAATTTGGGTATTTTGAAACCAACAATTGTGATACGTTTGAAACCCTAGTGTTTCTTGATCAGTACACAGTAAATTATCTGCAAGATTAACAGTACACTGCAACACTTTGATGTGAATTCATGAATCATACAAATATGAATCGTATTGTCGTTAACAATGTGTGTGCATTTCATTTCAAGTGTGAGATGTTTTATTTGCATGTCGTTAACAATGTGTGTGCATTTCAAATGTTGACACGTGTTTTAGCCTGTAACTGGATATGACATTTTTTTCTCCAGTTTTTGATATACAAACACTGTTCTCTATGCAGGTGACCTGACCAGAAGTCTACATAGGGTTCGTACTAAAGATGTGCGTGATACTAAAACTTAACCAGATTTTCTTTCTTGATGTCATAGGCATACCGATCATATTTATTCTGTTTTTTTTTTCTGTTCACAGATTCCCTGTATTCTTGGGGTCAAAGATGAGAGGCTAAAGCAGATTCATGATGCCTCAAGGGCTACTATCGCGATAGTAGCTGATCCAGCAACCAGGCGACATCATCAAGCGTATCTGGAATTGTTGGGTAGGGATAATCAAGTTAAAATTGCTGAAAAGCTCATCGTAAAAGAAATCAGAAAGGTCACCAATCCTTCTTATGTATTCTTAGTATTCCAAAGAGTTAAACATTTGACTTTCATGTTCAAACTACTACATCAACATTTGAAGCTGTTTTGGGCTTTGTACAATTACTGATACCCATATGTTACTTTTTTTATTCTAAAACAACTTTTGAAGATCCAAATCTGTTATAACCTTTAAATTTTTTTATGTTTTGGTAACATTAAGAAGTTCTAATTTAATGTTCGTTTCATGGCTCAAGTCTTAGTGGTGTGCTTCATTTTCTGCAGAGGTATAAAGTGCCGCTTGTCCCAAGAGTTTTAATGCCAATAAGAATTTGCTATCATGAAATATCCATTCCATGTTCCGAGGTACCAAAATTTAACCTATTTAGAAATAAAACCATAATTGTTATGCTGGTCTTGTAAAGTCTTGGATATTTTTGTCTGTGCATATATATAGCTTCACCTGCTGTTGGGCATCAATGGTAACGTTCTCTTGCATACGGAAGTGCTATGTGGTGCTTGGATAGAGGTTTGTTATTACTACTTATCTTATAATCTTGATTAGGGTGGCAAAATGGGCGAGTTGGGTAACAAGTAAAAACATGATTGGGTTGAACGGGCTGGTTTTAGTGCGTGATGAAACAGATCAGGTCAGTTCATCTACCAGAAATGCTCAGCCAGTCTTTTCCATTTTTTGTATATGGTTAACAACATAAACTATGTTCTAATATTAATCTAATTTTATCAAAATGAAACGATTTAGGAAGCTAAAAGAATAAAAAAGTACACTTTGGGAATGCTTTTAGCTACAATACTTTTGACCCATTCGATACATTTTCTTTTAGCTATAATACTTTTGTCCAGTTAGAGTAGTTTTTATACTAAAATTGTGAATATGCAGGTGGATGGGGATGAGAATCCTTCTTTAGGGAAACCATGGATGAGAGGAGTCACCATATATGGCAGTGACGAGCAGATTACGAATGCATTGAGTCTAATTAGGAACCTTGTCCCTGTGGTGAGTTAAAGTTTCATTTATGTCAGTAAACATTTATTAAATTTATAGATTATGCATTAATTGTTTCAAGGATGAATCAGGAAGCGGTTGAACGAGAAAATACAACTCTGAAGTTGTTTGAGGTTCTGAATTCTGATGCTGTGGATGTGGAATCTAATGATACCGAAATCACAAGTTTACGATTTAAACAAATATAAAATGATCGATGAACATACTCTAAATTTGGTTTGCCCGTAATGACTGATGGTATTACTTCACCAAATATAAAAGACTAATGTTTGTTTAATGAACATCAAACACAATTATACAACATGTTAGATGACCATACTAGCAGTGGTATATTTTGAAATTTTTCGTGCTTGGAACCTTTTTGCTGAGTCAAATTGTCAGCTTTTTTACAAGGCTTATGTATTTTGTTTAAAATGAAAACTTACAACATACAAACATATACACATGTGCAGATATCTAAACTTTATGTATACATGTGAGTTTATATTGGTTATATATACATATATGTCAATGAGGTTTTGTGTGCCTCTTTACTAAAGATATAATATTGGACCTCGAAATTTTTGTGCAATTTTTAAGGCCCGGTTCTGTTTTATTTTATTATCACTATTATTACTATTATTATTTCTTTTTGAAAACGGCTAAATAACATGGAAATAGAAATTTTTTTGTAGTAAAATATCTCTAAGAATTGACAAATGAAGTATATAAAGGTTGATTTATAGAAATACAACCATCTAAAACATGTTTGAACAAGCTAAAGAATGATACTAATGTGTAGTTTGGAAATAACATATGCAAACTGAGGAGATGAAAACCCCTTTGGTTAGGATGCTTGTGAGCAGTGAGTGGTAGCAATTAGCATTATAGCGAATCATGAGAGACAAGCAAAAACCGCATCCGAATAAAATGCATATCCATCTTAAGATGTTTGGTGGCCTCATGAAAAATGAGATTAACTGTCAAATACATAGCACCAATGTTGTCACACCAAAGAGTAGGTGCATAAATTTGAGATAATCGTTACTCATGCATTAGTTAATAATCCACTAGATCTCAGCAGTAGCATAAAAAAGAGCTTTGATACTCAACCTCACTACTACACTACGCAAAAACATATTGCTTCATGAAACCTCAACCGATAAGGCTCAAGCCAAGAAAAACACCATATTATGTATTGGATTGGCAATCATCCGGCACCCATCCCAACTGACATTGGCATATGCATGAATGGCAGGACTAGTAGAACTATGAATAGTCGATCGTGAGTATTAAGGTACCAACAAATACACTTGACCCCTGATCTAGTGGTTATAAGAAGAAATTAGGAAAACTTACTGCATAAGCAGTCTCCAAACGAGTAATGACTAAACGTGGTAAACAGGTGAACTCACTGATGGTAAATCATCCACATCCGCATCCACTTCACTAATCATTCATCATCATATCCATTTTATTCATCCATATTTACCAACAAGAACTATTGCATGCCTAATGTCATGGGTGCTTAACATCTTGATACTGCATAGACATTAATGTAAACAAGATGAGCTGTTGCTACTCATCGTCTTTCCTTATCTCTATAACGATATCATGTTTGTGTTGATTAAATCTGCTACTTGTTTTTTGATCATTTTGATGATTAGAAGCTGCAAAGATATTATAATTTACATATAACACATAACAAAACTGAAAATTTGGAGATCTACTTTGATCTTGAGTAACATGGGTGGATCAGGTAATGTAACTGGTCAAAACAGTTCTGATCAAAATAGACTCGTGTAAAGAATGAGTCATGATTGTGAGGTGTAACCTAACGTTCAATATTGTTTCCATCCCATAACTCGATTCAAACCCTTGACATTATCATGCATATGGTGCCGTTTGTTTAAGCAGTTATCTTTCTTCCTAGTGTTGATAGATATGATGAAGATAACAAGTCGAATATGAAACCTTCAAGTGCCAAAACATGTATATATGTTGCAATCGTACCGCAGCATTTTTTATGGTAAATAACTGAAAGGAATCAGCTCTCAAATTCATAACATAACCAGTTCATGTTTATTTGATCGATTTATTTAACGGGTTCCCATTAATCACTGAATGAAAAATTATTCGAGTTGCCATCACGACCCAAATGATGTAAAAAAATGTGCCGAATGTCGCTCTAAGAGGAAATATTTCTGAGTTGTAAAATACAGGGGCTTAAGAATTAGCATCTACACAAGTGAAAGCTCCCCAGCCGGGGTTGATCTCTTCACAAGCTTAGCCCATGATTCATTTGTCTCCGTGATAACTTTAAGAGCATAATCCTGTTATTCATGCCATAGTAAATTCAGCATTAAAATAAAGTATTTCAAGATTATTAACTTCATTAAAAATAAATATATAGAAATTTTGTTCAAATTTTATGTGACCCGAGTTGTGAATTGTGTACCTTATTAGCTGCTTTGTTTCCAAGACCAAAATTGTTCGCCGGTTTGCCATCAGGGATCTTGTAGTCCCGGAACCAGTCTCTGATTGCAGTAAGAGTACCCTAAAGAACATTGATTTATAAGTCTCAATGTAATAAACAAGCGATTCAAGTTATACTTTATCTCTGATGGCCCAATGAATAAAATAAAGAAAAATAACTAAAATGAAATAGGTACTAAATCGCTATGCAATAGACTAAATTATTTTTAACAATATAATCTTTTAAATACAACATAAAACACAAATTTTCAATTAACGTTTCATAAAGATGGATAATGCATGTAGAGTTCGTGTTGTCCAAACCTGTTTTTACTAGTTACTAAGCCGGCCCGACCCACCCACCCATATTGCCCACCTTTGTATGTAATATGTATGCCTATGATTAATCGAAGAACATACCGGGAAATGCTTCTCAACATCATCAACATCATTAACAAGTGAAGCTCTTGGATCGTCCAATGAAATTGCAATAATTTTCCAATCAAGTTCACCCTCATCAATCATAGCCAGACAACCTAACGGTTTGACCTTCATAAGTTGACCCACATTCCCACGACTTTCACCAATTTCAACTACATCAACTGCAAATATCAAATGAAAAATCAAGTAAACAAAGCTGGAATGCTCACTATAACTTTGTTTTTTATTTAGTTTCAGTGTATGAAAGGAAAGTGGAACCGGCCATATCAGTGATGCAATCATTTATCGACATATGGAAACAGAAACAGCATAATTAGATTAAACTTTACCAGGATCATTGTCTCCAAATGCTCCTTCAACCTCAGGGTTGGCAAATGACGGATCTTCCCATGTTTGTGGAAGTAATCCATAGTTCCAGTTAATGTTATACCTAGAAAACAAAAGAAAATGAACAAGCTTCAAATGTTGCGAGTTTATAACTTTTGGGCCAATGTTCAATAAGCAGCTTTACTGGTTTCAGGCCTTTTGGAAATCTAACATTTTTATTTGTGGGTCACATATATAGGGTGAGGTGAAACTAAGATGTGGCTTTGGGTCTCATTTACTTGATTTTAATATATAGCATGGCAAATACTAAATTTTTTGACAAACAATCATATGCGTAAGGGCACCTCTAATAAGGACAAATGAGAGTCATCTTGTTTACTGCAATCATGTTGTAACGATGACACTGGACGTGTATTGGCACAAAAACTTAATGTCAAATTTGATATGGGCATAACCCCTTAAGGACCAACTGCCAAGCGTAAGTTGCACTTTACCTAGTTCCACTAGTTAGGTTATCGTTGGGGCCCATGAGTTTTCCCTAATGGGCTCTCACTGTCAACAAAAGATAGTTACACGACACTACATTAAGGGAAATGTTGCAACAAAATTAATGGGCTTACGGGTAGTATCTAAGTTTCCCTTTCTTTGTATCCTGCTTAATGGGAGTGAAGACCTCATCAGTAGCAACCTCCATTTTCGCACTCGATTCTTTAGGAATTTCAACAATAAAATTGAAAGCTCCATCACCCACGTGCAATGGTATATCATGCCAAGGTGAAACCTGAAACAACCAAGTCACATTTTCAATCCCTACAACATAACCACCATTAACATAGCATCCCACAATCAAGCATCACAGAACACATTTTCTGTTGATCATACAAACGACGAATAACATTACGTTTCAAGTGGAGTTAATTATCCTAATTTAGTAATCTAGATCATCTCAAGAACTTAACCTCAAATTCAAAGTCACAAATTAGCCCAATCAACCACAAAGTTCACACTATCCTATTTCAAATCCAATTAGTATGTAACTACCACAATCATTCATTTCAGACATAGAATAGAATCACATATCAAATACTAAAATCAAAACCCTCGAAACATTAATGGGAAAAAAACACAAGAAAAGATCAAATTCAACATGAAAAGAGACCTTTTTGCCCGAATTGTCGACGAAGAAGACTCTGTAATCTAGGGTTTCAGGTTGACCTTCCTCCTTGATCTGAACATCAGGTAGGTAAAGAGCCGAACAGGCAAAAGCCCTCTTTTTGGAAGCAAATTTGGTGGTGGTGTTGAAGCAGAGGCTGACAGAGTGAGGTTTGAAGAAGGGGGATGCAGAGGCTTTGAAGAGTGAAGAAGATGATGAAGCGCCAATGGCGGTTGTTGACACCATGACTCTAGCGACCGACATTGTTGAATGAAGATGGTGGGTAGAGAAATGGGTTTCGATTTGCAACCACAGAGTAGAGAAGTGAAGAACCAGTGGATTGTGTCGACTGTCGAGTGTTAAGTAGGTAGAAGGAAAGGCAGTGAGTGGATCACAAGTGGTATATTCTTTCTTTTTTATGTTTTTCTATTTTTGGTAGCATAAAATCTATGGAATACAATTTTTCCTTTTTTTTAAGTAATATTTTGTTGAAACTCATTTTTTTAAAGTAATATTAAGTAATATGTGTTTACAGTCGGATACGGATACGGATTCGGATATCCGAAATTCATTTTTTTATTTTTTTTATGTTTTTAGTTTTTAGTTTTTTATAATAATTAGACATATAATATTATAAAAATAATATAAAAAACAACTCATATCATAAAAATCACAATATACATTAAAAAATCTCAATCTAAAGTAAAATTATATCTAAAATTTAAAAAAAAATTAGTTTTCGGATAATCGGATAAGTTTTGAAAATCACTATCCGAATCCGAATTTTCGGATATCCGAATATTCGGATATTTCGGATTCGAATTTTTGTATTTTTGGATTGGATTCTCGGATTCGGATATTTTTGAACACCACTAACTGCTAGCTAGAAACTAACCGAGGAAACAACAACATAAAAGAGATGCAGAAAAAACATAAAAGCTAATTTTTAAGGAGCACTGATTTCCTTGATCTAACTGAGTTCATCACCTATTCTTGATATATAGAAATTCTAGAATCTTGATTTACTCTATCATGTTAGCTATAGAAAGCTGTTGATTCTTGAACACCAGTTAATTCCTTGCTTTTTAAATTGCCCAACATGATAAAGCATAATAGATGCTTCTCGTTTCTCAACAAGCCTTAATGACATGCGAATATTGAGAATGTCTTTTAAGGGAAAGCGTAGATTGTAAAAATCTTACACTAGGCAAATACACGTTGCCAGATTAAGGACGCAACATAGCATATGGTGAAGATGTGGTTCGCCGTTTCTTCTAATTCTCTACATAGGATACAGTTGAAGTAACCTGGATGTTTCTTTTTTGAACCACTAAATCAATCAAATTAACACAAAATCAACAAAAAAACATATATATCAACATAGACAGTCATATATGCATATATATCAATTAAAAAGCAACAATAGTAAATATATAGTAGGATGTTTACTTACATTGTTATTTACTAGTATTTCAAGCATTTCATCAACTACTTCTTTAATGAACTTTAGCACATAGTATCCACATTCAGTACTTTCTAGCTGACTTGCACACTATAAAATATCATATTATAATAATCAGCTTACTAATGAAGTTAATTGAAGGTGCAATTTTCGAATAAGAATTAAGTGCTCACCGTAGAATTGACCCAATTGAGTTTAGTTAGCCTCTTGCTGAATTCACTTTGTGCAGCATATAAGCTCATTACCCTACAACAAAGTTGATTAATTAAGAAATATAAAAGAATATAACATAAAGTTTTAATGATTTGTATTACTTTTGCATCAATGGTTTGTTTCAACAACGAATTGATAGTGCTAACCCTTAGAGAATCAAGATAATAGCAAGTGAATGTATTCATGTCTAGCACAGCCAACACCCAATGTTTCTTACAAAAACCAATTACCAAATTAGGTCAAACAACTTATTTACTATGGTGGTGGAATTTGATAATCAATTAAATCAAACCCAGGATTGTAGGGGAATAGAATGATGTCATTGTGCCCTCTTGTAGACAACCAATTTGCAATGCTTCTACTTGAAGTATTAATATTTTTGGATTTCGCTTTAGGTTCAATTGGCGAGATCGTAGAGGTGCTCCTAAAACAAATTCCACGATCTTTTTTTCTCACATTCTGGAATTGCTCAAACAAGTACCTATATAATAACAAAGAAAGATAAATTGATTAAAAATAACTTGTGTTTTACAAATATTAAAACTAAATTAAAAACTTAACATCATATAAGTAGTAATGACAGCCCCGCTGTAGATACATGTTGTTCCTAGTTTATGAGCTTAAATGTAAAAGTCTTTCATGTCTTACACATAATGGTTCAATGAAATATGAAATATGATTTGATGTTTATTTATCTTTGATTCATATGTATGAACTTCTTATATAGGTTTGAGGTTGTTGTACACAATTCTAAGTCTATAATGATTGAGTATTATGTACAACCTAGTCGGGTGATTATTCATGCTAATGGACCATACTTATAGACCATACGCATGAATACATCATGCTTATGGACCAGTCGCACGACTGAACCAGAAGACTGGATCAGTCGTATGATTGAGACATAAGATTGACTCAGTCGCACGACTGAACCTTCAGTCGTGCGTATGACTCAATCGCATGATTCAGTCGCACGACTAAACCATGCGAATGGTTCAATCGTACGAATGAAAAACCCTAACCTATAAATACCACCTAATTCGTGAAAAAACAGAACACTTGAAGAGATATTGCGAATACACATAAACCCTAGCCGTCCAGAACGTCCAAAACAGCTTGTCCAAGTTCATAGTTCGTTCCTGATCGATTCATACTCGTTCTTAACGTTTAGTTCAATCTTATATCGATCGGGTTATCGTTCTCACTGATTGGATCGCCAATCAAATAGGATTCCGCATTATTTGATCCGGTATAAACACAGAATCAGTTAGTACTCCGTCCGTACACGGTCCCTAACAATTGGTATCAGAGCCGGTTACTGCTAGAATGATCTAACAATCATTCTAGCAACCCGAGCTCTTGATTTCTGGATCTATTTCATGTTCTTTGACGTTAAACCCACTTCGTGTTCTTCGTGTTTTGCTCAGATCTTGTTACGTGTGTTGTTTCTTGGTTAAAATCAAACTCGGAATCACGTTCTTATCACCCTTGCGAATCTTATGATGTCTATTTTGTTTCGGTTCATGTAAAATTCATCATATTAGGGTTTTTGGCAGCCATGGCGGCTGCAGATCTAAAAATCTGCGTGCAGATCCGCTCGTACGACTGGACCATGCGACTCGACAAGTCTTATGTCCAGTCGTACAACTGGACCAGTCTTATGTTTAGTCATGCGACTAGACCAGTCTTATGTCCAGTCGTACGACTGGACCAGTCTTATGTCTAGTCTTATGTTCAGTCATGCTACTGGACCAGTCTTATGTCCAGTCATGCTACTGGACCAATCTTATGTCCAGTCATGCTACTAGACCAGTCATACGAATATATCATTCGTATCATCCATTCACACGAATGTGATCTTTGTCCTCCATGTCATACGAATGAACGGTGTTCCAGACCCAAAAAAATATTCTGGAACTGCCTCTTGCACAGACTTGAGGATGAGCAAAACACATTCACCCTGAGGTTCTTTTGTCAAATAAGTTTGATGGATACCCCATTATTCGTTGGACTTCCAAAATAGATTAATGTAGTTAGAACACAAAAGAGAGAAGAGAAGATGTCAGCATTCGGTGCTGATTTTGTGGGGTAGTTAGGAGCATCTGACTATTTATGGGCCAATCAAGTTATATTTATCCGCACAGAGAGGATTCTTATTCTTAGGGGGAATCCATGTATAGAGAAATTGAAGACGCAATCAGAAAGTGATGATGTGAGCTGGTTTCTGATGATGAATCTGCGTGCATGCTGATTTGTTTGAGATTGTCAGCTGTGGATTGGAACCTTCTACTTTTTGCCCAATACACCGTATGAAGACGCCAGGAGAGCACAATGTTTATATATTGGGATATGCTGAATTTGAGGGGGAATTTCTGTAGGTGTTAATGTTAATCACATTAGCCTGTGTGAAGATTGGAGCAATGGAAAACTGTACATGTCATTATTTGGAAAAATCAGTCAAATAGGGAATCTTGCTGCTATGATGGTGTTCTGCAAAGTAAACGAAAGCTATTGTGTCTAAATTCATTTTCAGGGATACTGTAGCAACCTGACGGACCAACAACGTTGGCTAATATGGTTTTTCGTTTGATTCTATTGGAAACCAGAGCAAAGATTGACTAAAGATTGTAAGAGGTGTTATCTACTATTCACAAGCAACATCCAAGGGGGAATTTGTTAGAGCATATATTGTCATATATAGCGTGCCCGTCGCTTGACGAATAGTCTAGGCTTAATTTAATACACCTGACATGTTGTAAACACATGAAACTGAGTCATTCGCAGGAGCATATGCGAATGAGACTCAGTCGTACGACTGAGCCATGCTAATGGACCAGTCGTGCGACTGAAAGATGCTATTGGGCCATTCGTAAGACTGAACCATAAGTATGGTCCAGTCGTACAATTGAACCATACGCATGGTCCAATCGTACGAATGGGCCCAGTAGCATCTGATATGGGCTGAGGCCTATAAATACCAGTTTCATTGTGTAGAGAGATAAGGTTTTGAGAGTGTGCCCGGGGCCTAGGTGTTGCCGGATGAGAGGGGAGATCATGCTCGATCTCCCCTTGCCAAAAAATGTGATTCTTCTGTTTAACGAGCTTGTAATCATTAGGTTTTATCAATGAAACCATTCTATTATTGTTCGTTCTCTTGTTTGTCTTTTGGTTTTTTCCTTCCGTCAAGAACACGCTCGGATGTCAACCGATCTAGCGACTTCACACCCGCTAAGCTAATCCAATATAAAAACTACTTCAAAATTATCCCAAGTTAAATAATTGAAACTTTCATACCCAAATAGTTTGTCTTCACACTATACTCTTACAGAATCAACTTTCGCCTGGTGCTGAAGACCAGTCCTCTCAGTTAAAGACTTTAAAGAGGAGGAAAAGAATGGTCATGAAAAATATTTCTAAGAAGAAGAATTCAAAGGCATCCACCTCCATACCTCAGGATGAGTCAGAGCATCCTGAGGAAGTGCAAAAAGCGGCTGCTCAACCAATTCCAACTCAAGCATAGCCTCTTGTAGCTGAAAGACCCATCCTATCATGGACTTTTGCTGCAAATCCAGACAGATGGTATGTCATCAGAGATCAACGAGGTCAAGATGTTTCTTTCTAGCAAGACATGCTTGATCTTTCTTTTCATGATCTTTATGACATAAGAAGGTATTATGAGATTCTGAGGGATCCTGACCAATTCATGAAGAAAGGAATGATCTTGATCCTAATGAGGACTGTCAATATTAGAATAACCTTATCTGTTTTGGTAGCATCAGCCTAGGGGGAGTTTTTAAGGTTATATTAGAAAGACTATGCAACCAAAGCAACCAAAGAGCTTCCAGCATGCATGCACTGATGAACAAGGTAGAAGTTACTTCGAAAGTTTTATGTCACACCCCGACCGACAGCGGAATCATCGGGGCGGACGAATGTAAATCGATTGCTCATAGTTCATGGTAGTAAATACGTTGAAATATTATTAAATTCTATTTTCGAATATTTTATTACAATACAATAAATATTCAAACGACATTATAAAGTCTTTTATTAATCTAGGTCCAAGTCCTATATTAGCATGAAGAAGTCCCTCTAAACTGCATCCTGAGACATGTTAAAATACGATCAACATATGATGTTGGTGAGTTCCCATGAATTTGTACATACATATTTAAACAACTTTTAAGAGGCAATTCAAGTCATAGGTTAATAAATAATGCAAGAATATATAGATAGCATAATGATACAATCAAACCTTGACAAAAGTATGGCCACGATAACATATACGATTAGCTAAGTGTACTTGGTTCCATGATGAACAAGAATACGTCATCAGGAGCCGGCAATAACAATGAATTTAGCACCAAATAGCCTTGTCAAGCCCATAGATCTATGACGTCACTAGGCTAGCAATAGTTAATGATTGCTTTTACAAGATGACTATCATATAATGCTCACCATTATCTCAAATAACAATAACAAAATTTATAAGATGAATTGCATGTGCATTACAAGTATTTGGATATTTTACAAGTGTGCATTTATACGGTTAACATGCTTCACCCGAAAGATGTGAAATAAAAATAAAAACGAGGTATGGAAAACTCACATGGTAATTGTAAACGATTTGAAAATGATAGAATGCTAGACTTGACACCAAATATTTCTCACGATTCAACCTAAGGTTTGGTGTCTTAGAATTAGAATAATGATATGATTAAATATGAATTAGGGTTTCAATTGGAATTTAGGGTTTTGATAATAATATAACCAATTATATTTTGATTCCATAAAGATTAAATAATTAAGAAATAAAAATGATAATGAATCATTAGTGAAATTAAACAATAAATATCACTTATATATTTATTTTATAATAGTTGATTAAATATTGGTTAAGTATTAAAGTATCAAAAGAAATAATTAATTTAATAATTAATTATGAAATAACTTGGTCAATATAATTAATTGAATAATTAATTATTTAAATAAGTTATTAAATAAATTATTTGATTTAAAAATTATTTTATAAAGTAATAAAAAGATAAACCTTTAAATAACTTTTGTCATAGTTTTTCTAATATTAACCTCTTTGTTCTTAAATAAAATAGAAGATTATATTGTTAAAATTTTTAGAAATTAAATTGATAGTTTCTGGAATAAATTTAATTAACAAAATATTTTTTATTTTAATTTAATAGAATAATAATAATTGTTGTGATTTAATTTATACAAATAAAAGGTTTAAAAAATGGTGTTAAGGGTTCCCTAGGTCGAACCTGGGATCTCCTATGAGTGTGGGCATGGTGTTAACCAGTGGTCTAGAGGTCCAAATCTGTTTAACATTGGTTTGCATATTTTAAATCTATTTTCAAGAAAAATCCCCAATTGCAAAGAACCCTAGCTTCGATTTGTATCAAATTGAGCATCTAGACGATGTTGTTAACGAAATCAAATTTAGGGCTTTTGTTTCCCACTTGAAATCGAGTATGTGATGTGTAGAATTACCTTTATTGAATCGAAATGAAGGATGAATGGATGGGTAAAAAGTCGCGACTGCTGTGAGTATGGTTCGAGATGCAAACGACGATGATAATCAAATTCATTTCGTGTGAAGTTTCTAAGGGTGATGATGATTCAAAGCCCTAAATCAATTATGACTGAAAGTGTCCAGAAGGTGATGCTCAACCAAGTTGCAGATTGCGATGAAGATAGTGATTGAATTCGATGTGAATGTGGGCTTTGTGTGAAATAGATGAATCAGAGAGGTTGAACGAATCGGTTGTAACATATTCCCTCTGTTAAATAGGTACAATTTGATCGGTTTCACAATGAACGAGTTATGAGTTTGATTCGGGTGTTTCGAGTATAATTTGATTGTAATTACATGGTATTAATAGCAATGATTGTTAAGTTTGAATTCGTAATTCACACATGAGCGTTTTTGGTCAGTTAATTCATTTGATTGTGTTAGTGACCGAGGTGAAACAGATTCAGATTTGAATGTGATGTTTCGGTTTCGATTGGAGGCTTAAACAAGTACATTAAACGAATCGAAACGGGTACTAAGTTCGAATAACACAACCGAGGGTGTTAGGGCGGTTTAATTGCATTTTAATCGGGTGTTATGGTTGTGGAGGGGTCGCCGGAGAACTGCCGGAGATCGGCCAGAGAAAACCAGGGATGGGTCGATGGGTGTTTGAGTGATTTTAGAGGAAATTTACAGCTTTAGTCCCTGATCTTTCTAGTTGTTAACATTTTATGTAAAACCATTTTAATTTAAGTTTTAAATTTTGCAATTTAAACTCTTAACTTTGTAAAACCATATTTAATTAATAAATCAAATTTATTGTATAAAGTCTTTAGATATATTTTAAATCTTTATAAAAGTTTTACAATTTAGTTATTTATTATAACCTTATATTAAGCTCATAATTAAGAATAAACTCCATAAATGTTTGTAAAACTTTAGAATTGAATTGTTTGAAATTAAATGGTTTAAGTTTCATAATTCTTTATGAAAACCTGATATGATTATAAAAAAAATTCACCTCATAAATTATAAAATTTAAATAAAGTAAATGGTGTAATTATTATGTTTGAAACATTAAGATAAATTAAATAACTAGATAATGAATTTGATTTTCAACTTGACTCGAGGGAATTCGGGTTTAGATTTTCCAAAATGGGCAATTGTTACATTTTACACTTTTCATAGAAAATATTTTAAGCGTAAAATCTTCCGAGCTAAAAACCAAATCTTTCAAAGCCAAAGACGAAGTCTTCCGAAGATTCAAAGACAAAGTATTCCGAAGCCAATGAAGTAAAGACTAATTTTTTCCGAAGACAAAGAAAATATGCTTTCTCTGATCAACTTTTGCATAAAGCTGACCCATTTTCTACTGCAACTCTAAAGACTCACCAACTTGTATAAGTTGGTGAAAAGGTCCATGCTTTTGCAACTGTAAATTAGGGTTTAGAGTCTATAACTTTCTACTTTGTACCTTTATCCTTTTTGTAGTATATTAGGATGTGAGCTATGACATGTCATAGTCATAAGTCAAAAGGCAATCTGCCTTTTGACTGTTCATTGATCTTGTTGTATAGATTAGTGTTTCCAGCTGGCTTTCAAAGTATAGCCGGCTGTAGGATGCAGTATAAAGTATATCAGGTTCTTGTATTTTATCTAAAGCTTTGTAACACTTGTAACAGAACTTGAGAGCAATATACATCATTCTTGAAAACCATACTTATCATGTTCTTGTTCTTTTGTTCTGTCTCATTACATGCTTGTGTTCTGTAAGGATTCCTATAAGTCTGATGAAGCCAAAACATCCAAAGTCTCTTTGCAAGCATGCACTAAAGAACTGAAGTAGAAATGCTTCGAAAGTTTTACACCATGCACTAGAAATATTCTAAGTGTAAAATCTTCCGAAGCCTAGACCAATATCTTCCGAAGCCAAAAGTGAAGTCTTTCGAAGCTTCAAAGATCCGAAGCCAAAGAGTGAAGAAAAATTTCTTCCGAAGACTTTTAGAGATATGCCTTTATCTGATGTACTTTACCATAAAGCTGGACCACCTTTCCGCTGCAACTCTGTAAAGTCACCAACTTACATGAGTTGGTGAAAGGTCCATGCTTTTGGTAACTGTACATTAAGGTCTTAAGTCCACGCTTTCTACTTTACGTACTTTTATCTTTTTTGTAATATATTAGGATGTGAGCTATGGCATGTCATAGTCACAAGTCAAAAGGCAGATATGCCTTTTGACTCTACAATTGATTTTGTAGTTGTCTAGTCAATTGTATCCAGCTAGCTTTCAAAGTATGGCCGGCTGTAGGATGTAGTATAAGTATTTCATGTTCTTGTATCTTTCCTTTATGCTTTGTAATACTTTTAATAGAACTTGAGAAAGCAATATACTGCATCCTTGAAAACCAATCACTTGTGTTCTCTTGTTCTGTCTCTTACTTATTACTTGTGTTCTTAGTATCATACTTGTGGTTAATCCAGTTTACTGTTTGATTAAGTTTGGTTAATCTCGTCTTTGTGTTGTTCTGTTGTAAGTGACCACCCTTCACCAGTCCTGCAATTGGTATCAGAGCTTTTTAGGCTCTTGATATAAGATCTCACCATCTTAAGATCCCTCACACACACAAATTCTAAACTTTTCAAATGGCAGCCATTTCCAAGACTAATATGGAAACTGAAACCATGAACAAGTCCCCACTGATCACTCTTGATGATTTTGATACCTGGTGCCTGAGAATGGAAGGTTTCATCAGGTCTTTAGACTCAAGAATGTGGGAGTCTGTTGAAAATGGACCTTTCATACCCAGCACTCCTTCTGCTACTAGTGCTGGTATGATCCCCAAAGATGTGGCTAACTACTCTAATGAAGATAGGAAGAGAGTAGAGATTGACAGAAAAGCCATGACAGCCCTTCAAACTGCCCTTCCAAACTCTGTGTACAGAGGTTTCAAGAAGTGCAAAATGGCTAAACAGCTGTGGGATGCACTAAAACTGGTGTATGAAGGCTCCTCTGAAGCCAAGGAGAACAAGAAGGATCTTCTGAAGCAGCAGTTTGAAAACTTCACCTTCAAAACAGGTGAAACCATGACTCAGCAATACTTTAGGTATGTTGAGATAGTGGATACCCTTATGGATGGAGGAGTTCCTCTTGAGAATAGAAACATTGTAAGGAAGTTCATGTCCTCACTTCCTAGGCAATGGACACACTACTGTGTGGTGATCAAGAGGACTGAAATCTCAAAACTCTTACTCTGATAGAGTTATATGGGATTCTCAGTGGCTACCAGATGGAGATGAACATGCAAGGTTCATCTGGTAACTCCAACAATCAATTGGGTTCAGCCCTGCACGTGGTTGAAAGGGATAGCATAGAACCTTAACATCATCTCATATGCTACCCTGACAACTCACCAAAGGGTCTTTCATCACCTTCCCAGAGACACCCAGGGAGAACTGCACTCAAGGAAACCTATTCCAAGAGACAAGCTCTTCTCAAGCTTTTGTGTCTTCTGATGAAAGCTGTGGCAACTCTCTTTTCACTCTTGAAGATCTGGACTGTATTCATCCAGATGATCTGGAATACATGGAAATAGTCCAGCAGATGGCTGTTCTCACTTACAGAGCCAAGAAGTTCTACAAGAGAACTGGAAGGAAGTTTCCAAGCAATACAACCAGTTGAAAGTTTGGCCTGGACAAAGGCAAAGTCAAGTGTTACAACTGTAACTTGATGGGCCATTTTGCCAGAGAGTGTAAGGCACCTAGAACAAATGGTGGCCAAGCACAAACTAGACCAAACTACACTGAGAAAGCCCCCCAGAATGAGAAGCCAAAGCAGCAAGCTGCAGTTGCTATTGAAGAAGGAAGCTTTGACTGGAGCTTTTAGGTGGAAGATGCTTCTCCAAACCAAGCACTAATGGCAGATCATGATGAAGCCAAGGTATTGGAACATCTCTGTACTCCTGAATGCATTGCTAAAGTTAATAGATACAGGTCCTATAACTTGGAGATGAGATCTGATCTCGAGTCCTTAAACATTTTAAAATCTAATTTTAGAAAGTCTGAAAATGATTATAAACTAAAGATAGAGGACTTAGAGAAAACCATTTCAGTTCTAAAACATGAGCATACAGATTTTAGGACTCAAATCAAAGATCTCATAACCAAGCTGACTGAGTGCCAGGCTGAGCTTGTGATCAGCAAAGCCAGGGCAGAAAAGAGTGTTCTTGAAGAAGAGACCTTCAAGAACATGATATCCTCATCCCTGCACAACAAGGTGTGTTATCAAAATAGGCAGGGACTGGGATCCAATGAGATAGCTCATCCACACACAACCTTGTCTTTAAGATCTCCTAGGTGTGAAACTTATGAAGATGAGCTTCCTCTCATATATCCTATGAGTGAAGAGGATGAAGAAGAGATAGTGAAGAATTCCTCTGAGAAGAGTGAAGAGGAGGATTCTAAGAAGGGCCACTATCCTTCTGAGGAGAAGAAGATTACTGTGATGACCAAGTCAATGAGAAAGAACTTGATCAGGAAGAGCAAAAGAAAAGCAAGAAAGGCTCAAGAGATCAAGGCTACTTTTGACTCTAAGCAGAAACAAGTTTTTAACTCTGCAGGGTTTGAAGTAGTAAAGACTGAAGACATCAACCAAAACTCTTCAGGTAAGAGTTCTTGTTCTTGTTCAAATAATCTTAGTACCAAGAAGAAGACTGATCTGCTGTGTACCACTGCTACACAGCCTGGACCATCAAACTCCAAGAACAGTTCCCAGCCAAAAGGACTGTCTCAGCATCTGCAAAGATGAAGGTGGAGAAGGGATGTGACCAAAGACAGTCTTGTTCTCAGAAGAAGACTCTTGTGAAGAAGAAAATGGTGTGTGTCATGTGTGAAAGTACCTCTCACATTGCTAAGGATTGTCCATACAATCCTAAAAGTACTGTCCATATGACCAAGACAAAGACTTCAAAGAGTTCCAAGAAGATTCAAGCTTCGGAAGGAAAATCTGTTTCCTTCGGAAGCTCAAAATCTAAGAAGAAGGCAAATGGAAAATTACATTCGGAAGAGAAGTTGGTCTCGGAAGAAAGGAATTCTTCTGAAGCACTGAAGTCTGCTGCAGTGACTGCAGAAACTTCCGAAGGTTCAGTCATCAAAAGTTCCAAAGTCCCAAAAGCTTCCGAAGTTTTGAAGGTCAAGTCCAAGACTCCAAAGGTGGTGTGGAAGTCTAAGAAAGATCAAGTGACTGAAAATTCTCCATCAACAACAGCTCAAGATCCTCCTAGCACAACCATAGGATCTATTACTGTTGCATTACCTTCTATTATACTTAGTGAGCCCAAGACGAATAAGGCTTGGGTTTTCAAATGTAACTAATCATTTTCTTTGTGCAGGAACAGCTCAAGACAAACAAGAATGTCTGGATCATTGATAGTGGCTGTTCCAGGCACATGACAGGCAATAGGTCATTACTCCATAACTTTGAAAGGATTGATGGAGGACCAGTTGCTTTTGGAGGAGATGAAGGTGGTTACATTTCTGGAAGGGGCAAGGTCACAAATGGTAAGCTCAGCATTGAAAAGGTAAACTTTGTCAAGGAGCTTGGGTACAATCTTCTGAGTGTATCCCAATTTTGTGATCAGAGTCATAACATGCTCTTTACTGAGCATGAGTGCATTGTTCTCAAGCCTGGAGTGGTCATTCCTCATGAGCACATCCTGCTTAGAGCCCCCAGAAAAGGGAATATGTACAAGATGGACTTGCAAGAAACATCTCCCTCTGGAGAAGTTTCATGCTTTCTGTCTAAAGCCAATAGTGATGAGTTTTTCCTATGGCATAAAAGAATGTGCCATGTAAACTTTAAGAACATGAATAAACTAATTAAACATGATTTGGTAACTGGAATGCCAAAGAAAGAGTTTACAAGTGATGATCATTGTGTTGCATGCCTGAAAGGGAAGCAGCATAAGGTATCTCACAAGCCTAAGGAAAGAAACTCTATCACTACTCCCCTACACTTATTACATATGGATCTCTTTGGCCCCACCAGTGTAATGAGTCTAGGAAAGACCTCTTACTGTTTGGTGATCACAGATGATTTTACAAGATTCACTTGGGTTTTCTTTTTTAGAACTAAGGATGAGACCCCTGAGATTCTGAAGAATTTCATCTTAAAGATTGAGAATCAAAGTGATCATAAGATCAAAACCATAAGATGTGATCAAGGGACTGAATTCAAGAATCAAACCTTTGATACATTTTGTGATGAAAAAGGTATTACAAGACAATATAGTGCTCCCAGGACTCCTCAGCAAAATGGTGTTGCTGAGAGGAGAAACATGACACTAATTGAAGCTGCAAGAACTATGCTGTCTGACTCTAAACTGCCCATCACCTTCTGGGCAGAGGCAGTAAACACTGCTTGCTATGTGCAAAATAGAGTTTTAGTTGTTAAGACATATGGTAAGACTCCATATGAACTTTGGCACAAGAGAAAACCTTTCATTGGCTTTCTCAGGTCATTTGGATGTCTTTGCACCATCTTGAATACCAAAGATCAAATTGCCAAATTTGCTGAGAAATCAGATGATGGACATTTCATTGGATACTCTTCCCAGGCTAAGGCTTATAGAGTATACAATCTCAGAACTAGAATTGTTGAGGAGTCAGCCAATGTGACTTTCAATGAACACATACCCTGTATGGTTGGTTCTGGTCCTGATTGGCTATTTGATCTTGATTTAGTTACCAACTGTTTTAACAAATCTTGTGAGAATGTTTCAGGATCTGCACAAAATTTAAATACAGGTGATCCTGATCCAAGATTTGAGCTAAGAAGACCTTCAACTCATACATCTTCAGCTCCAGTTGGAACTACTTCTGCAAATGAGGTTTCTATCAGTACTACAATGACAAACTCAGCTGATACATCTGGGGTGCCTTCAAATTCTAGCTCAGAGGCTCCACAACCAGATAAGGATACCTCAATTGTGGAAGACAACAATGGTGGTGGTGACAGTGATCAAGAATTCCTTGATGCTAATAACCACACCATAGATGACAACATCAATGATGTCACACACTCATTGGATCAAGTCAATCTTGATAAGTGTGGTGATGTGGAGGGTGAAACATCTATGCCAGATCTAAATTTCTTAAATTTAGATCTTTCTCAGCAAATTGTTGTGATCCCTCAGCTTAGGATCCACAAGTCTCACCCCACCACAAACATCCTTGGAGATGTTGTCACAGGGGTAAGAACAAGAGGACAAACCCATGAAGCAAATGTTTGTCTTCACTCTTGTTTCTTATCCCAGATAGAGCCAAAGAAAGTTAATGAGGCTCTAGAGGATGGAAGTTAGGTTGAAGCTATGCAACAGGAGTTGTTTCAATTCAAAAGGCAAAAAGTTTGGAACCTTTGTCCTCTTCCTCATGGGAAGACTACCATTGGAACCAAATGGGTGTTTAGGAATAAGAAGGATGATAGAGGCATTATCATCAAGAACAAGGCTAGACTAGTTGTTCAAGGATACACACAAGAAGAAGGAATTGACTACACTGATGTCTTTGCTCCAGTAGCAAGACTAGAAGCTGTTAGGATATTCCTGGCATTTGCTGCATCCAAGAACTTCAAGGTCTTTCAACTTGATGTGAAGTGTGCCTTTCTGTATGGAGTGATTGATGAAGAGGTGTATGTCAAACAGCCACCTGGTTTTGTAGACCCTGATCATCCTGATTATGTCTGCAAGCTTGACAAAGCTCTTTATGGGTTGCATCAAGCACCCAGGAAGTGGTATGAGACACTGTCTAAGTATCTTTGCAAACATGGATACAGGAGAGGTACTACAAATGGAACTCTCTTCATCAAAGGACAGGGAAACGACATATTGCTAGTTCAAGTGTATGTGGGTGATATCATCTTTGGTTCAACTAATCCAAAGCTCTGCAAAGACTTGAGAAGCTGATGAAAGACAGATTTGAAATGAGTGCAATGGGAGAACTCAATTTCTTTCTGGGAATTCAAGTGAAGCAAGTTGAAGATGGTATCTTCATAAGTCAGTCAAAGTATGTTCAGGACATACTCAAGAGGTTCAACATGACTGATTGTAAGATTGCTAAGACACCCATAGCCAGAAATCACTCCCTTGGACCTGATCTTGTGGGGGAGTGTGTAGATGAACACTTATACAGGGTTATGATTGGGTCTCTTATGTATCTTACTGCTAGCAGGCCTGATATCATGTTTGCTACATGTATTTGTGCAAGATATCAAGTCAACCCTAAGATGTCTCACCTCATCACTGTCAAGAGGATTCTAAGATACCTCAAAGGTGCTTCAACACTTGGTTTATGGTATCCAAAGAATCCTGACTTCAATCTATATGCTTATACAGATAGTGATTATGGTGGTTGCAACATGACTGCAAAGTCTACATCTGGGGGATGTCAGTTGTTGGTGGAAGGGTTGTCTCATGGCAATGCAAGAAACAATCCTGTGTCTCTACATCAACTGCTGAAGCTGAATACATTGCTGCTGCAAGTTGTTGTGCTCAAGTGCTTTGGATTCAAAATCAGATGCTGGACTATGGATTTAACTTTAAAGAGACTCCCATCCACATAGACAACAATAGTGCTATCTCCATCACAGAGAATCCTGTGCAACACTCAAGGACCAAACACATCAATATCAGGTATCATTTAATAAGAGATAACTATGAAAAGGAATTAATTAAACTAGTCAAAGGTCATACAGATGAACAATATGCTGATCTGTTTACAAAAGCTTTTGATGAACAGAGATTTAAATATCTAATATCAGCTATTGGGATGATTAACTTTGAGTAGATCTTTTCTTAAAACTAATTCTAATTATTTCTTATATTTATGTGTGTCCTAAGTTGTCTAGTTCATCACTTTCACAAGCTCATGTTTTCTTTGGATAAAAATCCTTTTTGAAGATTTTCCTTAGATTCTTGAAATTTTTCTGATCCTTCGGAAGATATATTTTTGTCTTCGGAAGCAAATCATGTCTTCAAAATAAATAAATGTCTAAGAAATTTTACCTTCGGAAGAGGTTTCAATCTATCTTCCAAAGCTTAAATACTTGTCTGACACTTATTTGTTTTCAAGGACTATTTTCTTTCGAAGCAAAATTAACTCTCGGAAGCTTTGTTGTTTTATATACAAAGCATTCAAGTTTTTATTTCTCTTCCGAAGCAAAATTTTCAAAACTCTCAGGAAATTCTTCCGAAGTCATTTTAGCTTCGGAAGCTTTTTCATTAAAACTTCCGAAGATAATTTACCTTCGGAAGCTTTTCGACTTCCAAGAAAACTACTTTTTGAGCAAAAGTAAACTACTATTTCAGAGATGGGACCGACATTTGGATTTCAAAGTTTATCCTCTTTCATAAACTTTGGTTCAAATCCTTTTCACATAAATACCCAACGGTTCCCCCTATCCCTCACTATCTTCCTCAATTACACTATTCCTCAAACATAATTTCTCCCAAACCACCTTTGCTTTTCATCTTTCCTCATCCTTAATCTTCTAAAATGGCCAACCGTAACCGCAGAAACAACCCAGATTTCTCCATGCAACTTCACAGGCAACATAACCAAGTTGCTCTGTTAAGCTCTGAGAAAGATGAAAGTTTCTCAGAGATTTGCTGTTTCTTAGCTCTATCAAATTACTCTACCTCCCTAACCATTGATCCTAGTCTCTATGAGGATCATCTGCTTGAATTTTGGAAGACCTGCCAAGAGGTCATTATGGATGGGGAGAAGGCACTGTTTGCCACAGTGCAAGGGAGGACAATCTTCATCACTCCAGACATCATAAACACCCATCTGCAGCTGGATGATGAAGAAGGTGAGTTGTCCTTCCCAAAGGAAGCTATAAATCATTCCTTTGAGCAGATGGGCTATGAGGGAGATTTCTCTGTAAAGACCTTTAGGAAAGGGAAGGCCTCATTCCAGTGGAAATACCTGCTTCATGTGGTTATCCACAGCTTGTCAAACAAGCATGGAGGGTGGGACCAGATTCCTGAGGATCTCTCCTTCATAGTGCATGGAATGGTTCAAAGGGTCAAGTTCAGGTACTCTTAATTTGTCTATACAAATTTGCTTGCTAACTTGGACTCCTTAGAGTATTATATGTTTCCTAGATATGTTCAACACATTCTCAACTGTGAACTAGGCTCACAGTTGAGGGAAACAGATAATATTCTTAAATTGGGACAGATGAAGTCCGGCATCTTTAAAATTATGAAGAAGCCAACTGTAGGCTTCTCAGGGGTAGAAACAGCCCTAGTCCCAAAAATGTTAGAGCTCATTGCTCAAGGTGACAACCTAGCAACACAAGCTAGTGCTGAACCCACACCTTTTATCTCTCAACCACCAAAAAGGCCCCAAGTCACCCTCACCTACCAAAGAAAATCCAAACGAACCCTGCTCAAGCTATGAGTTTGTGCAGGCCCCCATATACTCACCCACACAGGAGGAAATGGACACTAGAGCTCCCACTTCCCCTGAGGAGCAAACCACTCCCATCTCTTCAACAATCAGGGGTGAGGTTCCTCATGCTCACCCTAATGAGCTCACAAGCCCAACTGCCTTAAGCCTTCACTCTAAGTCTCAAAACTCAAGTGAACAACCTTCAGGGGACAGTTACATCCCCAGCCTTTAGACTTAAATCAACCCATTCCCAACCTCTCAGTCTATACTGATGAAGACTTAGGTTTCAGTTAGTACCATGAGTCTCTCTACTCTTCCCCTACTCAAAGAGAGATGAGTACTCCTGAGTCTCCTCAGTCTAGCCCACATCAGTCACCTATCATTGAGGTGGATACTTTTAAACCTGTTCAGGATATCCATATGGAAGAGGCTCTCACTTCTGCAAGTGATTACATCTTTAAGACCTCAACCATGACAACTCAGCCCATTGACACCTTAACTGAGGATGTCAATATGCAGAGGAAATCCAGCAGCCAAGAACCTGAAGCTGGTGGTAAGAGAGAGGGACTTTGGTCCAATCATCTCATCCCCCGATGATTCTTCTGACGAAGAAAGAGGGAATATGAGACTAAAGGTGCAAAAACTGTCAAAAACATGCTCCTATTTAGTCTCTAAGGTTATTCACCTTGAATCTCAGGTGATACCCTTCAAAATAGGGTCAATGATCAGCAACTTGATATCTTATCTCAGGAAAAAAACTAGCTGGGAGATCTTAAAGAAGAGCTCAACCAGGAACACTAGAACCTGTGAATGTGGTTGACCAACCTCTAGCTCACCTATGCAACGAGGGTGATGCTAACAAAAAAGGTGAGAACAGATGGGGGAGAAAGTCATTACAGTCACAGAACCTGGGAGTTCTTCAGAAAGTCATTACAGTCACAGAACCTCACTTGCAATTGTGCATACTCAGCAACTTCCTCAAGCTCACATTAATGTGGACTCTATAGACTCTATCATCAGGAGTCTCTTTGAGGAAGGAATTCTAAGGGCTATGTCATCCCCACCTCAAGGAACTTCAAACTACATAATTGGATGGAGGTATGATGCTGATAGAAGAGCCCTCATTCTTCACAGAGTTCAAGGGCCGCAAGAAGTGTCCAATTTTCAGACTTTGGACTACTATGAAGGTCTTGACCTGATAAACATGCCACTTGTCAACCAAGCAAATCAAGACAAGCTAACAGGTTAGCACTCAGGGTTCAAGACAGAATTACTGAAGAGTTCAGCCTTAGAAGGAGACAAAGGCAATCAGGTAATGTCATTGGTCAACTGGATGTTGAGGCAGACCCTAAGATTAGCTTCAAAGGAAAAACCTTGGCTGAAGGCCCAGTGATAGAGCCTAAGAGCCCTGTCATACCAACAACTGCTTTAGAAATTCATTCCCTCAGTGAAACACCTGCTGGTGAAGGTGTCTCACAACCTCTCTCTGTCCAGAGCTTGGATGCTACACCAAGCAATGAAGGCCAAACCTCTATCCACCCTGAGTCACAAAGATCTGTGGGTGACAAAGGGAAAAGGATTTTGACTCCTGAGGAGATTGAGGAGGAGGAGAGAGAGAGGAAGAGGAAGCTAAGGGGAGAAAGTTCCTCTGGGTCTTCAGGATTTATGCAAGCTGCAATCAGGGCTGCCGCCAGACCAAACACTCAAGAATATGAGTTGAGGGCAGTCAGGATTACTTACCTGCAGACCAAGAACTATGACATAGATGAGGTTATTTCTCTCCACTTAGAGCAACTAAATGAACTGGCTGACATGGAAGTGTCAAGAGAGATGAAAGAAAAAAAGGATGCAAGGTTACTTCTCCAATTCAAAGAGGAGAAGAGACAGAAAAGACTCTACAAGCATGCTCCTACTCTCTCCCCAGTTCAGGAAAGTCCTGTGCAAGAGGATGTGGCTGCTACACAAGAACCTCAGGTAGACAAGGAAACAGATAGGCAAAACATGATAAACTACCTGAGTGTCACAGGTCTCTACCAAGCATCTGCACTTCTTCCCTTGTCCTTTGAGTACATTGAGTTTGAGTATCTCAAACAGCTTGAACTTCAAGTGCTCAAAGAACAAAAGGCAACAAAGAGAAAGATGAGTGAAGATGCTTCAAAGTCAAGAGCTATCATCCGAAAGAGTATGAAAAAGTCTGCTGAAAGACAAAGGATGATGAGCTTCTTGAAGCTGTATGGATTCTCCGGAAGGAGACTTGGCCCTATGTCTCTATCCACAATGGATGAGCATATCAGGGTAATCAAGCAGAAGATCAAGAGTGGAGAGCTGATTGACTTATACTCTCCTCCAAGTCAAATCCCACCTGAAGTGGAGGTTAAGGTTGAACAACCTAAGACAGCACATTCTGGACCTCCTGCTGAGCCTCAACAAGCTTCATCTTTTGATCCATAGCAGGGTCAAACTCCCTCTCCTTCTAAACCTGTGAGGGAGGAACACCCAACTAAGAAAGACAAGGATGATCAACAAGGTGCTGCAGACCAGTCTTCTCAGTTAAAGTCTTCTAAGAGGAAGAAGAGGATGGCTTCTAAACCAAAGTCTAAGAAGAAGAAGCCTGAATCATCCACCTCTACACCTCAGGCTGAGTCAGATCAACCTGAGGAAGTGCATGAAGAGGCAGCCCAATCAACTCCAATTCAAGTGGCTCCTCTTGCAACTGAGACACCCATCTTATCCAGGACCTTCACTACTAATCCAGAGAGATGACATGTGATCAAAGATCAAGGTGTTGAGAATGTCTATACATGGCAAGACATAATCAACTTACCTCTGCATGATCTCTTTGAGATGAGAAGATATTATGAGAGTCTGAATGATCCTGACCATCTAATGAAGAAGGGTATGGTCATCATTTTGCTGAAGACTACAAACATGTGAAGATCTTCTAAATGTTTTGGTAGCATCAGCCTAGGGGGAGTGTGTAAGGATTCCTATAAGTCTGATGAAGCCAAAACATCCAAAGTCTCTTTGCAAGCATACACTAAAGAACTGAAATAGAAATGTTGCGGAAGTTTTACACCATGCACTAGAAATATTCTAAGTGTAAAATCTTCCCGAAGCCAAGACCAATATCTTCTGAAGCCAAAAGTGAAGTCTTCCGAAGCTTCAAAGACAAAGTCTTCCGAAGCCAAAGAGTGAAGACAAATTTCTTCCGAATACTTTTAGAGATATGCCTTTATCTGATGTACTTTACCATAAAGCTGAAGCTGGTGAAAGGTCCATGCTTTTGGTAACTGTACATTGAGGTCTTGAGTCCACGCTTTCTACTTTATGTACTTTTATCCTTTTTGTAATATATTAGGATGTGAGCTATGGCATGTCATAGTCACAAGTCAAAAGGCAGATATGCCTTTTGACTCTACAATTGATTTTGTAGTTGTCTAGTCAATTGTATCTAGCTGGCTTTCAAAGTATGGCCGGCTGTAGGATGTAGTATAAGTATTTCATGTTCTTGTATCTTTCCTTTATGCTTTGTAACACTTATGATAGAACTTGAGAAAGCAATATACTGCATCCTTAAAAACCAATCACTTGTGTTCTCTTGTTCTGTCTCTTACTTATTACTTGTGTTCTTAGTATCATACTTGTGGTTAATCCAGTTTACTTTTTGATTAAGTTTGTTTAATCTCCTCTTTGTGTTGTTGTGTTGTAAGTGACTACCCTTCACCGGTCCTGCATGTTCTTAGTATCTTCTATACAAACTCGGTTCCCTATTTGATATGTTAAGTGTTCTAACACTCTTCTCGTTGTGAGACTGATTCTATTGACCACCCTTAACCGGTCCTGCAATCTTTTAGCCTTTTACAGCTGTGTGTAGCTATACCTAGATAGGTAGGTGTTGACATTTCCTTATTGTGATAAAAGAAAAAGATTATGATTTGTAAAGTTAACTTTTTCACTTCCCCTTTGGTGGAGCATTTAGTCGTGCCAAGGTGTTCTTGTCAAGGATGTCACTTGATATTCCTTGTCAACTTAAGGGCAGACATAAACGTACCTACATCATCATCTGATCACATGTTAAAAGCACCTTCATGAGTAAGTGTCAAGAAAACTTTATGCTAAGGTAGGACAACTTGAACAACTTTCTCCTTGTTTGCTTTAACGTATCTTGGGAGAATGACATGTTGTGAGGATCATCGCCTATATGCTCATTTCAAATTAACTCCCACGACAAGATAGAAACAGAAGAAAAGAGTTAAAGACTAGAGCCGAAAAACATGGATCAAGTCAGGCATAATCATGCTTAGAATCAAGCTTGCACTTGACTGGGGGCTTATGACGTATGTTTCGTAATTGGCCAACCATATGACCCAATAAGAATAACTTAGTGGGCCGACCCAAAGCCCACACTACCCAAGCCCAATAAGGTTCTATACTCCTCTATAAATGGAGGTTTTCCCTTCATCCAAACTTATCCCGTTTCAATAGCAAACACCCTCTACTAGCATCTCTTCTATCTCTCTTTTATAATAATCTCCCTACCATCACCATTATTTTCTTGACAGAAAGGGGTTCTGTGAATCCAAGGATCGTCAACATGAATTATCAGTGTCAATTGATGTCAAGTCAACGTTTGCGAAATTAACGTTGATTTGGTTTAATTGTTTTAAACAACTTTAAATATCAATAAATGATCAAGAACACACGTAACAAAACACAATTAATGATTAATCAGTATTTCATTATAATATGTTAATGATTACAAAAGTATTGAATGAATGATATTAAAGAATGCTATGATGTGATGGCTGCTAGGGTTTGATTAAAAGACTTTGGTGATTGTCGTATTGCTATTGCTGTTCTCGATCAATCAATCATCTAACTCAATCGTGCTTGAATCGAAACCTAGGATCCATATATATAGACAATGATGTTTCAGTTATAGGAAACACCGGATCTCTTGGGATTTGATTTGTTTCAGTTAAGGAATCATCGGATTTCTCGGGATTCGCATAACCGCCTTGTTGACTTGTTGACTTGTTGACTTGTACCACTTGTATAATACAAGTGTTTGGACTCCGCAGGAATATTGTCTTCAGTAGGACTTTGTTCTTCCGTAGATGATGTGTTCTTCCGAAGGAGTCTTGTTCTTCCGAAGGACACTTATTCTTCCGAAGGAAATTTGTTCTTCCGAAGGAAACTTATTCTTGTTGTTCATCCGCAGAAGATCTTCAGATGTAGAATTACTTGTAAGAAATATATCTACGGAAGAACAAAATGTTCATCCGTAGATGTTTCTTACACTTGGTCAATTTCATAAATTGACCAATTATAATGTTTGTTCCTGCAACCATACATAAACCAACACATATATAAATGGGTTAACCTATATATTTAATGCATACACAATGATGAATTACAAAAATTCATTACAGATATTAATTCAAGTACTAAGCCTATACATAATGACTAGATCTACTGATTCTAGACCTAACAATACTCCCCCTTAGGCTTAGATACTTGCAATCAGTTCTTCAAAACTGAAAGTTCCTTGACTCTGGCAATGATTTTGTTGTAGAAGTAAGACACAACAGTCTTCTGATCATCATACTTGTAGTTGATCTTCATCTTGCTGAACTTCTTCAGAGTCGCAAAACTTATCCCTAGAACATCTTCCTCTGTAGTGAGTGTGTCTAAGACATTGTTGTTATTCACCACTTCTAGCTCATCTTGCTCTGAGATTCTGAGTTCTGTTACTTCATCAAAAGTTGTTCCCTTCAGCAGTCCAGCATTGAATCTTCTTCTTTTGTATGCTTTGGCATGTAGTTTGTCAATTACTTGGATCACATGGACATGCAGGAACAGATCATTTTATGCTTTTTCATCAGTCAGCTTGGGAAAGAATTTGTCATTAAGATATGAGGTGTAGCTGGGATGGAGTAGTTTGATTTCCACAGGATCAAAGATCCTGATCTTGTCAGCTTTCTTGTTCTCAGCATTTCTCAGCAGGACCAACTCCTTTGTCTTCTCAACATAACCCCATTCAGTGATTGGGTATATGAATTGAGTCCCTTCAATGCATTTGATGCTGCTTTGTTTCTGTTTTTGTAGCCAACCCTTTTCAAGAGTTCATCATCTACATGTTCTGAGGCATTGGACTTGTATCTTTTGAGCCCTTTGATTCTCTTCTGATGCTCTATATCTTCTCTTTTTGCTTCCATCAGAACATCATCTTTAAACTTAGTCTTCAACTTTCCCACTAGAGTTGAGAAATCTCTTCCTCTAGGGTGAATTGGATAATTGCTGATGATTAGACTTTGAAGATCTTTGATGTCACTCTCTGGTAGACTCACCACTGAGAGTACATCATAGAAGTATTCAAATCTTCCAGATGTTCTTTTAATAATGGCACAATCCCAGTCTGGATCATATTTCCAGGCCATGATCTTGTTTTCTTCCACAGAACTGGGAGTTGTGAGGTGGTCTTGATAGGATCGGATCAATTAGATTTGAATAATGCAGCGGAATATCACAAATTAAGATCGAATTCAAGCAAGAAAAGTAATGAATATGCAAAACACTCAATCACAATTATAGAGAGAATATTTCTGTTAAAAGAATGTTTTCATTCACGCGTAATGCTTCGGTTCGAATACAGCTAGGTCAACATCCCTTATATAGAGGAATGTGACGTCTGCTGATGTCACTTGATAGTGACATCTAACAGAATTTACAAAACAACTGAAAATATGCAAACTACTGAGATGTTCACAACAACTGATCACATCTCAGATAATGCTAAGACAAATACATGAAACTACTGACTAACAACTACTGAAACAATAAACTACTGAAATGTAAAATTACAAGTACTGAAAAGTAAAACCATCACAACTACTGAAGTTAACAACTTCAGCTGTTGTGACAACTGCTGATCACTCTGGTCTTCAGTCTTTGTCTTCAGCACTTCATCTTCAGACTTTGTCTTCAGTTCTTTGCTTTCAGACTTTGTCTTCAGTTCTTTGCTTTCAGACTTTGTCTTCAGACCTTTGTAATTAGCTGATGTCTTCAGCTGTTGTGATCTTCTTCAGCAGTTGTAATGTCTGTGGGACTTAGAGGTTTTTCTGATCAGGCTCATTGGTTCTTTTGGTCCAACAAACTCCTCCTGAACCAATGCAGCCAAAACCTCTAACTTTATTGAAGATCCCACTTATTCTTTGGCAAAAGTACTCTCTTGATCAGCTTCAGAGGTAGACAAATAAGCATAGGCCAGGGAAAGGTTTCTAATCATTTGATTGGCTAAGTATGGAAGGGAACTTGTCTTGGGGAAATTGGACACAGAGTCTTGTCCCAACCATGAAACCTATTTCCTATTGATGAGTCTGAAAGACTCCCTTGCATAGGCCTCAAGGAGAACAACTTGTTCCTCCTTAGTGAGTTCTTCTGCTTCTCCCTCAAAGAAGAACTCTGGCCCATAGTACTCAAACAGATACGTCACTGTCTTCCCATTCTTCAACTCAACAGTTGTTATCTCTCTATATGCGAATTCATCTGGATGAGAGCCTTCGAGCAACAACTGGAGTTCACTCTTCTGAAGATCTTCAAGTCTTTTGTACAACAACCCCTTCTTGATCATTTTGTTCTCAAGAATAGACATAGGGGTTGATTTGGATGTGTGAGCTCTCTTGAATTCTTCAATGATTTCCCAGGGTGAGACTACCATGGCCAACATGATTGCAGCATTCAAAGTCTTTCTTACTTGGCCATGATATCTACTTGGTAAGTTTTTCTTGTGAATTCTAGAACTTACCCTGGGATCTGGCCAAATCCTCACTCTTTCTTTTTGATGTTGAAATGTATGTCTGAGAGTGTACAGCCTCTGAGCTTGAATCTTCATAGCTTGAATGGATGAGGACTGAGGGAAGTCCTTGTCAACCATTCTAAGAAACTGCTCATCATGCTGCTTCTGTTGTTCTTCTTCTTCAATTTTGACCTTAACTATCTGCCTTTGAGTTTCAGGAGTTATTGTTTGTGATTGCCTCCTAGGCTTCAGTTTCTTCTTTTCAAGAACAGCAGATATTGGCAGATTGTCTTCTTCATCCTCTTCTTCTTCTTCTTCCATCCTCAGCAGCCTTCTTTTTCTTTTGGGTGCTTCACTGGTGGAATCTTGGATGAGTTTCTTGGGTGAAGGGATTGGTTTAGATGGTTGTGAGGTTGATTGTTTTGGAGGTTGAGAGGTTGGTTGTTTTGAAGGTTTTGAGATTGGCTGTTTTGGTTGTGAGATTGGCTTTGAAGATTGTTTTGGTAAAGGAGATTTTAAGGGCTGCTCTATCATTTTGTTGGTGAGGGTGGCTTTGGATAACTTGGCCATATCAGTTCTCTTCCCAGCACCAGCTTCATCCAGAGCTTCAATGATTAAGCCTTTGTTGAAGCTTTCAGATGAGCATATTTTGGTAGTTATCTCCAAGATGCTATCTCTGGACCATGACTTGATCTCAATGATAGGTCTTCCCAAGTGTTTAGAGAGGAATCTAACCATAGCCTCTAATCTCTCCCTTTCTTCTTCATTGCAACTTGCCCATCGATCCTCATTTTCTTGAATCTCAAGTCTTCTGATCTCTGAGTCAAGTTTGGCAGTTTCAAATCCTTGCCTAAAGAGCTGATCAATGATCTTGTCCATGGATCTGCTATGTTGGTCATCAGCTTCTTTGATCATCTCATCTAACCTCTTCTCATCTTCAGTTTGTTCACCAATACTTTTCTTTCTTTTGTAGGTGATGATCTCTTTGCCTTTATTCTCTTCCTCAGCTTCTTCCTCTTCAGCTCTTTTCCTTTTATCCTCCTTTACTGACTTAGACTCCCCCTTTTTGGTTGCATTGGGTTCAGGGGTTTGAATGTCAGAAAGGTGCTTTGACACAGCATCAGTCACAAGGGATTTAATATCTGAGGAGAGCCTCTCATCAATGGTTTTATGAACAATAGATGTAATGATGGGGGTGATGAGAGGTAAGGAAGATTTGAAAGCAACAACCATTTGCTCAGAGGGCTTCTCTCCCTAAGAAATGGTGCCTGAGCCAGAGGCTGGTGGTTTGTTTGATTTGAGTGGCTCAGTGTTTGGTGAAGCTTCAACAGAAGCTGCCATCTGTGGGTTTATTGGGGCAGATGGTCTTGATTCCTAAGGCATGATGGGAAGCAGGTCTTTTAATCTACAAACCTCAGCCTCAAGAATAGTATTTTGGGCTAAGACTTCAAAGAAAAAGCCCAGGTCATCATCAGTATAAACTGAATCAGCTGACCTCCTGAGTGAATCAGGATGAACATGTGCTGAGTGTAAATCAGTGATCATATGTGCCCCTTTGTCTTGGAACTGGGGATTCCTGCCTCAGGAGCATGTCCTTCATTGACAGTTGCCTCTGGTGAGGGCTTAGAGATGATACCTGCTTCATCCTGTTCATGTGCTGAAACAGGGGAAGAGGTAGCCTCACCAGATGTTCTAGTCTCCACATTTACACTAGGAGACTGAACTTTAGAATCCCTATGCTGTTGGTTATCAACTACATTTTGATCCTCTCCCTCAGCTGTTGAGGTTTTCCCAGTAGGAACAGGTTTCTGGGGAGGGGTAGAGGATGTAGCTGAGTCAGCACTTGTGCAATGACTGCAGTTGGGCTTGTAGGGGTGGTATCAGTGGGAGATGGGGGTGAGAAGGTTTGCACCTGGGGAGAGTGGTGCTCTTCAATGGCAATCTTCTCAAGTGAGATAGATTCCAGCAATGTGGTTTCCCCAATATTGGTTGCATCAGGATCCTGTTGAGAGGATACCTGAGCGGTTTCAGCTGGTGGAGTCATTGAAACTACAAGGGGATTAAGGCTTGTAGTCTCATCCTGCGTTTGTGCTACAGGGGCATCATCAGGGGACTCAACTCCCTGAGTAGCCTTTTTGGTTTTCTTTGGTTTGGGTTTGGAGGGGACTTTAGATTTGGAGGTGGAGGCTGTGGGTTCCCTCTGCTTGGGTTTGAGCAGTTTGGCAGCCTCTTTAAGTTGTGGGTTTGAGTTGTGCCTGGAGTATACCTCTGGCAAAACCAGCAGAGCAGGGACTCCAAGGCCAACAAGGCCATCAGATTTTAATTGGTTTAAAATGATTGCCATAAGAAACCTTGGATATAATATCCATCTATTTGCCACAGGTTTCAATGCCAAATCTTTAAGTTCCAAAAAAATAATATCAGAAAAATTTAGATTTTGATGTTCAAAGATAAAATAATACCTGTTGCCATCTGGATGACATTTGATCCCAAGAGGATGTTTTGGGAGCCAGGCAGACATTGATCATGTGAAATATGAGTCGCTCGACATCATGGAAGTGCTTCTTCAGGATGGTAGTAGCACTTAGGTCACCTTCATAACCATGATTAGCAAAAGAAAGATCAATGGTGCCTTTTGGGTACTTGGTGGGATAGGTGGCATCATTCAGGTCTAGGGTTTGACGAATGATCTCAGGAGTGATGATCACCCGTTTCTGGTTAACAAAAGACTGGAGAGTGATGGTGGCACCATTCTCAGCAGTATGAACAGTAACGTTTGTCCAGAACTGGCACAGGGTATCGGGGTAGATGGTGGGATTTAGGAGAAAGGCTGTGCGGTATTGGGAATCAACCATCAAGTCGATAGCAGCATCAAACTTGTTCCAGAAAGGTGATTTGGTAAGGTGAGCAACACAGTTGTGTCGAGGTTTGATTTGCATGGTCGCCATTAATGGAAGATGAACGTTTAGAAAGTGGGTTATGAAAAGGTTGAAGTTAGGGTTAGGTATATATAGGTTATGAAACGGCTGAGAGGAAAACAACTGAAAGTGTTGGTGTTAGTAATCAGGTGTTAGAAAACAACTGAAGACATGGTTTTAACTTTCAGATGTTGTAAACAACTGAAGACTTGGTGTTAGTCATCAGTAGTTGTAAAATTACTGAAGACTCGGTTTTGGCTTCAGTTGTTTGGAAATGAAACAGTAGTTGTCGTCAATTCACAAAGTTCAGCTGTTTCAATGACCTTGACACTTACTCATCAGATCATCTGATTTTCAGATGTTTCATTAGTCATCAGTACTTATTTATTATAAAAGACATCAGTAGTTTGAACTACATCAGTATTTTCTAACAAATAAGGTACTTCAGTACTTTTAAGTAATTTAGTCTTCAGTTGTTGTAAAACTACTGAAGATAAAATGACTTATCAGCACTTATTTTTGACAAAAGTATACTAATGCTCATCAGTATTTATGAACTAAGAGCATCAGTAGTTGTCAAATTATTCTAGTTGCAGCATACCAAGCCTGAGTACAAGATTATGAAAAGTTACACTATCCAAAGGCTTAGTAAATATATCTGCAAGCTCATCAGCACTAGGCACAAACTTTGGATCAATCAGACCTTTTTCATAGCAATCCCTAATGAAATGATGTCTGATCTTAATATGTTTGGTCCTAGAATGCTGGACAGGATTCTTAACAATACAAAGAGCTGAAGAACTGTCCATTAATAATGGAGTCTTAGTCTCTGTAATGTCATAATCCAATAACTGATTTTGAAGCCAAAGTACCTGAGATGTACAGCTTGCAGCTGCAATGTACTCTGCTTCAGCTGTTGATGTAGCAACTGATGTTTGTTTCTTACTCTGCCAAGAGACCAAACAGCTGCCTAGAAATTGGCATCCACCAGAAGTTGATTTTCTGGTTAACTTACACCCTGCATAGTCACTATCAGAAAAAGCAACCAATTTACAAGAGTGCCCAGTGGAATACCATAGTCCTAGAGATTTAGTTCCTTGCAAATATCTAAAGATCCTCTTGACTGCAATCATATGGGAGTCCTTAGGAGCAGCCTGAAATCTAGCACAGACACAAGTTGCAAACATAATATCTGGTCTAGAAGCTGTTAGGTACATCAAGGAACCAATCATACATCTGTAAAGAGTTTCATCAACTGCTTTACCTTTTTATCAGCATCCAGTTGTGTGTTGCTGCACATGGGAGTAGAACAGGTTTTACAGTTTTGTAAGTCAAACTTGGTTAACAAATCTTTTGTGTATTTTGACTGATGAATGAAAGTTCCATCAGTCAGTTGTTTGATTTGTAAACCCAAAAAGAACTGTAATTCTCCCATTGCACTCATTTCAAACTTTTGTTGCATCAATTTTGTGATGCACAGATGATGCAAAAATAATATCATAAACATAAATTTGAACAAGGAGCTTATGCATGCCAGCTTTCTTTATGAACAAAGTTTTATCTATGGAGCCTCTAGATAATGTTTCATACCAGGCTCTGGGTGCTTGTTTCAACCCATAAAGAGCCTTATCAAGCTTATACACCCAATCAGGGTGTTTATGATCTTCAAACCTGGTGGTTGACACACATAAACTTCTTCTTTTATTTTACCATATAAAAATGCACTTTTGACATCCATTTGAAAAACTTTAAGGTTATGAAAAGCAGCATAAGCTAAAAACAATCGAATTGCCTCCAGTCTGGCTACAGGGGCAAAGGTTTCATCATAATCAATACCTTCTTCTTGTGAAAACCCCTGTACAACCAATCTGGCCTTGTTCTTGACAATTTGGCCTTTTTCATCAGTTTTATTCCTAAACACCCATTTAGTGCCTATTGCACACTTACCTTGGGGTAGAGGAACCAGTTCCCACACTTGTTGTTTTTGAAATTGAAGAAGCTCAAGCTGCATGGCTTCAACCCATCCATTGTCCCTTAAGGCCACATGATAATTCTTTGGCTCTTGTTGATTGATGAAGAGAGCATAGAGACAGAAATTGGACAATTGACTTCTTGTTGAAACACCAGCATTTATGTCACCAATGATCTGGGACATGGGATGATTCTTTAATTCTTGATATGCAATAATATCTGTGCAAGTGTTTGTAGAAGATTCAGCAGCAGCATATGTTGATGTAGACTCTTGAAACCTAGACTGAGATGGCAGTTCAAATGAAGTAGAGGATTCAGAGATTTCATCAGCATTTGTTGTGGATGGAGCTGCTGAGGCTACAGGAACATCAAGTGTAGTAGAAACAGGCAGATGATCACTACAACTTGCATTTGTATCTTCAGTTGGAGATGATGGAACTTCAGAGACCACAACAGGTGGAGACTGATATGGAACATATTGCAGTATGTCCAAGTCAAACATCTCAACAGGGTTTAGAGGAATCTTGTCTTTTGGGGATTCATTAAACTTGACATGCAAAGTCTCTTCAACAATCTTTGTTCCGCAGTTGAACACTCTGTATGCCTTGCAAGTAGATGAATATCCAACAAAATACCCTGCATCCACCTTGGAATCAAACTTCTGAAGTATACTCTTTGTGTTAAGAATATAACATGGACACCCAAATGCTCTAAAGAATGAAATCAAAGGAGCCAAATGATGTAAGAGCTCATAAGGAGTCTTCATCAACCTCTGATTCACTAATACTCTATTCTGAACATAGCAGGCTGTATTGACAGCTTCAGCCCAAAAGGTTAGTGGCAAACCAGAGTTAGCCAACATTGTCCTTGCAGCTTCAATCAGGGTCCTGTTCTTTCTCTCCACCACTCCATTTTGATCTGGAGTTCTTTGAATACTATATTGTCTTTTGATTCCCTTAGACAAATAGAATTCATCAAGAGTGTGATTCCTAAACTCTGTCCCATTATCACTTCTCACACACTTAACTGGAAGTGAATGCTGCTTCTCCACATGTAACACAAAATAGATGATACTTTGAGCAGCCTCATCCTTGGAGTGCAAGAAGAAAGTCCATACATATCTTGAGTAATCATCCACAATTACCAGACAGTACTTTTTCTTTGCCATGCTCATTACTCTCACAGGACCAAAAAGATCCATGTGCAGTAATTGCAAGCAGGCAGTGGACTTAGGTTCTTCTATAGAAGGGAATGAAGCTTTGTGTTGCTTTCCTTTTAAGCAAGCTGGACAGGTATCATCACACTTGAACTCCTTCAATGGCAAACCTGTCACACCCCAACCTTGACGGCGGAAACGTCGAGGAGTGAGAGTTAAGATCGTTCATAGCCACATAACGCTATTAATAAACCAAATATAATTTAAACATAAGTTTTAAATTGTCACATTACAATCATAAGTTTCAAAGAAAATAAAAACATAACATAGAATGCAATATATCATTCTATTTTATTTATTAATCTAGGTCCATTCCTAGATGTGCAAGCTTCAAAGTGTAGATAATCAAAGTTGGGCATTTCCTGAAACATGTTAAAAATAAAAGGTCAACAATAATGTTGGTGAGCATTCCATAGTTTTTAATACATAAGTATATAAAAGATGGCAATTCAAGTCATAAGTTAGTGAATATAGTGATTAGGGATGCTATGAACAATGCAACAATCAAACCTTGACAATGTTTTACAAGTCTCAAACGTTAAAAGTATATACGATCAGCTAAGTGTACTTGGATCAACCAAGCAGGCTTGTCTTACCCATAGATCTATGACTTCGCTGGGCTAGCAATAGTTAATGATTGTACATATAACGCCATAACATGGTAACCACATAAGTTCAACTAACCACAACTTAACATGATGAATTGCCATAAAGTTTACAAGTCTCAAATAAGTTTACAAGTGCAAAGTATAAGTTAACATGTTTCACCCCAAAGTGTGAAATAAAATAAAAAGGGGGTGGAATACTCACATGATCAAATAATATATATTTGATGATTAATAAGAATAAATATAAGCAACGGTTCAACGTAGTCTTTCACAATGCACCTAAAACAAATATATTTTTACAAGGTTACAATTTAATAATATACTTAATGGGTAAACGAGACTAGGGTTTCAAATTGGTATTTGAGGGTTTTAATAATTAAATGGCGTTGGTTAGAGAGATCATATATAGGCTTTTGTCCAAGAGAAAAGTCATGTATCAAA
The DNA here is from genome assembly GCA_025215565.1 of Flaveria ramosissima. NCBI lineage: Eukaryota > Viridiplantae > Streptophyta > Magnoliopsida > Asterales > Asteraceae > Flaveria > Flaveria ramosissima. The sequence continues at coordinate 52,419,666 of CM046030.1, forward strand.
TTTTAAGGAAATTAAATCCTTTATAACAATTTGTGAAGGTTAATTATAAAATATATAAATTCTATAATTATCATAGTTAATCCATAATTGTATAGTATCAAAATAATAATTAAATGATTTACCAATATAATATAAAGTCTATTTTTATAAAAATTAACTTTGTTAAATTTTATTTTATAAGAAAATTGTTAAGGTGTTTAAGGTGATAAATTTGTAGAAAATAATAGGATAGCTTTAAAAATAACCAAAGTTTACAAAACTCTTTTTTTTAATTTTCAGAAAACTTTATGTACTTTTTTAAAGGCTGAAAAGCCGAAAAAATTAAATTGGAGGTCGCCGGGTTCGAACCCGGGACCTCTAATTCAGAATGTGAGTGGGGAACCAGTGAACCAAGGCCTTAGCCGCGGTTTTACTTGGTTCTCAAATTTTAAGAACACCCGTTTCAGAATAGCCCCAATTTCATAAGAACCCTAGATTGGTCAAACCCAAAATCGAAGATCAAAACGATAATGTTTTCGTGAATGAACATGGGGCTTTGATTCCCCATGTGATTTCGAGTCTAAGGACACAATTAATTACCCGATTCGATGTTTATGTAGATAAGAACACTTGCAGACGAGTTGCGACTGAAAGCTTGAATTCGTTCAAGGTGCAATTGCTGATGTTAACCGAATTAAACTTGTGTGAATCTTCGAGTGATGCTCACGGTTCTAAGCCCTCAACTACTTAGAAGTTATGATGCTCGAAGACTGGAGTTCAGTCAGACTCAGTTTCGCGATGGAATCGGTATCTATTTGCGATGATTTCAGGTGTTTAGACTGAAATTGCACTTAGGAATCGAGTAGAAACGGTTAATTGATTGTGTGGGTTCAATTAATTTGATTATTATTCATCTTTAATGTTCAAACGGCCCGATGATTGAAAGCAAGTTTAATAGAATGTTTCAAGCTTGAAACCGAAGCCTTAACTCGATTAAACTCGATTATTACACACCTCTAGTGTCGAATCATGCCAATGAATCGATTGGAAACGGTTTTACGTTCGTAAATCGACGTTTTAAAGGGTGGCGGTGCTGCCGGATTGTTGGCCGGCGGTGGCCGGAGCCGGTCACCGGTTTTACGGGTTTGAAAAGGGGGGAATGGTTTGGGTTTTCAAAAATTACACAAATAGTCCTCAAGTTATAAATGTTTATTATTTTATGCAAAAACCCCCATATTAAGTTTCTAAAATGACAAAACACCCCCCCTCAACCTAATTACTTTAAGTTTTAACATTTTTAAGTTTAATAATAATTTTTTTTTATAAATTATTATCATTATAGTTATCATTTATTGTTGTTATTATTATTAATATTATTTTTATCATTAACATTGTTATTATTTTTATTATTAGATATTATTTACCATTATTATTTATTTTTATGTTCAATTTAATAGATAAACTATAATCTTTTACATTAAAGGATTAAAGACTAACTAAAAGATAAACACAATAGCCCACAAGTTTCATGAAAAAGCATTAATAGTCCTTACAAGAATAAACGAGATTAACTATTAGTTAACCAAAATACAAGATGTTACAGTCTCCCCAACTTAAAAGAATTTCGTCCCGAAATTAAGAATGAAACTAAGCAAACAAATACGGGTATCTCTCTTTCATATGATCTTCACGCTCCCAAGTGAACTCGGCTCCACATTTGTTTTCCCAACGGACTTTAACGATAGGTGTGGTAGTTGTTCGGGTTTTCTTCAGGGTGCGATCCATAATCTCAACAGGCTTCTCAACAAAGTGCAATGACTCATCAACTTGAATTTCCTCTAGTGGAACATGCAAATTTTCATCAGTCAAGCACTTCCTCAGGTTTGAGACATGAAAGACAGGATGAACTCCGCTAAGTTCAGAAGGTAACTCCAGTTTGTAAGCCACTTTCCCAATTCTTTTCAAAATCTTGAAAGGTCCTACAAAGCGTGGGGCTAACTTACCCTTCTTCCCAAAACGTACAACACCCTTCCATGGAGAGACTTTAAGAAGAACCATGTCGTCGACTTGAAACTCCAATGGTTTGCGTCTTTTGTCGGCATAACTCTTTTGGCGACTTCTAGCCACCTCAAGATTATTTCGAATTTTGGAAATTTTGTCGGTCGTTTCTTGAATAAGTTCCGGACCAGTGATAATATTTTCCCCAATGTCAGTCCAACAGATTGGGGAACGGCATTTACGACCATACAAAGCCTCGAATGGTGCCATTTTGATACTTGAGTGATAACTATTGTTATACGAAAATTCCGCGAGCGGTAAATGCGTATCCCAATCACCACCAAAATCAAGGACACAAAGTCGTAGCAGATCCTCGAGGGTTTGGATTGTTCGTTCGGTTTGACCATCGGTTTGAGGATGGTAAGCCGTACTTAGATCCAATTGAGTTCCCAAAAGTTCTTGCATCGAAGACCAGAAGTGCGAAGTGAAACGAGCATCTCGATCGGAAATGATGTGTAAGGGCACGCCATGACGACTCACAATTTCATCAACATAGATTCGGGCTAGCCTTGAAACCTTGTACGTGTCTCGTATGGGTATGAAATGTGCTGTCTTGGTCAAACGGTCAACGATGACCCAAATACTATCATGACCACGAGGTGTACGAGGTAATTGGTTATTAAATCCATGGATATATGTTCCCATTTCCACATAGGAATTTCAGGTTGCTCAAGTAAACCACTTGGTCGTTGATGCTCGGCTTTAACCCTTGCACACGTGAGACACTTAGAAACATAAGATGCGATATCTTTCTTCATTCCAGGCCACCAATATTGACCACGCAAGTCCATGTACATCTTATCGGAGCGAGGATGAATGGAATATCGGGTTTGATGAGCTTCGTTCATAATGAAGTGTCGAAGGTTGTCATGATTCGGGATCCAAAGTCGATTCAAGAAATACCACATGCCATTCGGCTTTGTTTCCAGTTGTGACCGAACATTAGGCATCAAATCTTCATCCTTCCCTTCGTCAGTAAGTGCCGCTTGTTGAGCCTCGCGAATGCACAGCTCGAGGTCACTATCGATCCTTATGTTTTGGAGCATGATAGTGGCCTCGTTGGCATCCACATGAATCTCGGTAGCAAATTCTCCTAGCGTATCAAATCATTGCCTTCGATCTCGAATTTCTTGAAGCGAGACAGTCTTATTGTGAACCTTGCGACTTAGCGCGTCGGCTACAACATTGGCCTTTCCAGGATGGTAGTGAATATCGCAGTCGTAGTCGCTAATTAACTCTATCCATCGTCTTTATCTCATGTTGAGATCCTTTTGATTGAACACGTGTTGGAGACTCTTATGATCGGTGTAGACTATGCATTGCGTCCCATATAAATAGTGTCGCCAAATCTTCAATGCGAAAACCACAGCACCAAGTTCAAGATCATGAGTTGTGTAGTTTACTTCATGAACCTTCAATTGCCTCGACGCGTATGCTATAACTTTGCCTCGTTGCATGAAATCACAACCAAGACCTTGATTAGAAGCATCACAATATACCGTGAAGTCGTCGTTTCCATCGGGAAGTGTGAGAATAGGAGCGTTACACAACTTGCGTTTCAATGTCTCGAAAGCCTCTTCTTGCTCGGGTCCCCATTCAAAGAGTCGATTCTTTTGGGTTAGCGTCGTTAATGGTTTAGCAATCTTCGAGAAATTTGCTATGAACCTACGGTAATATCCCGCTAAACCCAGAAAAGAACGAACCTCGGTTGGGGTTGTGAGAACGCACCAATTCTTCACGGCTTCAATTTTAGCAGGATCAACGTGAATTTCTTGGCTATTCACCACATGCCCTAAGAATTGAACTTCTTCCAACCAAAATTCACACTTGGAAAACTTAGCGTACAATTGCTCTTTCTTCAAAAGTTCAAGAACTTGTCGCAAGTGTGTCTCGTGATCGACTTTCGTCTTGGAGTAGATAAGAATGTCATCAATGAACACGATTACGAACTTATCCAAATACGGTTTACATACTCGATTCATGAGATCCATGAACACGGCAGGCGCATTGGTCAAGCCAAAAGGCATAACCATGAACTCGTAGTGTCCATATCGAGTACGAAAAGCGGTCTTTGGAATGTCATCATCGTGAACACGTAGTTGATGATACCCAGAACGTAGATCGATCTTTGAAAATTGAGTTGCTCCTTGAAGTTGGTCGAAGAGATCGTCGATTCGAGGAAGAGGGTATCGGTTTTTGATAGTAAGCTTGTTGAGTTCCCGGTAGTCGATGCACATACGAAATGAACCATCCTTCTTCTTCACAAACAGTACAGGTGCACCCCACGGTGATGAGCTAGGGCGAATGAAACCCTTATCGGTCAACTCTTGCAGTTGACTAGCTAGTTCTTGCATTTCAGACGGTGCAAGACGATAAGGTGATTTAGCCACAGGGTTTGCACCAGGGATTAAGTCAATCTTGAACTCAACTTCTCGCACGGGAGGTAACCCTTTAAGATCCTCGGGAAAAACCTCGGGAAAGTCTCGCACAACAGGAATGTCTTTCAACTCCTTACCCTTGGCTTTCGTATTAACTACATATGCCATGAAAGCCATGTAGTTTTTACTTAAGCACTTGCGAGCCTTGGTGCAAGACATGAGTTTGAGTCTTTGGGATGATTTCTCCCAAAGACCTTCAAAGTATCCCCAGACGGTAAAGGAATTCGGATACACTTCTCGAAACATAGAATTTCCGCACGATGTTTGGCTAACCAATCCATACCAATGATAACATCAAAGCTTCCCAATTGCATAGGAATAAGGTCGACGAAGAACTCGTGTTCGTTAAGGCTTAAAGTGCAGTCACGTATTACGACATCAACGACAATAGATTTTCCATCGGCGACCGCGACCGTGAAAGATCTCTCCAGATTTGCACGCGGTTTAGAAAGTATAGGTTCGAATTCCAAGGATACGAAACTCCTATCGGCACCCGAATCAAACAATACAGATGCATAATGATTATTTACAAGATACATACCTGTTTGGTAACAACCTATTATTGATATGATGAACATAGATAGGAAATTTTGCAAGACAAGAAAAGGACTAGAAGAAATTTAACGGCGTACCATTCACCACGTCGTTGTTGGCTTGCGCTTGGTTGGCGTTGATGTTGAAAGCCCTTCCACGAGCCGGTGGCACAGTTCCCGCATTGCGAGGACATTGAGGGCGAATATGGCCAGCCTCGCCACAGTTGTAGCAGGTTCAGTTGGTAAGCATGGCAGTGTTGTTTGGCGCACGAAGACAAGTAGCCACTAGATGACCATACTTTCCACACAGAGAGCAGACTCGACATGGAATGTTGCTTGCATGGTGGTACTTGCACGTGTTACACATAGGATGTGGACCAACATAAACCTTAGCCATGGGAGCTTGATTTGCAACCACCATTTGTTTTTTAGGAGAATTAGGAGCGGTCACGGCGTAGTTGCGTGTCGGGATGAACTTACGCTTCTTGTTTTGAGAAGATGACTCGGCCCTTACCTCCTTTGTTGCCTCGGGTATCACCTTCGTAACAGACTTGGAACCCTTTGCCGACATAGTGCCAGCTCTTATATGATTCTCGGTGAGCTGTGCAGTGATGGTAATTGCTTCCTCCAAAGTTGTGGGCCTACTACCCACCACGGCATCTTGAATTTGAGGTGGCACCCCCTTGATAAATTTCTCGATGTTACGGGGCACGGTGTCCACCATGTGTGGTAGGAGCATACTCAACTCATGATGCCGGGTGGAATAAGCCAAATGATTCCCACCATCCTGTTTGAGGTTCCAGAACTCCTCCTCTAACTTTTGCAACTCGCTCCTCGGACAAAACTTTTGGATCATGATCTCCTTAAATTCCTCCCAAGGTAAGGCCAAAGCAATCTCGGTTCCACGGTTTCTTTTTTCACTATTCCACCATGTGAGTGCTCGTTGTTGAAGAACACTTGTGGCATAGCGAACCTTGAACTCGTTGGGGCACTCACTAACAATGAACGTGTTCTCCATACTTTCAAACCACTCGAGAAGTCCAGTGGCTCCTTCTTTTCCACTAAAACTAGTGGGTTTGCACGAGTTGAAGTGTTTGAAGGTGCAAGTACGGTTGTTCCCTTGTTGATTGTTCCCATTTTGATTGTTGCTATTGTCTCCATTAGCACCACTATTGTTCCCATTGGTGTTGTTGTTGTTGCTATTAGCCATTAGTGTGCTATTGAGTTCAGCAACCATAGTCGGGAGAACGGCAGCCATTTGTCGGGCAATCATGGCAGCCAGCTTACGGTCGGAACTTCCACGCTTTCCATGGTGACGAGACATGCTGGATATACAAAAATGAGTTAGTTACAGGAGCGGGGATAACAAAGGATAGTAGTTTAACAAAGATAGGCTAAGGGTTATAAGGTACACGGGATGTTTCCATTTGGTAACGCATTACCATTTGAAAACGTTGACACGTCAAGGTGAATTGACCCATTTACCTTAGAAACTTGTGTATGTTGACCATAGTTTATCACTCATCCCAGAAATCCCCAGGTAAGCATAACTAGTCCCGTAGGATTTATGCGATATGCTTGCCTTAGCCCGAGGGCCTTTTGCCAGGAAAACCAGGGTACAGGTGTCTATGTGTCACACAATATTTCTTAGGTTCATAGAATCAAAACCTTGATGAGATTTATACATATTAGACATAACGTCTAAAGATCCAAGTCATAACATAAGCATAAGATTCCACGTGTCGACGAGAATAAGGTTAAGAGAGTTCATGTTCGGGAGAGTCAAAGAGTCAAAGTTAAGTTTAGGGAGACAAGTAACAATGTTTAGGCAATCCTATGCTAAGGCATCAAATTGCACATAAGAGGCATAGCATTATGTAGCATGAAAAGTATATAATTTACAAGATAGAAATATAATTCTATAAGGTTCATGCATACTATAGCCTAGGTCACCATTTCTAATAACCTAGATCCCTATAGTTATGGGCTCTGATACCAATCTGTCACACCCCAACCTTGACGGCGGAAACGTCGAGGAGTGAGAGTTAAGATCGTTCATAGCCACATAACGCTATTAATAAACCAAATATAATTTAAACATAAGTTTTAAATTGTCACATTACAATCATAAGTTTCAAAGAAAATAAAAACATAACATAGAATGCAATATATCATTCTATTTTATTTATTAATCTAGGTCCATTCCTAGATGTGCAAGCTTCAAAGTGTAGATAATCAAACTTGGGCATTTCCTGAAACATGTTAAAAATAAAAGGTCAACAATAATGTTGGTGAGCATTCCATAGTTTTTAATACATAAGTATATAAAAGATGGCAATTCAAGTCATAAGTTAGTGAATATAGTGATTAGGGATGCTATGAACAATGCAACAATTAAACCTTGACAATGTTTTACAAGTCTCAAACGTTAAAAGTATATACGATCAGCTAAGTGTACTTGGATCAACCAAGCAGGCTTGTCTTACCCATAGATCTATGACTTCGCTGGGCTAGCAATAGTTAATGATTGTACATATAACGCCATAACATGGTAACCACATAAGTTCAACTAACCACAACTTAACATGATGAATTGCCATAAAGTTTACAAGTCTCAAATAAGTTTACAAGTGCAAAGTATAAGTTAACATGTTTCACCCCAAAGTGTGAAATAAAATAAAAAGGGGGTATGGAATACTCACATGATCAAATAATATATATTTGATGATTAATAAGAATAAATATAAGCAACGGTTCAACGTAGTCTTTCACAATGCACCTAAAACAAATATATTTTTACAAGGTTACAATTTAATAATATACTTAATGGGTAAACGAGACTAGGGTTTCAAATTGGTATTTGAGGGTTTTAATAATTAAATGGCGTTGGTTAGAGAGATCATATATAGGCTTTTGTCCAAGAGAAAAATCATGTATCAAATTTTAAGGAAATTAAATCCTTTATAACAATTTGTGAAGGTTAATTATAAAATATATAAATTCTATAATTATCATAGTTAATCCATAATTGTATAGTATCAAAATAATAATTAAATGATTTACCAATATAATATAAAGTCTATTTTTATAAAAATTAACTTTGTTAAATTTTATTTTATAAGAAAATTGTTAAGGTGTTTAAGGTGATAAATTTGTAGAAAATAATAGGATAGCTTTAAAAATAACCAAAGTTTACAAAACTCTTTTTTTTAATTTTCAGAAAACTTTATGTACTTTTTTAAAGGCTGAAAAGCCAAAAAAATTAAATTGGAGGTCGCCGGGTTCGAATCCGGGACCTCTAATTCAGAATGTGAGTGGGGAACCAGTGAACCAAGGCCTTAGCCGCGGTTTTACTTGTTTCTCAAATTTTAAGAACACCCGTTTCAGAATAGCCCCAATTTCATAAGAACCCTAGATTGGTCAAACCCAAAATCGAAGATCAAAACGATAATGTTTTCGTGAATGAACATGGGGCTTTGATTCCCCATGTGATTTCGAGTCTAAGGACACAATTAATTACCCGATTCGACGTTTATGTAGATAAGAACACTTGCAGACGAGTTGCGACTGAAAGCTTGAATTCGTTCAAGGTGCAATTGCTGATGTTAACCGAATTAAACTTGTGTGAATCTTCGAGTGATGCTCACGGTTCTAAGCCCTCAACTACTTAGAAGTTATGATGCTCGAAGACTGGAGTTCAGTCAGACTCAGTTTCGCGATGGAATCGGTATCTATGTGCGATGATTTCAGGTGTTTAGACTGAAATTGCACTTAGGAATCGAGTAGAAACGGTTAATTGATTGTGTGGGTTCAATTAATTTGATTATTATTGATCTTTAATGTTCAAACGGCCCAATGATTGAAAGCAAGTTTAATAGAATGTTTCAAGCTTGAAACCGAAGCCTTAACTCGATTAAACTCGATTATTACACACCTCTAGTGTCGAATCATGCCAATGAATCGATTGGAAACGGTTTTAGGTTCGTAAATCGACGTTTTAAAGGGTGGCGGGGCTGCCGGATTGTTGGCCGGCGGTGGCCGGAGCCGGTCACCGGTTTTACGGGTTTGAAAAGGGGGGAATGGTTTGGGTTTTCAAAAATTACACAAATGGTCCCTCAAGTTATAAATGTTTATTATTTTATGCAAAAACTCCCATATTAAGTTTCTAAAATGACAAAACACCCCCCCTCAACCTAATTACTTTAAGTTTTAACATTTTTAAGTTTAATAATTTTTTTTATAAATTATTATCATTATAGTTATCATTTATTGTTGTTATTATTATTAATATTATTTTTATCATTAACATTGTTATTATTTTTATTATTAGATATTATTTACCATTATTATTTATTTTTATGTTCAATTTAATAGATAAACTATAATCTTTTACATTAAAGGATTAAAGACTAACTAAAAGATAAACACAATAGCCCACAAGTTTCATGAAAAAGCATTAATAGTCCTTACAAGAATAAACGAGATTAACTATTAGTTAACCAAAATACAAGATGTTACAAAACCCCTCACTAAACCATGATGAATGAGCTGATTCATGTTCTTGAAATTCACATGACCCAGCCTTCTATGCCATAGTTCAGATTCTTGAGGAGAGGCTTTGGAGAACAAACATGGATGGCCTTTTAGATCTATTTTCTTTGATAGATCTAAAGCATATACTCTTCCAATCCTGTTGGCCTTCAGGAGAGTATACTCATCCAATATTTTGTCAATTTTGTGCAAAACTGTGGAAGACAGAATCCGACAGTTTTGACTTGTGAAAAGTGCAACATGCCCTTTATCACACATTCGACTAACACTCAAAAGGTTGTATTTGAGGTTCTCCACATGGTTAACATCATCAAATCTTATCTCCCCATTTGAGACAAAACCCTTCCCAATGATGTAACCCTTGGCATCATTTCCAAAAGAAACAAATCCCTTCTTCCTTTGGGAATAGTCATGAAGAAGAGAGCTGCTCCCTGTCATATGCATGGATCCTCCACTGTCCACATACCAGATGCTTCTTTGGCATGATGAAGAACCCTGCATTTATCACAAACATTAGTTAGCCTTTGAGACCCAAACCTTTTTGGTTTTGGGTCTGTTTTCATCAACAGATGTTAAACTAACAGGTTGTGCATGATTAACAGCTTTTGAAGATGTAGATGATGCTGAAAAGGATTCCTTGGATTTAGGTTTAGGTATCCTTTTCAGTGGTTTAATCACAGACACATCTAATTGGTTAACTCTCCCCAATAGATGTTGAACCATCATCACAAGTTGTGTCTGATTTGTTGACAGAGTTTTCAACTCAGTTGACACATCAGTACTTGTAGATGATTTGTTCTTGTTATTCTCTACACCCTTCTTTTGAAAAGACACAGACTTAGTCTGAGTTTTCAATATTCCCTGAGGAATATTTGCAGCTATTGTTTGAAAAACCCCTTCCTCCTTAGTGACTTTTTGAGAAAGCTTAGGTTTATCAGAGTGAGATGATTGTGGTACAAACTTGGTTTGAAATTCATTTTTCATTTTATGCATTTCCTGCTTAATGATTTTCTTTTTATTGAATTTTAAACCCTTGTTATACCAGCATTCATCAGTCAGATGATTGAACAAACAACATATTTCACATGGTTTTATTTCATCTTTTCTTGATCAACTGCTGAAGTTGATGAAACTACTGAAGATTTTTTCTTCAGTACTTTCTTCCTTTCAGTACTTTTGGAAAGTACTGAAGGATTTTCAACAACTGAAGATTTCTTCTTCAGTGGTTTTCTATCAGTACTTTTTAGAATCCTGATAGATTCTTTAGCAGTTGTCAAGGAATGCTTGTTTTCCTCTGATTTAAAATGCTCTTCAGGTGTTGTGTTTTGCCCTTCAGTACTTTGAGTACCTTGTGGAACAACACCTGAATTTCTCAGCCTCTTCTTGATCAAGTGTTTCGAAGCAGTGGGATCATCAGTTATTTGATTAACTGAGATACTCCCACTATCTTCATCCTCAGATTTTGAATTTTCAGTTACGGATGAAACACTTGATGATGTGGTTTGGGAATGACTCTCAACCTCAGATTGTACTTCTATCTTGGGAGTAAAATCTGTGGGAGGTATGGTATGATTATACCCAATCCCAAACTTCACATTGGAAGCAGTTTGCTTACTGAGAAGCATTTCAAATCCCTTGCAGGATGTTACCCATCGTTCACAATCAACTTGGGTAGCTGCAAGTGTTTCTTTGAGATTCTTGTGATTTTCTAGAATGACCTCTACCTTTGCTTTTTCATCAGTAATTTGACATTTAAGTTTATAAATCTCCTCATCCTTCTCTTTTAAAACAGACTCAAACTCAGATTTTCTTTTGGAAATTGCCTTTTCTAGGTCAAGATTTTGATTAATTAAAGCTACATTTGCTTCCCTAATAGAAACAAAAGCAGCTATGCATGATTCAGAACATAACTTGGCCTTAGCCTCAGAAGATACCTGTGGTACCTGTGATGATGATGGATTGTCATCAGTAGATTCCAGGGCCATTAAAGCAAGGTTTCCAAAAGGATTGTCACCACCATGTTGACCAGCACCAGCAAATTGCTCAGAATAACCAGAGACATCATCTGGTAAGCTTCTCCAGTCAACAACCTCAGGGGTGAAAAAGCTCTGATGAGATTGAGGTTGAGATTGCTGATTTGTTTGAGATGGCTGAGGATCAGGTAGAGCATGTGGTTGTTGAGCCATGGGTACAGAAACTTGACCAGACTGAGGCATGTAAAAGCATGGATAAGGATATGGCATGGGGCTTTGAGGGACAAAGTATGCAGGAGATGATTGATGTTGTGAATGATGATCAGAACTGGTAGGATGTTGCCCTTTGGATTGTGAATTATTACTTGGAAAAGTCACAAAGGGTGTAGATGAGTTAGATCCAGATGATCTACACTCTCTAGCAAAATGTCCAAGTCTGTGGCACTTGTGACATCTCAACTTACTCTTGTCAAAACCAACCTTGGTTTTGCCAGAGAGACCAGGAAATTTCCTACCTGTTCTTTTATAAAACTTTTGAGATCTGATATTAATCAATGCCATTTGGCTCAGAATATCCATCTCTTCCAGATCATCATCAGCAATTCCTTTCAAATCATCCATCATAAAACACAAATTATCAACATTAAAACCTGAGTTTCCCTCAACTCCAACAAAAGCATGATTTCCACTGTTTGAAGAGAAATCAATATGCTCATCATCTGAACTTTCAGATGAAGCATATTCAGACTCATGACCAACCAGAGCAGTATTGCCTGGTACAAAGTCATCAGTGAGCTTTCCAGATGAAGATAGTTTCTTTTTCTGTTCTATCTCTCTCTCAAATGTTAAGAGTTTCCCGTGAAGTTGGGTGAGAGATAGAGTATCCAGATTTGCACTAGAGCGTAGGACAATGGTGTAAGTGTCCCATCTCTCAGGCAGGGATCTGAGGAATCTGTTATTCATCTGGCTGTTTGTGTATTCATGTTGAACCATTTTAAGCTCAGAAATTAAACATGAAAACCGCTCAAACTGTTGAGTCAGTGTCTCACCCTTCCTATGAGAGAATGTCTCATATTGCTGGGCAAGGATTTCTCTGTTGTTTGCTAAGACCTCATCAGTTCCTCCAAATTGTTCCTTCAGAGCAACCCAGAGATCATAAGCAGTTTCATGATGCATGAGCCCAGAATAGATTTCATTAGGCAGTGCCATGGCCAGAATTCCATGGGCTTTAGCATCAATCTCAAACAGTTTTAAATCCTCATCAGAATATTGTTCCTTCTTTTTAGGAACCATCTCTTTGGTTTCAGGATTACTCACCATAGGCTTGTATGGTCCATGAACCACAGACTTCCAACAACCTGAACTGTTAACAGACAGGTGATGGAGCATTCGGCGTTGCCATATGTTATACTCACTCCTAACAAGCATTGGAGGCTTAGTTGAGGAGCCAGTATTGTGAGGATCATTCATTGAAGTAGTCATTTTCACTAATTCAATTGAATTCAATGAGATTAAAATCGGTCTCGTTTGAAAACTCAACAACACACTTAGAAAACACAATTAGAATCTCAATTAATTAACCGGAAGCACAGAAAATCAATCTCTATAATCAATTCTTGCAAAAATACTAATTCGATCAACCTTTGCTATCAAAAGAACAGTTTCAATGATCAATTGTAAGATCGATCAATGATTAACCTGCTCTGATACCATTTGATAGGATCGGATCAATTAGATTTGAATAATGCAGCGGAATATCACAAATTAAGATCGAATTCAAGCAAGAAAAGTAATGAATATGCAAAACACTCAATCACAATTATAGAGAGAATATTTCTGTTAAAGGAATGTTTTCATTCACGCGTAATGCTTCGGTTCGAATACAGCTAGGTCAACATCCCTTATATAGAGGAATGTGACGTCTGCTGATGTCACTTGATAGTGACATCTAATAGAATTTACAAAACAACTGAAAATATGCAAACTACTGAGATGTTCACAACAACTGATCACATCTCAGAGAATGCTAAGTACAAATACATGAAACTACTGACTAACAACTACTGAAACAATAAACTACTGAAATGTAAAATTACAAGTACTGAAAAGTAAAGCCATCACAACTACTGAAGTTAATAACTTCAGCTGTTGTGACAACTGCTGATCACTCTGGTCTTCAGTCTTTGTCTTCAGCACTTCATCTTCAGACTTTGTCTTCAGTTCTTTGCTTTCAGACTTTGTCTTCAGTTCTTTGCTTCCAGACTTTGTCTTCAGACCTTTGTAATCAGCTGATGTCTTCAGTTGTTGTGATCTTCTTCAGCAGTTGTAATGTCTGTGGGACTTAGAGGTTTTTCTGATCAGGCTCATTGGTTCTTTTGGTCCAACAGGTCTATCAGTTGAATCAGAGTGGACTTCTGCTCAGTTATCTCTCTCACTGTAGTCCCAAGTGGCCATACTTTTCCAGGCATTACTTCTCTTGGCTCTCTGGTCAATTTCTCCTTTCCTTTATGCTGATCTTTAGGTTCAACTGTTATTGGTTCAGCAGGAAATTTGCTTTGTTCCTCAACAGATGGATGTGGAGCTTCAGTTCTGAATCTTACACCAGTATCCAGCTCAACTTTCATAACATGCTCCATCATCCTTCTAAGTTCCCCTACTGATCTTCCTTTAAGCTCATGAGGTTTGTAATTACGGCCTTGTAACCAGCAAGTCATGTTGTATTTGCTCAGCTTGGCTGTGTCACAATGTCCCAACTCCTTCTTTGTTTTCTGAATGGATTGAAAGGTGCTGAAGGCTTCATAATCACAATTTGGAATCATAAAGCATGCAAGCTCAAAATCTTTCAATAGATTCTTCATCTCAGTCATGTTTAGTCTCTCAACCATGTCATAAGGGAAACCATGGTTTATAAGTGTCATGAACATGGTTGATTCAGGCCTCTCTTCTAATATGTCTCTTGTAGTCAGAAGATCATCAGCCTTTGAGACTTCTTGTTCAGGTGGAGAGCCTTCTTTGATTAGCTCTTCCCACTCTTCATCACTTTCATTCTCCTGCTGAGAGATAGGCTTCACAGTAGATAAATCTACTGAAGGTGTGTGTTCAGGAGAGTTCAGCTTTTGTTTCTTGGAGGCACTTTCATCAATAGTTATCTTCTTCTCTGCAGTACCAAGATACTTTCTTTTTCTTGAAAACAGAATCATCTCTTTTGATGCCTCAGTAGATTGTTTTGTTTGAGCAGTTGAAGCATTAGCATTAGATTCCAATGTACTGATCTTCAATTTCAGCTGCTCAATCTCTTCTTCTTTTCTCTTTATCACATTTGACTGAGCAGTCATAGTGCTATTTGTTTGTTCAAACTTCATCATTATCTTTTCCTTTTCTTTCTTTTCAGATGCTGCTGACTCTTTAAGCTCAGCTTCCTTATCCAGTAAAGCATCAATGACTTCTTTATCACTTTGAGCATCTTCTCTCAGTCTTTTTATTCTTGCTTGTTGTCTCATCAACTCTTCATCCTTTTCTTTGATCATTCCCTTCAGTTCTTGTATTCTTTCCTTTCTTTTGTTTGATTTAAGCACCAGCTTGTTGTACTCAGCAACCAGATAGCTCTTGCTGACAGGGATATCATTATCACTTAGATCATCTTCATTGTAAGCAATAACATCAACATAGTCTGCTGCTGCATCTACTTCCTGATGCTGAGAATCAACCTCATCATCTTTAACTTCTTCTGGATCAACACTTGCTGAGCTTGATCTAGGTTCAGTGGCCTGATCTACAGGTTCTTGATGAGTTTGTTGTTGTTGATGATCAGTCACTGGAGATACTTGTTCAGTTTCATTTGAAAGCACAGGGGATTTAGTTTTGGATGGTGACAGTTTGACTGTACTTGCTTGTGAGACTAATTCTGTCTCCCCAGTGTAGATACTCTCAGTAGCTGAATTTTCAGGATTTGGAGGTTGTTGGTAAATTTGCATCTGAAGCTGATTTGGTGATTGGGGTTGAATGGGAGAGATTGGTTCAGTATTTTGGCTGGCTGGTGATTGTGGTTGGGGTGTTTGTTGTTGATTTGGTGATTGATGGAGGATAGGTGAGATTGGTTCTGTGTTTTGGCTAGCTGGAGATTGTGGTTGGGGTGTTTGTTGTTGTTGTGGTGATTGTTGGAGGATTGGTGAGATTGGTTCTGTATTTTGGCTGGGTGGAGATTGCTGATGTATGGGTGATGTATCCGGTGAGTGAGTGTCTTGAGCAGAGTTGGTTGCAGAGTTCTCTTGTTCAATTTCCCACACAAGCTCTTGAGGTATGTCTGCATTAGCATCAATCACATGGGCAAACATGTCTATGTCACCTCCTTCATATTTCCCAAAGATTTTGTTCAGCACAGATCTGCCAAGGTGTGCTTGAATAAACACACCACCCTCCACAGAAGTTCCAGGCAAATTCACATTAATGATAAGTTGAATGAACCTTGGAAATATGTACATCTTATCAGCCTTCTGTACTCTAATGTGATCACACAGACAATTGAAGATGTACTTTGAGTAATTGTATGTTCTTCCCTCAAAGATACCAATGATTCCAGATGATATGTGTCTTGAAAATCTATCAAGCCCAGATTTTCTGTTTGAGATGCACTTCAGATAAGTGTGACACAGAAATCTGTATGGCTTACAAAGTCTTCCCTTCTTGATTTCTCCTTTTTCAAAGTCTCCATCATACCTCATTAAGAGAAAAACCTTTTCTATGTATTCATTTTCAAATACATCAGGGTGTCCGGCTTCAACATCTCCTAGTTCAAGAACCCTTCTTATTGTTTTTTCATCAATTCTCAGCCTTTGAATCTTAACTTCAGCAATAATGCCTTCACCATCTTCTTCTACGTATGCAGAATTCCAGAAATCAGTGATATGAGATCGATAAATCACCGGCTCTGCTGATAGGGCATAGAATAGCCTCGATCTTCTAAGATATCTCATAATTTCTTGACATCCTTCTGACACAGGATCGTCAGGGTTTAAGAAGGCACACACATTGTGTTCTTTTGCGAATCGATTATCCATCTGTTCATAAGAAAAGACTTCGTTAAAATCACATTATTGATATGAGAATACGAACAGTTGTGAGATAAAACAAGAATCGAATGGTTCATTCTTGAATGTTACGACATGTTTTACCTTAATAAACGCTGATTAAGAACACAGATATATGTTTGCTTAAGGTTTTGATTTGGTAAATTTTGAATGTTGAGAAAGTGGGAAAAATTTTGTTGAGTGAGATTTTCTAGGTCTGAAAAAGTGAGCTGAAAAGGCGAATAATGAATTTGACAAGTCAAACCACATTATTTATACCCTCGGACACATTAATTTTATCTCATTTATTAAGTGGGACCCTCAATGTATTCTTCCATAGAATTAATTTCTCATTAATTAAGTGGGATCCTCAATGTACTCTTCCGCAGAACATCTACGGATCAACAACGGATCAACAACATCTGCTGATGTGAAATTGTAACATTAAATTACTTGATCTTCATTCATCCGTAGTTTACCAATCTACGGATAAACATTTAAGATTGATTTCCACATTGTAGCTTCTGTTGATGCTTAAAGTAGCACAATGCAAAGAAATATTGTTGTATGTATGGCCCAACTCTATTGGTTAGAACCATTTATTGCTTTAGGACCTTGTTGGCTTTGTATACATGGCAATTTAGTATAAGAAAGTTTAAAATTATGATTTTTACTAAAATTTTCATGTATCCAGAAGCTAAGATGATGCTCAGATTTCAAATCCTTCAAATTGATAATGATATAGACATTGCTGCTGCTGATTGAGTGACTTTTTTATGTATTCTACTCCCCCTAAATTTGTGATTAATGGTGAACTTAAGCATTTATCATAAATTTCTTTAAGAGGAATAACATGAATTTTAATTGTATGATAATGATCAGATACATATACACATATGATGGGATCATACTATAATACTAAGCCTCTTCCTGATGAGTTATTTTGTTGATTTGATACCTGAACAAGTTCTGATTGCAAGTATATTGTCCACATAAATCCATACAAGAGCTCATGTATCAACTAGACATGTTGTTTATCATGTTTTCATATTGATTTGGAAATAACTGTTGTGGGCTTCACATTCAATTCATAAAGGTTTTGTCCTCCCTTTGCAAGTCAAATAATCATTTTTGACACTTAAGACTATGTACTTTAAGTTATAATATCTATCTTGAGATGTATTTGGCATCTCATTGATGCATTGCTGATAAGCTCAAGATAATACACAGTTGATCACATAGGATTCTTTTGAGAGCTTTAGATATGATCATCATCAGGTCACCAGGTCTTTACTCACGTAAAACAGAGGTGCCTTTGACCCAGGTCTTTGTTCACACAAAACAGAGGGATGATGAGGATCATGATCTTTTCACCTTTTTCAACTGATATTCAGTATGGTGATCATACACCCAGGTCTTTGTTCACACAAAACAGAGGGAGTATGGTTTGCAAAGATAGATATTATAAAGTGTTTTACATAGTGTGTTTAGATGACTGATTTGATCACATTAGGATAAGACTCACTTTGTATTCTCAAAATGAAGTTTCCCACAAACAATCATTTTAGTATTATGTTTGGCATGCACTCAGTTTAGTTTCCACTCAAGATGAATCTACTCACATATCAAGAAACTTGCTGAGATTTATTGTTATTTATTTATTCAGGAATAGGCAAAGCTATAGTGTACTATCATTTCCCATACATATGTCTTGCTGATGCATCATTACACACAGCATTTTGTTTGTTTAAGTTTGATTAGTCTAAGTTAATCATGCCTAGAGACTCAATCAGAAAATTAAATCTAACTGAATCAAAGGCTTTAGTGAATAAATCAGCAAGCTGATTTGATGTATCCACTTTGACTAACTTAATCAACCCCTTTTTTGAGCAATCTCTCAGAAAATAATATCTTATCTCAATATGTTTTGTTTTACTATGTTGCACAGGATTAGCAGTGATAAACATAGCAGCAGAATTGTCTATATAGATAGAAGTTTGAAGAAAATTGTAACCATAGTCAAGCAATTGGTTTTGCAACCAAAGAACTTGAGAGCAACCAGCTGAAGCAGCAATGTACTCAGCCTCAGCTGTGGATACAGAAACATTGGTTTGTTTCTTGCACTGCCATGATACTAGCCTTGGTCCAATGAATTGACATCCACCGGTTGTTGATTTTCTGTTACTATTACATCCACCATAGTCACTGTCTGAGTATGAGTAGAGTGTAAAGTCTCCATCCTTGGGATACCAAAGACCAAGTCCTGGTTTTCCCTTGAGGTATCTGAAAATTCTTTTTACAGCATTGAGATGCGATTCCTTGGGATCAGATTGGTACCTAGCACATACACACACAGCAAACATAATATCAGGTCTACTGACAGTTAAATACATAAGTGAACCTATCATAGATCTATATAATTTTTGATCAATAGATTTTCCAGAGGGATCAGGAGCAATCTTATCAATTGTTGATGCTGGTGTTTTGCATGAGGATACTTCAGCAAGATTGTATTTCTTCAGAATTTGATGTATGTATTTCTCTTGGTTGATGAATATCCCATCTGCTTTTTGATGAACTTGAAGGCCAAGGAAGAAGGTTAATTCACCCATTGAGCTCATCTGAAATTCAGATTTCATCAGCTCTTCAAAATTCACACACAATCTCTTATTAGTTGATCCAAAATAAT
The DNA here is from genome assembly GCA_025215565.1 of Flaveria ramosissima. Taxonomy (NCBI): domain Eukaryota; kingdom Viridiplantae; phylum Streptophyta; class Magnoliopsida; order Asterales; family Asteraceae; genus Flaveria; species Flaveria ramosissima. The sequence goes on from CM046030.1 coordinate 52,438,953, forward strand.
ATCATCAACATATACTTGAACTACTAAGAGATCTTGATGTTCTTGTTTGAGAAAAAGTGTCTGATCAATAGTTCCTCTTTTGTAGCCATGCTTGAGTAAGAAAGATGATAGTGTTTCATACCATTTTCTTGGTGCTTGATGAAGACCATACAAGGCTTTATCTAGTTTGTATACCCTGTGAGGATAATGAGGATCTTCAAATCCCGGGGGTTGTGACACATAAACTTCCTCATCAATTTTCCCATATAAGAATGCACACTTGACATCCATCTGATACACAGTAAACTTCTTATATGATGCATAGGCCAAAAACACTCTTATTGCCTCAATTCTTGAACTGGTGCAAAAACTTCATCATAGTCTATGCCTTCTTCTTGAGTGTATCCTTGTGCAATCAACCTTGCTTTGTTTCGGACAATAATCCCTCTATCATCCAGTTTGTTTTTGTATAGCCATCTAGTTCTAATAGGATGTTGACCTTCAGGCAAATCAACAAGAGACCACACTTTTTGCTTTCTGAACTGTTGAAGCTCTTCTTGCATAGCTTCAATCCAGCTATTGTCTTTTAAAGCAGCTGTAATGTTTGGAGGCACCACTTGAGAAAGAAAATAGTTGAAGAGACAAAGGTTGGCTGTACTACTTTGGCTCCTTCTAGTTCTCTTTTCAGGATTTCCAATGATGTTGTCAAGTGGATGAGTCTTATGAATTCTCATTGAAGGAGTTTATTCAACTGGAATAGATGATTCTAGGTTAGTCATTTCCATTGCCTCTGACTGATTCATCTCAGGTTAGAATTCAAGAAATAGTCAAAATGAGAGTCTGTTGATTGGGCTACAGAAGTATCTCCAATTGTGTTTTGCTCTTCCGCAGGAACTTCTTCGGAAGCATTTTGCTCTTCCGTAGCACCTTCTTCGGATGCATTTTGGTCTTCCGGAGGAACTTCTTTGGAAGCATTTTGCTCTTCCGTGGGAACTTCTCCGGATGCATTTTGGTCTTCCATAGGAACTTCGGATGCATTCTGGTCTTCCGTAGGAACTTCTCCGGATGCATTCTGGTCTTACGTAGGAACTTCTACGGATTCATTCTGATCTTCCGTAGGAACTTCTCCGGATGCATTTTGTTCAATTCCACATGTAGTATCTGCTTCTACTGAAGTGTTTTCATCTGAAGATGGATGTATCCTTGGAGGATCAGCAGATAAGGTTACTTCAGTCATAATAGGTGGAACAAAAGGATAGCATACTTCATCAGATCCTGCATTGTCAAATGATCATAGTTAAATGATTTAGATAAAGCATCTATGTCAAATAACCATGATGAACCTTTAACTGACTTAGTAAATACAGTTTCATCAAAAGATACATTAGGAGTCTCTTCCACAATGTTATGTTGTGGAATATACACTCTATATGATTTTGATGTTGAAGAGTATCCAACAAAGAAACCATCATATGTTTTTCTGAAAATTTTCCTAATGACTCTTTTATGTTCAAAACAGTTACTTGACATCCAAAGACTCTTAGATATCCTATGTATGGTTTTCTTTTAAATAGGAGCTCATAAGGAGTTTTGTTATGTTCTTTGACAATTAATGTTCTGTTTTGAACATTGCATGCAGTATTCACAGCCTCAGCCCAAAAGGTGATAGGTAGTTGTGAATCAGCTAGCATTGTTCTTGCAGCTTCAATGAGAGTTCTGTTTCTTCTTTCAGCAACTCCATTTTGTTGTGGAGTCCTTGGTGCACTGAATTGTCTTGCAATACCTTTGCTCCTGCAAAAGGAATCCAGTTCAAAATTGACAAATTCAGTACCATTATCACTCCTAAAGATTTTAACTTTTGCATCAAGTTGATTCTCAATCTTGATTACAAAGTCCATTAATGTTTCTGATGTTTCACTCTTTTGTTTTAAGAAAAAGACCCATGTAAATCTTGTGAAATCATCAACTATCACCAAACAATATTGCCTTTTTCCAATGCTCATTACATTGGTGGGACCAAAAAGATCCATGTGAAGCAATTTGAGTGGTGTAGTATTGGTATTGATGGTTTTGGATTTATGTGACACTCTATGTTGTTTTCCTTTGTAACATGAAGAACAGTGAGTTGAGCAATGAAACTCTTTATTTGGCAATCCAATGACCAGGTCATTTTTCACCAATTTATTCATGTTCTTCATGTTAGAATGGACAAGCCTTCTATGCCATAATTGAGACAAGTCTTCTGAGAGTTTAGATATAAGGCATGTTTCATGTTTTGTGAGAGAAGTGTTGTTCATATCCAAAACATAGGTGTTTCCTTTTCTTGCTGCTTTAAGGAGAATCCAATCTTCTGCAACAATAAATCCTGGCTTAAGAATGTAATAGTTAGTATCATCAAATAATGTAGTATAATTTTGATCACAAATTTGAGACACACTAAGTAGATTATACTGTAAATTTTTACAGTAATTTACTTTATCAAATTTGAGTACACCATTGGTTATCATTCCTTCACCAACAATTTTACCTCCCATTTTATCCCCACCAAATGCCACATAAGAAGCATTTTTATGTTTGAAATCATGGAGAAGAGAACAGTTTCCTGTCATATGCCTGGAACAACCACTGTCAACATACCACTTGTTGTCAGCTCTCCAATATTGTTCCTGCATTCAGAAAAGAAAATCAGTTAGAAGTGACAACTCAAGTCTTAGTGATCTTGGGTTTGTCAACAGGGTCTAAAACAGTTACTCTATCATGAACAATTTTTGAAGTTTCAGTTTTAGATTTGATTGATTCATTCTGATTTGATTTAGATGAGGATGATTCTGCTGAATGGGATGTTGATGAAGTAGATTCATGATTCATATTTTCTGCTTGACTCAGATCAACTTCATTTGTTTGAGTCTTTTGTTTTGATAATAAACCTTTAAATGTCTCACTATCTTTTGTTTTCGAAAGAGGTATATGAATGCCTTTTTCAAATTTATCAAAGAATGAATCCTCATCCTTTGATTCCTTATCTGACAAATCTACTCTTTTGTGGGGTGTTTTTGACTGCTGGAAAGATGGTCTTTTCTTCAGTATATGAACACTTGATGATGTTTTGTCCTTTGATTTGACTTTGATTTTTGTTCATACTTCTTCAGTTTTGAACCCTTTGCAGAATCCGTAGATTGAATCTGATTCAGAATTATCTGATTCTTTCTTCTTTGAGCCTTTTGTCTTGTTCTTTTTGTTGAAATAACATTCCTGTGTGGAATGATTATTTTTGTTGCAGATAGCACAATGTTTGTTGAAGTAGCAATCAGCAGTCATATGATTGTTCATATTGCAAATAGAGCAGTAGCTGCTGAAGTAACAATCTTCAGTATTGTGATTTTTCATGTCATACCATTTGCAATACTTTTCATCTGATTCTTTCTCAGAATCATTCTTTTTGTTTGCTGACTTTTGTTGTTGTTCTTTCTTCTTCAGCTTTGGATGTGCTTCTCCTTTTTCTACTTTGTGCACATTTTGATTGTTTGTTGCTGAATTCCTCTTCCGTAGATCAGCAGCTGAAGTTTTCTTTTTCAGTTGATGATCTGCTGATAACTTTTTCTTTCCTTTGTCTTTGAATTTCCCCTTTTCTTCAGTGATGACAGATTCATCAGTTAATTTCTTGGAGGAGTCTTGCAGACTTAGTTCTTGAAGACCTTCATTCAATTGAGCTATTCTCTTGCAGATGGTCTTCAGCATGTTTCTTTGTTTAGGAGGATATGGCAACTTTGTTTCTTCAAGCACTTTTGGAATATGTGTTTTAAGATGAACATTCTTACCAGTGATTATTTGATCAACATCATGTTCATCAGAATCATCCAAGTCATCACACTTATCATAATCAAATTCTGAATCATTTTGATCTAATGATTCTGATTCAGAAGATTCAGTTTCACTCACCTCAGCTTCATCATTAATTTTAATTTGATTTGAATCTTTTTCAAACTTAGTGCTAGGCACAAAATGATTTGACAGAGTGTTGGTCATTGTTGTAGGTAAAGATGTGTAATTATCATTTATAGGTGGTGCAACCGCATTATAACCCAACCCAGACCTTTTTTTTTATTCAATATGAGAATTTAGTAATTTCTCATATTGCTGAGATGATAATTGAAACTTCTGAAGTTTCACTTCAGTTGATGCATGATCAGCCATGGATTTTGTTAAGGAAGTGGTCAGATGCTCAACTTGGGCTTTTAGGCTATAATTTTCAGAAACAAATTTTTCTAAATCCTTTTGCAAAGAGTTAATTTTTATTTGATACAATTTATGTTCTCTAACATGGGATTCATTCAAAATCATTGTTTCTTTTACTTTGTCAGCCAACTGTTGAGCATGGACTCTATATCGTTCAACTTCCTCAACACATGTTGATGAACACAATCTTTCTTTTACCTTTTTTGCCATTGGTGGAACTGTTTGATCCATATGAGCCATCAATGCTTGATTTTCTTCCAAAACTTCCTTTTCATACACACTCCAGTCACACGTTTCATCTTGAAGTATGATCAGCCCTGACTCCTTTGAGTTGCTAGGTCCAGCTGATTCTTTGGTGGCTGGTGGGGATGCATTGATTAGTTGAGATTGTTTGTGCAGAGGTCTTTGAGAAGTTGATTGTTGATGAGCTTGAATCTGATGTTGTTGATGCTGCTGGTGTTGTCTCATCTCTGGATATGACTGTTGATTGCATTCTCTTGAGAAATGTCCATAGAGATTGCATTTGTAGCATCTTACTTTTGATTTGTCAACGTCAATCTTTGATGTTTTGCTTGCTGAAGCCAAGTTCTTATTTCTCCTGAGATATTGCTTAGCTCTATAAGCAATCATGGCCATCTGCCATTGTAGATCCATTTCTTCCACTACATCAGAAGGCAGTTCTTCTAAGTCTTGTTGGCAAATATTTGCTGAAGTTAGAGAGCTTCCCAGATAGGCTTGAAAACTGAAACTAAAAGCTGGAAAGGGTGCTCTTTGTTCTTCAGAGTCCAATATCACAGTTATTGGTTCTGACTGATTTGCTAAAATGAAGACTTAGCTGTTGGTGTAGTTGTATCTTGTCTATCAGCAGTTCTTCCTTAATTCTTTTGCTGCTTGTCTTGAGATGATTTCTTTGAGGGTTTTGAAGCATAGAAGCTAACTTCCTCCTCATCATCACTCCTAGCACAAGAGTTATCACTTTCATTGTTTGAGATAAATGCACTTCCAACATTATTGTTTCTTTGAAGTGATAGGGTGAGACATGGGTTCTCACACTCTTGTTTCTTGATTTCTCGTCCATTTCAAGAGCTTCCACTTTAGCAACCAGAGTATCTAAACCAGTTGCTTTCAGATCTATAGTGTTCTTGAACATGGATACAGTATGCTTCCAACTTTCTGGCAAAGTGTGGAGCATTTTCTTGTTTAATTCCTCACTTGTATACTTCAACTCCAGAATATTCATCTCAGTGACCAACTGCATGAATCTATGGAGTTGTTAGGAATTGATTCACCCTCAATATGGTGAAATGTTTCATATTATGACCGAGGGTGTCTCTCCTTATACTTCTTATCTCATCACTCCCTTCGTAGAGAGTGTGAAGTATCTTCCACAAGGAGTTTGCTGTTTTATAGTTCTCACACCTGATTAATATCTCTTCAGGTAAAGCCATACTAAGCAGACTGTATGCTTTTATATCAACTTTAACCTTTTTGACATCATCAGGTGATAGATCTTTGGTACTGATTGGTTGATTTTTGTCATTATAATACGGCCCAAGAGTGGGTAGAATATAAGGACCTTCAGTGATGGATATCCAAGTGTCAGAATCAGTATAGTTTACATGATTCCTGAACTTGATTTTCCACGACTTGAAGTCTGCTTTTGTTTCCAACTTCGGAGGTTGGTAAGATGAACCACTGAAGTTGCTCATGATGTTAATTGATGAAAATAATTAACAAGATCTGCTATTCAATTGTTTTGAATATAGAAACAAGTTAATTAGAACGATTGCAGTTAAACGAAATTAAACTCAATTAAACACAACTAACACTGATAGATCAATCGATCTAAATCAATGAGCACTTGGCTCTGATACCACCTGTGAATCCAAGGATCGTCAACAGGAATTATCAGTGTCAATTGATGTCAAGTCAACGTTTGCGGAATTAACGTTGATTTGGTTTAATTGTTTTAAACAACTTTAAATATCAATAAATGATCAAGAACACACGTAACAAAACACAATTAATGATTAATCAGTATTTCATTATAATATGTTAATGATTACAAAAGTATTGAATGAATGATATTAAAGAATGCTATGATGTGATGGCTGCTAGGGTTTGATTAAAAGACTTTGGTGATTGTCGTATTGCTATTGCTGTTCTCGATCAATCAATCGTCTAACTCAATCGTGCTTGAATCGAAACCTAGGATCCATATATATAGACAATGATGTTTCAGTTATAGGAAACACCGGATCTCTTGGGATTTGATTTGTTTCAGTTAAGGAATCATCGGATTTCTCGGGATTCGCATAACCGCCTTGTTGACTTGTTGACTTGTACCACTTGTATAATACAAGTGTTTGGACTCCGCAGGAATATTGTCTTCAGTAGGAATTTGTTCTTCCGTAGATGATGTGTTCTTCCGAAGGAGTCTTGTTCTTCCGAAGGTAACTTGTTCTTCCGAAGGACACTTATTCTTCCGAAGGAAACTTGTTCTTCCGAAGGAAACTTATTCTTGTTGTTCATCCGCAGAAGATCTTCAGATGTAGAATTACTTGTAAGAAATATATCTACGGAAGAACAAAATGTTCATCCGTAGATGTTTCTTACACTTGGTCAATTTCATAAATTGACCAATTATAATGTTTGTTCCTGCAACCATACATAAACCAACACATATATAAATGGGTTAACCTATATATTTAATGCATACACAATGATGAATTACAAAAATTCATTACAGATATTAATTCAAGTACTAAGCCTATACATAATGACTAGATCTACTGATTCTAGACCTAACAGGTTCTTTGACTGTTATGAAAAGGACCCTAATGTCCTTTCTTGTCAATGATAATATCAACATTTCTTAGTCTGCATGGACACCATCCGTGTTTGCGATGGCCACTATCTTTCTCTTATGAAGCGCTTTTGTTATAGTTCATTTGTTGTCTCTCACTCTTATTTATATAGTTTACATATTGTATATCTTTAATACGTTATACATTGAATTCATATATCTTGTCCCCTCGGGCTCTCTAACATAGATTTTCTTTGTTGTTGCAGCTCAGATTTAAGCTCGGGATAGCTAGGCTCCGTTCAACCAAGCATTATGCCAAACCCGGATTTGATCGTAGCAACACTGTGTAACAAAAAGCATACTGAACCAAAACTCATACTTCCAACGTTGTTATTCCCTTATTTTACTGCAAAGCTAACATCGACATTGTAACAGCCACTCTGCTTAACACATAAAACACAATTCTTGATCTACTCGGTTCAAATTCCAAACAGCAAATAATCCTATGCTTATACGCACACTTAGATTATGTGTATTGTACAAAAAGATATATTAGGATGTTAACATTGTTAGTAAAGGCTTAATAATTCATACGACATTGATCCAAATTCAGTTTCGTTAGCTGAAAATAACATGATATTTTTCAGTAAATCTAAATCAAAAAAGTCAACATAACTCTTGTTGATTCTCATGATCTAACATATCTAACATAAACAAATAAAGAAAAACTTTGTGAGGAATTTAGCAGGAAAGCGGTTTAATTTTTGTGCAAGTTCCAGACCTGAGTTTTGGCTTGTTGGGTTGGGGTCAGGATAAATAATAATAATGCAGTCAACCCCCAATCTGAATTCGTGTTTGCTAAGCTATGATGTGTACATTGCGCAACAGATGTAAGACCATATGAGATTAAATTCATATAATTTGACTTGAAGATACATGATGACAACAGAATGAGATTAAATTAAAACTATAACATTTACAACCATTTTCACTTATCTATCTTCCTCTTGTGTTTGTGTTTGTGTTACTTGTAGAAATTGGCATCCTGTCCTCCGTAAATGGTTGAGTGGCTGGATCAGCAAGACTGGGTAATCTTGAAACACTACCTTTACTTCCTCTTCTTGCATTTGGTCCTAATTCTTCAATCATGTACTTCCACCCGTCAATTGGTCTCCTTCGACTGAATATATGTTGCTTTATAAAACTAGCTATCTGCATACACATACCCAAAACAATATAATTATCAGAAAAACAACTTTCTCCGAGCACAATGATTCAATCATTCATGAAGAAGAATAATATTAAAAGACCTTAAATTTGCTGAAAGCAATCCGACGTTCATATTCTTGTGCAAGAATGTCTTCTTCACGTTGGGACATTTCCCATATGTTCCCATCTTCACCTTTGGCCGTTGTTTCCCATCCATCAGGCTTATTTTTCATGTCCCAAGAATCTCTATCTTTTGACTTGTTCAAATCACTGCTTCCAGACTCAAAGATCCTGCAACAAAAACCATTTTCATTCCATGCTACATAACTTAAAAAACCTTTAAAGCCAATTAAAATAGAAACTCAAGATAAACATGAAATGTGATAAACATGCCATTCTTTAGTTCATGTAACATCTCCATTTCCTGTAATTTCAACAAGTAGTTTAGCATGTAAAATGATGAAAAATCCTAACAGTTTTGGAGAGTATATCATGCCAAAAAAACTCTAAGGCCTAAAATCCATATTCTTTATGACTTTGTTTTCAGTCTTATACACAGTGAGCATGCATTACATCGCTTGAGCAGAAGATATATTACCATATTATCATGCAAAAAGTTACTGGCGTATCTAACGATAAGCATGTAATGATAGACACAAAACTTAAAAACTTAAAATCCCTGCAAAGCCAATCAAAATGGAACCTCAAGAAAGATATGAAATTGATAAGGATGTCTTTCATCAGTTCATGTAATACCCCCATTTTGTGTCATTTCAACATGTAGTTCAAGACGTATAATGACGAAAAACCCAAGCAGTTTCAGACAATATATTGCACAAGATAACCTCTATAACCTAAAATCCATTGTCTTTATAACTTGTGTTTGACATAAACCAACAGTTTTCAGTCTTATATTAACGAAAAATGTCACCAATGCATCTAACAATAATCATTTATGTATACAACAACTAGATAAAGGAGAAGATAGCATACTCAGATGCAGTATCAAGAAACTTGTCAAGATCATCACCAGCAGAATGAGCCAATTTCGCCTCTTCCATCTTCTCAATCTCCTTAACCCACAAACCAGCATGAACCCTTTGCTTCCTAACCCTATAATCCCTCTTCACATTCTCCAAACTATACAACGATTTCCCCTCTTCTTTCAACTTCTTCAACCTCTCTTCCTCTTCACTTCTCTTACTAATCCTCCTCCTCCTCTGCTCCCAATTATCACTCATCTCCTCCACAAACGCCTTCGTATCAGCATCCATATCTTGTATGGTATCAGAGCCTGTCGAAAAGTTAACATCTGTCTCCCATGGTGGTCGATTTTTGGCCGATAGATCGTCAGGAAGCCATGCTGTTTCCCACGCATCGTTCCATTTGTCTCCTTCGTTGGTGGATTTGGTTGATTGATTTCTTATGTGGGTTGTGATGGTGGAGATTTTGAGTGATTGGTGTGTTGTTAGAGATGAAAAATTGTGACCTAAAGCACTGAACAAGGTCTTCATCCGTTGCATTAGTGAATTCCTGTGAATACGAGGGTGAAAAGTATGAATAATGAGATGAACAATCGGAATGCGTGAATTAATGGTGTGATTGAAGTGAAGTGAGAAGAGATGAAGGAACGTCACGATTTGAGAAGGTGATTCGATGTGATTAGTGTGGCGATGCCTGCTTCTAGGTTTTCCTTCCAAATGCTAAAATGGAAGTGTTAATTAAGGAAAAAAAAATCATTATTTTAATGATGTTTAAAACTATCCTGATTTCCGAGGTACTGATGTAAAATTTCAATCGTTTATATTGATTTTAACGCTTTAGATCTCACTTATTCAAAAGGAAACTTAGTACTATAAGAAAACCTTCTTGAGCCGGGTTTTAAAACTGAGATCTAAAAAATCCAAGTTTTAACCATCACTTTCATACCATTGTAATAGAAGACCAATGGCTCGAGACAAGTTTAGTAGATGAAAGATATTAAAAATAATCGAATCAAGAAGAGAATAAATAAATATATAAATTGTAATTTTTGTATTTTTATAGTTTAAAAAAGAAGTAAATTAAAGATTTTATATTAGTGGAAGGATAAAATCGATGAATACAGATGCTTATATTTGTATTTAATTATTTTATTTTCAAAGTTGGTTCATGTTAAGAGGAGCGTTAGAAGGAAAAAGTAGGGATGAGCTCGGTATCGTACCGGTACCGAAAGTACCTGGTCCCGTATTTTATAAAAAAGGAGTACCGATAATCGATTTTGATATATGGGTACAGGTACTGGTACCGGTACGATACCAGAATTTCGGTACACGATACCTCTTTGGTACCCGTTCTCTCCACAACATTATTTTTTAGGCTTGCTGCATGTTGTATGTTTGGTTACGATACCTAATACCTGTTTTTGTACGCGGTACATATTTGGTACCCGATATTTTTAAAAGTTTATAATAACTAAACAAAAATAAATATCAAAAAATCATCCACATGTCCAACAAAATTAGTACATAGACTTGACCATGCATTCTAAATATCAATAATTTCACACATGCTTACCACTCATTAGTTGTAAAGCAACACTGACCCAAAAAAGTTAGTAAATTGTTTTTGATTCATGGTGATGAGTTTCACCCCAAAATAATAAATACCGATAAGATCAATACCAATACTAAAAGTTTCAAAATAACAAAGAAAATTAATCTTCAATTTCATCACTATGTTGCCCCTCCTTTTTCAAAATAGACTATTTGTATTCAAGTACTAGCGGATACCATACGGGACATTTGGGTAAAGTAGCGGTACCGGTACAGGCCAGTATCGATCCCGAAATATAAGAAACAATATAGCATGGTGAATTCATGTAAACATGCATTCAAGATGGAATACATATGATTAAGTATCTTCAAAAATTATATATTGATGATTGTGGTGCAAGTTTAATTCTATTCATGTAGCTATGGACAAATTAAAAACACCCTAATACGACATATGTAAAACATATGAGGTTATATGTAATAGGAGAGGGTTCAAATAAGAACTTATTTTTTTCGTGAGAACTCAAGTAACCAATGTGAGCCATAAGTTTTTAATGACAAAAGGGTAAATAAAGAAAAGATAATAAAAAAATATAAAACAAAAATAACATAAAAATAAAAAAGTAAAAAAAACAAAAATATTTCTCTTGTTTCCCTCTTTCATAAAAAAATAAAAAAAAATTATAAAAAAAGCTCGTTTTTTACGAACATTATTTTACACATGTCTAATATCGGATCTACACGTGTAAAACATGATTTACACATGTATATAACTATATTTACATATGTGTAATGACTAATTTATACATGTGTAAATAATGGGTTGACGATTTTAATATATATATATATATATATATATATATATATATATATATATATATATATATATATATATATATATATATATATATATATATATATATATATCAATATGGTACGCGTTGGAAAGATAAAAATTACTAAAAGTAATGACGAAATTTTTTTAGAAAAGTATGTCGTGAAAAAAAGTTATGAATATTTAATAAAAAGTGGAAATGATATGTGACTTACATGTGATGTTAAATATGTGGCTTATATTGGTTAATGAAGTTCTCACATAAAAGAAAGGTTCTCAAGATGACCCTCCCCATATGTAGTATATAAACTAAAGATCCATAAGTTATGTAGCAAGTAGAGTAAGTTATTGAATTTATTGCTAGTGGTAACGTCAACACTAGATACGATGTTTCGAAACAATGTGATAACATGTGACTAATAGTTGATTCTGGTTTATAGAAAATAATTAGGATAGCATGTGACTAATGTGAGACACTTAATGGTGATGTGGGTGTAGTTTTCAAGATGTAGCATGGATATAGTCTATAGGAAGTTGGGATATAGATTGTAACTAGGTTTTCAACACTCGCGCGTTGCAGCGAGGGTTCAGTTTCTAAGCGTAACTATAATTGCTGTCATTCGCTACTTCATTGTTCTTTTGGTTCTGTAATAAATTTTTTTTGCCATGGAGGTGAAAGAAATTAAAGATGTTATATATACAAAGACCTAGGCCTTGTGGTAACAATGTGTGCATACAAAGGTGTTAGAATATTTGTTACAAAAGTGATCAACATGTCTTGGGATGGTTAAGAGCCATGTTGGTTGTTGTTGGGCAACTGGAGTTTACAAAAGTAATCAACAACCAGGTTTGCAATAAAAGTACTCGTCATAAACTTTACACATGCACACATGCAAACATATTCTTGCTAGGTAGTGCTGTCTAAAAGAACTGAAAGCATACTTTTTACACGTCTCCTTAAGTTATGCGCTAAACTACCTGCAATCCAAAATAGGATAAATTAAAAAACAACAAAACCATAACAAAATAATCCATTAGGTACCCACTAAATTTAGGTTGTTGAACTGTAATACATTATTACAAAACACCACTCCTTATTAAAAGTTTTAATCATTAACTGTAAACAATCGTCACATATCAACAAACTCGTGTTCGTCATCACAATTTTTGTCCTCGATGGAGAAAAAACAACTATTACCAAATGAGGACAAAACAATGAACAAATAACAATTGCATGGTATAATGATCGTTTAGCTATTTTAAGATACCAAAGTTGGATACTGTGTGTTTGAAAGATAAGTATACAAATTTGGTATATTAATGTTAAACACACAACTCAGAGTATAAAAAGTGAACTTGGAAAAAACTTTGTAGCTCTGCTTGATTTGATATAAGGCAACAGAAAATCTCAAGAGTCAGTGTTTTAAAAGGACATATAAACATGGAAATTATTTACCGAATTATTACTTCTTCTTGTCAGCCTAAGATATTGCCGAGTAACATAATCCGCAAGAAGTAAATCCATGGTCTTACCATATGAGGGACTGCAGAGACATGTTTGCAATGATTAAACGGTCCAGTTTTATCACATCAGTCATGCATTTTCCTGTAAATGTCACATGAAATGAAACCATGTTAACACTTAAAAAAACGTATTAACATTATATTGAAGCAGTAAATTGGAATGAATGAAAATGGCCAAACACAAAAGTTATCACAGGTCATTCAGTTTTGACACCCCAGCTCTATTTTCATCCCCAATCCCCATATAATGAAATGAAGTAAAATAAACTACTACTTGAATTATGTGAAACATTTGAAATGGAGTTCTTGAGACTGAGTAAAAAGCATAGATCAATGAATCAACTATGTCCTACCATTTAAACAAACATATTTGTAAACTAAAACAGAGAATAAGAGACAATACTAATACAAAGTTGTGTTCAAATAGAGTTAACTAACCACATAAGATTCTAAGCAGGGGTATCAATAAAGCACAAATTTTAGCTAACATTCACACTCCCATTATAATCTAGCTTTATACAAAAGCCCAGATCATTCAACCATAAGAGAACCAAATGATCATAGTTCCTGAATTCACAAGATTTGCGACGTACACAGCCTATATTAAACATAACAGAGTCAACAAAATCATCTATACTCCAGATTATTCATAGAAGTACAACAAAATTTTCAAAATCCATTAATCACCCTTCATAAAAAAAATTGCAAAATGATTGATTACCCTTGGACGATTCAAATCTAGCTGCCTTTTCTCCATCATCACAAACCATTGCAAAGAAATACATTCTAAGCCTCAATAAACCCTAAGTTAAATCAATACCCACCACTGAAATATATACAAACTGTCTAATTTCATAAAGTAAAAAACAAATCCAACGATTTTAGCATTAAAATTCCAAGAGGTTGGTTGGTTTGCTCTAGTTGAATGCAGAAGTCGATCCTTGTTTCATTTTAATGGAACATTCATTTATTTAAGCAATTGAGAGAGCTTTGTGGCAATTTAGTTACCATGAAAATGATAGGATGAATCTAAATGTCAAAATCAAAAATTGTTTATGATCAAAACCCTAGAAGGGAAGTATTAGATGACGTTACATAGAAAGTAACAGTGTGTTCTGCCTATCAATACCTCCTTCCAGCACCACCAGCGAATCCACCACAGCCACCAACACCATATCCTCCCGAGATCAAAGTCTGTCTTCAACGATGTATCCTTTGAGCACAACAATAGGAAGCTCACTCATCCCAATGTAGCAAGCAAAAAAACCGTCTCTTTATCGATCTGTTTTAATAGCAGAGGTAACGGGAACAAAATCCACGCGACACTCTCTCTTCTCATTCAACTTCAATGAGATGGCTCTCAATCGTCTCTTCTCTATTTCTATCGGAAAAATAGAGAAGAGTCATCGTCAAGTGTCAGCACCAAACCCTGGACACAACCACCGCATCACCGCCTTTGTCGAGGAGAAAAGGAAAAACCAAAAGCCTAGAACAACCATTAGAACGACCACTGTATCACTGACATGTTTTTCACAGATGCCATGATACTTGCCTCAAGACACGCGTAAAGCAAACAAATATCATGACACTTACCTCAGGACACGTGTATAGTAAACGAAAATCAACGGCTGTGATCATCAAATTTACTATTCATTTACGTTGGTTTTTAAATAATATATAATATAATGCTGAATGATATGAATAATTTGACTATACTATTCAATAATTTGACTATACTATTCAAAGTGTTGACCATATATGTCATATATATGTGACTAGGTTTTTGTTGATATGTCATATAGTGTCTCATTGGATACTAATGTCAATCCGATAATATACGCATTTCCCTTTGGTACATTAAGACGTGAGGACAATAAAATTTTGTGGTTTCATTGTAAATGTTCGTAGAACCAGTGTCTACCAAAAAGAGTTAGAGGCTTGGAGTTCATGACCGAAACACTTAGATCGTTAACCATGACCTTATTTTAAGTATAGCAATAAGACATGAGTATGAATGAATAGGAAATAGGGAGAACAAAGATGTGAGAGTTAACCATAATCTAAACTAAATTTGAAACTGAAAAAACGATCCGAGTCCTTATTTGCGATTCAATCATCTTTGACTCTTTGTAAACCTAATCAAATAATCGAAGAGAACAGAGAGGTGAGAGTTAGAGTCTCGAAGAGTTGTAGATATGTTAGAAATCAAAAAGTAGAAAAACATAAATGTTAATAAGAAATTAGAAAAAAATGTTATTCGGTTTATTCTGACATCTGGACTTTCCAAATCTGATCCATATTGAATTCAAATAGATTCTGATCGCATAGGAATACCCCCACTTTGGATCGGATCGAGTTTCCAACAGGGACAATTAATTCTAAATCTAATAAATTTGATCTGAATAGATCGTTACTAGATCTGATGAAAACCTTTAGGCGGAAGTGGAGATGGGTAAAAACTTGGTTTGGGGACTGAAATCGACAACCTGACCTGGCTCGATGGTCAAGCTGGTTCACCACACGCCAACCCAACTCGTAGGGTTGAGATCAATTCTTAAACCTATATAGCGAAACCGGATTCAACCCAGTAAACCGAAATGGACCAGCTTCAACATGGTATCACGGTATCACCACTCGATTGCACCCCATCATTTCCTCACTGAAGATTCAGTTAAAAAATCAATTTTAAATTTTATTAACACGACCCAAGCCGGCTTCCAAATAGATTCCCAACACGATCTCAACCTGATTTGACACGTGTAAGGGTAGAGGTGCACAATGAAACAGGGTTCATGACCCAACCCGGTTCAACCCACTATGAATCCATCATATTATTTAAAATTACATAATACAAACTCGGCATGGACCCAACTTGAAAACCCATCAAACCAGATTTGAATTTATTGACCATGACCCGAACCAATTTCAACTACTTGGGTTGGATTCTGAACCCGGTTTTTTGCATCTATGTTCTAGGAGGAAGTATGCAGCTTTGTGGGAGTAGCCCATGAAAATATTAACTATTATTGGTCAATTCAGGGATTAAATATTAAATATATCAAAGCTTGTAATGAAGTCGTCTCTGTTGGCTCTACTTCTCTCGCGACCGAAATCAATCCGACCATCGCTCATCTGATCCAAGTCCGACCCTCTTGTGATCTCTGCCTCACGGGCTCTCAACCCAAATCTTGTAAGCCCTAAATCCCTAACTTTGATCGTAATTCCTTGACCTACCCCATAATTTGAGTGAAAATTGCAAAGATTATGTGGTATTTTTTGGGTGCTATTAGTATAAACTCTATGAATTTAGGATTGTTAGTGAGTTTATCAGTTTGAAAGATGCTTTAGGTGCTATCTGATTAGAAGTTCTGTTGATTAGCTTTGAGTGAGCCTGTGTTGCGATTGTGGTGGGGTGGTTGTAGCGGTGTTTCAGTAGCATCAGATGAATAAGACAAGTTGCCTTGTTAGAGACTTAAGTTTGGGCATATTGCCACTCGGGGTTAGGTTAACCTTTTTGGAGGCTTAAAGCGAAATAATAAATAGGTCTTTTTAAAAATCATTGCTATAAGTTTGTAACCCCCTCATCTTTGGGGTTTGTGACCGCGATAATATGCTAAGAAGTTTATAGGAGTGGCTGCTTTGAGATTATCTTCATACACTATACCATTCAATGGGAACGGATAGAGAAAATGTTTGCTCCGATCCTATCCTCCCGAGACTACCAATGCTTTTGGTTATGAGTGAGATTTTAATGGGTACGTTTGTATGTTTGTTTTAATGGGTACAGTTCACTCTTCATCATCACTCATGTGCAATTTAATTTCTGATCTATATACTATCATGTTAATATTGATTATTGATTCTTGATTCTAAACTAACTAAAAGACTGCATACATATAAAGGAAAAATCATATCGATAATTCTCAAAGTTAGAATACTACCACTTCTGTTCTGGCGAATTGTAAACAATTCTCTCTCAAATTAAACTACTAAATGTATGTTTCTTCTATTGCTTTTTCACCACGCACATTGCAGCCCATGATTCACTAATAATAGGTTTTTTAGTCGTTTTCATTTTTATTTCCCTTCATTTTCATAGATCAGTGACTTGAGAGAGGTTTTACACTCAAACAATAAAACAATTAAATAAGCACTTGAGTTTAGCAAATCTTCAAACAAATCGATTAGTTAGTAAACTATCTTTTTCTTTAATTCATCTTCTTGTAATTCATATATGTGTGCCTTCTTATCCACCAATACCCTTTTGTTTTCATAGTATTTCAAGTGTAGAAATCTGGGCTGAATTATATTGTTGGTTTTTCATCGCTATTTAGTTTTTAATTGATTTTATTATAATTCACATATGTGCACCTAGGAAGCATTGGCAGTTTGGCACTCACAATTCCCACCGATCCGTATAAAAGGAACTTGTAATTCACTCCAACTCAAATCACATAATTTCAATACTGTCAAAAAATGCAAAACAATCAGCAAGTAAAAATTTTGTAACTTCATATCTATACTGATATGATGTTTTTACAAACAATAAGGCCAAAACATCAACAATTGAAGGGAGGCGTCCATGGCATTGATTAAGTCATCTGTATAACTCCAATATTTCCAGAAACAATGGAGAAACAGAGCAGGAATCAATGTATGAAAAGATCAAAACAATGATAAAGTAAAAGTAGACTGACCTCATGATAAAACAATGTTGGAATTGGAAGAAACCATTGGGCGGTTGTCGGGATTAGATACGAAGGAACTATCACTGATAGCAAACTTATAAGTGTTGAAGTGCTATAAAATTTTTAGCCCATTTCAAAGTAGTGGCCAAAGCCCTTGCTTTACGTTGGTATATGGTAGAGCTGGCTTTGTGGTTCCGTCTAGCTCCCTTGTAGAAACAAATGATTGCAGGACTTAAATTTGGGTATATTTTAGTGTTGGGAACCCTAGATTTTTAGGTGTAAATCCTTTATGTGACTTCTATGTCATGACATACAAAAAGTATTATATATCGAAGATTTGTAAAATAGTTTCTAATTGTATTTTGTATTGTAGTTTAGCGAAGATGTTTTTCCACATTGTCCTGGAGCGAAACATGCAGCTTCACCCTCGCCATTTTGGTCGTGACCTTCGTGAAAAGCTTGTATCAAAGCTCATGAAAGACGTAGAGGGCACTTGCAGGTTTCAATTCCTCAGTCCTGTAACAACTGTTATTGTGGCATATTTTAGTAAATTTACGTCTGAAACTTTTTTTCTTTTGCTTTGCAGTGGCCGGCATGGTTTTGTCGTAGCAATAACGGGCATAGAGAATGTAGGGAAAGGGCTTATTCGAGATGGCACAGGTTTTGTTACTTTTCCAGTCAAGTATCAGTGTGTTGTCTTTCGGCCATTTAAAGGAGAAATCTTAGAAGCTGTGGTGTCCATGGTTAATAAGGTATATACGCTTATACAGAGGGTTTCGTTGAAATACGGGTTAGGCTAAACAAAAATAATCAATTTTGCCAATTTTGCCAATTTTGCAGATGGGTTTCTTTGCTGAAGCTGGGCCTGTTCAGATATTTGTGTCAAACCATGTGAGTTTATCCTCTATTGAAGCTTCATCATCCTATTTCTTTGTCTGCAATTTATACTTCATGCAAGTGATTATAATCTTTCATTAGAACGAAAAGCATGTTTACAGAACTGTGGGTGTGTGTTAATTATTGTTATGAAAGATGATTTTTTTTTTCTGTCTGCTTATGAAACTTTTTGACATTATAGTACTTTTTTTCTTCTTTTAGTTGATACCTGATGACATGGAGTTTCAGTCAGGGGATATGCCTAATTACACAACTTCAGATGGATCTGTATGAATCAATATTACAAATTCTATGTTTTCTGGTTCTACTTGCCACTAGTGATGTGTATTTGATTATTATTCCGGTTTTGGACTTTCTCAGGTGAAAATTCAAAAGGATAGTGAGGTTCGGTTGAAAATCATCGGGACTCGAGTGGATGCCACTGAAATTGTAAGACGTGTTATTCCAAAAGTTCGATTATTAAAACATACGCACTTCATTTGAAGAAATCGTTTAATTGAAAGTGTTAGAGTAACTCTTTGGGCAACTGTCCACCTTATCAACCTGCTCGACTCGTTTCATTTATAGCAGAGCTTTTTAAAGTTGACCAGTTCTCCAAGTCAAATTATTTCTAGTTTGTGTTTTAATTGTCACCTCTAGTAGAAATTATCCTTTCTTCCACTATTTTTTATTTATATCTATGTTATTTGTTTTACAAATTATATCTGCATTGCATCCCTTTTGAAACATTTGGGATTCATTTAATCTTTGTGTTGCTTTGCAGTTCTGCATTGGTACCATTAAAGATGATTTCTTGGGTGTGATTAGTGATCCTGGTACAACTTCGTAATGCATGGGACTTCTCAAGCCTTTTAGCGTTGGTACAACTTCTTAATGCATGTGATAGTGTTTCTTTTAGTAGGCATTCTGGAAAATGAAATCATTGTATGTACTGCTGTTATATAGACCTTGTTCCACCAACAGTCCAACACAAAGATTCATACATCATTGCATCCAAGTTGTTAATCGACACAAAAACTTAAAAACAGAAAGATTACTCAGGGGTCACGCCCGGTCTATGTTGAGGAGTGCATGTTGCCAACGGACTAGGGGTGGCTACTTTGGAAAAAGATAGATTAGGGTTGTGTTTTATGTTTTAACAAGTTTAATCAATTTCTTTACGATTCAAGAAGTGAATACTGACGACTGTCTTGTAACTTTGGCTTTGGCTAGAGTTAAAAAGCACCTCCATTGACATTTAGTGATTCAACCGTTAGTGGGGTGTTACACGGCATGAAATTAATCTGGTTTTGAGTTGTGATGTCTAATATGTGATTAAAATATTGACAACCATTTAAACATAAATTAAGTTTATTATGTTTAGAAATGTATTTGTTGGTTATGTTACGGTAGATGTTTTTTTTACACAAATCAATATGAGTCATGTTCTGGTTTATTAATTTCAAGTTGTTGACCTGACAAGATTACCATACTTTAAATATATCGTATCACACGGATTTTCGTTTTGCAAGAGCTATTTATGTTTACATATACAGTTGTTTTGATCATGTGGGAAAATAGAGTGAAGATGCTCATGTTTTAGATATTCTTATCGATGATGTTTTCATTGGGAGTTGGCCTATACTCCTCCTATAGGACCACATTGTTTACTGGTTTCCCTTTTGCATATCTTAGAATTCCAATTTGTGCTAATTCGAAAAAAATATGTCGGATTACAATGTTGTAGATATTGTCTATGTTGGTTACAATTCTCAAGATGAATTTTGATATTGCAAACAAGAAATTTGTTTTTGAGTAGAGATGAGAATGGTTTATATATAGCCAATTGATTTCAATACTCTGAAGTTTACTATTCAAAAGTTCCATTAAATGAAGAAATCGAAATACAAAAACCACATCTTGGTGAACAAACCAAAATGTTCTATGGAGATCCTAGTCGCTAAAAGAAAACACTCTACATACACACTAAATGGAAGATGGATATTTCTATTAAACCCACATAGCTCCTGCCATTATCTACAAAAATTTGAATTTAAATTGTTTTGAATATTATATTTGTATAGTCAAATTTATTGTCACTTATCCCATGTATATCTCTTATATTGGTTGCATGTAATGTGTGTATATAGATCTCTCCATTGTTAATGAAAGTAACAATTTCTGTAACTTTATATGGTATTAGAGCTTAGTTCAAACCCTAGCTCTACAAACAGTTCTCCATCATCCTCCCATCTGTTACTCAGCATCTCGACCACCATGGTTAAAACTGATAAATCTTCTCCTACGGTCAACACTGTGAACAGCCTTACTATGGCCAGTTTCTCAGCAACACTAAAATTAACATCTACAAACTATTTGGGATGGAAGACTCAAATTGAGGCCTAGCTTCATGGTTCAATTTACTCACAAAGCCAATTCTTTGACCACTGTTCAATTTACTTCTCTCCAAGATTGGTCTCATCTCTCGACCGTCCATCTTGCGAGGGTATATTAAACACACGTAGCTCCTACCATTATCTACAAGAATTTGAACTTAAATTGTTTTGAATATCATATTTGTATTGTCAATTTGTTGTAACTTATCCCATGTATATCTCTTATATTGGTTGCATGTAATGTGTGTATATAGATCTCTCCATTGTTAATGAAAGTAACAATTTCAGTAACTTTATATGATATTAGAGCTTAGTTCAAACCCTAACTCTACAAACAGTTCTCCATCATCCTCCCATCTGTTACTCAGCATTTCGACCACCATGGTTAAAACTGATAATCTTCTCCTACGGTCAACACTGTGAACAGCCTTACTATGGCTAGTTTCTCAGCAACACTTAAATTAACTCTACAAACTATTTGGGATGGAAGACTCAAATTGAGGCCTTGCTTCACGGTTCAATTTACTTGCAAAGCCAATTCTTTGATCACAGTTCAATTTACTTCTCTCCAAGATTGGTCTCATCTCTCGAGCATTCATCTTGCGGGGCATATTAAACACATGTAGCTCCTACCATTATCTACGAGAATTTGAACTTAAATTGTTTTGAATATCATATTTGTATTGTCAAATTTGTTGTAACATATCCCATGTATATCTCTTATATTGGTTGCATGTAATGTGTGTATATAGATCTCTCCATTGTTAATGAAAGTACAATTTCAGTAACTTTATATGGTATTAGAGCTTAGTTCAAACCCTAGCTCTACAAACAGTTCTCCATCATCCTCCCATCTGTTACTCAGCATCTCGACCACCATGGTTAAAACTGATAAATCTTCTCCTACGGTCAACACTGTGAACAGCCTTACTATGGCCAGTTTCTCAGCAACACTAAAATTAACATCTACAAACTATTTGGGATGGAAGACTCAAATTGAGGCCTAGCTTCACGGTTCAATTTACTCACAAAGCCAATTCTTTGATCACAGTTCAATTTACTTCTCTCCAAGATTGGTCTCATCTCTCGAGCGTTCATCTTGCGGGGGCATATTAAACACACGTAGCTCCTACCATTATCTACGAGAATTTGAACTTAAATTGTTTTGAATATCATATTTGTATTGTCAAATTTGTTGTAACTTATCCCATGTATATCTCTTATATTGGTTGCATGTAATCTGTATATATAGATCTCTCCATTGTTAAGCGAAGTAACACTTCTATCGCCTCTTCTTCTCTGTACCTTTATAATTTCTACTCATATCTTACATATAATTTCTGGAAAGGGAGGTCATGTATTGTTAGTGTAGAAGATGTGCTTGTATAGGCCTTAAAACACCTATTTGATTACAAATAACCGCTTCTAGCATGTATTCTCAATGTTGGATTGAAGTTTGAATACTTATCAGCATAAGCATTCAGATCTTGATCATTAGATATCATTACAAAACAAGTCATTACTTAGGTGGGGCAATTATGTTGCGTGTAAAGATGTAGCTTGCATCTTTAGCTTTGAGTAAGACTAAAACTTTAATCTTCAAACTCATGTACGATGATACAAAGTTTCACACTGAACAACTCACACTAAATATTGATGATGCCATTGTTTGGTCCATGGATAATACTCATGATTTGTTGGCAGACCAAATACTTTTTCTCTTATTTATTTAGGTGTCATGTTTTACGTTATCATAATGTATATAAGCAAAGTTCATTAGGGAACTGGGAACCGGTTCGGATCGGATTTTTCATTTTTCATTTTTAAATTTTTATTTTTTATTTTAATGGGTTTACGGGCAGGTTGGATGATGAATTGCAATGTTAGATGTATAATTATTGTTGAGTTTTATATATAACTATAAAATACACACATAAATTACTTATATTGAATTATATATAACTATATTTTGTATATAGATATATATAGATATAGATATATATATATCTATAGATATATATATATATATATATCATCTATATATCTCTCTCTTCTATCTCTATATATCTATCTATAATATATTCTATATATCTATCTATCTAGAATACTATCTCTCTATTCTCTTCTACTATATCTATATCTCTCTCTATCTATATCCTATATATATATTATATCTATTCTATATATATATATCTATATATATAGGCTAAAGACCCGTGTAACCCACGGGTTCAATATAAAAATAATATTGTTGTTTAAAAAGGTTCATAAGTAATAATGTTAACATATAATACTTTGTATATCAATTTTTATGTATATTTTTTTAAAATTAGCTACATCTAATATTAGTAGGTTTTTCTCTATTAATGTCTATACGTCTAAATAGTGTATAATATGAAATGAAATGAACTTATAAATAAGAAGTTTAAGTAATAGAAAAAAATAAATTAAACATGAAAAATAATACTTCAAATTCATAAACATCTTCCTTTGTATACAACATTTGATGTTCTGTTGGTGATTTTTTTCATCATTATCTAATATTAATAATTTTAATCCATATCTACTTTTAATTTGAGATAATGCAACATAGAGCTGATCATGTGTGAATACTGTTTTTTTTAAAACAAACCAACTTTGGATAACGATTGTCCTTGGCTCTTGTTTATTGTCGTTCCAAAACATACTGCTAACGGAAATTGTCTTCTTTGAATTTAAAAGCAATCATTTTGTCTGAAGGTGTCAAAGTCAACCGTGGAATAAAAGTGTGATTTCCAATATTACTTCTAGATATTATTTCAGCTTTTATAACACGATTGCCCAAAGCTATTACTTGTAGCCTTGTTCCATTGCACAAACCACGTTTTTTATCAATGTTTCTTAACAGTATTACTGGAACACCAACTTTTAATATTAACTTATGGTTTCAGAAACCATATACTTTAAGCCCATTAGAACATCAGGTGAATATAAACTTTCATCAAAGTTGTTGGAAGATACTATAAGTGACATAAACTATCAGAACTAAAATATCCTTTTCATCTTTGGGAAACATGGATAACAAATATCATTTATTTTTTGAACAACTTCATTTGTCGGTACAAGTATAGCTCTTTCTTGAAAAAATATTTGATTATTGACATTATAAAGAATATAGGGTAGAAAAAGTCAATTAAACTTGCTATAGGATCAAACGAATTGGTAATAAGAAGATCATCCGGTATATAAATTATTACCTCTCCATCATTCGATCCACATGTATATCCTTCTCCTACATCTAGTCAAATATCTTTGTTTGCTTCATATCAGATTGTTCTCTTCCAATGGCTAACCACGTGGTTTTTGTTATTCTAAGAACCTTACAGTTTGCCCAAATGTATGAGAAACTTAAGGAGGCATTAACGATGTCATGTCCAGATCCATTAGGAATAACAGGAAGATTTGTCTAAAATCTCCTACAAAAACAATTATTTTGCCTCCAAATGGTAAATGGAAGTTGTTACAATTATCACATGTGAGTATATCTTTCAAGGTTCTATACAATGCTTCAAACGCATGCTTGTGAATCATACGTGATTAGGTGCTTTATCCCAAATAATCAATGCAATGTCACTGTGAGGCTTTATATGACACAAAGAATCCTCGTTGAGATTTAAAAGAATTAGAAATCGAGAGTGTGTCATTCTACCCACCAGTTGATAATAATGATGCAATTCCACTCGAAGCAACGTTTAAAACAATCTCATCTTTCGACCTTATTGTTGTAGATAATGTCTTCCACAAAAATGTTTTCCCTATTCCACCATAACCATAAACAAAAAAGACGCTTTCTTCTTTATCATCAACTGCTTTCATTACATCATAAAAAAGCCTCTATATTGATTTGTTAACGAAGATAAAAGATCATCACACTCGTTTGTCAAGGTTTCTCTATCATAAGATAGCTACTAAGTAATAAAACGATTGTTTGAAGAAAGAGACCAAGTTATGATCAGGATAAGGAATCATTGAAAAGTTTCGTAGGGTCGAACTATTACGAACTAACTTTTTTTTCAATTTCAAAGAGAGTCAAATTCTTAATTTGATCTGTATAAAGAGATAAGCCTGAAATTTAACTAAAATATATTGGAATTAATAAATACATCAAAAAAATAGAATGCAAATCACAAAATTATATTGTTGTATTTTTGAATTTTTATAATATATAAATATTAATTTAACATGTATATATATAGTAGCGAGGATAAAAAAATTGATACTTGGAGATTTAGTAGATGTTGTTTAAGCTGGAGACTTTTGTAAAGATCGGAATATAAACCGATCTTTTTATCAAAACACACAATCAAGAAATCTATTACATAGATAAATAGAATCATAGATGATTTGTAGAGTTTTTGTTGATGAAATATTTAAAGAAAGAAGAACCATGGGTGTTATATCATTTCCATAAAAAGATGACCTGTAATTTAGGGTTAAATTCCCTAATTATCTCCAAATTACTCTTGTACCATAATTAGAATGAAAATTAACCTAGACTAACATTTAGAATAGATACATAATTAGGAGGGAAATGAAAAAATTAGAGCCCTAAGAGAATGGCATGTGGCACTAAGATATGTTTTTATTAATAAGTATAGATATGTATATATATATATATATATATATATAGGGGAGGGTTCAAATGAGAACCACATTTTTTTGTGAGAACTCTAGGAACCAATCTCAGCCACTCATTTTTTATCACATGCAAATGACATGCCATTTTCCCCCTTTTTTTAAAACGTTCATAACTTTTCTTCACGACATTATTTTTTCAAAAAAAAACTCACCATAAAATTCAGTATTTTTTTATCTTTCCAACGCCTACCATATTAATATACTTTTCTAGAAAAAATCGTCAATCCGTTATTTACATATGTGTGTAAATCTAGTTATACACATGTGTAGTACCGGATTTACACATGTGTAAATCCGATATTACACATGTGTAAAACGAATTTCGTTAAAAAAACAGGAAATTTTTTTATTTTTTATAACTTTTTTTTATTTTTTTTATGAAAGAGGGAAAGTATGGAAATTTTTGTGTTTTTATTTTTTATTTTTATGTTATTTTTTGATTTATAAATTTTTTAATATATTTTTGTTAATTACAATTTGCCATTGAGAACTAATGGTTGAGATTAGTTCCTAGAGTTCTCACAAAAAAGCTAGTTCTCATTTGATCCCTCCTATAATATATATATATATATATATATATATATATATATATATATATATATATCTATATATATATATATATATATATATATATATATATATATATATATATATATATATATATAATTATGACGTAATACGGTTCTTAAATCCGGTCTGACCACCAAACCAGTAAGACGTCCAGTTCGACGTCCGCTCCGGTTTTGAAAACATTGATTTAAATTGCTACTAATGTAAGTTCAACCTATTAAATAACATTGTTTGTAAGTTTTTTAAAAACAAGAAATGGTGTTATAGTTTTATAGAAAAGTTTTATGTTATTATAGATGTTTATATATAATAACTTTTAAATTGATTATAATATCATCCGGTTCTTAAATTCGGTTCGTGTAAGGCCATGTTTCTAGGCAACCTCATAGTTGGATTTGAACATTAGAGACACCAGTTCTCAAACTATAATTTCATCAAAATAAGCAGCGGAACATAAAACGTTGTCATAATTCAACAATTACATCAACAATGACAACCTTAACTATCTATCTTCACTCTATGTCGGGATGCCAGTCTCGATCATATGCCAGGTAACTTTCAAATCCATGCCAAGCTCACAACTTATTTCTGTAGCATACATGTCAATCTACTATGCATACAAGAACGTACTTTAAAAACACATGCATTTTAACTTTACGCTTACGTTAAGGTAAGACTCCTCTAGCTTCTATTATACTTACTGTTGGATCTAGAGAGGCTGTTGCAACCAAAACTAAATCACTTATAAGATTTTTAGTACAACATACAAAGGACTTCCGAAGCCAAGTATAGAACTTCCGAAGGAAGAAGGAGCTCTTCCGAAGTCTAAGTGTAAAATGCACTTCCGAAGGAAAACTCCAACTTCCGAAGACAAGAAGCTACCTCCAAAGATCAAGACTTAAAGACAAAGATCTGAAGTCAACTTCCGAAGTACAAGAAGTCCTCAAAGCCTCAGAAGCATAGAAGCATCTTCCGAAGTATAAGTGGCTTCGGAAGAACTTGTTCTTCCGAAGCCAGTTAACCTTCGGAAGACACTTCTATTATCCAGTAGACATAAGTATGGTCCGTCTGACACTCCGCCGCAAATCTCTGAGATACTGCATGGCGTTTTCTCAAAAGCCATGTAGTTGACCATACTTTAATCTACTGTTTACCTTTTGTTAAGTACAGTTGCCATCTTTAGTTGGTGACAAAAGGTAAGTCATGGACATGTCATGACTATCATATCTTAGATAATACTTTATCTAAGATACCTTAACTATAGCATTGTAGTATATGCTTTAGTCGTAGGTTTCCAGCTGGTATCAAGTATAACTGACTGTAGGATCTAGTATATATAGTTTCTCATTGTAACTCTGTTTCATGGTTGTAAGTGTCTTGTAATCTTGAGTTGAGAAGTAATATACCAAGTACCTTGAAAATATATTTCTGCTTGTTCCTTTGGTTGCTTATTATACTATTATCAACTCTTGTTAAGACATTGCTTCATCTCATTTGAGTGTTATTATAAGCGAGTTTGAGAGGATCACAAGTGTTTAAGTGACAAAACCCATCCTGCAATTGCCCTACTGAGGTGAGTCCCACTGATGTGGAGGGGACTCATGTAGATTCAGCTGCCACTACTGAAGGAGCCTCAATGGATCCTCAGGACAGTGGTAACGACAGTCAGACTGAATCTACGGCAACCATGCCCTTTGATGCCTCTGAAAGAGACATCATTGTGCAAGGGAAACCAGGGTGCCAGAAACCACATCTGGTGGTGAGGATGAACATACCAGGTATGTTACCTCATCTCCCCGTGATTCTTCAAAAGAAGATGAGGGAAGTATGCAACTCATCATTCAAGACCTACTTTCTAAAGTCTCAAACCTTGAATCAAAGGTTAAGACTTTAGAGGATAGGTCTGCCACTCAGCAACTCTAGATTGAAACTCTCAAGGCAAACTAGCTGAGAAACAGATTGAGAGATCTGTTAGGCATGTACCAGTTCAGGTCTCCTTGACCTCTTCTCTCTAGCTCATCTAGCTCTCAAGATGATGCTACCAAAAAGGGGAGAGTGTTGAGAGACAAAGCCAAAGACAGGAACCCAAGGTCAAGCTCTTACTTCTTTGAGCTCAAGATATCCAATGCAACAAGCTGCTATCTTCCCTGAGCCTCCTCCAGTTGTCTTTCAACTGGATCAAAGGATGCTTCAGGATCTAAATAGGTTCTTCAACAAGTTCCTTTTGGAATCCCTCATAGAACAGCCTAGCCCAGATATGTCTGTGATTTACTTTGGAGCTCAAGAGCTTCAGAGGTTGAATGCACCTCCTACCACTATTGAGGAAGTTGGTCAACCTAAGGCCCAAGTGGAACCTGAGATTAATTTCGAAGGGGAACTAGGACTGATGGCCCAGCAACTGAAACAGTTGGGACAGAAGGTGTATTTTCACAGACTTTCGAAGCACAATTTAAAGCCTTGGAAGAACAAGCTCAAACTTCCAAAGCTGAGATTGCTGCTGCGGAAGGACTATTTTCTCTTTTCGATGATCTAATAGTCACAGATGCAATTCTGGAACTTGCATCTGAGTTAATAGGGAGGACTTTCTCAGCCAACCATTGGCTCTAACATCTGCATTGACTCCAGCTCCTACCTCTACCACCAACCTGGATCTTCTATCCAAGAACCCCAAAGTCTAGCACTTCCGAAGACATAAAAGGCAAGAGGAAGATGACTTCGGAAGAGCTTCAGAAGAAGAAAGGTTGGAGAAGCTCAAAAGAAAAGGTAGACTACCAACTGGGAACTGTTAGCTGCAAGTACCAAAGCAGCTTGCCAACCAGGAGGCAGTCAACAATCGAAGAAGGGTAGAGGTTATAGATAGACTTGTCAGTCTAGGGGCTGCTTCGGAAGATGTACTCCTGCTACCATTAGAGGAGCTGATAGAGCTGGAAAAGGCAACCTTGCTGCAAAAAACAGTAAAAAGAGAGCTGCAAGGTTGGCCTTAGAAGAGGAAAGGCAGAGAAGGAAAGGAAGCTGATCTGCAGCTCAGGAGAGAAAGGATCACTTTCCTACTCTCCAGAGGATTCTCTCAAGAGGAGTTGTCTCCACACAATAGTGATACGATCTTATGGCTCTTCAACAAGAGCAAGATCAAATGGAGAAGGAGAGAAAGAGAGCTGCAAGGAGAAGCTTGTGGAAAGGAGGAAGAAAGAAGAAGAAGCTGGACTGTCTGCCGCCAAGAAGATAGGTGAGAAAGCTTGGATGAAGAGTTATCTCAAAGCTCACGGCTTCTCTGGCAGGAAGGGGGTCCCATGTCTGAGAAGACTCTCCAACGACATGTCAGTGACATCAAGGCTGATATTCGTGCGGGGAGAAGAAAAGAGATGTATAGAAGGGACAGGGGATGACCTTCAAAGCAACCTCTCAACCCAAAATCCAAACCCAACCTCAACCTGAACCTATACCCTTTCCCTTCCCAATCAAAACTGAACCCACTTCTGAACCATTCACCCCTGAACCTACACCATCACACTTACCAACCTCTTCACCTCAACCACCTAAACTACCCATCATCCAACCCAAAACCTAGCCAGAACCCAAACTCCTAAACCTACCCAACAACCAATCAAACCATCCCCTCAGCCTTCCAAACATCTCTCTATGGAGGAATTCAAGGCGGTCAAGACTAAGCTCATCAAACTGTACAACTCTGAGCGACATCTCCTGTGAGGAGGATTCAGTCAACTTGACTTATGTCGATGGATCCTCAAGTTCCCTCACAAGAGATGAGTTTCTTGATTTGTCCAGAGGAACTTTGGACCAAGCTGCAAAACTCCTTGCCTCAATTCAGATACATTGAATGAGGAACTAGAAAGAAGCTGAGGAGAAAGCTGGTGACTCTGCTGGATACAAAGAAAGGAGATAGGGTACCAAGACAACCTCTTGTACCCAGAAAGAAGATAATCCAGTGGAGGTTCGAAGACTCTTCTCACAACTTTGTTGTTGAGAGAGAGAATGGAGAGCTAACAGGCTGAATGCCTCATCTCTGCTACACTTAAGCAGATTTGACATTGCTGAGTTAGCAGAGAAACCATTCTCCAACCCTTCAAACTCCGATGTAGCTGCCCACATCAGAAATCATCTTGCAGCCTTCATATGGCCGAGCTTACTGCTAGAAGCAAGGTTGAAGAGGAGTTGAAACTGAGAGAGGAGGAGGAAAGGAAAGGATCAGCAACCAAAGGCAAAGCCTTTCTTCAAATGGTTGAAGGTCCTGAACTTGAGACCATAGTTAGATGGGAGTATGACTATAACTCCCGTCAACTAACTCTCTTCAGGGGGTCACAACAAAGGGTACATGTCATTCAAAGTGATAGACTGGATCTCCTATCCACGAATGACTTGTACAAGCTTCTCAGCACTACTTCGGAAGAACAGAGAGACAGACAAATATCTTTTGTCCTTGGTGCTGAAAGCTTTGAGAAGCAGAAATAAGTGAAGTTTTGGTAGCATCAGCCTAGGGGGAGTTTGTTGGATCTAGAGAGGCTGTTGCAACCAAAACTAAGTCACTTAGAAGATTTTGAGTACAACATACAAAGGACTTCCGAAGCCAAGTATAGAACTTCCGAAGGAAGAAGGAGCTCTTCCGAAGTCTAAGTGTAAATGCACTTCCGAAGGAAAACTCCAACTTCCGAAGACAAAGAAGCTACTTTCGAAGATCAAGACTTAAAGACAAAGATCTGAAGTCAACTTCCGAAGTACAAGAAGTCCTCAAAGCCTCGGAAGCATAAAAGCATCTTCCGAAGTATAAGTGGCTTCGGAAGAACTTGTTCTTCCGAAGCCAGTTAACCTTCGGAAGACTTCTATTATCCAGTAGACATAAGTATGGTCCGTCTGACACTCCGCTGCAAATCTCTGAGATACTGCATGGCGTTTTCTCAAAAGCCATGTAGTTGACCATACTTTAATCTACTGTTTACCTTTTATGTTAAGTACAGTTGCCATCTTTAGTTGGTGACAAAAGGTAAGTCATGGACATGTCATGACTACCATATCTTAGATAATACTTTATCTAAGATACCTTAACTATAGCATTGTAGTATATGCTTTAGTCGTAGGTTTCCAGCTGGTATCAAGTATAACCGGCTGTAGGATATAGTATATATAGTTTCTCATTGTAACTCTTGTTTCATGCTTGTAAGTGTCTTGTAATCTTGAGTTGAGAAGTAATATATACAAGTACCTTGAAAATATATTTCTGCTTGTTCCTTTGATTACTTATTATATTATTATCAACTCTTGTTAAGGCATTGCTTCATCTCATTTGAGTGTTATTATAAGCGAGTTTGAGAGAATCACAAGTGTTTAAGTGACAAAACCCGATCCTGCACTTACTCTTTATCCATACTTTCTCGTTTCTTTATCATAGCTTTATTTTACTTTATTGCAAGCCTATACTTCGTATAGCATTTCTTTAGCCATTGCTCATGTAAAACACAAGACTTTACTATCCCTCGCCATTATGCAAGACTCCTATCTAGCTTGCGACACATGACGCAAGACTCGTATGTCGAGGCTTGAAACACGTCAAGACCTCTATGTTTGAAAGACTTCTTTAGCATACTTTAACGTTTTCACAGTTGTGCTTTAACGGGTAACTATTCTTTGAATTATTATTCAAGTAGTTTAACATATCACATGTGAACTTTATTATGTTTACTTTATTCTTTAACAGTAGTAATACGAATATCTTTTTTTAGCTATAAGTTCTTTATTTAAACAAGCTTTAACGCACACAATACGACGATATCTATACGCGAATCTAACTATAAACCTATGGGAAATCCATCCATGCGAGTACTACCATTTGCACGATAGCTTACAGGGCATTAACAGGATTCGTGCGACAACTTTATCACCTGAGAACTATACTTCGCGCAGGAACTTTAGGACGCGGGAACTATCCATCGCGCAATAACTTGCCATGCAAGTCTCACTATTCGCGTGATAACTATCATGAATAACCGCCTTAAGCGAGAATTATATTATTCGCGCGAGAACTATGAAGTTGTTCGAAACTTCAGTCCCAAGTTATCGATTCTCAAGCCATTCTAACGCCCAAATACATTCTATACCAATCAATACTAGTATTTATTAAGGTATGCATATTAGCTTCAAGTCATAGAAAACATGTAAAAAGAGGAGCCTAGAACTCATCTTATGATATTTGCACAAGAATAACACTAAACCGAGAGCTTTTCGATCAGAAACTACATAATCATGCACTAATATCATTACCAAACATTCATAGGCATAAATATACCGAACATCATTGAAAACACCACTTTGCACCGCTTCCTCTCTCTAACCTTTCACCTTTCTCTCTCTCTCTAAGCACAACAACGAAACTTTTCACATGAAGTGGAGAACATTAGTTGCTTTGGCCTATTTATAGGGTTTCCATCCTTCATAGGTATTCTCGCGTGATAACCCTTAGTTGCACGAGAACCCCCTTTCCACGCGAGAACTTTGTTTTTTTCTTTATTTGGAAAAATTCGGGGTGTTACAATATGTAACAACCTTGATTTTTCATGCTAAACTCTTTGATGATTCTAGTAATTCAATCTAACCATTGGCTAAATTCAAGAACTAGTTGTGGAAACTATCTTATATTCCATTCATTATTATTCATTGTGATACTATTACATGCTAATGTAATTCTATAATAACATGTGTGTAAATATTCGATCTTGCTAGTAATAGTAACTTGGAATTGCCCTAGAAATAATCAAAGTCTAAGATAATGCTAAATTACCACATAAATGAAACACATATAACTATAAGAGCAAAAGTTTACATATGTGTAACTTAGGGTTACATATGTACTTTCTTAAAAGGATAAAGATTTAAATAATTAAATTAAGTCTTACAATAATAAAATAGAAATATATGTGTATATATATATGCGTGGATAATTACATATATATATATATATATATATATATATTATTTTACTATTTTAATCATTTAAGTGATATATATCTAATAAACTAACAACTAATTAGCTAGTAATTATCCTAAATCTAACAAATAACTAATAAAACTTATTCTAACTCTAATATATAATAAAAAAAATCGTCCATCCTTATCCCTACTAAAATATATGACTTTTATTAATAAAAATACTAAGAAAATCTATCCTAATTAAAACTTAAAACCCTAAATTTTCTACTATAAATAGGGTTCTGCAGGACCGGTGAAGGGTATGCACTTACAACACAACAACACAATAAAGAGAGTTGCTTAGAACACTTAACAGATCAAATAGGAAACTGGTTAACTTGTTAATGAAAGAAGCTAAGAACACAAGTAAAAGTGAGACAGAACAAGATTGCAAACAACACAAGTATTTGGTTTTCAAGAATGTTGTATATTGCTTCTCAAGTTCTATTACAAGTTACAAAGCATCGATAGAAAGTTACATGTACTTGAGATACTTTATACTACATCCTACAGCCGGCCATACTTTGAAGGCCAGCTGGATACAATTGACTAGACAACTACAAAATCAAATGTAGAGTCAAAGGCATATCTGCCTTTTGACTTGTGACTATGACATGCCATAGCTCACATCCTAATATATTACAAAAAGGATAAAAGTACATAAAGTAGAAAGCATGAACTCAAGACCTCAATGTATAGTTACAAAAAGCATGGACCTTTCACCAACTCATGTAAGTTGGTGACTTTACAGAGTTGCAGTGGAAAGATGGTCCAGCTTTATGGTAAAGTACATCAGATAAAGGCATATCTCTAAAAGTCTTCGGAAGAAATCTGTCTTCACTCTTTGGCTTTGGAAGACTTTGTCTTTGAAGCTTCGGAAGACTTCACTTTTGGCTTTGGAAGATGTTGGTCTTGGCTTCGGAAGATTTTACACTTAGAGTATTTCTAGTGCATGGTGTAAAACTTCCGAAGCATTTCTACTTCTGTTCTTTAGTGCATGCTTGCAAATAGACTTTGTATGTTTTGACTGCATCAGACTTATAGGAATCCTTACAAAACTCCTCCTAGGCTGATGCTACCAAAACATTTAGAAGATCTTCAGATGTTTGTAGTCTTCAGCACAATGATGACCATACCCTTCTTCATTAGATGGTCAGGATCATTCAGACTCTCATAATATCTTCTCATCTCAAAGAGATCATGCAGAGGTAAGTTGATTATGTCTTGCCATGTATAGACATCTTCAACACCTTGATCTCTGATCACATGCCATCTCTCTGGATAGTAGTGAAGTGAAGGTCCAGGATAAGATGGGTGTCTCAGCTGCAAGAGGAGCCACTTGATATGGAGTTGATTGGGTTGCCTCTTCATGCACTTCCTCAGGTTGATCTGTCTCAGCCTGAGGTGTAGAGGTGGATGATTCAGGCTTCTTCTTCTTAGACTTTGGTTTAGAAGCCATCCTCTTCTTCCTCTTAGAAGACTTTAACTGAGAAGACTGGTCTGCAGCACCTTATTGATCATCCTTGTCTTTCTCAGTTGGGTGTTCCTCCCTCACAGGTTTAGAAGGAGAGGGAGTTTGACCCTGCTGTGGATCAGAAGATGAACTTGCTGAGGCTCAGCAGGAGGTCCAGTTTGTGTTGTCTCAGGTTGTTCAACCTTAACCTCCACTTCAGGTGGGATTTGACTTGGAGGATAGTATAAGTCAATCAGCTCTCCACTCTTGATCTTCTGCTTGATTACCCTGATATGCTCATCCATTGTGGATAGAGACATAGGGCCAAGTCTCCTTCCGGAGAATCCACATAGCTTCAAGAAGCTCATCATCCTTTGTCTGTCAGCAGAGTTTTTCATACTCTTTTGGATGATAGCTTTTGACTTTGCAGCATCTTCCCTCATCTTTCTTTTTGTTGTCTTTTGTTCTTTAAGCACTTGAAGTTCAAGCTGTTTGAGATACTCAAACTCAATGTACTCAAAGGACAAGGGAAGAAGTGCAGATGCCTGGTAGAGACTTGTGGTACTCAGGTAGTTGATTATGTTTTGCCTATCTGTTTCTTTTTCTACCTGAGGTTCTTGTGTAGCAGCCACATCCTCTTGCACAGGACTTTCCTAAACTGGGAAGAGAGTTGGAGCATGCTTGTATAATCTTTCTGTCTCTTCTCTTCTTTGAATTGGAGAAGTAATCTTGAAGATCCAAGATTAAATAACATTATTGTGCAGTAATCATAAATCTAAGATGGATCAAAGCATCAAATAAATATGAAATCATCAACACTTTGCTTAAAACACATCAAACTCAAATTTTCGGATTTTGACAGATCCATAGACCAACTTCGGATAGCCATATCACCCTCATAAAAAATTGTTTTTCGATTATTCATTTTTTAAAAAATTAAATTCAACGTCTTATCTTTCTAAGCATATATAGAACGTCTTCTAAACTCATTGATTTGTCACCTCTAAAACCTCCAACTTTAGTGCTCGAATCTGTACAAAGCTGTCAAAACCCTAAATTTTACAACTTTACAATATTTTCATAAATATAATATAAAGTAAAGATTTATAAAAAAATCAGTAATATAAACATGTTTTAAACAATAAAAATCCAAATTTAATTATTCTTATGAATATCTAATCAATTTGAATCATGATTTTAGTAACATTCTTTATATTTTCAATTGTAACCCTACACTATACAACTTTTTATTCACATCCCTGATAAACTTATACTTATAATTATTCCCTATAATTATAAAACATATTAAACACACCTTTAAATTGTTATTGTTCTACTGTATATCTAGAATCGTTTAACCCGGTATGTAGTTATATGGCAAACAAAAGGTTCTGGCTAAGGAAAGACAGGGTACTTAAGTAATGAAAATCCACCAACTACCTAGCTTTCATGGCGTATGTAGTTAATACGAAAGGCAAAGGTAAGGAACTGAAAGACATTCTGTGTTGTGCGAGAATTTCCCGAGGTTTTTCCCGAGGATCTTAAGGGATTACCTCCCGTGCGAGAAGTTGAGTTCAAGATTGACTTAATCCCTGGTGCAAACCCTGTGGCTAAATCACCTTATCGTCTTGCACCGTCTGAAATGCAAAAACTAGCTAGTCAACTGCAAGAGTTGACCGATAAGGGGTTCATTCGTCCTAGTTCTTCACCGTGGGGTGCACCTGTACTGTTCGTGAAGAAGAAGGATGGTTCGTTCCGTATGTGCATTGACTTCGAGAACTCAACAAACTTACTATCAAAAACCGATACCCTCTCCCTCGAATCGATGATCTCTTCGATCAACTTCAAGGAGCAACTCAATTCTCAAAGATCGATCTACGTTCTAGGTATCATCAATTACGTGTACACGATGACGACATTCCAAAGACCGCCTTTCGTACTCGATATGGACACTACGAGTTCATGGTTATGCCTTTTGGCTTGACCAATGCACCTGTCGTGTTCATGGATCTCATGAATCGAGTATGTAAACCGTATTTGGATAAGTTTGTGATCGTGTTCATTGATGACATTCTTATTTACTCCAAGACGAAAATTGATCACGAGACGCACTTGCGACAAGTTCTCGAACTTTTGAAGAAGGAGCAATTGTACGCCAAGTTTTCCAAGTGTGAATTATGGTTAGAAGAGGTTCAATTCTTAGGGCATGTGGTGAATAGCCAAGGAATTCACGTTGATCCGCAAAAATTGAAGCCGTGAAGAATTGGTGTGTTCCCACAACCCCAACCGAGGTTCGTTCTTTTCTGGGTTTAGCGGGATATTACCGTAGGTTCATAGCAAACTTTTTAAACATTGCTAAACCACTAACGGCTCTAACCCAAAAGAACCGACTTTTGAATGGGGACCCGAACAAGAGGAGGCCTTTCGAGACATTGAAACGCAAGTTGTGTAATGCTCCTATTCTAACACTCCCCGATGGAAACGACGACTTACCGGGTACTGTGATGCTTCTAATCCAGGTCTTGGTTGTGTTCTCATGCAACGAGGCAAAGTCATAGCATACGCGTCGAGGCAATTGAAGGTTCATGAGGTGAACTATCACACCACGATCTTGAACTTTGTGCTATCGTTTTTCGCTTTGAAGATCTGTCGACATTATCTCTATAGGAGGCAATGTATAGTATACACCGATCATAAGAGTCTCCATCACGTGTTCAACCAAAAGGATCTCAACATGAGGCAAAGACGTTGGATTGAGTTGATTAGCGACTACGACTGCCGACTTCGTTACCACCCTGGGAAGGCGAATGTTGTAGCCGACGCGCTGAGTCGCAAGGTCCACAACAAGCTGTCTCACTTCAAGAAATCCGAGATCGAAGGCAATGGTTTGATACGTTAGGGAATTAGATACGGAGATTCATGTAGACATTAACGAGGCTACTATCATGCTTCAAAACATAAGGATTGATAGTGATCTCGAGTTATGCATTCGCGAGGCTCAACAAGCGGCGTTAAGAGGACGAAGGGAAAGACGAAGATTTGATGTATAACGTTCGGTCGCAACTAGAGACAAAACCAAACGGCATGTGGTACTTCTTGAATAGGACTTTGGATTCCGAATCGTGATAACCTTCGACATTCATTATGAACGAATCTCATCAAACTCGACATTCTATTCATCCTGGCTCCAATAAGATGTACATGGACCTGCGTGGTCAATATTGGTGGCCTGGAATGAAGAAAAGATATCGCGTCTTATGTTCCAAGTGTCTCACATGTGCGAGAGTCAAATCCGAGCACCAACGACCAAGTGGTTTAATTAAAAACCCGAAATTCCTATGTGGAAATGGGAAACATATATCCATGGATTTCATAACCAAGTTACCACGTACTCCTCGTGGTCATGATAGTATATGGGTGATTGTTGACCGTTTGACCAAGACGACACATTTCATACATATACGAGACACATACAAAGTTTCAAGACTGGCTCGCATCTACATTGACAAAAATTGTGAGTCGTCATTGCGTGCCGTTGCCACATCATATCCAACCGAGACGCTCGTTTCACTTCGCACTTTTGGTCGTCTATGCAAGAACTCTTGGGTACTCAATTGGATTTAAGTACGGCTTACCATCCTCAAATGATGGTCAAACCGAACGAACAATCAAACCTCTCGGGACCGGCTGCGTCTTTGTGTCTTGATTTGGTGGTGATTGGGATACGCATCTACGCTCGCGGAATTTTCGTATAACAATAGTTATCACTCAAGTATAAAGATGGCACCATTCGAGGCTTGTATGGTCGCAAATGTCGCTCTTCGATTGTTGGACTGACATTGGTGAGAATCTCATCACTATTCCTGAACTTATTCAAGAAACGACTGACAAAGTTTCCAAAATCTGAAAGTAACCTTGAGGTGGCTAGAAGCCGACAAAAGAGTTATGCCGATAAAAGACGCAACGTTAGAATTCCAAGTAACGACATGGTTCTTCTTAAGGTCTCTCCATGGAAGGGTGTTGTTCGCTTGGGAAGAAGGGTAAGTTAGCCCCACGCTTTGTAGGACCCTTCAAGATTCTGAAAAAAATTGGGAAAAGTGGCTTACAAGCTGGAACTACCTCTGAACTTGCGGAGTTCAATGTCTTCCATGTCTCAAATTTGAGATAGTGATTTGGCTGACGAGAAAGTCTGCAGTTCCATTAGAAGACATTCAGATCGACGAGTCATTGCACTTTGTTGAAAAACCTGTTGAAATTAAGATCGCATCATGAAAAAAACTAGAACCACAATAATCGATTGTTAAGGTTTGTTGGGAGAATAAGTGTGGACTTGAGTTCACTTGGGAGCGTGAGAATCATATAAAGGAGAGATACCCGCATTTGTTCGCTTAGTTTATTCTTAATTTCGGGTACAAAATTCTTTTAAGTTGAGGGGACTGTAACATCTTGTATTTTTGGTTAACTAGTGTTAATTTCGTTAATCTTGTAACGATATTATGCGAATATGGAACTCGGGTTACGGATGGGCGAGGGCTTTTTAACCTTTAATTTGGAAGATATAAGAGAGTGTTAAACTAAAAAATGTGAGAATGGGAAGAAGAATAATAATAAAAGGGAACGTAGAAAAATAGGATCGAGTATAAGGAATAAAAACTATAATTAGAATAATAATAAGAATAATAGTGTAAGAATAATAAAGAAGATAATAAGAATAATAATAATAATAAGGTAAGAAGAATAATAATGATAAGAATATAAGAATAATGAATTATAATGAAGAATAATAATAATGCAGAATAATATATGATATAAGAAGAGATAAATAATAATAATAATAATGATTAAGATGATAAGAATAATAAGAATAATGATGATGATAAATTAATAATAATATAACAATAATAATGATAATAATAATAATAAAATAATCATGATCATAATCATCATCATGATGATGATGATGATGATGATGATGATGAGATGATGATGATGATGATGATGATGATGTGATGATGATGATTGATGATGATGATGATGATGATGATGATGAGATGATGATGATGATGATGATGATGATGATGATGATGATGATGATGATGATGATGATGATGATGATGATGATTGTGATGAGATGATGATGATGATGATGATGATGATGATGATGATGATGATGATGATGATGATGCTGATGATGATGATGATGATGATGATGATGATGATGATGATGATGATGATGATGATGATGATGATGATGATGATGATGATGATGATGATGATGATGATGATGATATGTGATGATGATGATGATGATGATGATGATGATGCTGATGATGATGATGATGATGATGATGATGCGATGATGATGATGAATGATGATGATGATGATGATGATGATGATGATTGATGATGATGATGATGATGATGATTGATGATGATGATGATGATGATGATGATGATGATGATCGATGATGATGATGATGATGATGATGATGATGATGATGATGATGATGATGATGATGATGATGATGATGATGATGATGATGATGATGATGATGATGATGATGATGATGATGATGATGATGATGATGATGATGATGATGATGATGATGATGATGATTGATGATGATGATGATGATGATGATGATGATGATGATGATGATGATGATGATGATGATGATGATGATGATGATGATGATGATGATGATGATGATGATTGATGATGATGATGATGATGATGATGATGATGATGATGATGATGATGATGATGATGATGATGATGATGATGATGATGATGATGATGATGATGATGATGATGATGATGATGATGATGATGATGATGATGATGATGATGATGATGATGATGATGATGATGATGATGATGATGATGATGATGATGATGATGATGATGATGATGATGATGATGATGATGATGATGATGATGATGATGATGATGATGATGATGATGATGATGATGATGATGATGATGATGATGATGATGATGATGATGATGATGATGATGATGATGATGATGATGATGATGATGATGATGATGATGATGATGATGATGATGATGATGATGATGATGATGATGATGATGATGATGATGATGATGATGATGATGATGATGATGATGATGATGATGATGATGATGATGATGATGATGATGATGATGATGATGATGATGATGATGATGATGATGATGATGATGATGATGATGATGATGATGATGATGATGATGATGATGATGATGATGATGATGATGATGATGATGATGATGATGATGATGATGATGATGATGATGATGATGATGATGATGATGATGATGATGATGATGATGATGATGATGATGATGATGATGATGATGATGATGATGATGATGATGATGATGATGATGATGATGATGATGATGATGATGATGATGATGATGATGATGATGATGATGATGATGATGATGATGATGATGATGATGATGATGATGATGATGATGATGATGATGATGATGATGATGATGATGATGATGATGATGATGATGATGATGATGATGATGATGATGATGATGATGATGATGATGATGATGATGATGATGATGATGATGATGATGATGATGATGATGATGATGATGATGATGATGATGATGATGATGATGATGATGATGATGATGATGATGATGATGATGATGATGATGATGATGATGATGATGATGATGATGATGATGATGATGATGATGATGATGATGATGATGATGATGATGATGATGATGATGATGATGATGATGATGATGATGATGATGATGATGATGATGATGATGATGATGATGATGATGATGATGATGATGATGATGATGATGATGATGATGATGATGATGATGATGATGATGATGATGATGATTTGATGATGATGATGATGATGATGATGATGATGATGATGATGATGATGATGATGATGATGATGATGATGATGATGATGATGATGATGATGATGATGATGATGATGATGATGATGATGATGATGATGATGATGATGATGATGATGATGATGATTGATGATGATGATGATGATGATGATTGATGATGATGATGATGATGATGATGATGATGATGATTGATGATGATGATGATGATGATGATGATGATGATGATGATGATGATGATGATGATGATGATGATGATGATGATGATGATGATGATGATGATGATGATGATGATGATGATGATGATGATGATGATGATGATGATGATGATGATGATGATGATGATGATGATGATGATGATGATGATGATGATGATGATGATGATGATGATGATGATGATGATGATGATGATGATGATGATGATGATGATGATGATGATGATGATGATGATGATGATGATGATGATGATGATGATGATGATGATGATGATGATGATGATGATGATGATGATGATGATGATGATGATGATGATGATGATGATGATGATGATGATTGATGATGATGATGATGATGATGATGATGATGATGATGATGATGATGATGATGATGATGATGATGATGATGATGATGATGATGATGATTGATGATGATGATGATGATGATGATGATGATGATGATGATGATGATGATGATGATGATGATGATGATGATGATGATGATGATGATGATGATGATGATGATGATGATGATGATGATGTGATTTGATGATGATGATGATGATGATGATGATGATGATGATGATTGATGATGATGATGATGATGATGATGATGATGATGATGATGATTTGATGATGATGATGATGATGATGATTGATGATGATGATGATGATGATGATGATGATGATGATGATGATGATGATGATGATGATTGATGATGATGATGATGATGATGATGATGATGATGATTTGATGATGATGATGATGATGATGATGATGATGATGATGATGATGATGATGATGATGATGATGATGATGATGATGATGATGATGATGATGATGATGATGATGATGATGATGATGTGATGATGATGATGATGATGATGATGATGATGATGATTGATGATGATGATGATGATGATGATGATGATGATGATGATGATGATGATGATGGATGATGATGATGATGATGATGATGATGATGATGATGGATGATGATGATGATGATGATGATGATGATGATGATGATGATGATGATGATGATGATGATGATGATGATGATGATGATGATGATGATGATGATGTGATGATGATGATGATGATGATGATGATGATGATGATGATGATGGATGATGATGATGATGATGATGATGATGATGATGATGATGATGATGATGATGATGATGATGATTGATGATGATGATGATGATGATGATGATGATGATGATGATTGATGATGATGATGATGATGATGATGATGATGATGATGATTGATGATGATGATGATGATGATGATGATGATGATGATGATGATTGATGATGATGATTTGATGATGATGATGATGATGATGATGATGATGATTGATGATGATGATGATGATGATGATGATGATGATGATGATGATGATGATGATGATGATGATGATGATGATGATGATGATGATGATGATGATGATGATGATGATGATGATGATGATGATGATGATGATGATGATTGATGATGATGATGATGATGATGATGATGATGATGATGATGATGATGATGATGATGATGATGATGATGGATGATGATGATGATGATGATGATGATGATGATGATGATGATGATGATGTGATGATGATTGATGATGATGATGATGATGATGATGATGATGATGATGGATTGATGATGATGATGATTGATGATGATGATGATGATGATGATGATGATGATTGATGATGATTGATGAGATGATGATGATGATGATGATGATGATGATGATGATGATGATGATGATGATGATTGATGATGTGATGATGATGATGATGATGATGATGATGATTGATGATGATGATGATGATGATGATGATGATGATGATGTGATGATGATGATGATGATGATGATGATGATGATGATGATGATGATGATGATGATGATGATGATGATGATGATGATGATGATGATGATGATGATGATGATGATGATGATGATGATGATGATGATGATGATGATGATGATGATGATGATGTGATGATGATGATGAGTGATGATGATGATGATGATGATGATGATGTGATGATGATGATGATGATGATGATGATGATGATGATGATGATGATGATGATGATGATGATGATGATGATGATGATGATGATGATGATGATGATGATTGATGATGATGATGATGATTGATGATGATGATGATGATGATTGATGATGATGATGATGATGATGATGATGATGATGATGATGATGATTGATGATGATGATGATGATGATGGTGATGATGATGATGATGATGATGATGATGATGATGATGATGATGATGATGATGATGATGATAATAATAATGATGATTAATGATAATAATATAATAATATAATTATAATAATAATAATGATAATGATAATTAATAATAAGAATTTTGATGTGAATAAGTTAATAAGGTAGATAATAATAATTGAATATATAATAATATGTGGATAATAATAATACTAATTAATAATAATAATAACTAGAAAACAATAGTATTAATATAATAATATTAATTGATTATAAAAAATGACAATCTTAGAAATGTTTAAAACTGAATGTTAAGGGAGTTAGTTGTCATTTTTTAAAGCTTTTTAAATGGGAGTAGTATTGTCATAAAATAATAAAAACAAAAAACTACAGGGACCAAAGTGTAAATTAATTGAAACTTGTTCCTGTCTCCCCTTGGCGCCTTTCGACAAACCTCCGGCCATCTTCGGAATGATCGGCGAG
This sequence comes from Flaveria ramosissima, assembly GCA_025215565.1. NCBI lineage: Eukaryota > Viridiplantae > Streptophyta > Magnoliopsida > Asterales > Asteraceae > Flaveria > Flaveria ramosissima. The sequence goes on from CM046030.1 coordinate 52,483,587, forward strand.
CCCCAAAAACCCACGAAATCCTTCGGACGCATGGGTTCTATTGGGCGATTGATGAACATTAGGCAGATGGGCCATTCGGACGAGATGGGATGATTCGGATGCATGGATTATAGTGGGCGCTGGCCTATCTTGGACATTCTAAGCAAATCTGATGATGCATGGATACTGTTCAGGAGCGATTGAATTACACTTACATTTTTATGGCAATTCAGATGCATGGCCTGATCTATGACACATGAAACCTTCTGTTCAATTGTTTCTAGTATGTTAAACCAATTATCAATGATGAATTCTTACCTGAATTCGATTTCTTCTTCTTGATGATGAAGTTCTGCTCTCTGATTCTTCTCTCTAACGAATGAAAGAGTGATGTGTAGTGAGGGTGGCGGCCATGCCACCTTTTACACCAACTTTTCAAAGATTTGTCCTTTTGGACACTTTAGTCCCTCCAATTGGACTCTATTTTGCTTTTCTTTTATGATGATTCGTTTTGTTGTGATTTTAAAATAACCGGGTGTTACATGTCCACCCCTCTTATATAGGTTTCGTCCCCAAAACCTCGAACAGATGAGGTAATGTGACCTCATGATCCTCTAGATCCCATGTAGACTCGAATCCCTTCTGATGATTCCACTATACATGCACATGAGGGAACCACTTTATTTCTCAGCCTCTTCTCTTTCTAGATGATTGCCACTGGTTGCTGACATAATGAGCCTTTGTCTATTTCGATATCCTCTAGTGGAACAATGATGTTGATCATCAGTAAGCACTTTTTAGATGAGATACATGGAATGTCGGGTGAATTCCACTTACTCTTCTGGTAACTGAATCTATAGGCCACTCTGATGAACTCGAGCAATGATTCGAAGGCCTATATAACCTTGGGCTCAAACTTACCCCGCTCTTGAATCGGATGATCCCTTTCCAGGTGATGACCTTCAACAATACCCGGTCACCCACCTGGAACTCAATTGGTCTGCGTTGTTTATCAGCATACGACTTTTGTTGTCAATCTGGCGGCCTTCATGAAGGCTTAAATTCTCAAGCTTCTCGGTCGTAGCCTCAATGACCTCGACACCTCCAATTCTTTCTGCCCAATGTCTCCCCAACGTACAGGCGTCATACATCTTCTACCGTATAGCATCTCGTGATGGTGGTGATGTAACATCTCGTATTTCGTTAACTTGTTATTCTTGTAAGGACTAACTATATCATTGTGTGAAACTTATGGGTTATCTATGTTTATTTCTTTGTTGGCATTACATTTTAAATTATAAAAGTTAGATAATTAAAGTATAAATTGTACAATAATAATCATAATAACAACAATAATAAAAAATAATAAAACTATAATATAATAATAATAATAATAATAATATAATAATAATATAATAATGATAATGATTAATAATAATAATAATAATAATAATAATAATAATAGAATAATGATAAACATAGTAATAATATGATAAGTCTAATGAATAATGAAATAATAATCATAATAATAATAATAATAATAATAATAATAATAATAATAATGATAATAACTAGAACAATAGTATTAATACTAATAATATTGATTGATTTATATAAAAATACAATCTACAATGTTAAAAATGAAAAATAAAAAATTAAATATTGAGGGGTTAGTTTTGTCATTTTAAAGCTTTAAATGGGAGTATTGTGCATAAAATAATAAAAAAAAAACTACAGGGACCAAAGTTGTAATTAATTGAAACTTGTTCCCTCTTTCTCCCCTTAGGCCCGCTTTTCCGGCCAAACCTCCGGCCATCTCCGGCCAATCGTCGGCGAGCCCCAAAAACCCACGAAATCATCGGTTTTAACACCCAAGCCGACCCAAATCGCTTCGGTTTCATGATTCGAACCGGTAAACATCAATTAACCACATTAAAACATCCGTTTCTAGTCTAGACGATGCATAACCGAAATCAATCATAAAACCTGTAGCCGTTCGAGCCTTAAACACCAATAATAACTCAATTAATTCAACACTAACGAACGTCTATCTCCCTTTAATCTATTACAACATCTAATTGCACCTGGAACTACACAAAACATTCCAATCGATTCTCCCAAACCCGCGATCTGTAGCTTTATCAAAACCCACCTTCTGAACAAATTAAACTGAAATTAAGAGAGGGCTTTGCATCAAGAACACCGTTTGAAGCTATCCACGAAGTTAATTTGATTTTCATAAGCATTTGTACACGAATTGAGTCCCAACTCCGTCGCGGCTTGTTCTTCATCATACTTGACATTTCAAGCTTCGATATCGGGTAATTAAAAACACTCACATACTCGAAATCATGTGGGAAACAAAAGCCCCATGATTTAAATCATTAGCAGCCTCGATTTGATCTTCAATTTGGGATCGAAGGAACCTAGGGTTCATGGGAATTGGGTGGGGTTCTGTGTTTGTTGTTTTTAAGAAATTAAAACCATTACAAACCGCGGCTGAGAGCCTTGGTTCACTGGTTACCCATTCACCCTATCAAGCAGGAGGTCCCCGGTTCGAACCCATGGAGCCTCACACATTTTTTTAGGCTTTTTTGGGCCTACAAAATAAATATTAAAAATTTCTGAAAATTTTCGAAAATTATTTTATAAACCTTGTTTATTTAAAAATCAATAAATTAATTTTTCTGTAATTATTTGATTAAAAATTTCCTTCATATATTTATTAAAAATTCTAAAGCTAATGTTATAGTTAAATTACTTTTATTTAAAAATTAGATTATAAATAATAGTTTTTATTATTTCAAACGTTGTCTTTAATTTATTTAAATCGTGCCAATTTTATTTAGGTATAAAAACCTTCCTTAAACTTAATATATAAATCTTATAAATTATTATAGATGTTTTCCCTTCATGTCTTTATATAAAATATAAATATTTTTTTAGCATTTATTCCAAGAAAATATAATTGAGTTTCACTTGTTAAAAATAAGTGTTTGACAAGACCCCAAATACCAAATTGAAGCCCTAGTTCTCGATTAACCATTAAAATTATGATTAAACTTAGAAATCTTGTAAATATACATTTTAGGTGCATTGTGAAAGGCTATGGTGAAACGACGTTTGTTATTCTATTTAATCTTCAATTATATACTTATTGATCAAGTGAGTATTTCTATACCCCTTTTTATATTTTTACCCTTTTGGGGTGAAACATGCTACATTATAAACCTTACACTTGTAAACACGTTTGATTCTTGTAAACTTATAGCATTTCACCTTTTTGTTGTGGTTAGTTGAACTTTGTGGCTACCATGTAATGTCGAATATATGTACAATCATTAACTATTGCTAGCCTAGCGAAGTCATAGATCTATGGGCCAGACAAGCCTTCTTGGTTGATCCAAGTACACTTAGCTAATCGTATATACTTTTAAACGTTTGAGACTTGTAAAACTTTGTCGAGGTTTGATTGTGCATTCTGTCTTACATCCCTAGTTACTTGTTCTCTAACTTACAACATGAATTGCCATCTTTTATATACTATTGTATTGAAAACTATGGAAATCTCACCAACATTATGTTGACCTTTTATTTTTAACATGTTTCAGGAAATACTCAAGCTTGATCGCCACTTTTGAAGTACTTTCACATCTAGGATGGACCTAGTTAAATAAACGAAATAAATTGGCTTGTTGCATCTTATGTTATGTCATTTACTTTCTTTGAGACTTATGATTGTAATGGTACAATTGGAACTTATGATTAATACATATTTGGGTTATTAATAGCGTTATGTGGCTGTGAACGATCTTAACCCTCACACCTCGACGTTTCCGCCGTCAAGGTTGGGGTGTGACAGGTGGCATGCCAATACTGGCATGATAACTGTTATTGTACGAGAATTCAGCTAACGGTAAGTGGTCATCCCAACTTCCCCCAAAATCAATCACACATGCCCGATGCATGTCTTCCGTTTTCTGAATGGTCCTTTCTGACTGACCATTAGTTTGGGGATGATAAGCTGTGCTTATATGCAACCTCGTCCCCATGGCATCGTGGAATTTCTTCCAGAATGTAGAGGTAAACCGGGTGTCACGATCAGACACAATGGACACCGGCACACCATGACGGGTTACAATCTCCTTGATGAATAGATCTGCCAATCTCTCAGATGAATATGTCTCGCGGATCGGTAGGAAGTGAGCACTCTTCGTCAAACGGTCTACAATCACCCATATGGCATCTTACCCTTTCGGCATACACGGCAACTTCGTAATGAAATCCATGGTGATGTGCTCCCACTTCCATTCCGGTATATCTAAAGGTTGAATCTTCCCATACGGCTTTTGGTGCTCGTCCTTCACTTGTAAACAAGTAAGGCACTTACTCACATACTCCACCACATCACGCTTCATACCCGGCCACCAATAATCTTTCTTCATATCCTGATACATCTTCGTGGCACCAGGATGAATGGAGTATCGAGTCTTGTGAGCTTCATCCATAATCTTCGCCCGTAGATCCCCAAAACGAGGAATCCACACTCGTCCAAATCGGGTTTTAACACCAAGTGTGTTTTCACCTAGTTCCCCAACCAGACCTCTCATTCTTTCCGAGTTAAGATGATCTTCTTTCAGTGCCTCATCTTGAAACTCTTTAACTTGCTTCATCACATCAGAGGTCATGATCAGTTGATATGCTTTCACCCGAATCGGCTCGGGCCTCTCTTTTCGGCTAAGGGCATCAGCCACCACGTTGGCTTTCCCCAGATGGTAATGGATTTCGCAATCATAATCCTTTATAAGCTCCAACCATCGCCTCTGCCTCATGTTCAGATCCTTCTGCTCGAAGAAGTACTTCAAGCTCTTGTGGTCAGTGAAGATGGTGCACTTTGTCCCGTACAGATAGTGCCTCTAAATCTTTAATGCGAAGACCACTGCTGCTAACTCCAGGTCATGAGTAGGATAATTAACCTCATGCACCTTCAGTTGTCGGGATGCGTATGCTATCACCTTACCTCGTTGCATCAACATGCAACCCAACCCCGAGTAGGAAGCATCTGAATAGACCACCAAATCCTCGCTTCCTTCGGGTAATGACAAGACAGGGGCTTGGGTCAGTCTTGCCTTCAACTCCTCAAAAGCCCTTTCTTGCTCTTGACCCCACACGAACTTTACATCCTTATGGGTCAACTTGGTTAGTGGAGAAGCAATCTTGGAAAAGTCTTGGATGAATCTTCTGTAATAGCCCGCCAAACCCAAGAAACTACGAATCTTGTATGGCGTCTTTGGTGTATTCCATTGCATCACTGCCTCCACCTTTCCGGGGTCTACCATAATCCCCTCGGGATTTATCACATGACCTAAGAATTAAACTTCGCGCAACCAGAACGCGCACTTGGAGAATTTAGCATACAACTTCTCCCTTCTTAAGGTTTCCAACACCTCCCGAATGTGACCGGCATGCTCTTCTTCGCTCTTTGAGTAGATCAGAATATCGTCAATAAACACAATTACTGATCTATCCAACATTGGCCGGCACACCCGGTTCATCAAATCCATAAAAGCAGTTGGCGCATTGGTCTAACCAAACGACATAATGAGGAACTCGTAGTGACCGTAGCGCGTGCGAAAAGCTGTTTAAGGGATATCCTGCTCCTTCACCTTCAGCTGATGGTAACCAGATCGTAGATCTATTCTCGAGAATCAATTGGCACCTTGGAGCTGGTCAAACAAATCATCAATTCTTGGTAAGGGGTATCGGTTCTTCACCGTCAACTTGTTCAGCTCTCGGTAGTCAATGTACATCCTCATACTACCGTCTTTCTTCTTCACAAGCAGAACCAAAGCACCCCAGGGAGAGATACTCGGTCTAATGAACCCCTTATCGAGCAACTCTTGCAACTGCTTCATCAGCTCTTTCATTTCTGTCGGAGCTAACCGATACGGTGCTTTAGCAACGGGTTGAGCACCGGGTATAAAAGCAATTTGGAACTCAAACTCGCGGTCCGGTGGCACGCCGGGTAAGTCTTCCGGGAATACGTCCGGAAAGTCGCACACCACTGGTACCTCAGATAATTGTGGTACCGACGCATCCACATCTTTTACGTAGGCCAAATAGGCACTACATCCACGTTTCATGCACTTTCCCGCCACTGCCATCGAAATCACCTTCGGGATCGTAGTAACGCGATCTCCATGAATCGTAACCAAACTCTTATCGGGCGCAACTAATCGAATCATCTTCTTGCGACACACGATGTTTGCTTCATAGGTTGCTAGACAGTTCATCCCTAGTACTACATCAAATCCACCTAGGGGTATCACGTGCAACCTAGCAGCGAACTTATGACCTTCTAGTTCTATGGCACAGTCCTCTATCACATCAGTAATTCTAGTGGACTTACCAATAGCAGTTTCTACATCGAATGGTTCACTAATCTTTCTACTACTAACATGCAACTTAGCACAGAAAGTAGTGGAAACAAAACTCCTGCTAGCACCAGAATCAAACAATACAGAGGCATAAATTTGTTTTACTAGAAACATACCTGACACAACATCGGGATCAGCTCTGGCTTCCTCCCGGGTCATAGTGTAAGCTTTTGCACTTGCCCTCTGCCCTCCTTCCTCCGGCTTCTTATTCCCCGCTCTAGAGCTCTCCGCCCTCGGCTTCTTGCAGTCTCTAGCGATGTGGCCAGGCTGGCCACACCTGAAGCATACGTTCATCCCCATCCTGCACTCACCAGTATGCTCCCTTCCATATTTGCCACACTTCTTCCGTCCTGCACCAGTTGTGACCACACGTCGGTCACCCACCTTATTGTTTGGAGCGGCTCCACTACGTCCAAACCGTTTCCCATTCCAGTTCCGGTTACCACCACCCTTCTTGTTCACCTCAGCAACCACCACCTCGCGCTCATCATATAATCTACCAGCCAAATCAACCGCCGATCTAAAAGTGCTCGGCCGGGCGGCTATATGCCTACGGATATCCGCCGGCAGCCCCTGGATGTATCTCTTAATCTTTCGTAACAGTGGTGTCACTTTATCGGGCACCAGTCGCGCCATTTCATTAAATTTCGTGGTTTACTACTGGTGTGTCATCGTTCCCGCCTCCAGCTGCAGGAACTCTCTTTCCACCTTATCCATCTCTCTGTGGGGACAGAATTCCTCGCTCACTAACTTCTTCAGTTAAGGCCATCTCATTCTCCTAATGGCCCTTCTACCCTCGGCTTGGACAATGTTGTCCCACCAACACAAAGCCGAGTCCACAAAAGAGTGGGTAGCGAATTTCACCTTCTGATCTTCACGGTACTCACTGATATCAAGAACACCCTCCATTTCCCTCACCCACCGGTGAGCAGCAGCCGCTGTTCCGTTTCCGTCGAAAGTAGGGGGCTTTCATCTCATAAACGCCCCATAGTTACAGCCTCGGGTCGCCTCCGGCGCAGGCTCTTCTTCTTCCTCCTCGTCATCAGAGAGAACCGTTTCCGGCCCTGGTTGCTCTCGTCCTTCCGAGGACCTGTTTCTTTCCTTTCTTTCCCCTTCCTTTGATGCCTTGATCACTTCGGTCATCACAGACGGTAGAATCGTCTGCATGACCTGATGAACCTCTTCCACCACAGCCTCCTTTACTGAGGCTCTCAGATTGGCGCTCTCGTCACCACCCTCCGGATGAGGGGTCTTTGGTCCCTCATGAACCACCTTCTCGACTCTGGTCTCCCTCTCTTAGGTCGCGGAGCAGCACCGTGACCTCCACCATGAAAGGCCTTTGAAGATCTACCGCCAGCCATCCTCTAAAGCACACTATAAGATTCAAACACTAACGCTGTCATTCAAGGTAATAGCTCAGTTTATGTTAAGTATAGTAAGTTCCTAATTACAGTGGCCAGTTGTGATTAGCCACTTACTTTACTCTTCATACCCCACGCATTTCCTATCCTGACTTAATCAGTATCTAAATCTACTAAGAGCACATAAATCAAATAGCATGCGCTCATAATACCGGTTAACATTAAGAAAAGACATACCTGATGGCACGTAGCTACTCGGGCTGACATCTCTCCATTTGTCCCATTTTCAATTTAAGTTTAGGTTTTAAAATTTTATTTAACCCAATTCTCTTAAACTTTGGCTCTGATACCAACTTGTAAGGCCCCGTTTCGGAAACCTCACAGTTGGTCAATCACAGCAGTTAAAACATTAATCATTATAGTTATACAAACTTAAGCAGCATAAATAATTTACCAAAAACCATTCATTTCATTTAAAACTCTGTTGTTGAGCAATACATCATCGTTTAACTGATTACAAAAGAATTGTTTTACTACATTACAAAACAACAGCACATAAAATACGAATGGATGTCA